>OZ020604.1:70408394-71150065 GCA_963971545.1 Philophylla caesio | reverse complement strand
CATTTATAGCAAGGATGCATTTTAACGTTAAATTTAACCGTTCCGAAATGTTTTCTCTTGTTTCGGTTGAAACATTTCAAAATATTATCGTTAAAGCAATTATCATAATAACTTTCATTACGTTTTTAACCGAAATGAAATGCTGGCGTTAACGTTAAAACGTTATGAAAAACGCTGGAGATACACTCGTCGCAAACAGAAGCGCTGCATACTTTTAGGCACATTAAAATTAACGAAAACGGAAATTTTATAACGTTGCAACATTAACAATTTGATTTCGTTTTGATAACATGGCGCCGAAATGCAACAAACTCATTTCGTTAAGTTAATTTTGCTCGTTAACAAAACAAAATGGTATCGTTTCGTTTGTTGAACAGCCCTGATTTATAGTAAAAGCGATTACAGATGTTCGCCAATAGTCAAATTATTTTATATATTGTGTCAGTTGTTTGATTTAAAACAAGTCGAGCTAATAGCTTCGAAAATATTGTCGTTAAGTTTACGAGGATCGGTAAGCTAACAATGACAGCTGATTTAGCGTTATTTGGTTCCGATGGCCGCAGCCTGAAGGAGTGAAGGTACAGCGCTCAACCCTTCCAATGTTGCACATTTCCAAAACCGTCGAAAAATTAGAGCTACCAGCAACGTTTACGTTCTCAAGTTTTAAAGCATTTAAATCAGAACATTAAAGTGTCCCTGTTTCTTTTTGGAACACTGTTTATTGCGACGTCCATATTTTTTGTGACATCCGCAAAATGCTTTAAGTACGTTTAGCATTGAGAATGTCAAACTTTACGACGAAAATATCAGTATTGAATTATTCATATAAGTGTTGCCAAATTTTAAATCTTAAGGATTCCCTCTAATTATAACTGTTAAAAACTTTAAGGCATTACCATGTTAATATAAAAATGTTTCATATCAAAGAACGTAATATATGTCATCCAAACGGGGCGAAACTTCAATATCTACGTAGTTTCTGTAACTTTACAACTTTTACAAGCTAAATAAAACACAAAGTTAATCGAAATTTAATTAATTAATGAATAGTAATATTTAAATATTCCACACAACAATTTCTTTTATTTAAGAGGTTTCAGTTAATCAAGTTTAACTTAAAGTTAATCAAGTTTAACTTAAAAGGAGCCTGTAAAAGTAAAGTGCAGACAAAGCCTTAAAATAATTCTTTAGAAATTATTTTACAAATTGATTTAATAATAGAGAACTATGTATGTATGTGTGTAGTTCACTTGTAATACGTTTTACCTAATAACGGCAGCTGCACTTAAGGGTAGCTTATTTTCTTCTTCTTCTTTTTTTCAATTAAAAATTCATTCTTATAATAATACTTCCCTCTTAAGCTTTTTAATTGTATTCAAACAAATTACTTTTGCCAGTCAATAGCATGAAATGCAAACACTTTATCCCATAGTCATCGCAGTCATCATTAGCACTCCCACCATTAACGTTTACGTCCGCCCCCACAGCTTCTACCGATGCCACAGTCATAGCTGTTTTCGTTGCGAAAGCGTGCAACTGAAATAGTCGCTCTGAAATATCGTTGCAACCGTCATCCCACATGAAAAATCATTCATCATAATATTAAACCGCAAGATGTGTATGTTTGCGAATGCATACGAATGTATATATATCAATACACACCCACTCGTATATATATAAGGCAGCGCCAACGTTCTGGCAAGAATTGCTGACTAGAAACAAATTAGCATTCATTTCAATACCGACCGTAAAACGAATGGACCGTAGTCAAGAATTTTCGACCTTTCAATGATAAATATTTTTTTTTTTTTTATAAAATTGTTCATAATTACATATATTTCCATACAAAAAAAAACTATGTAGAGTTGACTTCTACGACGGAACGTTAAGTTAGAAATTGTGAGTGAAAATAAAGTTGGAAATTTATTTTTGTTTCAATTGATTTTTATATATCTACCTTCGAAAAGTTAAGGTTTATCTTTATCATATGTAAATAAAAATGGCAGGATATAAGTATCCCTATGTATTTTTACGTGCTGAATATGAATTGGGAATCAAAAATCGCCTAGCGGGCTTTAACTTAATCCTAACCTCAAAAAACATCCAAAAACCTCACGAAATAAATTAGCATATGATTCGACCCACATCCTGACCCTTTTTCTCTGTGTTGATCTCTTCTTTTGACTCAAATCCCTTATCAACCAGCAATTTCTTTAGTTTCAGAAACACGAAATAGTCGCTTGTGGACAAATTTAGTGATTATGGTGGCCAAGGTGTTGGAGTTTGTGAACTTTATTGATTTTTTCAATGGTATATTCAAACGTACATCGTCTTGATGGAACTGCACTTTTATGATTGGCGAAATGTGATCACTTTAGCTTCAAACCAATATCGAAAATGAAGAAAATTTCTGAAAAATATTCGGCAGTGAAATGTTTTGCCTTTTTCATGAAACCAGATCAACTTTTGCACTCTTTTGTGCACGTAAACCCAAAGAAATCCACTGTTTCGATTGTTCGTTGACTCTGGTCAATTGTAATGGATTACGAAATGGCGTAAAAATTTTCCGGGAATGCGGCTGAACACAGCTACGAATGTGATAGATGTAAAAATTCGCGGCATTCATGGTGCAATTAGTTTTTTCATGTCCAAATATATGTACATATGTTTATTATGTATGTATGTATGTATATATTGAGCCATAAGAAAGAAAGCTGATTCTCTTAAATTTATCGGCAGAAGCAAGCACATTTTAATAAATATAGTTGCGTTTTGTAGAAAAAACAACGTAAATCTTGTATACCAAGCTGAATTCAAAAGTGAAGCTAACTTAACTGCGGAGAAAATTAGCTAAAAGGCACCTTCTGATTAAAATAATGTATTTGTTGCTTACGTCCTTTTGGCGGTTATGGCTCGATATGTAACTAGTATGTCTGATCGTCCCATTTTAAGTCACAGCTTCTAATAACCGATTTCTGAGGTGACGACCAATGTTTAAAGATTTTTATGAAAGTAGCATTGGATAGATCATAAAACCAAGGAAAGTGAAGTTTGGAATTTAATCAACAATATGTATTTGAATAGCTCATTTCATATTGGGTCTAAATGACTATAATGATTTAAAAGATATTAGTTGACGGCAGCAGTAGGGGAGAGTGGGGATAGTTGAACCACTTGAAATCCCTAGGACTTTTTGTCTCATAGTACTATGTGTTGGTAGTTCTGATAATTATCTAACCTTGTGCGTATTTGTAGAAATGTGAAGTGGTTGCTGTCACTTGCACGTACAAAAGACATTTTTAGCACTTGAAATTGCTCAATTTAGGACTGCTTAATAATTTGGAAAAAGTTGCTTGTTTACTATTGCCAATCTTCTTGAAGTCAATATCAATCGTAAGTACCTACATTCAGTTTAGAATATTTCGTATCGTTTCAAGTGCACTTGCAATTTTCTCATTGTCTGTGGGGAAAGAAGAATCACTATTGGTGGTGATACATGAACCAGTTTTTAATATAAAAGCAAAGGAACAAAAATATTCCTCAAAAACGTGCAAGAAAAGGAGCATGAAAAAAACTAACAAAATCTAAGAAATCTTGACGATTTTTACTTTCTAATTTGTGGCATTTCCGTATTAAATTAGATATGTATTCAGGAAAAACATTTTTTTATACGATTGATTGTATGATTGTCTCTGTCTTTTTTGATTTTGTAATTCGTTTTAATAGATACATTAAAATATAAAATATATCTTGATTTTCTGCAGATTTCACAGACATCATAAGTAGTTTAACTATTTCTATAGGGTGGTTTAAGTATCCCCGCTTGAACAAAATTCGAAAAAGTGTGCATGAGTAAAAAAAAAATATAAAACTGTTTGTTTATTTTTCTGTTGGCCTAGTAAATGTTAATTTTACAATTTTTATTGAGTTCAAGGCCAGTTTATGGAAGATTTTTGTGAAAAAACATAAGATGAAATAAACACAACAGCCAACTCGGCTAGCGTAGCACAATATGTATGTAGCGTATTGGCTCTGCAACTCCGAGCTCCCGGGTTCAAAGCCTGAGAGAAGTGGTTATGAAAAATTAAATTAAAAATAATTTAATTTAATAATCAAAAAAGAAGTCTGATTTCTTTGAGGAAATGTGGTGATTTCCGAAATAGTACTATAACTTCAACCATAAAAACTGTTGTTGTTTTTTCACTAACAAATCTTCCATAAACTGGCCTTGAGCTCAATAACATTATAAAATATTAACATTTTACTAGGCCAACAGAAAAATGAACAAACATTGTATACAAGGATGAGCACGCCTTAAAAATGCATAAAATAAAGAATTTGCAAAATAAAAACACAAACAACAACCACACAAACAAGTTAAATAGCGGCAGATCAGTTGCTCTTGTTTGTAGTTGGTTTGTTTAAGGAAGATGAAATAAACACAACAGCCAACTCGGCTAGCGTAGCACAATAGGTAGCGTATTGGCTCTGCAACTCCGAGCTCCCGGGTTCAAAGCCTGAGAGAAGTGGTTATGAAAATTAAATTAAAAATAATTTAATTTAATAATCAAAAAAGAAGTCTGATGAGGAAATGTGGTGATTTCCGAAATAGTACTATAACTTCAACCATAAAAACTGTTGTTGTTTTTTCACTAACAAATCTTCCATAAACTGGCCTTGAGCTCAATAACATTATAAAATATTAACATTTTACTAGGCCAACAGAAAAATGAACAAACATTGTATACAAGGATGAGCACGCCTTAAAAATGCATAAAATAAAGAATTTGCAAAATAAAAACACAAACAACAACCACACAAACAAGTTAAATAGCGGCAGATCAGTTGCTCTTGTTTGTAGTTGGTTTGTTTAAGGAAGATGAAATAAACACAACAGCCAACTCGGCTAGCGTAGCACATTAGGTAGCGTATTGGCTCTGCAACTCCGAGCTCCCGGGTTCAAAGCCTGAGAGAAGTGGTTATGAAAATTAAATTAAAAATAATTTAATTTAATAATCAAAAAAGAAGTCTGATGAGGAAATGTGGTGATTTCCGAAATAGTACTATAACTTCAACCATAAAAACTGTTGTTGTTTTTTCACTAACAAATCTTCCATAAACTGGCCTTGAGCTCAATAACATTATAAAATATTAACATTTTACTAGGCCAACAGAAAAATGAACAAACATTGTATACAAGGATGAGCACGCCTTAAAAATGCATAAAATAAAGAATTTGCAAAATAAAAACACAAACAACAACCACACAAACAAGTTAAATAGCGGCAGATCAGTTGCTCTTGTTTGTAGTTGGTTTGTTTAAGGAAGATGAAATAAACACAACAGCCAACTCGGCTAGCGTAGCACATTAGGTAGCGTATTGGCTCTGCAACTCCGAGCTCCCGGGTTCAAAGCCTGAGAGAAGTGGTTATGAAAATTAAATTAAAAATAATTTAATTTAATAATCAAAAAAGAAGTCTGATGAGGAAATGTGGTGATTTCCGAAATAGTACTATAACTTCAACCATAAAAACTGTTGTTGTTTTTTCACTAACAAATCTTCCATAAACTGGCCATGAGCTCAATAACATTATAAAATATTAACATTTTACTAGGCCAACAGAAAAATGAACAAACATTGTATACAAGGATGAGCACGCCTTAAAAATGCATAAAATAAAGAATTTGCAAAATAAAAACACAAACAACAACCACACAAACAAGTTAAATAGCGGCAGATCAGTTGCTCTTGTTTGTAGTTGGTTTGTTTAAGGAAGATGAAATAAACACAACAGCCAACTCGGCTAGCGTAGCACATTAGGTAGCGTATTGGCTCTGCAACTCCGAGCTCCCGGGTTCAAAGCCTGAGAGAAGTGGTTATGAAAATTAAATTAAAAATAATTTAATTTAATAATCAAAAAAGAAGTCTGATGAGGAAATGTGGTGATTTCCGAAATAGTACTATAACTTCAACCATAAAAACTGTTGTTGTTTTTTCACTAACAAATCTTCCATAAACTGGCCTTGAGCTCAATAACATTATAAAATATTAACATTTTACTAGGCCAACAGAAAAATGAACAAACATTGTATACAAGGATGAGCACGCCTTAAAAATGCATAAAATAAAGAATTTGCAAAATAAAAACACAAACAACAACCACACAAACAAGTTAAATAGCGGCAGATCAGTTGCTCTTGTTTGTAGTTAGTTTGTTTAAGGAAGATGAAATAAACACAACAGCCAACTCGGCTAGCGTAGCACAATAGGTAGCGCATTGGCTCTGCAACTCCGAGCTCCCGGGTTCAAAGCCTGAGAGAAGTGGTTATGAAAATTAAATTAAAAATAATTTAATTTAATAATCAAAAAAGAAGTCTGATGAGGAAATGTGGTGATTTCCGAAATAGTACTATAACTTCAACCATAAAAACTGTTGTTGTTTTTTCACTAACAAATCTTCCATAAACTGGCCTTGAGCTCAATAACATTATAAAATATTAACATTTTACTAGGCCAACAGAAAAATGAACAAACATTGTATACAAGGATGAGCACGCCTTAAAAATGCATAAAATAAAGATTTTGCAAAATAAAAACACAAACAACAACCACACAAACAAGTTAAATAGCGGCAGATCAGTTGCTCTTGTTTGTAGTTGGTTTGTTTAAGGAAGATGAAATAAACACAACAGCCAACTCGGCTAGCGTAGCACAATAGGTAGCGTATTGGCTCTGCAACTCCGAGCTCCCGGGTTCAAAGCCTGAGAGAAGTGGTTATGAAAATTAAATTAAAAATAATTTAATTTAATAATCAAAAAAGAAGTCTGATGAGGAAATGTGGTGATTTCCGAAATAGTACTATAACTTCAACCATAAAAACTGTTGTTGTTTTTTCACTAACAAATCTTCCATAAACTGGCCATGAGCTCAATAACATTATAAAATATTAACATTTTACTAGGCCAACAGAAAAATGAACAAACATTGTATACAAGGATGAGCACGCCTTAAAAATGCATAAAATAAAGAATTTGCAAAATAAAAACACAAACAACAACCACACAAACAAGTTAAATAGCGGCAGATCAGTTGCTCTTGTTTGTAGTTGGTTTGTTTAAGGAAGATGAAATAAACACAACAGCCAACTCGGCTAGCGTAGCACAATAGGTAGCGTATTGGCTCTGCAACTCCGAGCTCCCGGGTTCAAAGCCTGAGAGAAGTGGTTATGAAAATTAAATTAAAAATAATTTAATTTAATAATCAAAAAAGAAGTCTGATGAGGAAATGTGGTGATTTCCGAAATAGTACTATAACTTCAACCATAAAAACTGTTGTTGTTTTTTCACTAACAAATCTTCCATAAACTGGCCTTGAGCTCAATAACATTATAAAATATTAACATTTTACTAGGCCAACAGAAAAATGAACAAACATTATTCGGTTTAGTTAAGTGAAAACTTATGTTTTCTGATTTTAAAAAGTCTTTGATATTGATGCTCTTAAATTCGTTATCTGCTATTAAATTTTCGAAATGTCCCTTTTGTGATTTGTATTGTCTCATTTTCTCAATTATTGTCTGATTATATCGGTCCTCAAGATAATAAGCTGTTGCGAATTTTGAAAATCGGTCGATAAATGTTAAAAAACTAGATTTTGAATTGGTATATATGTCCATGTTTATAGTTTTATTTTTATCTTTTGGAGTTTCAGTCAGATAGAATTTGGTTTTTATCGGATTTCTATCATATTTCACTCGATTACAAATGTGGCAATTATTAATATATTTTTGAATTAAATTTTTCAATTTGGGATAATAAATACATCTTTTTAGTCCTTCGTAGTTTTCGTTAATGCCGGTGTGCCCTGTTTCATTGCTGTGATACATAAGAATTTGTTTAAAAGTTTCATTTTCTGAATTCATATCTTTGGCATTGTACGAACATTTATAAAATTTAACATTTGGTTCATTTTCATAAACTTCAAGTATTTTATTTTGTAAAATATTATATATATGATCATCAAGATCTGTATAGATACCTATTTTTCCACTCTCAATATGTCTACGTAAAATACCTTCTAAATTGTTATTAAGATCCTGTGGACTAATAAAAATTTTCTTTTTGTTGTTAATTATTTCAAATTCAGTTGTCTTTGTAGTTGTGAATAAAATCTGAACCGGAAACCTATTGACTACAGTGTCTAAAATCCCAATATTATTATGTAAATCTTCATTTTGAGAATGTTTTGTCATTTCATCATCGTCTAACAACCTAAGTTTATGTCATGAGTATCAGAGTTTATTCGGCTTAAAAAATCCGCAACGTGATTATCTCTACCTCTAATATAATCTATATTCATATTGTAGTCGCCTAATTTGATTAACCACCTATATAGTCTTGGATTTGCATTCTTTCCTTGCATTTTTGTATACAACCACTTAAGCGGTTGATGATCGGACGTAATGTTAAATTTAACACCATATAAGTAAGGACGAAAGTATCCAACTGCCCAAACGATGGTCAAAAGCTCTTTTTCTGTGACAGAATAATTACGCTCATGGTCACTTAGAGTCCTGCTGGCGTAACAAAGAGGATGTTTATCCTGTTGCAACACTGCCCCGATTGCAAAAGAGCTAGCATCAGTTGCCAACTCAAAACTTTTGCTGAAGTCTGGATACTTAAGTACTGGAACTTCAGTAATTATTCGCTTTAGCTTTTCAAATGAATTAATAAAATTAGGATCGTTTATATTAAGTTTTGCATCTTTTTTTAGGTACTTGACCATTGGGTAAGCGACGTTGGCGAAATCTTTAATAAATTTTCTGTAGTATCCGCACATGCTTAGGAATGATTTTATTTGTTTAACGGTTTTTGGTATCTTAAGATCCAATATATGTCTTATTTTGTCCGGATTAGGTTTGACGCCTTCAGGAGTCAAAAGGTGACCTAAATATAATGTTTCCTTCGAAAAAAATTTGCATTTGTTGATTTGTATTTTTAATTCAGCTTCTCTTAACTTAGACATAATTTTTTTTATACTTGTAATATGCACATCGAAACTTGTTGAAAATATAAGTATATCATCTAAGTATACTACGCACAATTTGTTAATATAATCTTTCAAAACCCTATTGATCAACCTTTGGAATGTTGCAGCAGCGTTTTTTAAACCAAAAGGCATCCGAACATATTCATAATGACCGTAAGGAGTAGAAAAGGCAGTTTTCGACCGGTCTTCTTGTTTGACAAGAATTTGGTGAAACCCCTTTGCCAAGTCCAATGTTGAAAAATACTGTGCCCGTCCAAGTTTGTCTAATAAATTTTCAATATTTGGTATAGGGAATTTATCGTCCGTCGTAATCTCGTTTAGTTTTCTGTAATCTACAACAATCCTCCACTTTCTTTGTCCTGCAAGGTCTGTCTTTTTGGGTACGACCCACAGAGGACTGTTGTAAGGCGAATTACTCTCTTGTATTATGCCCTGCTTCAGCATATCTGTTACTTGTTTATTTACCTCATGTTAGTGGATTTTTGGGTATCGATAAATTTTACAATAAATTGGCTTATCATTTTTTGTTTTAATTTCGTGCTGTATCATATTGGTATTTGTTAATGGTTGACCTTCAGTATAAATTAAATTCCGATATTCATTTAATATTTTCTTTAAAGAATTTTTCTCTTCCAAGTTCAAATTTTTATATAAGTGATGAGTAGTTATTTTATTTAAATAAATAGCATCAAGTTGATTTATTTCATTTAAGTTATATGGGTATTCTTTTAAAAATTCTATTACACAATTGTTTATAGTAATTATATCTTTTTTCATGTCTACGATTGCATTCAATGGTTTTAAAATATTTTGCCCGAGAATTGCATCAAAGTTTTTATCTTTAAAACTACTTAACTTCCAAGACATTGTGGCGTCTCTATTAAATTCTTTAGGGAGGTCTGTTATTATTTCGAAATTAATTTGAGTTTCACTATTAATTGATTTAAATTTTAAGGCAGTTTTAAGTGGAATTCTTTTATAGTGCAATAAGGCATTTTGTAGATGAGCCGGTATCTACTAAACATATGATTTTGTCATTCTTAATACTTAACTCTATTAACGGAAGTGTTCCTTTGAGGCCATTAAATGAAAATTTGATACTTCGCTTCCTTTGACCTCATCTACTTGAACATGGTCGGTGTCCATTGTGCTATTATTACGTCTATTAGCGCTAAAATTTTGTAATCTAAATTGATTAAATTTTTGTGAATTGCTATTGTTATTAAGCCCTGACCAGGTACCGTCATTTCTGTTAGAGTATCGTTGAAAATTTTGATTTGTCGAATTCGTATATTGTTGTTGTCCTCTAAAATTTTGTCCGTAATTGTCATTTTTGAATTCTTGTTTATAAGTATTATATCTGTTATTATTATTTGCATGTGAATGTTTATTTTGTTTCATATTATTAAAATTATTTGAATACAAATTATTGCTGTTTCTAACATTATTACGAATCAATCCCTCAGTTTCTAATAAATTAAAGGATTTTCTTAAACTAATTATATTTCTGTTAATTATAACAGATGCTGAGTTTGCATCTATATTATTTAAAAATGTTCGCAAAATAATTTTTTCCGTAAAAGACGGGCTAAATTCTAATGGCTTACTAACATCATACTCATATTTTTCATTTAATTTCGATAAAATGTTTAACAGTAATGTAAAATAATCTTGTATATTATTGTTGCGAGCTGAAAACGCCTCTTGGTAAAGCTGATGGTACGTCTCTTTTATGCCGAAGTTCTGGATGAGTATTTCTTTGATCGACTCCCAATTTGCATTTGCAGGCAATGTTCGTATTGCATGGAGAGCTTTACCTTGTATTTTATTGATAATAACTCTATGTAAAATGTACTCACATGCCGATGTGTTTGCATGCAGCATTGATAATATAATATCAACTTCACGTAAAAATGAAGAGAGAGCGTATGCTCCATCTCCCCTGAACTGATGCACTCTGTGTGCATCTTTGATAACATCGTTCATTGAGAGCTGGAATGTTGATTGTGGAGTTTCACTGGAAGAATTTGAGTGCGCCATTGTCTGTTGGTTGGCGAAATGAGCGCTCCACTACAATTACTTTCGTTTTACTTTCACTCAATGAGCACGATTTGTGCGTTTATATGGAGGTCACTTTATAATGAGTTTTCCAATGACGAGGTATTAAGAAATTGAATAACCTCTTTATGTTGTTCTTTTTTTTTTTTTTTTTTTTTTTTTTTGTAAATTCTCTCAGTTATATAAATGTATTAGTTACATACATATGGTACAAAGATATTTTCCAATTCATAGCACTGTTTTGCTGGAACTACTATTTTTGAAGATTTGTTGTCTCTGTCGGCGCCCTTCAATATAGCAATTTTTTTTTTTTTTTTTTTTTGTTTTAATTCGATGGAATTTCTCTCTTTTGTTCAATTTAAAGTGTAAGCATCGGAATGTTGGGAATATGCGTTACAACTGTTAAAAAACGTAACAATTTTTATATATTTTCCGTCTCCAACTATTGAGAGTAGCGTCATAACCGTAAACTCGCTTAGTATTTTTCCTTTTATAAAAGTTCTCTTTAAAAAAAATACGGTTAGAAGTGGCATCTTAACTATTTGATCACACACATTTCCAAATACATTATATTTTGTTCTTTCTTTGTTAAATAAACTTTTGAATAAAAAAGCTAAGTTCACTAAGTAGGCCTAGGAAATGACAGTTAGTAAGTGCGGAATTACTGGAAATATGCCGTTACTTTTCAGAGAATATTTACAAATTTAGACAAAGGCATGTGATCAGTTAGTTGACTTTGTGAAGTAAAGAAGTATTGGTCGACGTAATATTGCTCTGCTATTCAAGATTTTCTTTTATTCAATAATTAATCGTTTTTAGTAAAACGTGAGTATTTGCTATTGTTTTTTTTTTTGTTTTTTTTTCTAAAATTTGGCTTTACTGTAGATGAAAAAACTAAATGCAACAAAGATGGAAGAAATCAAAAGGCTTATTGATTTAAACAGAACGCATAGAGAAATTGCAAGACTCGTTGGTGTTTCTGTGGGCGTGGTTTCAAAAATAAGAAAATCAATGAGCCCTTTATGCATAAAAAACAAGCCTGGACGGAAGCCAATTTTGAATGCCACACTGGAGAGGCGCATTGTTAGGCAGATAAAGTTTGGCGTGTATTCCATAGGGATGGAATAAATGTAACTAGTGAAGCTATTAGGAAGAAATTGCGGAAAAACGGATTACACGGACGTGTCAAAGTAAAAAAACCACTCTTGACAGTACGTCACCGTAAATTGAGACTCCAATAATAACATTTCCCAATAGGGCTTGTGCCAAGTTTGGCTGCGAAGGGCCAATAACGGTGCACCTCGAATGAGGTGACCTGGAGTAAGCGCTGTGAAGTCAGCTGGGTCCTGTGATAATGCGGACAGAGGTCTCGAGTTGAGAACCGCTTCAATTCGCACCAATACTAGCAATATAATAATTAAAAAGTTAACAGTAAGAAAGTTGTGAATACCCTAAAAGCCTTTGCATACAACTCTTTAAAAGTATTCAACAGACTTAAAATTTGTATTAAGTTGTGCAAATTTCTGGGTAATCGGGTACAAGTGAAATGCAATGAAAATATTTTATTTAACATTTCAAAAGTTATGCGAAAGTTGTGCGAAGTATGCATAATCAGCGCTTTATGCTTAGACGACTGCGCTTCACGATGTAACGCCAGCGACATATCCAACAGCTCATTTGTTGTTGCCACATTAAAATGTTTCACTTCTATAAAACTAAAATATTTTGTTCATAGTAAAATTTTTTGTGCAAAAAATAAATTAATAGGTCGATTCATTTTCTTCAAATGATCGATTGTTATTACATATAAAATATGCCTTTGTTGGAAAAATAATGTAAAACTTGTTAAAACCTTGAATAATTTTACATTTCACATTTTAGTGGCAGCACTACAGTTTTTCATTGTCGTCGGCAAAATTAGAAATGGATTTAATTTAGCGACAACGACAACTGCAAGCCTGCCGCCGTGAAGACGTGCGGTTTGCTAAATAACTGTGCCCATAAGAACGTGTGTATTTTAATACTCGTATTTGACAGATGCTGCCTGTCGATTGCTGTATTCAAAGTGTTCAAAGCATTATGCATAAGGGGATATCTCGAGAGAGAAAATTGTGTATTACGTTTGATATCCATGGCAACAAGTGCATGCAAGCATTACCAGATTGATGATTTATATGTAATTTTTGTAAATTTCAAAACTAGCGGTGGACATGAATTGCTAAATTTATTGTTCGAAATTTAAATTTTCTGTACTTTTATGTGTATATATGTTATTGTGCCAAATATAACGTAAGATTTTGCCAATTGCAAAACCAAGTGAACGCTTGTGTGAAAGTTCTATTGTTTGCATTGCTTAAATTGTAAAATTTTGTATGCAAAATGAATGAAAGAAATCGTTGTTTTCGAAAAGTTTATTTAATCTTTATGCTCGCCAACAATGTAACATATATGTATAAATAAGATAGGTAAAAGTCTGACGACCATATTCACTACGAAAATGGCAATATTTTATGTTTATCTGTTAAAATTTAATTTTTTCTATCAAATGGCTCGTAGCCTAAAAGAATATCTTACTTCTCTTCAATTTTATTTCGAGGCATAAAAAAGAGTCAAGGTTGCAGCTTGGCACCAAAAGCCATATAATTTCTCAGTTTTGTCGAATGCGCCTTATAATAATAATTATTTGCCTCTTACCCTATATAGCTCAGTGTTTGGCCGATCTTCTTTTATCATTTCCAGCACCAGGACCAACAATCTTGTGCCGACTCCGCAAGCCAGATGTAGTATGTTATGAGAACCTTTTGTGTGGCAGAAATACCCTCGGAGGTTTGCCATTGCCTTGTCTAGGTGTGACCGCTATTGGAAAACAAACTTTTTCTATGATTAAGGTTTTACTTACCGCGGCTGGAATTCTAACCTCAAACCCAGCGGCATATCGAGTAATAATACGCACCACTACCCACTCGACCACAGCAGTTACTAAGTAAAGCGCTGATTATGCATTCTTCGCACAACTTTCGCATATCGTTTTACAACTTCGCACAACCTTACGTAGTTAATGCTGATTATGCGTCGCATAACCAAACTTTACAGTCATACCAACCGTATCTCAATGCAACAGTAATTGTTTATAATAATTTATAAAACAATACGAAGCGGAAATTATTTTTGCATCTAGCATTTTTAAATATGTGCCGAGCTTTTAAGAATTCAAAGCGGAGTCAACAAGTTCGACGGTGGGCAATTCGGCCAATAAATCGCGACCGAATACCAAATAAATACTTTAATAAGGTTTTTTAAACAAGAAAAACCATGATGAAGAAAAGTTTTTCATTGACACAAGGATGCCTCCCAAGATATTCTATTTATTGCTTTCTTTAGTCGGCTCATTTTTAAAAAAACCAAAACAACAAATTGGGTGTGAAGAACGACTCGCAATTACACTTGTGTAAGTACTTGTAAAAATTCGAAAGATCGTCTTAATTATAATCCTTTCTATTTAATTTGTAGGCATCTCGCACATGGAACTTCGTTTGAAATTATCGGCTCCATGTATGAACTTGGTAAATCAACAATTCGTGAAATTGTTTTGGAAACCTGTGAAGTATTGTGGAGCATATTGTCCCCAGTCTACCTGAGTGAACGAGTTTTACTCAATATCAGCAAATCGCCGACGACTTCAATAAAATGTGGAACATGCCGAATTGCGTGGGCGCGATTGATGGAAAGCATGTTGCTATTACTTGTCCCAACAAATCCGGCTATATGTTTTATAATTATTAAAAAGTTTTATAGCATTATTTTAATGGCAAGTTGCGATGCAATATATACGTTCACATGGGCTAGTGGTGGAAGTTATGGAAGCCAGAGTGTCGGAGGTAAAATTTAATATTATACGTTTTATTTAGGATGTATTAACTTGCTTCTGTTTATAGGAGTTTTTCAACATACGTCGTTTGGACGAGTACTTTTGGGAAATCAGCTGCCATTACCCCCCAGCGCACCATTATGGGATGAATCATCGGAAGCATTTCCTCATTTTTTGTCGGCGATGCAGCTTTTCCGCTCAAAACCAATTTCATGAGACCATATCCCGGTTCAGGTTTATATCGAACAAAATCCGTGTTCAATTATCGCCTATCACGAGCACGCCGGGTAATTGAAAACTGTTTTGGCATACAAACTGCCCGATGGCGCATACTGCGCAATACGATTGATTGCAACCCGGAAAACTGTGAAAAAATTGGTGGCCCCTTACCGTCCATTACGTCCTCGCGGCGCAACGCTTCGCTAGCTGCATTCCGCTTAAAGGATACCTTAGCAAATTACTTGGTACACCAAGGTTCTGTTCCATTCCAATAATAAAACTGTTAATTGAAACAAAACGTAGTTTTTTTATTAACTCAAACTAATACCCGCTATGGCAAAGCAGCAGTATTTTTAAATTTATAATATCGTAGCTTATACATATTTATGCATGTACGTTTGTTCATACAATTGCCAATTTATAACAGTAAACAACAAAAACTAAAGAGCCTCAGTTAAAATTCATTTGGGCAAAATTGTTTAAATACATTTCTTAAAATTGAATAAAATACACTCAAGTATGTGAAGCTAAAGTATATGACGAAATTAATTTCTGCCTGGTGCTCCAATTTAAGCGGCATCACTGTGGTAGTAACATCCTGAATTGTTTTGACTTGATTTTCAGCACTCATTTCAGCAACGGTCGCAACAATCATTTGCCCAAAAGCACGCAAAGTTTCGCTACACTTCGGTGCCAACTATTCTTTGCAAACATTTTTGTACAAATCAAACGCCTCACGAAATTCTTCATCGCCATTAACACACTTTTTGCGTTTTCGCCGCGGTGCTTCCAGACCCGGCTCTTCTAATGGAAAAAGTGGCGGTGAATGCTGCGTAAAATCCTGGCTTTCGTTTAAAATGGATGACAACGCTTGTGAGGAACATGAAATCGGCGAAACGTTTTGGTCCAAGATGTTGAATGTGCAGCGTGTGTTCCGCTCGCGTAGTGTCTTCTAACGTTTAGTGCATTCTTCCTCTATAATAACAGTTGAAAAAATAATGCAATGCACTACTGTAAATACACATAATGTATGTATGTATATATGACCAATACCTGTGGCTCGTAATTCCTGCGCTATAGCTTCCAAAGTGGATTGCTTTTTAAGAGGCAGCTTGTAACACGCAGAAAATTCGTCGTCGATCATCTTAAAAAGATACTCACGATTATGTAGAAATCTTTATTGTTTAAATTATAATCGCATACTTACATCTTTCCTATATTTATTCCCTGGGAAAAATTTTCCTTTACGGAACCAGGCTTTGAAAAAAGAGAGTTATAAGGGGTGGAAGGGGGGAGCCCCCTCAGTCCAAATCAGAAGTTCCCACCGGCCGGAGGCTTATAGTTTTTAAGTAATTTGCTGTTAAAGTTGCGAAAAATGTCAATTTTAACCTCACTTTCTGCTATGTGCAGCAATGAAATGAAAATACCGTGCTGCCACACATGACGAATATATGTCGAAAAAAACGAAAATAATAAACTCTATGCACTTATTACGTGATTTTTTATTAAACATTTTTAATTTATTACGAAATATTGATTTATTTGAGAAAAGCGACGCAGGTGAAAATTTGTAATAAAAAATCGACGTATTTATTACGCAATATTGATTTATAAATGATTTTAAAATTAACATGAAATATTGATTGATATGAGTAAAGCGCCGCAAGTGAAAATTTTTAATAAAAAATTGCCTGCCGAGGGGTGACCGCTATAAGAAACAACTTTTCTATGATTTAGATTTTAGCACTCACCGCTACCCACTCGAACACAGCGGCCACTTTTTTAAATCCGAATTAGGAAGTGGTGATTTAGAATTCTTTAACGTTAAAACAAAATTGTGTGCTAAATATGTATGTACATAAAACTGAAAACCAACGACGACCGGCTGCAAAGAAGAAACTTAACAAATAAAACTTCAGTACAACGCCAGCAGAAACTTATTACAATAACTTTAAAAATTAATACTCGTTTAGTGAGCTCTTTCTCTACATCCCTTTCCATTTTCAAAAATGCTTCGAACTTTCAACGAAAATACAAGTGGTCAATCTTATATTAGGTACGTTCGTTTAAAATCTCCAGCAGAAAATATCTAACAGCAAAATTCAGGGGAAATATCTTCTCTTCTCTTAAAAAAATAAAATATCCAATATTTGGAAATTCAACGAACAGCTTATTGAAATATTGTCCGCATCCAAATATGTAAAATGAAAAACATTGCATTATTATTTTCTTCAAACATTCTGCTACGAAACCTTAACACAACTAACACTAACTTGCTTTTTGCTTGCTAAATACTCATATTTTATAATTTTGACCTTTGCAATGAAATATAACTTTGCTCTCTCAATTTCCCCTACTTTGCAAGTTTTTTGCATACGCGAACGCTAAAAGCTGATAGTTTTCGAAAAATTTCAATAATTATCAGCTACGCGAACGTACCTTTTGATAGTATATATGTATATATTTATTTGGTTTTTTTAAGAAAATAGAACTAACAATATAAGATATAAAATGTTAACAGTAAGAAAGTTGTGAATACCCCTAGAAGCCTCTGCAGACAACTCTTTAAAAGCATTGCTATTGGTACCACTGCAATTGAAATGTCACTTAAGAAAAACGCTACCAAATCAAAACTCAACAAACTTCAAATTTTGATTAAGTTCTGTAAATTTCTGGGTAATTGGGTACAGGTGAAATACATTTAAAAGATTTTATTTGACGACAGCGAAATTTCCGTGTTTGCAAATGTCGTTTATATTTTGACAACGCCAGCGACATATCCAACAGCTCATTTGTTGTTGCCACATTCAAATATTTCACTTCTATAAAATTAAAATATTTGGTTCATAGTGAAATTTTTTGTGCAAAAAATAAATAAATAGGTCGATTCATTTTTTTCAAATGATCGATTTTTATTACATATAAAATATTAGAGCTTTTATATGCCTTTGTTGGTAAAATAATGTAAAACTTGTTTAAGCCTTGAACAGTTTTACATTTCACATTTTAGTGGCAGCACTACAGTTGTTCATAGTGGTCGGCAAAATTTAGAAATGGATTTAATTTAGCGACAACGACAACTGCAAGCCTGCCGCCGTGAAGTCGTGCTGTTTTCTAAATAACTGTGCCCATAATAACGTGTGTATTTTAATACTCGTATTTGACAGATGCTGCCTGTCGATTGCTGTATTCAAAGTGTTCAAAGCATTATGCATAAGGGGATATCTCGAGAGAGAAAATTGTGTATTACGTTTGATATCCATGGCAACAAGTGCATGCAAGCATTACCAGATTGATGATTTATATGTAATTTTTGTAAATTTCAAAACTAGCGGTGGACATGAATTGCTAAATTTATTGTTCGAAATTTAAATTTTCTGTACTTTTATGTGTATATATGTTATTGTGCCAAATATAACGTAAGATTTTGCCAATTGCAAAACCAAGTGAACGCTTGTGTGAAAGTTCTATTGTTTGCATTGCTTAAATTGTAAAATTTTGTATGTGAAATTTATAAAAGAAATCGTTGTTTTCGAAATGTTTATTTTGTCTTTATGTTTGCCAACAATGTAACATATATATTTGGAGGTCTTAAAAGGTGAAATCAAAGTCGTATGCCTTTTCGCTGTCGGACGTGAATGAGAAATTGGTATTACCGCTTGCCTGTGCTCTTCTTATCTTCGAGTTGGTTATTTCCAACGGATGGAATGCACGTAAAAGCAATAGCAATGCGACAACCGCAAAGTTCTCTCATCGTCGTTTATTAAATTATAAAAGAATACATAATACTTAAGTAAATCTAAACTAGTTCTTACAGTGGCCAAAGAAGAATAATTCTAACTAAAAATAATTCATGAAAGTTCTTGTTGTGATGCTGGAGGCACCACAGTACTCCCCGTTTAATGAAAGCGTACAGGTTTCCTTATGACTCGTTTTGGTCTCAACTGTAATGGTTGGGACTCTTCATGGAGATTGACTGGTTGTTTTATTAGTGGATACTGGTTTTGTTTTGGATCCACTTCTGTGGGTTCGTCGCTTACCCACATAAACGCTGGTTTTAATCGATCGATGCTGATGTTAACTTTCAGCTGGTTGATTAAAATTGTAAAAAATTTCGTATTTCGATTGGTTACCTTATATGGCCCCTCATACGGCGATGTTAGTGATGGACGAACAGAATCATTTCGTACTAAAACATGTGAGCACTTCATCATATCAGGATGAAAATAGCTCGTCACCGTTGAGTGGAATGTGGTTTGTGTAGGACGAAGTTGTTCCATTACGTTTCTTAAGTTTTGAAGAAATTCGAACGGAGTTTGTACAGAGCGGGCTTCTTCGACGAATTCTCCTGGTATCTTCAACGTCATGCCAAACAACAACTCGGCGGGGGATGATTTCAGATCCGGCTTGTATGATGTTCTCAATGAAAGCAGAGCTAAGGGGAGTTTGTCTGTCCAAACTTCTTTTCCGGCTGCCAAAATAGATGATTTTAGTACTCTGTGCCATCTTTCGATTATGCCGTTGGACTGGGGGTGGTAAGGTGTCGTTCTAATGTGCTTCGTTCCTAAAATATTGAACAACTCTTTTAGTAGATGGGACTCAAACTGGTGACCTTGGTCGGTGCTGATGAATTGCGGGCAGCCATAGCGTGCTATCCACGTAGTAACCAAAGCTCGTGCCACCGTTTCAGCCGTCATATCCGGAATGGGAACAGCCTCCGGCCAGCGGGTGAATCGGTCAATTAAGGTCAAACAGTAACGCTGCCCATTGTGAACTGGAAGTGGACCAATTAAATCGATATTGACGTGGTCTAGACGTCGCGTTGGCGGTTTATATTGTTGCAACGGCGATTTAGTGTGCCGATTCATCTTTGATTTCTGGCATGGAATACAACAGCGCGTAAAGAGTGCAGTATCTTTTCGTATATTTGGCCAAACGTAGCGTTCAGTAACCATTTTAACTGTAGCTCGTGTACCCAGGTGGGACATCTCATGAACATTCTTCATTATGTGTGTTCGAAACTGGTTGGGTATGAACGGACATACCGTTTTCGAAGATACGTCGCACCATAACTCGTTCGTACTACCTGGAATTTTTAGTAGTTTCAATATTAGTGATGTTGTGTTACCTCTGAGTAATTCCTGTAGTTCGCGATCGCTTTCCTGCGCCTTGGCTATTTCGTCATAATCGATAGGGGATTTAATTTCGAAAATTCTTGACAGAAGGTCTGGTAGGTGATTGTTAGAGCCATTTATATGTCGTAAATCCGTAGTAAACTGGCTTATAAAATCTAGTTGTCGCCGTTGGCGGGGCGAAGCTTTATCGCTGCTCTGTTGAAACGCAAATATAAGCGGCTTGTGGTCGGTCAGTATGTGAAATGCCCGGCCTTCCAGCATATATTTAAAATGCTTAATGGCTTTAAAGATAGCGAGGAGCTCTCTGTCATACGTGCTGTACTTTTGTTCTGCAGTAGTCAGCTTGTTTGAATAATAACCGAGGGGCTGTGGGCCCTTTTCGGTTAGCTGATTTAGTACAGCTCCAACTGCACCATCCGACGCGTCGGTGGCCAAAAACAAAACGGCTGTTTGGCGTGGGTGTGCAAGAATGGCAGTATTTGCTAGTTCATACTTGCATTTTTCGAAAGCGGCTGTTTGCTCGTCACTCCATTTCAGCGGCGTTTTGTCATTTCGCTTATTCCCAGGGATCATTGCTGTTAGTATTCCTTGATAAGTGATTGCGCGTGGCAGAAACTTTCGGTAGAAGTTCACTGTAGCCAAAAACTTTTTAAGTTGGTGTGCGACTAGCGGCCGTTCGAATTTGGAAATCACTTCAACTCGTTCAGGCAAGGGTTGAATACCACTCCGCGTAACCAGATGACCCAGAAACTTTATTTCTTCCACAAAAAACTCACATTTGGCCGGATTGATCGTTAAGCCGTACTTCCTTAGGCGTTCGAAAACTAAACGCAAGTGGCTTTGATGCTCTTCTTGGGTAGTGAATGCGATGAGTATATCGTCGATATATGCAAACGTGAACTGCAAATCACGCAGGGCTTCATGAATAAGTCTCTGAAACGACTGAGCGGCATTTCGCAGTCCAAATGGCATATACAAATATTCAAATAGGCCGAACGGAGTTGTAATGGCCGTCTTTTGGACGTCTTCTGGTCGGTAGTTGATGATACGCCTTTTGTAGGTCTATCTTGCTGAAAAATTGTTTTCCCTCCAATATGAAAGTGCAGTCTTGGAAATAGGGTATCGGGTACCTATCTGGTATGGTCTGAGAGTTTAATCTTCGGTAGTCTCCGCAAGGGCGCCATCCGCCATCAGTCTTCCTTACCATATGCAATGGACTGGAATAATTGCTTTTTGATGGGCGAATAATGCCTTGTCGTAGCAAGTACTCAAATTCTTCTCTCGCTATACGTAGTTTTCCTGGGTCGAGACGCCGTGGGCGGGAGAAAACAGGCTGTCCGAATGTTTCTATTCTATGCTGTGTTGCAAACGCGCTTTTCCGTGCGGATGATAAACGAGTAATGTCTTGGAACTCGGTTAACAGATTGGCACATTTCGAAGCGCTGTCGAAGGTTCTAATTGTGATTGCGCCTACCTTCTGCACACTGCACAGCGCGTGTATCTTTGTTAGGCTGTCGATTAGTTTGTTATTTTTAAGGTCAATAAGTAATCCATAATGGCGTATTAGGTCTGCTCCTATAATCGGCGTTCGCACATCTGCAATAGTAAACATCCACTCGAAACATCTTCTTAGGCCGAGGTCGAGGCTAAGACGTCGTTGACCGAACGTGGCGATTGTCGTACCATTTGCGGCATAAAGTTTCACGGAGGACGGTATCGTCGTACGGTTATAATGTCGTGGTAGAACGGAGATATCAGCGCCCTAGTCGATTAAAAAAGAAATAGCAGATTTCCGGTCGTTGATTGTTAGGCGGTTAACGCTGGCGTTCACCGGACACTTTGCGCCAGCAACCGCTTCGGTTCAATTCGGGCTGCGGTCACCCCTGCTGGGTTTGTAATGCTTGCAGGGTGATCTACAATTTTTGCTGGCAGAGCCAAACTTTCGGTGATACCAGCACTCGTCGAAGTTAGCGCTTGGGCTATCTCTGCGGCGTTCGCGAGACTGTCGCCGAGATCTGGGTATGGATCCTTTCCTGTATGTGCTGCGGTGAGTGTGCAATCTGTCAAAGCGTTGCGCTAGTGCATTAATAGCACTTTGCAATTCACAGTACTCTGTGTTATTTAACGATTTTTCTCCACACGCGGATGATGTAGGTGCAGGGCCGCCACTGGTGCTATTCACCTGTAAACTAATCGTGTCGACGATGGCGTCTGCAATTTTTAGATATTCCTCTGGTGGGCCTGAACACGCGGCTACGGCAGCTTGAGCGTAAACTGGTAGACGTTTTGCCCACAGGTTTTTCACTGCTGATTCTCTCATTGTGTCGCCGACTAATCGCATCATTTCCGTAAATAATTGACTTGGCCTTTGGTCACCTAACTGGGTTTCGTTTAACGCTTGATTTAGTCGTCGCTGTTGACTGTCGGTGCAGAAAGTTATTAATCGCTGCTTAACAAAATCATATCGCCCCTGGTCAGGTACATCGCCTAACGTGGCTAAGAAGTCCTGTAGCATACGTGGTCCAAGCGCTGCCATCACCGTGTTGAATTTTTGGGTGTCGCTTTTTATACTCATGGCGGGAAACCAATAGTCGAGGCTTAGAAACCACCCTTCGATGTTCCTGCGATCAATAGTTGGCATATCGATTTTAACGGCCCTGCATTAACATCTGAGAGTACTGCGGGTGCTTCTGCCGCGACCGTAGGGGTTCTCGCAGCTTCTTCCTTCGTTGCCACTTGTGCTGGTGTATCCGATAAGTCCTTAGTTGCCATCCTCGCTGTTTTTTTACTTGATAGTTTTTCTTGTTTGACTTTAAGGTTACAGTTCTTAGTAACTGTCGATGCACGTGTTTTTTTATCACGTCGGGGTCACCACTTTGGAGGTCTTAAAAGGTGAAATCGAAGTCGTATGCCTTTTCGCTGTCGGACGTGAATGAGAAATTGGTATTACCGCTTGCCTGTGCTCTTCTTATCTTCGAGTTGGTTATTTCCAACGGATGGAATGCACGTAAAAGCAATAGCAATGCGACAACCGCAAAGTTCTCTCATCGTCGTTTATTAAATTATAAAAGAGTACATAATACATAAGTAAATCTAAACTTGTTCTTACAGTGGCCAAAGAAGAATAATTCTAACTAAAAATAATTCATGAAAGTTCTTGTTGTGATGCTGGAGGCACCACATACATATATATAAGATAGGTAAAAGTCTGACTACCATATTCACTACGAAAATGGCAATATTCTATGTTTATCTGTTAAAATTTGATTTTTTCTATCAATTGGCTCGTAGCCTAAAACAATAACTTATTTCTCTTCAATTTTATTTCGAGGCATAAAAAAGAGTCAAGGTTGCAGCTTGGCACCAAAAGCCATATAATTTATCAGTTTTGTCGAATGCGCCTTATAATAATAATTATTTGCCTCTTACCCTATATAGCTCAGTGTTTGGCCGATCTTCTTTTATCATTTGCAGTGTGCGTCTTTTGAGGAGGGACCAACAATCTTGTGCCGACTCCGCAAGCCAGATGTAGTATGTTATACGAACCTTTCGTGTGTCTCAATGCAACAGTAATTGTTTATAATAATTTAAAAAAACAATATGAAGCGGAAATTATTTTTGCATCTATCATCATATCATTTTGGCGCGTACACTATATAGCTCAGTGTTTGGCCGAGCTTCTCCTACCATTGGTGGTGTGCGTCTTTATATTATAACACAAATGGAGGGACCTACAATTTTGTGCCGACTCCGAACGGCAGATGTATTTAATGAGAAGCTTTTTCATGGCAGAAATACCCTCGGAGATTTGCCATTGCCTGCCGAGGGGTGACCGCTGTTAGAAAAAACTTTTTCTATTATTAAGATTTTGCTTGCCCAGACTGAGATTCGAACCTCGAACTCACCGGCATATCAAGTTATAGCACGCACCGCTACCAACTCGACCACAGCGGCCATCTAGCATTTTTATATATGTGCCGAGCTTTTAAGAATTCAAAGCGGAGTCGACAACTTCGATGGTGGGCAATTCGGCCAATAAATCGCGACCGAATACCAAATTGATACTTTAAAAAGGTTTTTTTTAAAAAGAAAAACCATGATGAAGAAAAGTTTTGCATTGAGACAAGGATGCCTCCCAAGATATTCTATTTATTGCTTTCTTTAGTCGGCTCATTTTTAAAAAAACCCAAACAACAAATTGGGTGTGAAGAACGACTCGCAATTACACTTATGTTAGTATGTACTTGTAAAAATTCGAAAGATCGTCTTATTTATAATCCTTTCAATTAAATTTGTAGGCATCTCGCACATGGAACTTCGTTTGAAATTATCGGCTCCATGTATAAACTTGGTAAATAAACAATTCGTGAAATTGTTTTGGAAACCTGTGAAGTATTGTGGAGCATATTGTCCCCAGTCTACCTGAGTGAACGAGTTTTACTCAATATCAGCAAATCGCCGACGACTTCAATAAAATGTGGAACATGCCGAATTGCGTGGGCGCGATTGATGGAAAACACGTTGCTATTACTTGTCCCAACAAATCCGGCTATATGTTTTATAATTATAAAAAGTTGTATAGCATTATTTTAATGGCAAGTTGCGATGCAATATATACGTTCATATGGGCTAGTGGTGGAAGTTATGGAAGCCAGAGTGTCGGAGGTAAAATTTAATGTTATACGTTTTATTTAGGATGTATTTAACTTGCTTCTGTTTATAGGAGTTTTTCAACATACGTCGTTTGGACGAGCACTTTTGGGAAATCAGCTGCCATTATCCCCCCGCCCACCATTATGGGATGAATCATCGGAAGCATTTCCTCATTTTTTTGTCGACGATGCAGCTTTTCCGCTCAAAACCAATTTAATGAGACCATACTGCGCAATACGATTGATTGCAGCCCTGAAAACTGTGAAAAAATTGGTGGCCCCTTACCGTCCATTACGTCCTCCCGGCGCAACGCTTCGCTAGCTGCATTCCGCTTAAGGGATACCTTAGCAAATTACTTGGTACACCAAGGTTCTGTTCCATTCCAATAATAAAACTGTTAATTGAAACAAAACGTAGTTTTTTTATTAACTCAAACTAATACCCGCTATGGCAAAGCAGCAGTATTTTTAAATTTATAATATCGTAGCTTATACATATTTATGCATGTACGTTTGTTCATACAATTGCCAATTTATAACAGTAAACAACAAAAACTAAAGAGCCTCAGTTAAAACTCATTTGGGCAAAATTGTTTAAATACATTTCTTAAAATTGAATAAAATACACTCAAGTATGTGAAGCTAAAGTATATGACGAAATTAATTTCTGCCTGGTGCTCCAAATTAAGCGGCATCACTGTGTTAGTAACATCCTGAATTGTTTTGACTTGATTTTCAGCACTCATTTCAGCAACGGTCGCAACAATCATTTGCCTAAAAGCACGCAAAGTTTCGCTACACTTCGGTGCCAACTGTTCTTTGCAAACATTTTTGTACAAATCAAACGCCTCACGAAAGTCTTCATCGCCATTAACACACTTTTTGCGTTTTCGCCGCGGTGCTTCCAGACCCGGCTCTTCTAATGGAAAAAGTGGCGGTGAAATCCTGTCTTTCGTTTAAAATGGATGACAACGCTTGTGAGGCACATGAAATCGGCGAAACGTTTTGGTCCAAGATGTTGAATGTGCAGCGTGTGTACCGCTCGCGTAGTGTCTTCTAACGTTTAGTGCATTCTTCCTCTATAATAACAGATGAAAAAATAATGCAATGCACTACTGTAAATACACATAATGTATGTATGTATATATGACCAATACCTGTGGCTCGTAATTCCTGCGCTATAGCTTCCAAAGTGGATTGCTTTTTAAGAGGCAGCTTGTAATCCGCAGAAAATTTATTGTAAACGACTTCTTTGCTTTGCACCAGCTGAATTAAACGTTCGTCGTCGATCATCTTAAAAAGATACTCACGATTATGTAGAAATCGTTATTGTTTAAATTATAATCGCATACTTTCATCTTTCCTATATTTATTCCCTGTCTGAAACAATTATTTAGTAAAATATTTCCTCAAACACACTTTAACATGTATTTTCAAATCCGAATTAATAATAATAATAATAATTTGGCGCTTACACTATATAGCTCAGTGTTTGGCCGAGCTTCTCCTACCATTTATAGTGTGCGTCTTTATATTAAACCACAAAAGGAGGGACCTAAAAATGAGTGCCGACTCCGGCAGATGTATTTGAGGGGAAGCTTTTTCATGGCAGAAATACCCTCGGAAGTTTGCCATTGCCTGCCGAGGGGTGACCGCTATAAGAAACAACTTTTCTATGATTTAGATTTTAGCACTCACCGCTACCCACTCGAACACAGCGGCCACTTTTTTAAATCCGAATTAGGAAGTGGTGATTTAGAATTCGTTAACGTTATGGGACATAAAATAAAATTGTCTGCTAAATATGTATGTATGTACATAAAACTGAAAACCAACGACGACCGGCTGCAAAGTAGAAACTTAACAAATAAAACTTCAGTACAACTCCAGCAGAAACTTATTACAATAACTTTAAAAATTATTTTATACTCGTTTAGTGCGCTCTTTCTCTACATCCCTTTCCATTTTCAAAAATGCTTCGAACTTTCAACGAAAATACAAGTGGTCAATCTTATATTAGGTACGTTCGTTTAAAATCTCCAGCAGAAAATATCCAACAGCAAAATTCAGGGGAAATATCTTCTCTTCTCTTAAAAAAATAAAATATCCAATATTTGGAAATTCAACGAACAGCTTATTGAAATATTGTCCGCATCCAAATATGTAAAATGAAAAACATTGCATTATTATTTTCTTCAAACATTCTGCTACGAAAACTTAACACAACTAACACTAACTTGCTTTTTGCTTGCCAAATACTCATATTTTATAATTTTGACCTTTGCAATGACATATAACTTTGCTCTCTCAATTTCCCCTACTTTGCAAGTTTTGTGCATACGCGAACGCTAAAAGCTGATAGTTTTCGAAAAATTTCAATAATTATCAGCTACGCGAACGTACCTTTTGATAGTATATATGTATATATTTATTTGGTTTTTTTAAGAAAATAAAACTAACAATATAAGATATAAAATGTTAACAGTAAGAAAGTTGTGAATACCCCTAGAAGCCTCTGCGTCGCATAATCAAACTTTACAGTCCTACCAACCTTATCTCAATGCAACAGTAATTGTTTATAATAATTTAAAAAACAATATGAAGCGGAAATTATTTTTGCATCTAGCATTTTTAAATATGTGCCGAGCTTTTAAGAATTCAAAGCGGAGTCGACAGCTTCTACGGTGGGCAATTCGGCCAATAAATCGCGACCGAATACCAAATGGATACTTTAAAAAGGTTTTTTTAAAAAAGAAAAACCATGATGAAGAAAAGTTTTTCATTGAGACAAGGATGCCTCCCAAGATATTCTATTTATTGCTACCTGAGTGAACCAGTTTTACTTAATATCAACAAATCGCCGACGACTTCAATAAAATGTGGAACATGCCGAATTGCGTGGGCGCGATTGATGGAAAACATGTTGCTATTACTTGTCCCAACAAATCCGACTATATGTTTTATAATTATAAAAAGTTGTATAGCATTATTTTAATGGCAAGTTGCGATGCAATATATACGTTCATATGGGCTAGTGGTGGAAGTTATGGAAGCCAGAGTGTCGGAGGTAAAATTTAATGGTATACGTTTTATTTAGGATGTATTTAACTTGCTTCTGTTTATAGGAGTTTTTCAACATACGTCGTTTGGACGAGCATACTGCGCAATACGATTGATTGCAACCCGGAAAACTGTGAAAAAATTGGTGGCCCCTTACCGTCCATTACGTCCTCCCGGCGCAACGCTTCGCTAGCTGCATTGCGCTTAAGGGATACCTTAGCAAATTACTTGGTACACCAAGGTTCTGTTCCATTCCAATAATAAAACTGTTAATTGAAACAAAACGTAGTTTTTTTATTAACTCAAACTAATACCCGCTATGGCAAAGCAGCAGTATTTTTAAATTTATAATATCGTAGCTTATACATATTTATGCATGTACGTTTGTTCATACAATTGCCAATTTATAACAGTAAACAACAAAAACTAAAGAGCCTCAGATAAAATTCATTTGGGCAAAATTGTTTAAATACATTTCTTAAAATTGAATAAAATACACTCAAGTATGTGAAGCTAAAGTATATAACGAAATTAATTTCTGCCTGGTGCTCCAATTTAAGCGGCATCACTGTGTTAGTAACATCCTGAATTGTTTTGACTTGATTTTCAGCACTCATTTCAGCAACGGTCGCAACAATCATTTGCCCAAAAGCACGCAATGTTTCGCTACACTTCGGTGCCAACTGTTCTTTGCAAATATGTTGTACAAATCCAACGCCTCACGAAATTCGTCATCACCATTAACACACTTTTTGCGTTTTCGCCGCGGTACTTCCAGACCCGGCTCTTCTAATGGAAAAAGTGGCGGTGAATGCTGCGTAAAATCCTGGCTTTCGTTTAAAATGGATGACAACGCTTGTGAGGAACATGAAATCGGCAAAACGTTTTGGTCCAAGATGTTGAATGTGCAGCGATTACTATGGAAATCCTTAATTGCTGGTCGCCTTGCCGCGGCGAAGGGGCTTAAATGCCGTTCTGAGAGTTTCCCGCTGGGAGCTTTCAGACCGGGATGAACTAAGAGGAAAGCTTTATATTCCTTGCAGCCATGTAGGGGCAGAGAAAACCTTTGTCCCTACGGGTCTGGGAGGAATGTGGAGATAGCCGCATCAGCACCACCCTAAGCTAAGGTGTTGAGGGACCCGTGCCGAGAGATGAATGGTCAGCGGGTGGATATCGAATAGCTGGCATCGAAAGGTCCCCTCCGATGCCCGGGCAAGGTCGGAGTGTACAAGCGCCTTCTCTATGCATGCCGGCTCTGCGGACGAGTGACTAACCCTTTCCTTGCCTACTCGTGGGACCAACAATGAACTCAAAAAACAACAATAAAAATCCAAACCAAACATCAACTGGCGAAACAACGACGACGACAACGGCAACGAACAACGGACAAACCACAGCGACGACCGTCCTTTATCGGAACCCGGGATGTATCATCACGGAGTCCGATGAGGACACCCCGCTCGCCTCCAGTCAGGAGACGATAAAAAGTGCATCAGGCGTTACCACCCAAAGTAAGCCAAATGCACAGGCCGAGATCACACCCGAAAACGCTACCACGAAAAGTAGCCCTCCATATGAAAAACCATCTACTTCGAAAGCTGCCGGACTTACCATTCACAGTACACCGGTGTCCGGAGAAGAGGATGACACTGCCAAAAACGGTGGTGTAAGAAAGAAGCGGAAAAAGTCGCTCAACCAAATTCGTAAAAGTAGATACCAAAGGGCGGTATATATGATGGCCAAACTGTCCAACACTGGTACCGCCTCCGGTTCTATTGAGTCGAAGGGGTTGAGCACTATAAGCAGGTGATAGAGGAATACGAGAACTTCTTGAAAGAGAAGCCATCTATTCCTTCGCGCACACCCAGCCAGCCTAAGAATACGGGATCTCAGAAGAGAAACCGTTCAACGTCAATCGTCGACGACAACTCTAAGTCGGCGGCGGCGATTCAGCAGCACTGGGTGCAGATTGACGTCAAATTGACGAGCCTCGTCATGGATCACGTACTCGACAATCCGGCGGGTCCCCACCCGGAGTTTGACTCCTCCGAAACCTTCCGGGGTTACAGGGTGATCAGGTGCGCAAATCAAGCTTCCTTGGACTTCCTTGCCGGATGCGTCACTAAAATAAGTGATGCATTCGTTGGCCTTAAGCTAAGGCTGATTCCGGCCGGAGAGGTCCCCAGGAGGCCACGTGCATGTATCTGGTTACCCCCATTGGAGAAGCCGGGCGAGAAGCTGCTACGCTGCCTGAAAATTCAAAACGGGCACATACCAGCAATTTCGGATTGGCAACTTATTAAAGTTGAGCAGCCGAATAAGGCAAGCCGTCCCCTACTCGTGGCCATCTGCGAGGAATCGCTGGAGGCCCTCGCCAAAGCGGACAACAGAGTCCGTTTTGGGATCCGTATGGCCAAGATGAAGATCTTTCGAGGCGACAAGGCTCCTGACGAAGACGACACTGAGGAGGTCGACGACGCAAGCCAGTTGCTGCGAGACGTCGCAATCACGGATGATGACCCCGGGCAAGATAAAATGCATGCAGATTAATCTGCAGCACTCTTAATATGCGACAGATAATCTGTCGATCTTGCTCGTTGAGGAAAACATCGATGTCGGCCTCATCCAGGAACCGTGGGTAAAAGACCTGCAGATTCTAGGCCTAACCAGCAGAACACATAACCTCCTCTATAGTGGTAACACAGGTAAACCCAGGGCGTGTATTCTAATCAAAAAATATTTAAATGTATTTCTCTGTTCAAATTACAGCACAGCAGGTTTAACAGTGGTGAAGGTAGAGTCCGGGAAGCATCGGAACCTACAACTGGTGTCTGCCTATATGGCACATGACAGGGATGCTCCTCCAGACGAACTGAAGCGCTTCATCGTACAAAACCAAAACCAAACGAACATCATAATAAGAAGCGACGCTAACGCGCGCAGCACTATATGGGGCAGCTACGAAACAAACGAAAGAGGTGAGTCTCTCCTCCACTTTATACTAAATACCAATCTCAGTATTTGTAACAAGGGCAAGAAACCTACTTTCATTTTTCCCAGTTCAGAAAGGTTCTCGGGATGGGAAGAGGTGTTGGATATAACGCTATCGTCAGATGGTGTAATCGTACATGACTGGAGGGTGTGAGACAAAGCATCAATGTCAGATCACTGTTTGATACTCTTCAGCATACGCGGTGAATGCTGCACCCCATCTCTATTTCGAAACCCTCGAAGAACGAATTGGGTTAAATTCAATAATATCACGTCGAAAAGTTTAGGAAGCGGTAAAATCAAAAAGATTATAACGGCAAACGAACTAGACGAAACAGTTGGTAGGATGGAGAAATCTATCGAAATAGCCTTTAAGAAGTCCACCCCTTTTAGTAATCGTAAGGAAAAATCTCCACCTTGGTGGTCTGGAGAACTTAAGGAACTCAGGGCTAAAGTCAGGAAAACATTCAACGATAGCTACAGGTCAAAAGTATGGCAGCCATACAAGGCCTCATTGAAACAATACAAGAAAGCAGTAAGGAAAGCCAAGTCAGAATCCTGGCGGTCATTCTGCTCATCTGTAGAAACATGCAGGGAGTCCGCCAGACTGAGCAAAATTCTGTCAAAAGAGCACTCAAATCCAAGCTTTCTCAGGAAGCAGGATGGAGTGTGGACAGATAATGCCAGGGATTCATTGGAAGCCCTTACTAACATCCACTTCCCGGGGTGCGGCCAGAGACCAATAATATGGACTCAAACCAATCTTCCGGAACCCTCCGAGGTGGAACTGGAAACTGTTATAGACAGAACTAAAATAAAGTTCGCAATAAACAATTTTCAACCCTACAAATCCCCCGGTCCAGATGGGATCTTACCGATAATGCTGCAAAAGCTTGGGGAACCCATGATCATATGGCTGGATCAGGTCTTTAAAGCCAGCATTCGACTATCACATGTTCCACAAAGCTGGAAAAGAGTCAAAGTTGTTTTCATTCCGAAGACAGGTAGAAGAACCCATGATGAAGCAAGAGACTTTAGGCCAATAGGTCTAGAGCAATACGGAAGCAATACGCTGCCCGCTGGGAGTCATCAAGAGAGAACTACATTTGAAGTTTGTGCGAACAGCAGGATTGAGATGGGGTAGGTTAACGACGTGCAAAATCGCGAGAGAAATTTGGCCTACCTATGATCGACCAAAACCGGTCGACCTCCTTAATAGATCAAGGAAAGAAATATTCCGCCTAACAGCTGCAATCACGGGCCATTGTCCGCATGGTGAGCATGCGGCCAAGATTGGTCTTCCATTCAATAACCACTGCAGGAGCTGTAAACACGCAGACAGCAGAGAAACCATTTTTCACTATCTGTGTGAGTTCCCAGCTCTGGTACGCCTTCGACAAGAAACACTTGGGTTTATTCCAAGAAGGCTAAGGGAGATCTCTAAGTGTAATATAACATGTTTAAATAGCTTCATCCACAAATCAAAGTGGTTCGAAAATTAAAGACCGTAGGACATACCAGAGGTTCCACGAAATTAGCGTAGCAAAATAGTGCTTCCAGCGCTAATTGGGCCCTTGTCACTAAAGGACTAGGCAACGCTTCAACCAACCAACCAACTATGGTAATTGTTATATTGTTAACATATGTACATACATACATTTACCCCAGTATATTCATTTTCACTCATGCCCGTGGCTTCACGTATGGTTTTAAAAAACTAAGTTGGTCAAACAATGCCCACGTTGGTGGGCTCTTTGCAGCACTTCCGGACGGTCTATCTAACGCCTTACATTCCCGTGTGTACCGCTCGCGTAGTGTCTTCTAACGTTTAGTGCATTCTTCCTCTATAATAACAGATGAAAAAATAATGCAGTGCACTACTGTAAATACACATAATGTATGTATGTATATATGGCCAAATCCTGTGGCTCGTAATTCCTGCGCTATAGCTTCCAAAGTGGATTGCTTTTTAAGAGGCAGCTTGTAATCCGCAGAAAATTTATTGTAAACGACTTCTTTGCTTTGCACCAGCTGAATTAAACGTTCGTCGTCGATCATCTTAAAAAGATACTCACGATTATGTAGAAATCTTTATTGTTTAAATTATAATCACATACTTACATCTTTCCTATATTTATTTCCTGTCTGAAACAATTATTTTCTCAAACAACAATCACTGCTATTAGCGTAGTAGGGCCATTCACGGTATGCGCACAAAAACAGCTGAGCTTTTGTGAAGTATTTTCAAATCGTGATTTTGAAATCTTCTACATTCCTTTCCATTTTTAAAAATGTTCCATACTTTTAACAAATATACTAGTGCTCGACCTTATATTATTAGTATAGGTATGTATTTCAGCAATATTTATTTCGTTTTTTGAAGAAAATAAAACTAACAATATTAGAATTTACATGTAAACATTAAAAAAGTTGTGAATACCCCTAAAAGCTTTTACATAAAACTCTGTAAAAGCATTACTATTGGTACCACTGCAATTGAAATGTCCCTTAAGAAAACCGCTAGGAAATCGAAATTCAACAGACTTCTAATTTTTATTAAGTTGTGCTAATTTTTGGGTAATCGGTATTGAACAGATTTTATTTGACATTTCAAAAGTTATGCGAGAGTTGTGCGAAGTATGCATAACGTTTGAGAGCTTCGTACAACCTTACATACTTAATGCTGATTATGCTTCGCACAATTAAACTTATCAGGCCTGCCAATAGTCCAACAGCAATAAATGGCTATTAACGTAGTAGAGTTATTCACGGTATGCGCACAAAAACAGCTGATCTTTGTGAAGTACACGTAAATGCATTTTGATATACATCAAATTTTAGAGCAGGCTTAATTATTTTTTACAAGGAATTAGCAAATAAAATATTTCCTCAAACACACTTTAACATGTATTTTCAAATCCGAATTAATAATAATAATAATAATTTGGCGCTTACACTATATAGCTCAGTGTTTGGCCGAGCTTCTCCTACCATTTATAGTGTGCGTCTTTATATTAAACCACAAAAGGAGGGATCTAAAAATGAGTGCCGACTCCGGCAGATGTATTTGAGGAGAAGCTTTTTCATGGCAGAAATACCCTCGGAAGTTTGCCATTGCCTGCCGAGGGGTGACCGCTATAAGAAACAACTTTTCTATGATTTAGATTTTAGCACTCACCGCTACCCACTCGAACACAGCGGCCACTTTTTTAAATCCGAATTAGGAAGTGGTGATTTAGAATTCGTTAACGTTATGGGACATAAAATAAAATTGTCTGCTAAATATGTATGTACATAAAACTGAAAACCAACGACGACCGGCTGCAAAGTAGAAACTTAACAAATAAAACTTCAGTACAACTCCAGCAGAAACTTATTACAATAACTTTAAAAATTATTTTATACTCGTTTAGTGAGCTCTTTCTCTACATCCCTTTCCATTTTCAAAAATGCTTCGAACTTTCAACGAAAATACAAGTGGTCAATCTTATATTAGGTACGTTCGTTTAAAATCTCCAGCAGAAAATATCCAACAGCAAAATTCAGGGGAAATATCTTCTCTTCTCTTAAAAAAATAAAATATCCAATATTTGGAAATTCAACGAACAGCTTATTGAAATATTGTCCGCATCCAAATATGTAAAATGAAAAACATTGCATTATTATTTTCTTCAAACATTCTGCTACGAAACCTTAACACAACTAACACTAACTTGCTTTTTGCTTGCTAAATACTCATATTTTATAATTTTGACCTTTGCAATGAAATATAACTTTGCTCTCTCAATTTCCCCTACTTTGCAAGTTTTTTGCATACGCGAACGCTAAAAGCTGATAGTTTTCGAAAAATTTCAATAATTATCAGCTACGCGAACGTACCTTTTGATAGTATATATGTATATATTTATTTGGTTTTTTTAAGAAAATAGAACTAACAATATAAGATATAAAATGTTAACAGTAAGAAAGTTGTGAATACCCCTAGAAGCCTCTGCGTCGCATAATCAAACTTTACAGTCCTACCAACCGTATCTCAATGCAACAGTAATTGTTTATAATAATTTAAAAAACAATATGAAGCGGAAATTATATTTGCATCTAGCATTTTTAAATATGTGCCGAGCTTTTAAGAATTCAAAGCGGAGTCGACAGCTTCTACGGTGGGCAATTCGGCCAATAAACCGCGACCGAATACCAAATGGATACTTTAAAAAGGTTTTTTTAAAAAAGAAAAACCATGATGAAGAAAAGTTTTTCATTGAGACAAGGATGCCTCCCAAGATATTCTATTTATTGCTACCTGAGTGAACCAGTTTTACTTAATATCAACAAATCGCCGACGACTTCAATAAAATGTGGAACATGCCGAATTGCGTGGGCGCGATTGATGGAAAACATGTTGCTATTACTTGTCCCTACAAATCCGGCTATATGTTTTATAATTATAAAAAGTTGTATAGCATTATTTTAATGGCAAGTTGCGATGCAATATATACGTTCATATGGGCTAGTGGTGGAAGTTATGGAAGTTATGGAAGCCAGAGTGTCGGAGGTAAAATTTAATGTTATACGTTTTATTTAGGATGTATTTAACTTGCTTCTGTTTATAGGAGTTTTTCAACATACGTCGTTTGGACGAGCACTTTTGGGAATTCAGCTGCCATTACCCCCCAGCGCACCATTATGGGATGAATCATCGGAAGCATTTCCTCATTTTTTTGTCGGCGATGCAGCTTTTCCGCTCAAAACCAATTTAATGAGACCATATCCCGGTTCAGGTTTAGATCGAACAAAATCCATGTTCAATTATCGCCTATCACGAGCACGCCGGGTAATTGAAACAGTTTTGGCATACTAACTGCCCGATGGCGCATACTGCGCAATAAGATTGATTGCAACCCGGAAAACTGTGAAAAAATTGGTGGCCCCTTACCGTCCATTACGTCCTCGCGGCGCAACGCTTCGCTAGCTGCATTGCGCTTAAGGGATACCTTAGCAAATTACTTGGTACACCAAGGCTCTGTTCCATTCCAATAATAAAACTGTTAATTGAAACAAAACGTAGTTTTTTTATTAACTCAAACTAATACCCGCTATGGCAAAGCAGCAGTATTTTTAAATTTATAATATCGTAGCTTATACATATTTATGCATGTACGTTTGTTCATACAATTGCCAATTTATAACAGTAAACAACAAAAACTAAAGAGCCTCAGATAAAATTCATTTGGGCAAAATTGTTTAAATACATTTCTTAAAATTGAATAAAATACACTCAAGTATGTGAAGCTAAAGTATATGACGAAATTAATTTCTGCCTGGTGCTCCAATTTAAGCGGCATCACTGTGTTAGTAACATCCTGAATTGTTTTGACTTGATTTTCAGCACTCATTTCAGCAACGGTCGCAACAATCATTTGCCCAAAAGCACGCAAAGTTTCGCTACACTTCGGTGCCAACTGTTCTTTGCAAATATGTTGTACAAATCCAACGCCTCACGAAATTCGTCATCACCATTAACACACTTTTTGCGTTTTCGCCGCGGTACTTCCAGACCCGGCTCTTCTAATGGAAAAAGTGGCGGTGAATGCTGCGAAAAATCCTGGCTTTCGTTTAAAATGGATGACAACGCTTGTGAGGAACATGAAATCGGCAAAACGTTTTGGTCCAAGATGTTGAATGTGCAGCGATTACTATGGAAATCCTTAATTGCTGGTCGCCTTGCCGCGGCGAAGGGGCTTAAATGCCGTTCTGAGAGTTTCCCGCTGGGAGCTTTCAGACCGGGATGAACTAAGAGGAAAGCTTCATATTCCTTGCAGCCATGTAGGGGCAGAGAAAACCTTTGTCCCTACGGGTCTGGGAGGAATGTGGAGATAGCCGCATCAGCACCACCCTAAGCTAAGGTGTTGAGGGACCCGTGCCGAGAGATGAATGGTCAGCGGGTGGATATCGAATAGCTGGCATCGAACGGTCCCCTCCGATGCCCGGGCAAGGTCGGAGTGTACAAGCGCCTTCTCTATGCATGCCGGCTCTGCGGACGAGTGACTAACCCTTTCCTTGCCTACTCGTGGGACCAACAATGAACTCAAAAAACAACAATAAAAATCCAAACCAAACATCAACTGGCGAAACAACGACGACGACAACGGCAACGAACAACGGACAAACCACAGCGACGACCGTCCTTTATCGGAACCCGGGATGTATCATCACGGAGTCCGATGAGGACACCCCGCTCGCCTCCAGTCAGGAGACGATAAAAAGTGCATCAGGCGTTACCACCCAAAGTAAGCCAAATGCACAGGCCGAGATCACACCCGAAAACGCTACCACGAAAAGTAGCCCTCCATATGAAAAACCATCTACTTCGAAAGCTGCCGGACTTACCATTCACAGTACACCGGTGTCCGGAGAAGAGGATGACACTGCCAAAAACGGTGGTGTAAGAAAGAAGCGGAAAAAGTCGCTCAACCAAATTCGTAAAAGTAGATACCAAAGGGCGGTATATATGATGGCCAAACTGTCCAACACTGGTACCGCCTCCGGTTCTATTGAGTCGAAGGGGTTGAGCACTATAAGCAGGTGATAGAGGAATACGAGAACTTCTTGAAAGAGAAGCCATCTATTCCTTCGCGCACACCCAGCCAGCCTAAGAATACGGGATCTCAGAAGAGAAACCGTTCAACGTCAATCGTCGACGACAACTCTAAGTCGGCGGCGGCGATTCAGCAGCACTGGGTGCAGATTGACGTCAAATTGACGAGCCTCGTCATGGATCACGTACTCGACAATCCGGCTGGTCCCCACCCGGAGTTTGACTCCTCCGAAACCTTCCGGGGTTACAGGGTGATCAGGTGCGCAAATCAAGCTTCCTTGGACTTCCTTGCCGGATGCGTCACTAAAATAAGTGATGCATTCGTTGGCCTTAAGCTAAGGCTGATTCCGGCCGGAGAGGTCCCCAGGAGGCCACGTGCATGTATCTGGTTACCCCCATTGGAGGAGCCGGGCGAGAAGCTGCTACGCTGCCTGAAAATTCAAAACGGGCACATACCAGCAATTTCGGATTGGCAACTTATTAAAGTTGAGCAGCCGAATAGGGCAAGCCGTCCCCTACTCGTGGCCATCTGCGAGGAATCGCTGGAGGCCCTCGCCAAAGCGGACAACAGAGTCCGTTTTGGGATCCGTATGGCCAAGATGAAGATCTTTCGAGGCGACAAGGCTCCTGACGAAGACGACACTGAGGAGGTCGACGACGCAAGCCAGTTGCTGCGAGACGTCGCAATCACGGATGATGACCCCGGGCAAGATAAAATGCATGCAGATTAATCTGCAGCACTCTAAATGTGCGACAGATAATCTGTCGATCTTGCTCGTTGAGGAAACATCGATGTCGGCCTCATCCAGGAACCGTGGGTAAAAGACCTGCAGATTCTAGGCCTAACCAGCAGAACACATAACTTCCTCTATAGTGGTAACACAGGTAAACCCAGGGCGTGTATTCTAATCAAAAAATATTTAAATGCATTTCTCTGTTCAAATTACAGCACAGCAGGTTTAACAGTGGTGAAGGTAGAGTCCGGGAAGCATCGGAACCTACATTTGGTGTCTGCCTATATGGCACATGACAGGGATGCTCCTCCAGACGAACTGAAGCGCTTCATCGTACAAAACCAAAACCAAACGAACATCATAATAAGAAGCGACGCTAATGCGCGCAGCACTATATGGGGCAGCTACGAAACAAACGAAAGAGGTGAGTCTCTCCTCCACTTTATACTAAATACCAATCTCAGTATTTGTAACAAGGGCAAGAAACCTACTTTCATTTTTCCCAGTTCAGAAAGGTTCTCGGGATGGGAAGAGGTGTTGGATATAACGCTATCGTCAGATGGTGTAATCGTACATGACTGGAGGGTGTGAGACAAAGCATCAATGTCAGATCACTGTTTGATACTCTTCAGCATACGCGGTGAATGCTGCACCCCATCTCTATTTCGGAACCCTCGAAAAACGAATTGGGTTAAATTCAATAATATCACGTCGAAAAGTTTAGGAAGCGGTAAAATCAAAAAGATTATAACGGCAAACGAACTAGACGAAACAGTTGGTAGGATGGAGAAATCTATCGAAATAGCCTTTAAGAAGTCCACCCCTTTTAGTAATCGTAAGGAAAAATCTCCACCTTGGTGGTCTGGAGAACTTAAGGAACTCAGGGCTAAAGTCAGGAAAACATTCAACGATAGCTACAGGTCAAAAGTATGGCAGCCATACAAGGCCTCATTGAAACAATACAAGAAAGCAGTAAGGAAAGCCAAGTCAGAATCCTGGCGGTCATTCTGCTCATCTGTAGAAACATGCAGGGAGTCCGCCAGACTGAGCAAAATTCTGTCAAAAGAGCACTCAAATCCAAGCTTTCTCAGGAAGCAGGATGGAGTGTGGACAGATAATGCCAGGGATTCATTGGAAGCCCTTACTAACACCCACTTCCCGGGGTGCGGCCAGAGACCAATAATATGGACTCAAACCAATCTTCCGGAACCCTCCGAGGTGGAACTGGAAACTGTTATAGACAGAACTAAAATAAAGTTCGCAATAAACAATTTTCAACCCTACAAATCCCCCGGTCCAGATGGGATCTTACCGATAATGCTGCAAAAGCTTGGGGAACCCATGATCATATGGCTGGATCAGGTCTTTAAAGCCAGCATTCGACTATCACATGTTCCACAAAGCTGGAAAAGAGTCAAAGTTGTTTTCATTCCGAAGACAGGTAGAAGAACCCATGATGAAGCAAGAGACTTTAGGCCAATAGGTCTAACATCTTTTCTGCACTAGAGAGATTGCTGGACATACATATCAGATCCATCATACAAGGATCAAAGCTATCGACAGCCCAACATGCGTATATTAAGGGCACGTCAACAGAAACTGCTCTACACGAAGTGGTGGGCACCATAGAAAAATCAATCAACTTCAAAGAATTTACTCTAGCTGCCTTCTTAGATAGAGAGGGGGATTTTAACATTATAAAGGTCAAGTCAATCACTCAATCACTAGGAATGATGGGGGTATCTACCCACATCTGCGGATGGATTGAGCAGATGCTCAGGAACAGACATATTATAGCAACCAGTGGTTCATCAACACTCTCCAGCTATGCGAACAGAGGCACCGCGCAAAAGGGGGTTCTGTCCCCATTACTTTGGGTAGTGGCTATGAACGATATTCTACTGAAGCTAAATAGCGCTGGAGTAAAAGTAGTTGCATATGCAGACGATGTCGTAGTGGCAGTATCTGGTCATTTTCCCTCCACGATAAGCGAAATTCTCGAGGCAGCTCTGCGGAGACTGCAAACATGGGCCTCACAAAGCGGGCTGGGTATCAACGCCGACAAGACAGAGCTAATGCTGTTCACTAAAAGAACTAAAATAGCACGGTTTAAACTTCCTTCTCTCAACGGAACTCCTCTGACTCTATCCTCTGAAGCAAAGTACTTGGGTGTCACATTGGACCCAAAACTTAGCTGGAAGAGAAACGTTGAGAGGCGTGTTGAGAAAACATACATAGCCTATTACTCCAGCAAACGAATCATTAGTAAAAACTGGGGATTAAAACCAAAGCTTGTCCTGTGATTGTACACGGCCATCATAAGGCCGATACTTACCTACGGAGTACTGGTGTGGTGGCCAGCACTAGACAGGCAATATAATATCAAGAAGCTAAGCAGCATACAACGTGCAGCTTGCGCGAGTGTAACAGGGGCCATTAGATCATGTCCCAAGGACGCACTTAATGCGATCCTACATCAGCTGCCAATTGAGCTCCCAATAAAAGAAACTGAGGCGAACTCTGCAATCAGACTCCAAGAGTCAGGATGCTGAAGGCCAAAGCAGTACGGTTACAGCAGAGTTCTCGATGGGCTCTTGGGAGCAAACGAACCATCAGATTATCTACCTCCTTCGCTGGACTTCAGGAAAAGCTTCCATGTAGTATTTCCATCTAGGCGGGACTGGAGCAGGGGCAGACTGCCGGACGAGAACACCACCTCTCTCTACTCGGACGGGTCAAAAATGAACTGCGGTGTGGGTGCTGGGGTGTTCTCAGAGAAGCTAGATGTGTCGCCCTCGTTCCGTCTACCTAACTTTGCCAGCATCTTCCAGGCAGAAGTGATGGGAATTGAGAGGGCCTGTCAGGTACTGAAAGATAGAAGCGAAGGGGTACGGAAAGCATACATCTTCTCAGATAGTCAAGCAGCTTTCTTGGCACTGGAATCACCGAGAACCAATTCCAGAATAGTCCATGTCTGCAAGTGTGCGTTAAGCTCAGCGGCTGAGTCGGTTGACATTTCTCTCGTTTGGGTTCCTGGCCATAGGAACATATACGGTAACGGGAGGGCAGACGGGCTGGCCCGAGTCGGCGCCTTTCTTGAGGAATCAGAGGCGGAAGCAATACGCTGCCCGCTGGGAGTCATCAAGAGAGAACTACATTTAAAGTTTGTGCGAACAGCAGGATTGAGATGGGGTAGGCTAACGAAGTGCAAAATCGCGAGAGAAATTTGGCCTACCTATGATCGACCAAAACCGGTCGACCTCCTTAATAGATCAAGGAAAGAAATATTCCGCCTAACAGCTGCAATCACGGGCCATTGTCCGCATGGTGAGCATGCGGCCAAGATTGGTCTTCCATTCAATAACCACTGCAGGAGCTGTAAACACGCAGACAGCAGAGAAACCATTTTTCACTATCTGTGTGAGTTCCAAGCTCTGGTACGCCTTTGACCAGAAACACTTGGGTTTATTCCAAGAAGGCTAAGGGAGATCTCTAAGTGTAATATAACCTGTTTAAATAGCTTCATCCACAAATCAAAGTGGTTCGAAAATTAAAGACCGTAGGACATACCAGAGGTTCCACGAAATTAGCGTAGCAAATTAGTGCTTCCAGCGCTAATTGGGCCCTTGTCACTAAAGGACTAGGCAACGCTTCAACCAACTAACCAACTATGGAAATTGTTATATTGTTAACATATGTACATACATACATTTACCCCAGTATATTCATTTTCACCCATGCCCGTGGCTTCACGTATGGTTTTAAAAAACTAAGTTGGTCAAACAATGCCCACGTTGGTGGGCTCTTTGCAGCACTTCCGGACGGTCTATCTAACGCATTACATTCCCGTGTGTACCGCTCGCGTAGTGTCTTCTAACGTTTAGTGCATTCTCCCTCTATAATAACAGATGAAAAAATAATGCAGTGCACTACTGTAAATACACATAATGTATGTATGTATATATGACCAATACCTGTGGCTCGTAATTCCTGCGCTATAGCTTCCAAAGTGGATTGCATTTTAAGAGGCAGCTTGTAATCCGTAGAAAATTTATTGTAAACGACTTCTTTGCTTTGCACCAGCTGAATTAAACGTACGTCGTCGATCATCTTAAAAAGATACTCACGATTATGTAGAAATTTTTATTGTTTAAATTATAATCACATACTTACATCTTTCCTATATTTATTCCCTGTCTGAAACAATTATTTTCTCAAACAACAATCACTGCTATTAGCGTAGTAGGGTCATTCACGGTATGCGCACAAAAACAGCTGAGCTTTTGTGAAGTATTTTCAAATCGTGATTTGAAATCTTCTACATTCCTTTCCATTTTTAAAAATGTTCCATACTTTTAACAAATATACCAGTGCTCGACCTTATATTATTAGTATAGGTATGTATTTCAGCAATATTTATTTCGTTTTTTGAAGAAAATAAAACTAACAATATTAGAATTTACAAGTAAACATTAAAAAAGTTGTGAATACCCCTAAAAGCTTTTACATAAAACTCTGTAAAAGCATTTCTATTGGTACCACTGCAATTGAAATGTCACTTAAGAAAACCGCTAGGAAATCAAAATTCAACAGACTTCTAATTTTTATTAAGTTGTGCTAATTTTTGGTTAATCGGTATTGAACAGATTTTATTTGACATTTCAAAAGTTATGCGAGAGTTGTGCGAAGTATGCATAACGTTTGAGAGCTTCGTACAACCTTACGTACTTAATACTGATTATGCTTCGCACAATTAAACTTATCAGGCCTGCCAATAGTCCAACAGCAATAAATGGCTACTAACGTAGTAGAGTTATTCACGGTATGCGCACAAAAACAGCTGATCTTTGTGAAGTACACGTAAATGCATTTTGATATACATAAAATTTTAGAGCAGTCTTAATTATTTTTTACAAGGAATTAGCAAATAAAATATTTCCTCAAACACACTTTAACATGTATTTTCAAATCCGAATTAATAATAATAATAATAATAATTTGGCGCTTACACTATATAGCTCAGTGTTTGGCCGAGCTTCTCCTACCATTTATAGTGTGCGTCTTTATATTAAACCACAAAAGGAGGGACCTAAAAATGAGTGCCGACTCCGGCAGATGTATTTGAGGAGAAGCTTTTTCATGGCAGAAATACCCTCGGAAGTTTGCCATTGCCTGCCGAGGGGTAACCGCTATAAGAAACAACTTTTCTATGATTTAGATTTTAGCACTCACCGCTACCCACTCGAACACAGCGGCCACTTTTTTAAATCCGAATTAGGAAGTGGTGATTTAGAATTCGTTAACGTTATGGGACATAAAACAAAATTGTGTGCTAAATATGTATGTACATAAAACTGAAAACCAACGACGACCGGCTGCAGAGTAGAAACTTAACAAATAAAACTTCAGTACAACTTCAGCAGGAACTTATTACAATAACTTTAAAAATTATTTTATACTCGTTTAGTGAGCTCTTTCTCTACATCCCTTTCCATTTTAAAAAATGCTTCGAACTTTCAACGAAAATACAAGTGGTCAATCTTATATTAGGTACGTTCGTTTAAAATCTCCAGCAGAAAATATCCAACAGCAAAATTCAGGGGAAATATCTTCTCTGCTCTTAAAAAAATAAAACATCCAATATTTGGAAATTCAACGAACAGCTTATTGAAATATTGTCCGCATCCAAATATGTAAAATGAAAAACATTGCATTATTATTTTTTTCAAACATTCTGCTACGAAAACTTAACACAACTAACACTAACTTGCTTTTTGCTTCCTAAATACTCATATTTTATAATTTTGACCTTTGCAATGAAATATAACTTTGCTCTCTCAATTTCCCCTACTTTGCAAGTTTTTTGCATACCCGAACGCTAAAAGCTGATAGTTTTCGAAAAATTTCAATAATTATCAGCTACGCGAACGTACCTTTTGATAGTATATATGTATATATTTATTTGGTTTTTTTAAGAAAATAGAACTAACAATATAAGATATAAAATGTTAACAGTAAGAAAGTTGTGAATACCCCTAGAAGCCTCTGCGTCGCATAATCAAACTTTACAGTCCTGCCAACCGTATCTCAATGCAACAGTAATTGTTTATAATAATTTAAAAAACAATATGAAGCGGAAATTATTTTTGCATCTAGCATTTTTAAATATGTGCCGAGCTTTTAAGAATTCAAAGCGGAGTCGACAGCTTCTACGGTGGGCAATTCGGCCAATAAATCGCGACCGAATACCAAATGGATACTTTAAAAAGGTTTTTTTAAAAAAGAAAAACCATGATGAAGAAAAGTTTTTCATTGAAACAAGGATGCCTCCCAAGATATTCTATTTATTGCTACCTGAGTGAACCAGTTTTACTTAATATCAACAAATCGCCGACGACTTCAATAAAATGTGGAACATGCCGAATTGCGTGGGCGCGATTGATGGAAAACATGTTGCTATTACTTGTCCCTACAAATCCGGCTATATGTTTTATAATTATAAAAAGTTGTATAGCATTATTTTAATGGCAAGTTGCGATGCAATATATACGTTCATATGGGCTAGTGGTGGAAGTTATGGAAGCCAGAGTGTCGGAGGTAAAATTTAATGTTATACGTTTTATTTAGGATGTATTTAACTTGCTTCTGTTTATAGGAGTTTTTCAACATACGTCGTTTGGACGAGCACTTTTGGGAAATCAGCTGCCATTACCCCCCAGCGCACCATTATGGGATGAATCATCGGAAGCATTTCCTCATTTTTTTGTCGGCGATGCAGCTTTTCCGCTCAAAACCAATTTAATGAGACCATATCCCGGTTCTGGTTTTGATCGAACAAAATCCGTGTTCAATTATCGCCTATCACGAGCACGCCGGGTAATTGAAAACAGTTTTGGACATGAGTCCCAATTTAATTGATTTTGATTAAATATGTATTATTTTAATTGTACGTGCGGCCGGCAACCTTTAGGTGTACATTATTGTGAATGCTTGTCAATTTTGTTTTGTCAGCGCTGCCACGGGATGTCCCGAGCCCGCTATTAAAAATTAAAGTAGTTGTAAAATCACCGCCGCCGCCGTCGCATCGCCTTTCCGCCTTTTAACTGTAACCTTCATTTTTTTAGCCTTTCGCCACTCAGGCAATATACACATATATATTTTTCTAATTGCATCGTTGATGCATGAAAATTAAATAAAGTTTCCTGAATTCCTAACCATCGGTGTTTTTCTTTAAAACAAACGAAAATCTTTATCTGGCGCACCCTGCGCTTAAATATTTACCACTACAAGTGGCAACATGGTCCTTTCTCGCCAAAAAAGGCAACCCGCGGCCTAGCGACATTTTAGAATGTACATACACGCAAATGGACAAACGGAATAGTTGGTTTTTTAATTTGAGAGCGATCGGTCGGTTAGTCAGTGCGGTTTCTGTGTGTCTACAAAAAGGAAAAAAAAACAAGTGAAAACTATAACTTGAAAATTTAAAAAAGTGTAAAGAAAAAAAAAGTACAAATTACCTAAATCAAAAAACAAAACTACCAAAAAACAGTGTGCGCGGTTACTAACAGCCAAAACAGTGTAAAGAAACAAATTTTAAGTGAAAACAAAAAATTGCATAGGGGTGCATATTTGTGTGTGCGGAAAATTGAGGAAAGCGTTTTAGTGAAGGTGAAAAAACACCAAAAACAACTCAAAAAAAAAAAATTAAAATAAGTTCGCGAACAAGCAAAATAAGCAATTTGCTTTATATACATAAAGACCGCTTGTGCGTGTACATAGGTGCATACATACATATGTACATATGGTATGTCCATACGTGGAATAATTGGCGTTAATTTTACCGGTGCGTGCGTTAATTTAGCAAACAGTTATATTGAAAAGTGAAAATTTTACTTCAAAACTAAAAGCTCACAATAATTTGGGCATTTTCATAAGAATAAATAAAATAAGAAAAATTATAAGTTAAGAAATACGGTTGCTTGTGTTAATAAGGGAAAAAAGTTCTCTTACATATGTACATATATACATTCGCGATTAGTAAAATAGCAGTGCGCACGTACGACTACGACGCGATATATATTTTTTGTTTTCCAAAAATAATCATTCCTGGTGTAATGTTAATTGGTGGAAAATTTGAAAAGAGTGCAAACTGAAAATTGAATATAAAAAAGTGCGTGAAACCAAAACGTACATAAGTATATATGTATGTACATAAATACATACGTACATGCATATATACATACATGCAAACATATTCATAAATACAAAATTAAGTGCGCGAAACTTAAAAATTCAAAAAAAAAAAAACCTAAAATTGTAATACAAAAAAAAAACTACTCAGCAACAACAAAAGCAACAAAAATAGCACCAGCAGCAACAACAAAAGCACAGCAACAGCAGCAACAACAAGTGCAGCATCAACAGCAGCAACAACAACATCAATAGCAGCAAGCTACAGCAGCGAATTAGGGTAACGGACCGCATCACACATCGTAAGGTGCAGGTACAGTCTAATAAAAAGTACCTGACTTCAAGTAAGTGCATTTTAACTCATCAGCACAACATACATATACGCAAAAATAACGGAAGAAACCACATTTTGCTTCCATACATAAATGCATATATGTATGTACATAAATATACACACATACCGTTTCCCAACAACCGCATACTTCAACTTCGCGAATTTCTTAACTCCACCCCCTTTTTTGTGTCTCTCTTGACCGGTAAATCACCGTTACTGTGCTTAGACGCGCTAAGACAGTAGATATATGCGCATATAAATCCCGCGCAAAAAATTCATTTCCCCTCCTTAATAACCGCATTTAAATACAAGAGAGTAATTAGCGGAATTTCTCTTTTAAATTTTCATATTCGCTACCGTTTGAAAACTCGCGCCCAAAAAAGTATATGTATTTGTACATATGTATGTAAGTACAGAAATCTCATGGCACATACATATGTAGATACATAAATTCTCCCACTCAAATATTCGCTTACGCACTTTTCCACATATATAAATACATACGTACAAATAAAGGCACCCTTGCCATACACATACATACGTATATATATAAATATATTGAAAAAACAAATACATTTATAAAAAAAAAAAAAAAAAAAAAAAAATATTTAATTACAATTAAAAGTTTTATACCCAAAAGTAACATAAAGGAAAATCTCCCTTATTTTTAATTACATTTGACAACATATCCCATATTTATTTATTAATATTATCATTGAAAAATATTAAATTATATGTACATACATACATACGCTTATTTCGCCCTCCCTCACATAACTTATTCTAACTAAATTCACTTTAGACTCAAATTATTGACCCACCCTATCATTACTTGTTGTCCACCTGCGCGAGAGCACATACGTATATACATACAGACGTGTTCCCGTTTTTTGTCAAGTTCAGTAGCATCACATAGCTACACATACATACCTACAAGTACACGCGCTTGTGTACAAACAATAAGCTCCACCCCTTTGGTAGCTCATATAAAAAGAATCAGCGCTGCTACTGCACTTAGACGCACTAGGGCAGTACAGTGGAAGTGAAAAAATTTGCACTACAGTAGGACAGAATAAAAATCACACTATTTCTCTCAATATTAAAACTTTATATTAATTTGGTGTATTTCAAATTAATTATATACAAAAATTCTCAAAGAGCAAAAAAATATTGCAACACACAATTACCAGATTATTTCATTGATTCAAGTGAATTTTTTATACCCTCACCCCCTTTAATAAATCTCAATCATGCCAAAATCTCAGGAGACCCCACAAAAATCTTTGATAGATCCCTCCCTGCAAGATTTCATTTTTGAGAGCAAAAGGCTTAAATCATTTTATTCAAAATGGTCCGCCACCCTCATAAGTGACCATACCCCATCTCTTCTCAATGTCAAGTTACAGCAGCTTGACAAACTCTGGGAATGCCTTGTAACCTCGTACAAGGCAGTATTTCACTCAACAAATTTTTCCGAATCCAGCGGTTCAGTTGAGCAGAAATATGATAAATGCTCAGAGAGCTATGAAAATTGCAAATCGCAAATTTTAGATTCGCTACAGCTTTGTGGAGAAAACTCTCAGCCACAAACAAGCACATCGTTCGCAGCAAACACCACACATACTTCAAACTCCCAAGAAGTATTTCTCAAAGTACCACCGTGCGACACAGAGATTTTCCACGGTGGATACGAAGACTGGCCGGCGTTCAGAGATATGTTCACGGCAGTCTATAAAAACCACCCCAAATTAACTCCAGTTCAAAAACTCTATCATTTACGGCAAAAAACCCGAAGTCAGGCAGGACAAATAAGTAAGCAGTTCCCTCTAACTGACGACGATTTTGAACTCGCGTGGGATGCCCTCAAATCACGGTATGAAAACCGAAGAGTATTGGTCGATAACCAACTCAAAACTCTCTTCAACATACCCCCATTATATACAAAAAATGGTGAGCAAATCCAAAAAATTCAAGCCACCATTAATAACTCTCTCGCAACGCTCTCAGCACAAGGAATCCCAACTAGCGACTGGGACCCCATTCTTGTGTATCTCTGTTCTTCAAAACTGCCAAGTGAAACGCTATCTCTGTGGGAGCAATCACTTAGCTCTCGCAAGGAGTTACCACTTTGGGCAGATATGAATAAATTCCTCACTAGCCGGTATGAAATAGTAGAGAGACTTCAAGCATATCGACCAGGAAAACCAAATCCTCCCCACCCTAACTTCACTCCAAGGGCAATAAATCAAAACTCCTCATTTATTCACAAAAATCGAACTCAAAATTTCCATGTCGAACTTAATCCACCCATTTCTTGCAAATTATGCAACGCTAGACACCCCATGAAGACATGTGTGAAATTTCAAGCTTTATCCGTGTCCGATCGCCTAAAGTTTGTCAAAGGAAACAGTTATTGCGAAAATTGTCTTTCTTACTCTCACTTGAAGAATGAATGCCAAAGTAACTTCACGTGCGTATATTGCCAACGAAGACACCATTCACTGTTGCATTTTCCCCAAAAATCGCAATTTACAAAAACAAACTCAAAACCCCAGAGAGTTTCTAGTCAGCTAACGATTCAGACAGCATATAATGACGAGCAACCAACTTGCTCAAAATATATTTCAAAGGCAACTTCCGCCTCAAATTCCCAACAAAAAGACGTAAATAAAGTCTCGTCACTTTTCGCGAGTACTAGCGTCACAACCCTTCTCCCAACGGCAATGGTACCGATCTATTGTGATGGCGAATATCACAATATTCGCGCCCTGGTAGATCAAGGTTCCCAAAAAACGTTTGTATCATCCCGGATACAAAAACTCTTACGCTTGCCCATGACAGATGCACACTTCGAAATTTCTGGAATGGGCGGACTGGTGGTGCAAAACTCCAAAAATGTCTGCGAAATCACACTGTGCTCAGCAGATCGAACTCAAAAAATTAAAGCGCAAGCGATTATCTTACCCAAATTAACTCATTTTCTCCCTACCTCGAATATTACAAATATTAAACTTGAAGAGGTAAAACATTTAACACTCGCCGATCCCCACTTCTTCACCCCTAGTAAGGTAGACATGGTCATCGGCAGTGACTTAATCCCCCAAATCCTCTTGCAAGGACTGCAACACAGCAGTAGTCTCATCGCTCAGAACACCATATTCGGTTTTATTTTGAGCGGCCCGATCCCGGAGAAAATCTCAGCGTTTACCACCCAGGTAACGGAACCCCAAGATGAATCGCTCAATACACTACTGAGGAAGTTTTGGGAGCAAGAGGAGGTAGCAATCATTCAACCCCGATCCACCGAAGATGAATTCTGTGAGGACCTGTATCGACGAACCACAATCCGACAAGGAGATGGACGATACATGGTCAAGCTTCCCTTCAAACCAGAGTTTCCAGAATCGATCGCGCTAGGACACTCCCGACTAGCAGCGCAGCAGCAATATCTCAGCATCGAAAGGACTCTGCAGAGAAAACCAGAACTGCGAGCGAAGTACTCAGAAGTTCTCGAAGAGTACGTCACCATGAATCACATGGAACCCACCATATCCCAAGAAGTTATTAAGGGCGGTAAATATCTCTCCTTTTATTTACCGCACCATGCCGTCATAAAACCCGACAGCACAACCACCAAAGTAAGAGTAGTTTTCAATGCTTCCAGAATATCCCACTCTGGAAGCTCGCTCAATGACGTACTCTACACTGGCCCAACCCTTCAAAACGACTTGATGATCACCATACTCCGATGGCGACTCTACAAGTTCGTATTCAATGGCGACATCGAAAAGATGTACCGCCAGATTCTCGTCCACAAGGAAGACTTAGACTTTCAAAGAATCGTCTTTCGTAGGTCCCCAAATCAGCCAATCGAAGATTTCAGGTTGAAAACCGTAACATTTGGTGTCAATTGCGCCCCCTATCTCGCAATCCGCACACTCCATCAGTTAGCGCAGGATTGTAGAGACGAATTCCCACTCGCCACCGATATCCTCCTACGTAAAACATACGTGGACGATATACTCTCTGGCGGGCATAATATACAGTCCACTTTAAACTCAATGACCCAAGTAAAAGACGCTTTGAAATCGGCAGGCTTCCCACTGCGAAAAATTACCTCAAACCACCCAAAAATTCTGGAATCAGTTCCAGAAGCAGACACTCTCGATCTTGATTTTCTTCAATTTCAAGACACCAGCTCCACAAAAACCCTAGGCATAAAATGGAATGCACTTACAGATTCCTTTTCTTATTCCTACGATCCTCTACCCGCCTCTAGCTCAAGAACCAAACGGCAGATATTATCGGCAGTAGCGAAACTGTTCGACCCGGCAGGGTGGCTAACGCCAATAATGATCTCCGCCAAAATGCTTCTTCAGCAATTATGGATGGAAGGAACAGACTGGGATGAGCACGTAAAACCCGGCGCGTTTCACAAATGGAACACGCTCTGTGAAAACCTTCCAGCCATAAGCAGCATTAGCATCCCCCGCTGGGTGCAATATACCCCCTCTCAACAGGTGCAGATACATGGATTCTCCGATGCCTCCGAAAAAGCGTAATGTGCTTGTCTATATCTCAGGGGGAAACTCGATGAAAACTCCTTTTCATCACACTTGCTCGTAGCCAAAAGTAAGGTCGCCCCCCTACAGACCGTAAGCCTCCCACGGCTCGAGCTCTGCGGGGCAGTACTCCTCTCAAAACTGGTCCATCAAGTTCGCTCCCACATGAATTTCTCAAATCATGAGCTTTTCCTCTGGTCAGACTCCTCCATTGTGTTAGCGTGGCTGGAAAACCCACCTCACACTTGGAACACTTACGTCGCCAATAGAATCACGCTCATACTTCAAAATGTGGGAAATGCCACATGGCGACATGTAGCTAGCGCGGACAATCCAGCTGATCTAGGTACTCGCGGATGTCAACCCCAAGATCTTGCGATGCGTACCCTTTGGTGGAATGGCCCAAAATGGCTAAAAGAACCCACTACTTCATGGCCAAAACTACCTTCTCTCAACTCCTCCCCTCCGGAACAACGACGAATTGAGTCACTGCATACGATCGATAGTGAAGACATTCTGGAGCGTTTCTCTTCATTTCCCCGAGCACTCCGCGTCTTAGCATTTGTCTATCGCTTTATACACAAAGCTCAAAAGCGAACCATTCCTACTTCATTATCTCTTACGCATGACGAAATAAATGAGGTGAAAAAATGTCTCATTACCCATACTCAGCGTAAATTCTATAGCGTCGAAATTAGCTCACTTAGCGCCGCTAGTCCTATTAGCAAAAAAAGCACTCTGCTTACTCTCAATCCAATGCTGGACAGCTCAGGCATCCTGCGTGTGAACGGGCGTTTAATTTATGCAGCCCTCAGCTACAATGAGCGGCACCCGATTATAATTCCAGAAAACTCCAAATTCTGTACGCTGTTGCTCGATTTCCTCCACTCAACCTTGCTGCACGCAGATAAACAGCTAATGACTCGAATGGTTCAACAAGAATATTACATTCCCCGTTTGAAACAGAAAGTAAAAAAGTGCGTCTTCCGTTGCAAAGTTTGTACCCTTTACAAACAAAAGATGCGCTCGCAGATAATGGCCGCATTGCCCCCTGAAAGATCCACCTATACTCGCCCATTTCATACAACAGGTGTAGACTTTGCCGGGCCATTTATGGTCAAAACCTCCATGCTCCGACGTGCTTCTCATACCAAGGCGTACGTGTGTGTGTTTGTGTGCTTCTCCACAAAAGCGATACATTTAGAATTATGCTCTGATCTCACTACCGAAACGTTCAAAGCCGCGTTCACTAGATTTGTCGGTCGTCGCGGAATCCCTTCCAAAATAATGTCCCACAACGGAAAGACGTTCGTGGGCGCAAAACGATCGTTTCAAAGAGAATTCTCCCAATTTCTCAAAGAATCCGCTACGGACATCGCCGAAAGATACGCCTCCCACGGATTGACTTGGCATTTTATTCCACCCTACGCCCCTCACATGGGCGGTCTATGGGAAGCTGCAGTAAAAAGTTTTAAAACACATTTCACAAAGGTGGCAGGAAACCTCAAGTTCACATTCGAGGAATTCACCACACTCCTTATCCGCATTGAGGCAGTCCTCAATTCGCGACCGCTTTCTCCTATGTCAGAGGATCCTACTGATTTACTTGCTCTCACACCGGGACATTTCTTAATAGGCGCACCATTGCACTCCTTGCATGAACCCCAAGCCGACAATCTCTCGCTAGCCCATAAATGGTAAAAGTTAAAGGTTATTCATCACCAGTTTAGTACTGGGTGGAAGGATGAATACCTTAAAGAACTTCATAAGAGGCATAAGTGGAAGCGTCAACAACCCAACTTAACTGAAGGAGATCTCGTCGTTATAAAAGACGATCTCCTGCAATTTTATGGAGACTCGGACGTATCATAAAATTGCATCCCGGACCCGATAAGAATGTGCGCGTGGCGGACATTCATACTCAACTAGGAACTGTCACGCGCAACATTGTAAAGTTATGCCTCCTACCCCCCTCATAATGTATCTTTCTACCCCACTATAACACTATATAGATGCCTTCCAACCCTCCACAACACACTGTCATTTGACTAATGCCGTTTGATCTTTCTTTTATCTCCACAGATGGACAGAAACGCAATGGAGCTCAACCAGTGCCGTCTGTGCTGCCGCCATCACCCATTGCGCTTTTGTCGGGCATTCAAAGCAATGACGCCTGACGAGCGGTACGAGTCCGCTCGTATACACAAATACTGCATCAATTGCTTAGCGACCTCGCATACGACCGGCGCATGCAACTCCGCCGCCAGCTGCCATCGATGTGGGAAGGCACGCCACACTATGCTACATCGTCCAACCGCCACCCTCGCGGACCGTACCAGACGCGATGACTTGAGCACGCGCGCTCGCCATGGAGGACAAACTATGAGCGTACCAAGCCGGGTGGTCAAGATGCCAACGAACCGGGCGCAGGGCAGCCGTAACATCGTCCAGAAACGTCTCCGAGACCTGTTCAACCGAGCGGTGCTTACTCTAGAGAAGATGCAGGAGCTACTTCGCCTTGCACCGGTGCAGGCGGGCCGGCATGTCGAGGACATGAGTCCCAATTTAATTGATTTTGATTAAATATGTATTATTTTAATTGTACGTGCGGCCGGCAACCTTTAGGTGTACATTATTGTGAATGCTTGTCAATTTTGTTTTGTCAGCGCTGCCACGGGATGTCCCGAGCCCGCTATTAAAAATTAAAGTAGTTGTAAAATCACCGCCGCCGCCGTCGCATCGCCTTTCCGCCTTTTAACTGTAACCTTCATTTTTTTAGCCTTTCGCCACTCAGGCAATATACACATATATATTTTTCTAATTGCATCGTTGATGCATGAAAATTAAATAAAGTTTCCTGAATTCCTAACCATCGGTGTTTTTCTTTAAAACAAACGAAAATCTTTATCTGGCGCACCCTGCGCTTAAATATTTACCACTACAAGTGGCAACAATGTTTTATAATTATTAAAAAGTTTTATAGCATTATTTTAATGGCAAGTTGCGATGCAATATATACGTTCACATGGGCTAGTGGTGGAAGTTATGGAAGCCAGGTAAAATTTAATGTTATACGTTTTATTTAGGATGTATTAACTTGCTTCTGTTTATAGGAGTTTTTCAACATACGTCGTTTGGACGAGTACTTTTGGGAAATCAGCTGCCTACCCCCCAGCGCACCATTATGGGATGAATCATCGGAAGCATTTCCTCATTTTTTTGTCGGCGATGCAGCTTTTCCGCTCAAAACCAATTTCATGAGACCATATCCCGGTTCAGATTTAGATCGAACAAAATCCGTGTTCAATTATCGCCTATCACGAGCACGCCGGGTAATTGAAAACTGTTTTGGCATACAAACTGCCCGATGGCGCATACTGCGCAATACGATTGATTGCAGCCCGGAAAACTGTGAAAAAATTGGTGGCCCCTTACCGTCTATTATGTCCTCGCGGCGCAACGCTTCGCCAGCTGCATTCCGCTTAAAGGATACCTTAGCAAATTACTTGGTACACCAAGGTTCTGTTCCATTCCAATAATAAAACTGTTATTTGAAACAAAACGTAGTTTTTTTATTAACTCAAACTAATACCCGCTATGGCAAAGCAGCAGTATTTTTAAATTTATAATATCGTAGCTTATACATATTTATGCATGTACGTTTGTTCATACAATTGCCAATTTATAACAGTAAACAACAAAAACTAAAGAGCCTCAGTTAAAATTCATTTGGGCAAAATTGCATAAATACATTTCTTAAAGTTGAATAAAATACACTCAAGTATGTGAAGCTGAAGTATATGACGAAATTTCTGCCTGTTGCGCCAATTTAAGCGACATCACTGTGTTAGTAACATCCTGAATTGTTTTAACTTGATTTTCAGCACTCATTTCAGCAACGGTAGCAACAATCATTTGCCCAAAAGCACGCAAAGCATATTGTTAACATATGTACATACATACATTTACCCCAGTATATTTATTTTCACTCATGCCCGTGGCTTCACGTATGGTTTTAAAGAACTAAGTTGGTCAAACAATGCCCACGTTGGTGGGCTCTTTGCAGCACTTCCGGACGGTATATTTAACGATTTACATTCCCGTGTGTACCGCTCGTGTAGTGTCTTCTAACGTTTAGTGCATTCTTCCTCTATAATAACAGATGAAAAAATAATGCAATGCACTACTGTAAACACACATAATGTATGTACATATGTATATATGACCAATACCTGTGGCTCGTAATTCCTGCGCTATAGCTTCAAAAGCGAATTGCGTTTTAAGAGGCAGCTTGTAACCCGCAGAAAATTTATTGTAAACGACTTCTTCTTAGCTTTGCACCAGCTGAATTAAACGTTCGTCGTCGATCATCTTAAAAAGATACCCACGATTATGTAGAAATCTTTGTTTGTTTAAATTATAATGGCATACTTACATCTTTCCTATATTTATTCCCTGTCTGAAACAATTATTTTCTCAAACAACAATCACCAGCTATTAGCGTAGTAGGGTTATTCACTGATCTTTGTGAAGTATATGCAAATTCATTTTGATATACAAATTCAGAGCAGACTTATTTATTTTTACAAGAAAATAAGTAAATAAAACATTTCCCCACATCCAATTGAACATGTATTTTCAAATCGGAATAAGCAGGTCGTGATTTTGAAATCTTCTACATTCCTTTCCATTTTTAAAAATGTTCCATACTTTTAACAAATATACTAGTGCTCGACCTTATATTATTAGTATAGGTATGTATTTCAGCAATATTTATTTCGTTTTTTGAAGAAAATAAAACTAACAATATTAGAATTTACATGTAAACATTAAAAAAGTTGTGAATACCCCTAAAAGCTTTTACATACAACTCTGTAAAGGCATTACTATTGGTACCACTGCAATTGAAATGTCACCTAAGAAAACCGCTAGGAAATCAAAATTCAACAGACTTCTAATTTTTATTAAGTTGTGCTAATTTTTGGGTAATCGGCATTGAACATATTTTATTTGACATTTCAAAAGTTATGCGAAAGTTGTGCGAAGTATGCATAAAGTTTGAGAGCTTCGTACCGCTACCCACTTGAACACAGCGGCCACTTCTTTAAATCCGAATTAAGAAGTGGTGATTTAGAATTCGGTAACAGTATGGGACATAAACTAAAATTGTGAACTAAATATGTTTGTACATAAAACTAAAAACCAATAACGACCGGCTGCATAGAAAAAACTTAATAAATAAAACTTCAGTACAACTCCAGCAGTACGAACAGCTTATTGAAATATTGTTTGCATCCAAATATGTAAAATGAAAAATACTGCATTCTTATTTTCTTCAAACATTCTGCTACGAAAACTTAACACAACTAACACTAACTTGCTTTTTGCTTGCTAAATACTCATATTTTATAATTTTGATCTTTGCAATGAAATATAACATTGCTCTCTCAATTTCCTCTACTTTGCAAGTTTTTTGCATACGCGAACGCTAAAAGCTGATAGTTTTCGAAAAATTTCAATAATTATCAGCTACGCGAGCGTACCTTTTGATAGTATATATGTATATATTTATTTGGTTTTTTGAAGAAAATAAAACTAACAATAATAGATATAAAATGTTAACACTAAGAAAGTTGTGAATACCCCTAGAAGCCTCTGCAGACAACTCTTTAAAAGCATTGCTATCGGTACCACTGCAGTTAAAATGTCACTTAAGAAAAACGCTACTAAATCAAAATTCAACAAACTTCAAATTTTTATTAAGTTGTGCAAATTTCTGGGTAATCGGGTACAGGTGAAATGCATTGAAAAGATTTTATTTGACGACAACGAAATTTCCTTGTTTGCAAATGTCGTGTATATTTTGACAACGCCAGCGATATATCCAACAGTTCATTTGTTGTTGCCACATTCAAATATTTCACTTCTATAAAATTAAAATATTTGGTTCATAGTTCGTTGGACTCGGGACGTTGCTTGAATGATCTTGATGTAGCGGCAAAGGGATTGGCAGAGCGGCACTGGCGGTCTGCAACGTTGGATGGTAGTCGGAATTGACGCCGAGTTAGCAATTCCCCTCAACTAAGGTCAAATCTGTACGAAGACACTGCTCCGAACCGAAATAATTCTGCATAGAAAAGTCGTATTCAAGCACTTTGACTTCACAACCGATTTATTTCACTTTTAGATTGTACAATTAATATTCACTGCATTCAAATACTATGATAATTAACTATATGAATAGAAATGCGATAATGGCACAGCGATATTTATATATTTATAAATTATATGCAGGGCGAACGTGTTAACCAGGAACAAGAAAGAAAATTTATGTGTATGCTAAAAATTGTGTACTCGCTGCTTTTTGACAGCTGAGTACCATTTACTCGTTCGCGCGGTCGTTGCTGAAAAGCGCTGAATTGTGGTTGCGTTTGCGCAACCTGATAAGGTGACTTTACCATTCTGGCCGCCCTAGACGCACTAAGCGTCTAGCGATTCCTGGGGCTCCTGCAGAGCGCGCATAGCTTCCGTGACCTTAGTTCACGCCACTGGTGTACGCAGGCCCTGTGCGGTGCAGCGTACCGTGCGATGGCCGCGTTGCGTACGGCGGTCGTGAGACGGAAGGCAACAGTTCTTCCTGTGTAGCCTTCGTGTCTACGCTCATGGACGCGAGCGGAACGACGACGGTGTCGTATTTGCGGTGGAGGCGAACGCGCTAGTGGCGGGCGTACCCTGCTCGAGCGCCCCATACTTGCATGACGCGCGAACTGCTGCTGAGTAGCTGCGCGTGTTGATTTGCGCGTCGACCACTGCTGTTGAACTGAGCGCGGCAGGTTGCGAGCTGACCGCGTTGCAGCGCCTGCTGGCCGCTGGTTGGTCGTTTGATGCGATGGATGGCGATGTAATAAGCTGTGGTGGCGTTGCTTGCATAATCTGCATGTCTCATTGGAGGGGCAGTCTTGGGTGCCGTGGAACAGTGCCAAACAGTTCGTGCAGAAGTGATGAGCTCATGCCAGAAGATACCTTTGCGGCGGTTTCATTTTTTGGAAGACCACACACCTGCGCAAAGAATGATGACGGGTGCGGAGACGACATCGTTGGTAGTCGTCTGCTTGTTCGGAGGCCACTTGGGAGTAGGGTGCGGCACTCCGAACAGTGGATCGCAATGATGTCCGTGGAGCTGGTTGCGGAGCGTGGTCGCTGGCCATCTACGAAGAGAGGGTTAGAGGGCACACTTTAGTTCTATGCTCACAAGATGTTATCTATTTATATTGAGGTTTTGGATATAGTTTTGCTCGGGTTGATAAGCGAAGAGTCGTACAGTGACGGAGGTTGACAGTGATTAAACGAGAGCGGGGAAGGGCGGAAGCGGTGCGGCGCAAACACAGCCAAAGCTAATTAGTATCAATAGAACTGGAGTTTTTATCTTCGGATGGCATGAAACACAATTTGACTAATGGCCGGGTAAGAATGCCGGACTGGGTGCGTACATCAACAGTGCGTATATGCCCATCCGGGCCAGGGTGTATCCTTTCAATTCGTCCCAGACGCCATTGCGTAGGCGGAAGTGTGTTTTCATTGTTGAGCACACACTCGCCGATCTTTGGTTCCTCCTCATTATCCTGCAATCGGTGTCGTGTCTGTAAGTTCTTCACATAGTCTTCTTTCCATCGTTTACTAAATTGATGGTGCAAAACTTTTATTTTTTCCCATCTGTTCAGGAGAGACAAGTGCTCATGGTTAACCTCGGGAATAAATAGAAGGGGATCTCCCCTGAGGAAATGACCAGGCGTTAGCGCCGTGAACTCTATAGGGTCTTGTGAGAGTGGAGAGATTGGTAGAGAGTTGAGCACAGCTTCAATTCGTATGAGTAAGGTAGTAAACTCCTCGAATGTGAATTTGTGCGACCCAGCGATCCTTTTAAAGTGGGTTTTGAAGCTCTTGACCGCGGATTCCCACAAACCACCCATATGAGGAGCACCAGGAGGGATAAACTTCCAACTAATGCCTTGAGGCGAGTACTTTTGAATTATTTCTTGAGAAACCTCATTGAGAAAATTGGTAAACTCCCTTTCTGTGGCTCTTTTGGATCCTATGAATGTCCGTCCGTTGTCACTCATCATTTGTGCGGGATAGCCACGTCGTCCTACGAAGCGAGCGAATGCAGCCAGAAAAGCGTTAGTGGTGAGGTCTGAGCATAGTTCTAGGTGGACCGCCTTTGTTGTGAAACATACGAAGACGGCCACGTAACCCTTCACCAACGTAGACGACCGCAGAAGAGAGGCTTTACATGTTTGCACAGTAAGCCTTCTCAGAGGCGTCACAGAAACCATGCACATCAGCATGTTGGCCCGGTATGTAGTTTACCCACCTGGGTATTTGGATTGCTGAGATTGTTTGCAAGTTGTTTGCAAAATGCATCCATTTTGTGAGGCGGAGTGGCTTGACTTGCTCATCCCAGTCGGTACCATCAAGCCACAGCTCCTGGACTCGACGGTATATGAGAAGGAATCCGTTATAGCGTTCCATTTAATCCCGAGAGTTTTGGTTGTGCTTGCTTTTTCGAATTCGAGAAAGTTTGTATCAAGCAAGTCTTCTTTACTAATTTTTTTTTTGTATTTCAGGGTGGTTAGCTGTGATTTTCTTCAGCGGGAAATGTGCGGAGCTGAGCGCTTGTTTGACTTGTAAAAGAGCCTGCTCAGCTGAGCGTAAGTCATGAGCGCCGGAGAGTACATCGTCAACATAAGTCTCCTTCTCTAAGATTGGAGAGGCTAGGGGGTACGTGTGTCGCACTTCTTTTGCGAGTTGGTTTAGTGTGCATATAGCTAGATTAGGCGCGCAATTTACACCGAATGTGACGGTTTTTAATCTATAGTCCTTTACTGTAGTGTTTGGATCTGGTCGAAATATAATTCGTTGGTAATTTTGGTCGTCTTGGTGTAGGAGTATCTGGCGATACACCTTCTCTACAACACCGTTAAAAACAAACCGATATGTACGCCATTTGAGGATTAGTGACATCAAAACTGGTTGGAGGGTCGGGCCGGTATAAAGGACATCATTTAGGGAGTATCCGGAACCTGAACCCTGGAACGACGTGTATTTTCCTTTAGAGAATTTTTCAGTATAGCACGTTTGCTCCATATGATTGAGGGAAATATACTCTTCTAAGACGCTGTCGTACAGCGGTTTTAAGCCACATTTTCTCTTGAGAGTTTTCTCCATACTTAAAAGCAGTAGTGCGAGATGGACCCAAGACGACTTTATCCGGAAAGCCTTGCTTGAAAGGGAGTCGGACTTCGTACCGGCCATCCGGAGTGCGAGTAGTGGTAGATTGATAAAAGACTTCGCACATTTCGTCCTCGGGGCTTGAGGGCTTGGACTTGGGGACCTCTTCTAATTCCCAAAACTTTCGTAACTGGGACTCTAACGGCTCATGTAAGGACTTTTCGACCTGAGTCGAGAATGAATCCACCTTTTCGGTTACTTTACCACTAAGTATTCAGCCAAATATAATATTTTGAGCTAGTAGACTTATTGAGAGGTTTTCTATGCCTTCCAGCATTACTTAGGGGATGAGATCACTGCCAACAACTAAATCAATTTGCGATGGTGAGTGGCAGTTTGGATCTGCTAGCTTGAGATGGCTCTATTTCTCACGTTGCTCATCAGTGGGCAGGAACTTTGGAAGCAATTTTGTTAGCTGTGGAAAGACAATTGCCTGGGCTTTGATTTTCTTGTTAAAGTCAGCGGAAACCAGGGTTAAAGAGCATAGTTTGTTCGAGGTTTGGACAACTTTTCCTCCTATGCCTGAGACTTCAAAATTCGAGAGTTTGCATGGAAGTTCTAATTTGGTCTGAGCTTTAGAGGAAATAAAGCTCCGTTCCGATCCTTGGTCTATAAGGGCTCTAAGCTTAAAAATTTCACCTCTATGTTCAACTGGCACGACTGCCGTTGGGAAGAACACTTGACCTTTGTTTTCGGAGTAGAATAAGTGTACTTGTGTCTTGGGTGAGCACGAGGGTTGATCGTCCGGATCCTCGGTTGTATCCACAGCGAGTAAACGGGTGCAGCCAATGCGACTTGAGACGTAGTCTTTTGAATTCCAGACTGTTGGCACTTTGGCTTAGAGGTTGGGCTATCATGCAGCACTGAATTGTGTTTTTCATTGCACCGGTTACAAGTCTGAGCGCTAGGGCAATTATTCAACAAATATGATTGTGAGAAACAATTGAAGCACATATTGTTCTCTCTCACGAACTTTCTGCGATCCTGGGCCGACATTTTTCGGAAGTGGAAACACTGCGCTAGTGTGTGATTAGAGACCTTGCAGAACAAACATTTGTACATAACTGGGTGCTCCGTCATATGCGATTGGATCTGAGAGGGAGATTTGTTGTGAGAGTAGTGTGAGGTTAAGGGTTTTGAAAACGATCTGTTCTGAGAGAGGTTTGACCCTAAGAGAGGTTTGACCCTAACTTATACTTTGTTGGGCGCCATTCATCCACTCTTTCTACCACTTCATAGCGAGTGTCAGGAACTGGTTCATTTGTGACCAGTTGGAGAGGTCCTTCCTGGAACAGAGAGATTGTTCCCACAGGGTTGCAGTCTTCTCAGGAAGTTTTGATGTCACCAAATATATAAGAATTGGTTCCCAATTCTGAGTTGCGACTTGTTGTGCAGCGAGGATCTGAAGGCTGTTGTTTACCGTAGTTTGTAATTTCTGTATTTCCTCGCTACTCTCTTGATGAATTGGTTTCAAATTCATAAGGTTGCGAATTTGGTTGTCAACCTATATCCTCTTATTTTCATACCGGGACCGTAGGGCTTCCCACGCCAATTCAAAGTTATCATTGCTTAGTGCGAATTGCTTTACTATTTCACCAGCTTTCCCTTGCGTTTTATGCCTCGGATGATATAGTTTCTGAGCCTTTGAGAGCTTTGGGTGGTTTATGTAGACCGCAGTGAACATATCACGGAAAGACGGTCATTGCTCATAACCCCCATAAAAGGTCTCAGTGTCGCAAGGTGGGACTTTTAAGCTGATGCCTGAGTTCTCTTGAGGCTGCGATGTATTGGCAGGAGTTGTGGGATTGGTCACTAACTGAAGTAGATCACCGATTTGAGCTTTCGTGTCTTCATATGCTATGAGACATGACCTATATTTATTGAAAGCAGCTGCCTTGAAATCTTTGGGTAGGTCATCTTCGTCGGTTTCTAATAAGGCGTCAAATGCCTTTTGAATTCGGTTCCAAAAATTATCTATGCTAAAGTCTTTTATTTTTAATGCCGATTCGGAGTATTTGTGTAATGGGGCCGAGCTAAATCTCGTACAATAATCAGTAAAGTTATCGGTTTCTGCCACGAACTTAATGGTCTCGACCGGTTGTTTACCGATCTTGACAGCTTTTGCACTTGCGCAAACCTTGACCGAAAAGCTTGACCGAAAAAAACAACTACCGAATTTGGATTTATGGGAAAGGGTGAGGATGGTCAAAACGAATCGAGTCGAAGGAGGCGTTTCGAAACCTAAGTTGATATATTTTTTTTGAAATTTGAGATACAAATGTCACAAACTATTTGTAATTCGTTGTGCTTAATTCAATGAATATTAAAACAAGGCTGATAATTAACAGCGAGATTTAAATAAAAATTATTTATTTTTATTTATTTTTTATATTTATTAAAGGAGCGTAAGGATTGGCGATAATTTTTGTCACGTCCGAAATTTTGTTTGCACCACTGTACCCGCTATTTATTAGTAAAGAATGCTTTTTTTATTCCCGTCACTGTACCGCTCACTTAGTTTTTGTACATAAATGTATGCTAATATTTGGAAAATATGTATATTTAATATAGGAGATTAATGTAATTATATATAGAGAACTTATATGTGTTCCAGTCTTTATAAGTACATATACTCGTGTATATAAGTATACTCGTATGTTGGGAGGTATACAAACGTGCGTTTGTATAAACTAGTAATTGGACTATATTTGTATGTGTGAAGAAATAGTTTATAAAGTTCTAACCTAAAGCGGGATTTTGAAAGTAATATTGTAACTTTTTGAGCCTGACTATATTTTAGGGGTACATACATATATGCACTCGTTTGAGGAAAGCGGTAACTATGTACCTTTATTTATATATGTAGATGTATATATGTATGTATCTACTTGCGAATATGCTCACCGTAAGAACTAATTTGAGAAACTTATTTTTAGCGGGAAAATTTTTTATGAACTCTGCTCACTTACATATATACTCGTATATGTAGATTCCCAAATTAATTTTTCAAGCAATTTTTTTTTTTGTTTGAATTTTAACAATTTAAGCAAAAGAAGCTGACGATTTTACATTATACCGTAGGGTTATTAGTAGACATGTAGTATGCGTACTCACGGTTTTAGTAGTTTTTTACTAATGCTTTTTTTGTATGAGATTCTTTTAATGGCGTCGAAGGATCAGTGTTTGCGCCGTTACTGCTTTTGGAAGCTACGGCACGTAGTTAGGGCACAGCGGCGATGGTTGAATCCCTCGTTGGACTCGGGACGTTGCTTGAATGATCTTGATGTAGCGGCAAAGGGATTGGCAGAGCGGCACTGGCGGTCTGCTACGTTGGATGGTAGTCGGAGTTGACGCCGAGTCAGCAATTCCCCTCAGCTAAGGTCAAATCTGTACGAAGACACTGCCCCGAACCGAAATAATGCTGTATAGAAAAGTCGTATTCAAGCACTTTGACTTCACAACCGATTTATTTCACTTTTAGATTGTACAATTAATATTCACTGCATTCAAATACTATGATAATAACCTATATGAATAGAAATGCGATAATGGCACAGCGATGTTAATATATATATAAATTATATGCAGGGCAACAAGAAAGACAATTTATGTGTATGCTAAAAATTTTGTACTCGCTGGTTTTTGACAGCTGAGTACCATTTACTCGCTCGCGCGGTATTTGCTGAAAAGCGCTGAATTGGGGTTGCCACCTGCGTTTGCGCAACCTGATAAGGTGACTTCACCAGTATGTGAAATGTATGAAAGTAATGGTTGTTTTCGCAATGTTTATTTTGTCTTTATGTTTGCCAACAATGTAACATACATACATATATATATAATATAGGTAAAAGTCTGACTACCATATTCACTACGAAAATGGCAATATTTTATGTTTATATGTTAAAATTTTTTCTATCAATTGGCTCGTAACCTAAAACAATAACTTATTTCTCTTCAATTTTATTTCGAGGCATAAAAAAGAGTCAAGGTTGCAGCTTGGCATAAAAAGCCATCTAATTTCTCAGTTTTGTCGAATGCGCCTTATAATAATAATTATTTGCCTCTTACTCTATATAGCTCAGTGTTTGGCCGATCTTCTTCTATCATTTGCAGTGTGCGTTTTTTGATTCTACTTCAAATGGAGGGACCAACAATTTTGTGCCGACTCCGCAAGCCAGATGTAGTATGTTATGAGAACCTTTTGTGTGGCAGAAATACCCTCGGAGGTTTGTCATTCCCTGTCGATGTGTGAACGCTATTGGAAAACAAAATTTTTCTATGATTAAGGTTTTACTTACCGCGGCTGGAATTTGAACCTCAAACCCAGCGGCATATCGAGTAATAATACGCACCACTACCCACTAGATCACAGCAGTCACTAAGTAAAGCGCTGATTATGCATACTTCGCACAACTTTCGCATAACGTTTTACAACTTCGCACAACCTTACGCACTTAATGCTGATTATGCGTCGCATAATCTCCTACCAACCGTATCTCAATGCAACAGTAATTGTTTATAATAATTTAAAAAACAGTATGAAGCGGAAATTATTTTTGCATCTAGCATTTTTAAACATGTGCCGAGCTTTTAAGAATTCAAAGTGGAGTCGACAAGTTCTACGGTGGGCAATTCGGCCAATAAATCGCGACCGAATACCAAATGGATACTTTAAAAAGGTTTTTTTAAAAAAGAAAAACCATGATGAAGAAAAGTTTTTCATTGAGACAAGGATGCCTCCCAAGATATTCTATTTATTGCTTTCTTTAGTCGGCTCATTTTTAAAAAAACCCAAACAACAAATTGGGTGTGAAGAACGACTCGCAATTACACTTATGTAAGTACTTGTAAAAATTCGAAAGATCGTCTTTATTAAAATCCTTTCTATTTAATTTGTAGGCATCTCGCACATGGAACTTCGTTTAAAATTATCGGCTCCATGTATAAACTTGGTAAATCAACAATTCGTGAAATTGTTTTGGAAACCTCTGAAGTATTGTGGAGCATATTGTCCTCAGTCTACCTGAGTGAACCCAGTACTACCCAATATCAGCAAATCGCCGACGAAATCAATAAAATGTGGAACATGCCGAATGGGCGCGATTCATGGAAAACATGTTGCTATTACTTGTCCCAACAAATCCGGCTCTATGTTTTATAATTATAAAAAGTTTTATAGCATTATTTTAATGGCAAGTTATACGTTCACATGGGCTAGTGTTGGAAGTTATGGAAGTCAGAGCGTCGGAGGTAAAATTTAATGTTGTACGTTTTATTTAGGATGTATTTAACTTGCTTCTGTTTATAGGAGTTTTTCAACATACGTCGTTTGGACGAGCACTTTTGGGAAATCAGCTGCCATTACCCCACAGCGCACCATTATGGGATGAATCATCGGAAGCATTTCCTCATTTTTTTGTCGGCGATACAGCTTTTCCGCTCAAAACCAATTTCATGAGACAATATCCCGGTTCAGGTTTAGATCGAACAAAATCCGTCTTCAATTATCGCCTATCACGAGCACGCCGGGTAATTGAAAACTGTTTTGGCATACAAACTGCCCGATGGCGCATACTGCGCAATACGATTGATTGCAGCCCGGAAAACTGTGAAAAAATTGGTGGCCCCTTACCGTCCATTACGTCCTCCCGGCGCAACGCTTCGCTAGCTGCATTCCGCTTAAAGGATACCTTAGCAAATTACTTGGTACACCAAGGTTCTGTTCCATTCCAATAATAAAACTGTTAATTGAAACAAAACGTAGTTGTTTTATTAACTCAAACTAATACCTGCTATGGCAAAGCAGCAGTATTTTTAAATTTATAATATCGTAGCTTATACATATTTATGCATGTACGTTTGTTCATACAATTGCCAATTTATAACAGTAAACAACAAAAACTAAAGAGCCTCAGTTAAAATTCATTTGGGCAAAATTGCTTAAATACATTTCTTAAAATTGAATAAAATACACTCAAGTATGTGAAGCTAAAGTATATGACGAAATTAATTTCCGCCTGTTGCTCCAATTTAAGCGACATCGCTGTGTTAGTAACATCCTGAATTGTTTTGACTTGATTTTCAGCACTCATTTCAGCAACGGTCGCAACAATCATTCGCCCAAAAGCTTTCGTCATTAACACACTTTTTGCGTTTTCGCCGCGGTGCTTCCAGACCCTGCTCTTCTAATGGAAAAAGTGGCGGTGAATGCTGCGTAAAATCCTGGCTTTCGTCTAAAATGGATGACAACGCTTGTGAGGAACATGAAACCGGCGAAACGTTTTGGTCCAAGATGTTGAATGTGCAGCGATTACTATGGAAATGGATATATTGTTAACATATGTGCATACATACAGTATATTCATTTTCACTCACGCCCGTGGCTTCACGTATGGTTTTAAAAAACTAAGTTGGTCAAACAATGCCCACGTTGGTGGGCTCTTTGCAGCATTTCCGGATGGTGCATCTAATGCCTTACAATCCCGTGTGTACCGCTCGCGTAGTGTCTTCCAACGTTAAGTGCATTCTTCCTCTATATTAACAGATGAAAAAATAATGCAATGCACTACTGTAAATACACATAATGTATGTATGTATATATTACCAATACCTGTGGCTCGTAATTCTTGCGCTATAGCTTCCAAAGCGGATTGCTTTTTAAGAGGCAGCTTGCACCCCGCAGAAAATTTATTGTAAACGACTTCTTTGCTTTGCACCAGCTGAATTAAACGTTCGTCGTCGATCATCTTTAAAAGATACTCACGATTATGTAGAAATCTTTATTGTTTAAATTATAATCGCATACTTACAGCTTTCCTATATTTATTCCCTGTCTGAAAAAATTATTTTCTCAAACAACAATCACCAGCTATTAGCGTAGTAGGGTTATTCACGGTATGCGCACAAAAACAGCTGATCTTTGAGAAGTATATGCAAATGCATTTTGATATAAAATTTCAGAGCAGACTTATTTATTTTTACAAGAAAATAAGTAAATAAAACATTTCCCCACATCCAATTGAACATGTATTTTCAAATCGGAATAAGAAAGTCGCGATTATGAAATCTTCTACATTCCTTTCCATTTTTAAAAATGTTCCATACTTTAAACAAATATTCTAGTGCTCGACCCTATATTATTAGTATAGGTATGTATTTCAGCAATACTTATTTCGTTTTTTGAAGAAAATAAAACTAACAATATTAGAATTTACATTTAAACATTAAAAAAGTTGTGAATACCCCTAAAAGCTTTTACATACAACTCTGTAAAGGCATTACTATTGGTACCACTGCAATTGAAATGTCACTGAAGAAAAACGCTAGGAAATCAAAATTCAACAGACTTCTAATTTTTATTAAGTTGTGCTAATTTTTTGGTAATCGGATACCGGTGAAATGCATTGAACAGATTTTATTTGACATTTCAAAAGTTATGCGAGAGTTGTGCGAAGTACGCATAACGTTTGAGAGCTTCGTGCAACCTTACGTACTTAATGCTGATTATGCTTCGCACAATTAAACTTATCAGGCCTGCCAATAGTCCAACAGCAATAAATGGCTATTAACGTAGTAGAGTTATTCACGGTATGCACACAAAAACAGCTGACCTTTTTGAAGTACACGTAAATGCATTTTGATATACATAAAATTTTAGAGCAGGCTTAATTATTTTTTACAAGGAATTAGAAAATAAAATATTTCGTCAAACACACTTTAACATCTATTTTCAAATCCGAATTAATAATAATAATAATAATTTGGCGATTACACTATATATGTATCTCAGTGTTTGGCCGAGCTTCTCCTACCATTTATAGTGTGCGTCTTTATATTATACCACAAATGGAGGGACCTAAAAATGTGTGCCGACTCCGGCAGATGTATTTGAAGAGAAGCTTTTTCATGACAGAAATACCCTCGGAAGTTTGCCATTGCCTGCCGGGGGGGTGACCGCTATTAGAAAAAAGTTCTCTATGATTTAGATTTTACCTGCCCTGGCTGAGATTCGAACCCAGCGGCATGTCGATTAATAGCACTCACCGCTACCCACTCGAACACAGCGTCCACTTTTTGAAATCCGAATTAGGAAGTGTTGATTAAGAATTCGTTAACATTATGGGACATACAAAAAAATTGTGTGCTAAATATGTATGTACATTAAACTGAAAACCAACGACGACCGTCTGCATAGAAAAAACTTAATAAATAAAACTTCAGTACAACTTCAGCAGAAACTTCTTACATTAACTTTAAAAATTATTTTATACTCATTTAGAGAGCTCTTTCTCTACATTCCTTTCCATTTTTAAAAATGTTATGTACTTTCAACGAAAATACAAGTAGTCGATCTTATATTAGGTACGTTTTACCTGCAATCGGCTGTTTTCGATCACCTGTTTTCTGTTAGCAAAAATTTTTCCAGCAGAAATAACCATCTTCCCCTTAAAATGAAATATAACTTTGCTCTCTCAATTTCCACTACTGTGTAAGTTGTTTTCATACGAAAAATTTCAATAATTATCAACTACGCGAACGTACCTTTTATTAGTATATATGTATGTGTATATTTATTTGGTTTTTTGAAGAAAATAAAACTAACTGTTTAAGCCGCCGCTTAAGTAGTCCACTTTGGTCTCCTTTCGCACTCACCAAATGTTTTTAGTTTAAATTAAAATATTCTTCCTTTTCTTAAAATTTTTCTTTTACAATTTTTATTTAATTTTAAGTTCAATTCACTTATAAGGTACATATGCTTTTACAATATTAATTGTTGTGCAGTCGCGTGCGCGGTTTTCGAGGTAAGGTTTTTAACTAGTCAACAAAGTCGATGCCGGTGGCGGGCTGCCCTTGGGATGGGCGGCTGAGCGCCTTCGTGCTCTGACTACTCCCAAAGCCGAACAGCTTGAACGCACGGCCGGTTGGTTCCTTACGCGCACGGCCGCCTAATTGTTTAAGTGGCGGCTTAAACATCGTCCGCGCATGCAGGGATGCGCTGGTCAGCGCCTCCTGCAGCTCCTTCAGGGCGCAGATGGTGTTGCCTAGCACACGGATTTGTAGGCCCGATATCTCCGGATTTGTAGGCCGTCAGCAGTGCGCGCGATAGTGGCTTTCTTCTTACGTGGCTGTTAAGACACTCGTTTTCCCTGCTTAGGGCATTGCCCGCGCTTATCGTGGGTTGCGGGCGAATCTTCCCGCTTTTAGGCGCAGGGTAATGGCTGCTGCCATGTGCCACAGCGTGTGGTACGCGCGCCCGCAAACCCTGCAGCTGCCGGACGAATCGCATTCACCTGTGGTGTGGGTGTGTGCAAGCCAGTTGACGCAATACCCTTGCGCCCGGGCTACGGCTCACCGTTGCGGTGGCTTCATTGGCTTGAAGGCTGGACAGGTCCGAATGGCATGGTAGCGATGGCAGATTCTGCATTACAGACAGTTGTCGGTCTCTGCGGTCGGGGCTAGAGGGCATGCTTTTCGTGTAGCCATTATGGTTTTCGATCTGAAAGTAGAAGAACAAACAGAGAAACGAGAAGTACTTTGGGATAGCATTTATTTATTTATTTTATTTATTTATCGGTGGGCGGAAGCGAATCTTCCTTTATCACGACGACATCGCCTGTTTGAGGATTGTGGTTTGGATTATTCCACTTATGTCTTTTTTGAAGATCTTTGAGATATTCCTCTTTCCATCTATTGCTGAATTGATGGTTAAGCGCTTTGACTTTCTACCAGCGGTTAAGTAGAGAGAGGTCTTCAGCGTTAGGCTCGGGAATGGGCAATAGCGGTGCACCTCGAACGTAGTGGCCTGGAGTAAGCGCTGCGAAGTCAACTGGGTCCTGTGATAATGCGGACAAAGGTCTCAAGTTGAGATCCGCTTCAATTCGCACCAATATCGTCGTGAATTCTTCAAATGTGAACTTGTAGGATGCAGCAATTTTCTTTAGGTGGATTTTAAAGCTTTTTACTGCGGATTCCTACAAGCCTCCCATGTGTGAAGCTCCGGGTGGTATATGTTGCCAATTGATGCCTTGAGGAGCATATTTTTGGAAAATGTCTGTGGAGCATTCATTAGGGATTAAACAAAATCGCGTTCAATTGCGCGTTTAACGCCAATCAACGTTTTCCCATTGTCACTCATCATTTTTGAGGGGAAACCTCGCCTGCCGACGAAGCGGGCAAATGCTGCTCGAATAGCTTCGGTTGTGAGGTCAGAGCACAACTCGAGGTGAATTGCCTTTAGGGCAAAACATACGAATACTGTCACATAACCTTTGAAAAGCGTAGTGGATCTTAATACCGACGCTTTAATTTGGAATGGCCCTGCAAAATCTACGCCAGTGGTAGAAAATGGTAATGAGAAATAACAACGCTCAGGGGGCAGTGCGGCCTTTATTTGTGTGCGTGTTCGTTGCTTATAAAGAGTGCACGCTTTGCACTGGAAAATGCGTCGTTTAATTAGAGGTTTTAGCTTTGGTACGTAACACTCTTGCCTTACCATTTGGAGCATCAATCGTATTTCTGCATGCAACAGCGAATGAAGAAACTCCGAATACAGCTTGCAGGACCTCGATTTTGTTGGGAGAATGATTGGGTGTGTTTCGTTGTATCTCAACGTGGAATGCGCCAATCTTCCATTAACCCGTAGAAGACCGTCTTTGTCCATTATCGGATTGAGGACAAGAAGAGGGCTTTTTTTACTAATGGGTTTTTTATCCTGCAGCGCGTTTTTTTCATTCTGAAAATGACGTAACTGCGCTGTCTGTTTGTTGGAATTCGTCATGGGTTAGATTGGGATTAGTGAGTGTGGCGTACTTCTTAGATTTGTTCCGCGCATTGTTCACGAAGCGGAACATGTACGCAGTTACGCGGAGTGCGCGAGAGAAGGATGAAAACCGGTCGAGAAAATCGACCTCTTCCTCGAGCGCGTGATAGGCCTCTATCTTGCGCTTTTCTGGAGGAGATGAGCTGCTCGCTTATGATTTTGGCCATGAATCCGGGTTGCAAGAAAGGCATTTCGGCCCATGCCACCAGAGCGAGGCAATCGCCAAGTCTTGGGGTTTGCAACCAAATGTGCCGAGGTCCGCTGGATTGTCAGCACTAGCAACATGGTGCGATGTACCGTTCGGCAGATACTCTCGGATTTTAGAGGTACGGTGGACACATAGGTTTTCCATGTGTACTTTAGCTTTTCCAGCCAAGCTAACACTGTCTCTGAATCAGACCATAAGAAAGTGTTGCATATTTCTAAGCCGAGTTGTTTTCAAACAACCGCGAATAGTTTTGCAAGTAAGACTGCGCCACTGCGTGGCAAGCTTGCCGTCTTGATTGGTGCCACTTTGCCTTTTGCCAACAGAAGAGAGGATTTTATTTTGTTGCGAGTATGTACGCGGATGTAGATCGCTGCGCAAAACGCTTTTTCCGAGGCGTCACAAAACCCATGGATTTGAGTAACTTGCCTCGGAGAGAAATTAACCCATCGAGGGATTTCGATTTGGCAGATAGCTGACAGATTTTCTGCGAACTCTTGCCATTTTGATAAAGCTCTGGGCTTTGCACATTTATCCCACTCGACGCCATCTAGCCAAAGTTCTTAAAGCAGAATCTTTGCCTGATTCATCACTGGCGACAGCCCTCCTGCCGGGTCAAAAAGTCGTGCGACAGACGACAAAATTTTTCGTTTTGTCACGGCATTTTTTGTTGACATAGACAGAAATGTGTAGGAAACCTTGTCTGTAAGCGCGTTCCAACGAATACCAAGAGTTTTGGTTGTGGAAGCGCTCTCAAATTTTAAAAAGTTGGAGTCGGGAGATCCTCCTTTGAAAACTGGTCTAATATGGCCGGATGATTGGCCGTCAGTTTCTTCAATACGAAACCAGCTGACCTTAGCGCTTTGATCACTTGAGTAAGTGATTCGGTGGCGTCGTCAATGTTTTGACTTTCTGAGAGGATGTCATCCACATACATCTGGTTTCTAAGTATTGGCGCCGCCAATGGGAATATCGCTCTCGTATCATCAGCTAATTGATGTAATGTACGGATAGCGAGATAGGGCGCACAAAAAACGCCGAATGTGACGGTTTTGAGATTGTAATCGCTGACCGGAGAGTCAGCCGATTTGCGAAATAAAATTCGCTGAAAATGTTTATCGTCTGTGTATATGAGTATTTGACGATGCATTTTCTCAATATCTCCATTGAACACGAATCTGTGCATGCGCCACTGTAGAATGAGTAGCATGAGATCTGGCTGAGCCGGTGTGCAGGACGTCATTCAGGGACTTTCCTGATCCGGATGTTTTGCAGGCGTTGAATACCACGCGAATTTTGGTGGTCACCTTATCTGGTTTGACAACTGCATGGTGCGGTAAGTAGAAGGAGAAGTGTTTCCCGTCGGATACGATTTCACAAGCCTGAATGTAGTCCATGTGACCGAGTTCGAGATATTCTTGCAACACATCGTTGTACAGTGTGCTAAAGTCCCCTTTCTTTTGCAGCGATCGCTCCATGCTAAATAATTGCTGGAGGGCAGCAGACCGAGAATGGCCAAGAAAGAGTTTTTTGGGGAAATCTTCCTTGAATGGAAGTCGCATAATGTATCAACCGTTTGGATGCATACATATTCTCACATGCCCCATCCTCCAGAGAAATTTGCGGAGGCTGGGGAATTTCTTCTTCTTCCCAAAACGTTCTCAATTGAGAACTGAGGTTTGCATTCGAGCATTCTTCTACTTGTGTCGAGAATGACAGAACCTTTTCCGTTATTTGACCACTAAGAATCCAGCCAAATATTGTTTTTTGCGCAAGTATGGTACAACAAATCTTTTGTATACCTTCCAGCAGGATGTGTGGAAGAATATCGCTGCCAATGACCATATCAGTTTGTGTTGGTATGTGGCAATTTGGGTCAGCGAGCTCAAGGATTTTGAACTGCTGCCAGTGTTCATGGCTAATGGAGAATGTTGGCATATGCCTCGTTGATTGTGGTCACACAATCGCCTGAACGTTTATCCTTTGCCTGGTTTTGGATGCAATCAGTGTAAGGGGACAAAGTTTGGATGAGTTTTGGACGACGTGTCCACCCATGCCAGAGATTTCAAAGCTGGAATGTTCGAATGGAAGTTTCAACCGTTTTTGAACTTTAGAAGAAATTAAAGTCCTTTGTGAGCCTTGGTCAATTAAGGCTTTAAGTCGAAACAATACCCCTTCGTGTTCTACTGGTACCATGGCAGTTGGAAGGAGAGTTTTACTGTCATTGACTGCATGCAATGATTGTATGTGTGCCTGTTTGGAACAGCACGGTTGCTCGCTGGAGTTGGAGCTTGACTGCACTTTTCGAGCGGGAGATGTCGAGGTGGCAGTAGTGTGTTGCGCAGAGGCACCAAAGGTTCTCGGACTAGAGCGGCGAGCTTGTGGCTTTGGATTGACGTGAAATAGTGAGTAAAGCCGTTGTTGGCAATGTGTACACGACCACTTGCTCGGGCATTCATTAGTGCTGTGAGAATTAGCAAGACAGTTTTTGCACAGCTTGCTTTGCTTTACAAATTGTATACGGTTAGGAACCGAAATTCGTTTGAATTGTTGGCAGACTCTAATTAGATGAGGAGAGTTGCAGTAGGCACAGGCTACTTCTCTAGTCGATTCTGCCACGAAAGCGTTGGTCCTGTTAAAGGGCCTGCTTTGCGAAGCATTTTGATGAGTGACAGGTTTTGGTTTACTTTGGCTTGGATGAAGCCTATTTAATCTTTCGACTAGTTCGTATCTTGAAGTAAGGAAGTCATCCATTTGAGACCATGTGGGTAAATATCTTCGCTAAGAGAGAGATTGTTTCCAAAGTGACAATGTGTTTTTGGGCAGCTTTGATGAGCATATGTATACCAAGATGGGATCCCAGCTGTCTGTCTTAACATCTTGGGAGTGAATAATCGACAGACAGTTATTTATCGAGGTTTGCAGCTTCTGAAGTTGATCACTATTTTCGGTTTGGATAGAGGGCAGAGTCATAAGAATTTTGATCTGGTTGTCAACCAGGATACGTTTGTTTTCGTACTGTGACCGTAAAGCTTCCCAGGCCAGCTCGAAATTGTCTTCGCTGAGCGGATATTGCTTTACAATTGAGCCGGCTTTTCCTTGGGTTTTGTATCGAAGATGATACAATTTCTGAGCACGGGAGAGCTTCGGGTGGTTGATGTATACCGCTGTGAACATGTCACGAAAGGCGGGCCATTCTTTATAACCACCATAACATGTCTCCGTGTCACAAGGTGCGACTTGAAGGCAGACGTTTGCCTCCGCCGAGGTGTGTTCCACGCGGGATGGTGCTCTCGGCTCAGCAATTGCTCTCATCAACGTGAGTTGATCAGCAATTCTTGGAAGCATAGCATTTGCCTTCAACAGCATTCTTGAAATTATCCGGATGGATATCATCTGTTTTTGATTTGTCTTTTATCATGAGATACGATTCTGTGTGGTCTTGAATTGGCGCATCACAGTATCTCATGAGACTGTCACTTTCCGCTATAAACTTTTTCGCGGAGGGGTCAAATGTTTTAGTTTTGGTTTTCACGCTTTCACGCAAGTGGCATTTGGGATAAGCCGAAAAAAATTTATTTGTAAGAAAATATGTAACCGATAATATTTTGTGGGGTTTATGAAAAAAAAACCCTTAATTACCAGAAAAAGTTGCACTTACTTAGTGCCACAGAGAATCTGGAAAAGAGTGAGGTTTTGTGGCGGTGTTTGCGTTTTTTTTTTGTGTGTATGTATTAAACTTGGATGCTTGGAAACCGGTCTGCCAAACTAAAATCCGCGAATTGGGATTTTTATTTAATGTAACACAAAAAATGAACGCAAACACTTTCACTTTTATATGAATAGTGGAAATATACGTATGTATGTTTGTTTAAAGATATATATATATATATTATAATCGTAGTTGAAATATACGTATGTATATATGTAATTGTATAATATGTGTATATATAAGATTGAACACCCGAAAGATATTGCTAAATTTCACTTTTTGGTTTCGAAAAATTCCCTAATGGGTTGCTTCTTTGTATCTAAATATAAGAATATCTTTCGGAATTTCGGTGCCAATTTACGTTGTTCGCATGCATGTATGTATATGCTAATATCATATGTACGTATGTAGAAATATTTGCACGCAAGTAAGCAAACACGTTCGTATGTGTGTATGTTGATTATATACGAAGCCAGAGTAATGGCTCATCTGTGAATATTTATGTATGTTGAATAGTCGAAGTGTTTGTTTGTATGCGGGAGAGTGGAAATATATACACGCAAAAGCCGCTCAACGCTGAGGTGAGTTATTGATACTGCACTTGGTGAGTCGTGAGCGCTTGGTTTGAACTCTCTTAGCTTGGTGAGTGCGGCCGAGTAAAGCGAAGTGGTTAAAAAAGAAAGCCAAGATCGGCGAAAGAGCGTGGGAGTGGGGGCTGAATTATTTGAAAAATTATAGCCACTCTCTTCGTTACAAAGTGTTTGGTGCTAAGCGAATATTAGCAGATAATGCAATTTGCAAGAGTGAATATATGTGCGTAAGTGCGTATATGTAATTGGCACATGCAAAAATGCCCTTATGTTTTGGCTAAGTTCAACGACCTTTGCGAACAACGGCAGAAATTGATAAGAAGGGAAAGTAATCTGCTGATATTTTATTATGTACAGTGGGACAGTAGGCATTTAAAAACTGCAACGGAATATTTTTTAATTATGTACCATGCATATATACGCGTATATGTATATACAAGATGGCGCAAAGGTAAACTTCCGATGTTTTTTGGCTGTAATTTAAAGAAAAAAATTAAAAAGTTTGATTCTTCTTGTGGATTATTTTTATTTGGTCTCTTAATTTTTTTTACATCAAGTCGAGAATATGATGTCATGTAAATGGCCGCCGCCACAGTTGATTGTCGTTTGAGCCTTTTTTATGGCATTTTCCATCACTTTGGCCAAAACTTCCGGCAATAGGTCCTCACATTCTTGACGGATATTGTCTTTAAGAGCTGCAAGAGTCTGAGGCTTGTTGACATAAACCCGCGACTTCAAAATTCCCCACAAAAAGAAGTCTGGAGCGGTCAAATCAGGCGATCTTGCTGGCCAGTGCAAATCGCCAAAACGGCATATTAGGCGCCCGGGAAATGCATCGCATATCGGTTGTGGCACGTGCAGTGTGTGCCGTTGCACCGTCCTGTTGGAACTACATGTTTTCCAATCCCAATTTATCAAGTTGCGGCAAAAAGAACTCGTTGATCATTGCTATGTAGCGCTCACCATTCACAGTAACCGTTTGGCCCGCGATGTCTTCGAAGAAAAAAGGTCCGATGACTCCTCCAGCGAAAACAGCACACCATACAGTGACTTTGAGCAGGTGTAATGGCTCTTCGTAGGTTACACGCGGATTTTCAGTGCCCCAGAAGCGTAAATTTTGCATATTTACGTGCCCGCTAAGATGGAAATGGGCCTCTTCACTCATGATTATTTTTGATGAAAAATCATCTTCCTCTTGGTGGTGATTAAGGGTGGCTTGAGCGTATGTTAGACGCGATTGGCGGTCAGCAGCTAACAGCTGATGCACCGTCTGGACTTTGTACGGAAACATCTTCAAATCTTGTACCAAAATTCGATGTAAAGACCGTCGACTGATACCCATTTGCATGGCACGATCTGGTCGATGTCGACGGCGCTTCCATGACATCCTCGGCTACAGCAGCAATGTTCTCTGCGGAACGGCTACTCCGGGGTCTGCCACGCCAGGCAGCATCTCGTGTTGTGCCAGTCTCTTCGAGGCGAGCGGCTAAACGTCGCAGTGTTTCACCAGTAGGCGTTGGAGGGCCAGGAAATCTGCGAGGAAATTCACGTTGTGCCAAAGTCACCGACCGATTGTTGGTCAAATAAATAGTCAGCAATATTCCGCGTTCTGGAGCAGTGTAGCGTAACATTGTTTATTAACGTGTATTTCGCATGTGTTTACTACACAAATGTCAAAACAGAACTGACATTAGGGGCCAATCGCAAAATTTATAGCATTTTCTGATAGGAGGATTACTTTTGCGCCACCTTGTACATATATTTATATATGTTTAAATTGGCGGTAAATGAATATATATGTATAAACCGCTTTTTGGGTAAAACGGATTATTTTCGCCAACTTGTTTTTTGTATTTTTAGTTTTAGCGGCAATTTCCCGAATGAAATTTTTCGCGGTAAGAAAATATCCGCAATTTTATTAAAGACAGTTTTGGCTTGACGGAAAATGCCCCTTATGACTTTTTATACATATATGCATCTGCGTACGTACATATGTATATACATGTGTGCAGAAGCGCTCACTGGCAGTTTGGTTTAAAACAATATAACATTCAAGGGAATGAGGGATATTGTATTGTTTAAAATTTTTTTTTTAAGTAAATTAAATATTTGCCTACTTACAACTTCCCTTTTTTTTGTATGTATATGAATGTGGTTGTGTACGTCCCTTTATGTTGGTCGTTGACGCTTCCTAATGCTGTTGTTGACGCAAATGTTGTTGTTGCAAATGCTGCTGCTGTTGCCACTTAAAGCTGTTGCCCTTGATTTTGTTGTTTTTTTTTTTGAAGTACCCTTGCGCTCACTGTTTTCTTTTATTTATTTTTGAATGTATAATATAGTTGATTTTGTTTTTTACGCTTTAATGAATTCGCCTTGCTTTTAAGTTAATTTTTATTTGTTCACTTCTGTATGTGCCTATGTACGCACTTTGCTTTTTACGTAACTTTTTTTGTTTGTTTTTTTTTTACTTGTTTTTTTGTCACACTTTGTAGCACTCAATACCTTTGTTTGTGAAATTTATGAGTTGCGAACGAACGATTTTTTGTTTTTGGTTGTAAATGTTAAATGTATAATATTTCCAAATAGGGCTTGTGCCAAGGTTGGCTGCGAAGGACCAATAACGGTGATCCTTGAATGAAGTGACCAAGAGTAAGTGCTGTGAAGTCAGCTGGGTCCTGTGATAATGCGGACAAAGGTCTCGAGTTGAGAACCGCTTCAATTCGCACCAATACTAGCAATATAAGAATTAAAAAGTTAACAGTAAGAAAGTTGTGAATAGCCTTTGCAGACAACTCTTAAAAAGCATTCAACAGACTTAAAATTTGTATTAAGTTGTGCAAATTTCTGGGTAATCGGGTACAAGTGAAATGCAATGAAAATATTTTATTTAACATTTCAAAATTTATGCGAAAGTTGTGCGAAGTATGCATTATCAGCGCTTTAAGCTTAGACGACTGCGCTTCACGATGTAACGACAGCGGAATTTCCTTGTTTGCAAATGTCGCGTATATTTTGACAACGTCAGCGACATATCCAACAGCTCATTTGTTGTTGCTACATTAAAATATTTCACTTCTATAAAATTAAAATATTTTGTTTATAGTGAAATTTTTTGTGCATTTTCTTCAAATGATCGATTGTTATTACATATAAAATATTAGAGCTCTTATATGCCTTTGTTGGAAAAATAATGTAAAACTTGTTAAAGCCTTGAATCATTTTACATTTCACATTTAGTGGCAGCACTACAATTGTTCATTGTCGTCGGCAAAATTAGAAATGGATTTAATTTAGCAACAACGACAACTGCAAGCCTGCCGCCGTGAAGTCGTGCGGTTTTCTAAATAACTGTGCCCATAAGAAAGTGTGTATTTTAATACTCGTATCTGACAGATGCTGCCTGTCGATTGCTGTATTCAAAGTGTTCAAAGCATTATGCATAAGAGGATATCTCGTAAAGAGAGAGAAAATTGAGTATTACGTTTGATATCCATGGCATATACTTTTATGTGTATATGTATATGTTATTGTGCAAATATAACGTAAGATTTTGCAATTGCAAAACCAAGTGAAAGCTTGTATGAAAGTTCTATTGTTTGCATTGCTTAAGTTGTAAAGTTTTGTATGTGAAATGAATAAAAGAAATGGTTGTTTTCGAAAAGTTTATTTAATCTTTATGTTTACCAACAATGTAACATACATATATGTATATATAACATAGGTAAAAGTCTGACGACCATATTCACTACGAAAATGGCAATATTTTATGTTTATCTGTTAAAATTTGATTTTTTCTATCAATTGGCTCGTAGCCTAAAACAATATCTTATTTTTCTTCAATTTTAGTCAAGGTTGCAGCTTGGCACCAAAAGCCATATAATTTCTCAGTTTTGTCGAATGGGCCTTATAATAATTATTATTTGCCTCTTACCCTATATAGCACAGTGTTTGGCCGATCTTCTTTTATCATTTGCAGTGTGCGTCTTTTGATTCTACTTCAAATGGAGGGACCAACAATTTTGTGCCGACTCCGCAAGCCAGATGTAGTATGCTATGAGAACCTTTTGTGTGGCAGAAATACAGACAGAGGTTTGCCATTGCCTGTCGAGGTGTGGCCGCAATTGGAAAACAAACTTTTTCTATGATTAAGGTTTTACTTACCGCGGCTGGAAATCGAACCTCAAACTCAGCGGCATATCGAGTAATAATACGCACCACTACCCACTCGACCACAGTAGTCACTAAGTAAGCCTTCAAACCTTAAGCGCTGATTATGCATACTGCGCACAACTTTCGCATAACGTTTGGGAGCTTCGTACAACCTTACGTACTTAATGCTGATTATGCTTCGCTCAATTAAACTTATCAGGCCTGCCAATAGTCCAACAGCAATAAATGGCTATTAATGTAGTAGAGTTATTCACGGTATGCGCACAAAAACAGCTGATCTTTGTGAAGTACAAGTAAATGCAATTCGATATACATAAAATTTTAGAGCAGGCTTAATTATTTTTTACAAAGAATTAGCAAATAAAATATTTCCTCAAACACACTTTAACATGTATTAAACTTGGATGCTTGGAAACCGGTCTGCCAAACTAAAATCCGCGAATTGGGATTTTTATTTTATGTAACACAAAAAATGAACGCAAACACTTTCACTTTTATATGAATAGTGGAAATATACGTATGTATGTTTGTTTAAAGATATATATATATATTATAATCGTAGTTGAAATATACGTATGTATATATGTAATTGTGTAATATGTGTATATATAAGATTGAACACCCGAAAGATATTGCTAAATTTCACTTTTTGGTTTCGAAAAATTCCCTAATGGGTTGCTTCTTTGTATCTAAATATAAGAATATCTTTCGGAATTTCGGTGCCAATTTACGTTGTTCGCATGCATGTATGTATATGCTAATATCATATGTACGTATGTAGAAATATTTGCACGCAAGTAAGCAAACACGTTCGTATGTGTGTATGTTGATTACATACGAAGCCAGAGTAATGGCTCATCTATGAATATTTATGTATGTTGAATAGTCGAAGTGTTTGTTTGTATGCGGGAGAGTGCAAATATATACACGCAAAAGCCGCTCAACGCTGAGGTGAGTTATTGATACTGCACTTGGTGAGTCGTGAGCGCTTGGTTTGAACTCTCTTAGCTTGGTGAGTGCGGCCGAGTAAAGCGAAGTGGTTAAAAAAGAAAGCCAAGATCGGCGAAAGAGCGTGGGAGTGGGGGCTGAATTATTTGAAAAATTATAGCCACTCTCTTCGTTACAAAGTGTTTGGTGCTAAGCGAATATTAGCAGATAATGCAATTTGCAAGAGTGAATATATGTGCGTAAGTGCGTATATGTAATTGGCACATGCAAAAATGCCCTTATGTTTTGGCTAAGTTCAACGACCTTTGCGAACAACGGCAGAAATTGATAAGAAGGGAAAGTAATCTGCTGATATTTTATTATGTACAGTGGGACAGTAGGCATTTAAAAACTGCAACGGAATATTTTTTAATTATGTACCATGCATATATACGCGTATATGTATATACAAGATGGCGCAAAGGTAAACTTCCGATGTTTTTTGGCTGTAATTTAAAGAAAAAAATTAAAAAGTTTGATTCTTCTTGTGGATTATTTTTATTTGGTCTCTTAATTTTTTTTACATCAAGTCGAGAATATGATGTCATGTAAATGGCCGCCGCCACAGTTGATTGTCGTTTGAGCCTTTTTTATGGCATTTTCCATCACTTTGGCCAAAACTTCCGGCAATAGGTCCTCACATTCTTGACGGATATTGTCTTTAAGAGCTGCAAGAGTGTGAGGCTTGTTGACATAAACCCGCGACTTCAAAATGCCCCACAAAAAGAAGTCTGGAGCGGTCAAATCAGGCGATCTTGCTGGCCAGTGCAAATCGCCAAAACGGCATATTAGGCGCCCGGGAAATGCATCGCATATCGGTTGTGGCACGTGCAGTGTGTGCCGTTGCACCGTCCTGTTGGAACTACATGTTTTCCAATCCCAATTTATCAAGTTGCGGCAAAAAGAACTCGTTGATCATTGCTATGTAGCGCTCACCATTCACAGTAACCGTTTGGCCCGCGATGTCTTCGAAGAAAAAAGGTCCGATGACTCCTCCAGCGAAAACAGCACACCATACAGTGACTTTGAGCAGGTGTAATGGCTCTTCGTAGGTTACACGCGGATTTTCAGTGCCCCAGAAGCGTAAATTTTGCATATTTACGTGCCCGCTAAGATGGAAAAGGGGCCTCTTCACTCATGATTATTTTTGATGAAAAATCATCTTCCTCTTGGTGGTGATTAAGGGTGGCTTGAGCGTATGTTAGACGCGATTGGCGGTCAGCAGCTAACAGCTGATGCACCGTCTGGACTTTGTACGGAAACATCTTCAAATCTTGTACCAAAATTCGATGTAAAGACCGTCGACTGATACCCATTTGCATGGCACGATCTGGTCGATGTCGACGGCGCTTCCATGACATCCTCGGCTACAGCAGCAATGTTCTCTGCGGAACGGCTACTCCGGGGTCTGCCACGCCAGGCAGCATCTCGTGTTGTGCCAGTCTCTTCGAGGCGAGCGGCTAAACGTCGCAGTGTTTCACCAGTAGGCGTTGGAGGGCCAGGAGATCTGCGACGAAATTCACGTTGTGCCAAAGTCACCGACCGATTGTTGGTCAAATAAATAGTCAGCAATATTCCGCGTTCTGGAGCAGTGTAGCGTAACATTGTTTATTAACGTGTATTTCGCATGTGTTTACTACACAAATGTCAAAACAGAACTGACATTAGGGGCCAATCGCAAAATTTATAGCATTTTCTGATAGGAGGATTACTTTTGCGCCACCTTGTACATATATTTATATATGTTTAAATTGGCGGTAAATGAATATATATGTATAAACCGCTTTTTGGGTAAAACGGATTATTTTCGCCAACTTGTTTTTTGTATTTTTAGTTTTAGCGGCAATTTCCCGAATGAAATTTTTCGCGGTAAGAAAATATCCGCAATTTTATTAAAGACAGTTTTGGCTTGACGGAAAATGCCCCTTATGACTTTTTATACATATATGCATCTGCGTACGTACATATGTATATACATGTGTGCAGAAGCGCTCACTGGCAGTTTGGTTTAAAACAATATAACATTCAAGGGAATGAGGGATATTGTATTGTTTAAAATTTTTTTTTTAAGTAAATTAAATATTTGCCTACTTACAACTTCCCTTTTTTTTGTATGTATATGAATGTGGTTGTGTACGTCCCTTTATGTTGGTCGTTGACGCTTCCTAATGCTGTTGTTGACGCAAATGTTGTTGTTGCAAATGCTGCTGCTGTTGCCACTTAAAGCTGTTGCCCTTGATTTTGTTGTTTTTTTTTTTGAAGTACCCTTGCGCTCACTGTTTTCTTTTATTTATTTTTGAATGTATAATATAGTTGATTTTGTTTTTTACGCTTTAATGAATTCGCCTTGCTTTTAAGTTAATTTTTATTTGTTCACTTCTGTATGTGCCTATGTACGCACTTTGCTTTTTACGTAACTTTTTTTGTTTGTTTTTTTTTACTTGTTTTTTTGTCACACTTTGTAGCACTCAATACCTTTGTTTGTGAAATTTATGAGTTGCGAACGAACGATTTTTTGTTTTTGGTTGTATTTTTAAGTAAATGTATAATATTTCCAAATAGGGCTTGTGCCAAGGTTGGCTGCGAAGGACCAATAACGGTGATCCTTGAATGAAGTGACCAAGAGTAAGTGCTGTGAAGTCAGCTGGGTCCTGTGATAATGCGGACAAAGGTCTCGAGTTGAGAACCGCTTCAATTCGCACCAATACTAGCAATATAAGAATTAAAAAGTTAACAGTAAGAAAGTTGTGAATAGCCTTTGCAGACAACTCTTTAAAAGCATTCAACAGACTTAAAATTTGTATTAAGTTGTGCAAATATTTCACTTCTATAAAATTAAAATATTTTGTTTATAGTGAAATTTTTTGTGCAAAAAATAAATAAATAGGTCGATTCATTTTCTTCAAATGATCGATTGTTATTACATATAAAATATTAGAGCTCTTATATGCCTTTGTTGGAAAAATAATGTAAAACTTGTTAAAGCCTTGAATCATTTTACATTTCACATTTAGTGGCAGCACTACAGTTGTTCATTGTCGTCGGCAAAATTAGAAATGGATTTAATTTAGCGACAACGACAACTGCAAGCCTGCCGCCGTGAAGTCGTGCGGTTTTCTAAATAACTGTGCCCATAAGAAAGTGTGTATTTTAATACTCGTATCTGACAGATGCTGCCTGTCGATTGCTGTATTCAAAGTGTTCAAAGCATTATGCATAAGGGGATATCTCGTAAAGAGAGAGAAAATTGAGTATTACGTTTGATATCCATGGCATATACTTTTATGTGTATATGTATATGTTATTGTGCAAATATAACGTAAGATTTTGCAATTGCAAAACCAAGTGAAAGCTTGTATGAAAGTTCTATTGTTTGCATTGCTTAAGTTGTAAAGTTTTGTATGTGAAATGAATAAAAGAAATGGTTGTTTTCGAAAAGTTTATTTAATCTTTATGTTTACCAACAATGTAACATACATATATGTATATATAACATAGGTAAAAGTCTGACGACCATATTCACTACGAAAATGGCAATATTTTATGTTTATCTGTTAAAATTTGATTTTTTCTATCAATTGGCTCGTAGCCTAAAACAATATCTTATTTTTCTTCAATTTTAGTCAAGGTTGCAGCTTGGCACCAAAAGCCATATAATTTCTCAGTTTTGTCGAATGGGCCTTATAATAATTATTATTTGCCTCTTACCCTATATAGCACAGTGTTTGGCCGATCTTCTTTTATCATTTGCAGTGTGCGTCTTTTGATTCTACTTCAAATGGAGGGACCAACAATTTTGTGCCGACTCCGCAAGCCAGATGTAGTATGCTATGAGAACCTTTTGTGTGGCAGAAATACAGTCAGAGGTTTGCCATTGCCTGTCGAGGTGTGGCCGCAATTGGAAAACAAACTTTTTCTATGATTAAGGTTTTACTTACCGCGGCTGGAAATCGAACCTCAAACTCAGCGGCATATCGAGTAATAATACGCACCACTACCCACTCGACCACAGCAGTCACTAAGTAAGCCTTCAAACCTTAAGCGCTGATTATGCATACTTCGCACAACTTTCGCATAACGTTTGGGAGCTTCGTACAACCTTACGTACTTAATGCTGATTATGCTTCGCTCAATTAAACTTATCAGGCCTGCCAATAGTCCAACAGCAATAAATGGCTATTAATGTAGTAGAGTTATTCACGGTATGCGCACAAAAACAGCTGATCTTTGTGAAGTACAAGTAAATGCAATTCGATATACATAAAATTTTAGAGCAGGCTTAATTATTTTTTACAAAGAATTAGCAAATAAAATATTTCCTCAAACACACTTTAACATGTATTTTCAAATCCGAATTAATAATAATAATAATAATAATAATTTGGCGCTTACACTATATAGTTCAGTGTTTGGCCAAGCTTCTCCTACATTTTATAGTGTGCGTCTTTATACTATACCAAAAATCGTGGGACCTAAAATTGTGTGCCGACTCCGGCAGATGTATTTGAGGAGAGGCTTTTTCATGGCAGAGATACCCTCGGAAGTTTGCCATTGCCTGCCGAGGGGTGACCGCTATTAGAAAAAACTTTTCTATGATTTAGATTTTACCTGCCCTGGCTTAGATTCGAACCCAGCGGTTTATCGATTAATAGCACGCACCGCTACTCACTCGAACACAGCGGCCACTTTTTCAAATCCGAATTAGGAAGTGTTGATTCAGAATTGGTTAACGTTATGGGACATAAAATAAAATTGTGTGCTAAATATGTAAGTACATTAAACTGAAAACCAATAACGACCGGCTGCATAGAAAAAACTTAATATATAAAACTTCAGTACAACTCCAGCAGAAACTTCTTACAATAACTTTTAAAATTATTTTATACTCATTTAGTGAGCTCTTTCTGTACATTCGTTTCCATTTTCAAAAATGTTTCGTACTTTCAACGAAAATACAAGTGGTCGATCTTATATTAGGTACGTTCGTTTAAAATCTCCAGCAGAAAATATCCAACATCAAAATTCAGGGGAAATATCTTCTCTTCTCTCAAAAAAATAAAATATCCAATATTTGCAAATTCAACGAACAGCTTATTGAAATATTGTCTGCATCCAAATATGTAAAATGAAAAACATTGCATTATTATTTTCTTCAAACATTATGCTACGAAAACTTAACACAAATAACACCAACTTGCTTTTTGCTTGTTAAATACTCATATTTTATAATTTTGACCTTTGCAATGAAATATAACTTTGCTCTCTCAATTTCCCCTACTTTGCAAGTTTTTTGAATACGCGAACTATAAAAGCTGATAGTTTCAATAATTATCAACTACGCGAACGTACCTTTTGTTAGTATATACATATGTATATATTTATTTGGTTTTTTGAAGAAAATAAAACTAACAATATAAGATATAAAATGTAAACAGTAAGAAAGTTGTGAATACCCCTAGAAGCTTCGGCAGACAACTCTTTAAAAGCATTGCTATTGGTACCACTGCAATTGAAATGTCACCTAAGAAAAACGCTAACAAATCAAAATTCAAAAGACTTCAAATTTTTATTAAGTTGTGCAAATTTCTGGGTAATCAAGTACAGGTGAAATGCATTGAAAAGATTTTATTTGACGACAGCGAAATTTCCTTGTTTGCAAATGTCGTGTATATTTTGACAACGCCAGCGACATATCCAACAGCTCATTTGTTGTTGCCACATTCAAATATTTCATTTCTATAAAATTAAAATATTTGGTTCATAGTGAAATTTTTTGTGCAAAAAACTATTTATTTATTCGTTCATTTTTTTCAAATGATCGATTGTTATTACATATAAAATATTAGAGCTCTTATATGCTATTTGTTGGAACGATTTTCCGTCATCCCTTGTCAAGTTTGGTTTGGAGACAAACCGTTTTCGGCGTTGTGCCATCTTCAATGTCAATTTTCGTTCTTTTCAGTTTATGTCTGTTGTTCCGTATTTATTTCGTTTTTTGGTCAACCAGGTAGAGGTGCATATTGGTAAATGTTAACAAATGTTAAGTGTCCTGAGTATAGGTACCTTAAGTCTCGCCCGGTTAGAGTCCAAAAGGGTATATTTTCTCTCGAATCTGCCTTTGCGGTAAGAACAGATAGATAGTCAGTAATTTTAGCCCGTTTAGGTATTGCAGACTTGTTTTGTATGTTGGTATCTGTGATTTTACCTACGTCTTTAATTTGTTTTTTGTAAACAAGCCTTACCTGTGCAAATATCGCATCAGAGTTGCTGTTTATTTTTTCGTTTATTATCCTCCCATCAAAGGTTTTTTGTTTATATATTTCCATATTTTCAAGAGCATTTAGGCGCCGTCCTTTTTTTGTATGTGCAGTACCTTAACGGTTTTCTTTATGTTTGCGGGTCAACATTTGCGTTTACCAAATGGTTTGCAAAATTAGATTCTGGTATTGTCGTCGGTTTTCGTATCCTTTTATTGTATTCCCTTATGTGTTCACGGAATCTCGTTCTTACTTTACGTCCTGTTTGTCCTATGTAGCTATATTGATACTCACAGGTCAGTTTTACACGCCTTGTTTGCATAATGGGTCTTCTTCATTCGTGCTGCTTTTAAGTATGCTTCCCAGGTTCTTTCCAGTTTTGAACGCCGTGTGGATATTATACTTTCAGTAAAAATTTGCAAGTTTGTATGTAATTTTTCTTGTATAAGCCGTTACTGTCCAAGTTTTTTCGTCTAGCTCTCTGTCGCTTCTTTTTTGAACTGCATACATTTTTCTGAATTTATCCACGAGCTCCATTTTATATCCGTTGTTTGTTCCTATGTTGTATATTTGTTTAGTTCCTTTCCGTATGCCTCTCACGATAGAGGTCTTCGTTCAAGTCTGTTTGTTAGTTGTCTTATAACGGCGTATTTGTGTTCTTGAGGATGATTTTATATGTTATGTATTATGGTGTCTGTAGATGCCGGTGTTCTGTAAATTTCGTAGTCAAGTTTTTTAGCAATTTTGTCTATCTTAATCGTCAGATCCAGGTAATTTATTGTTCCCTTCTTTTCCATTTCCATCGTAAACATAATATATCCATGTTGTTTGTTAAGGTATTCCAGTATCTGCTCTTCATTGTCCTTGGTGATCACGCAGATAATGTCATACACGTACTTTGCACAGAATACTACGCTTAACTCGGCTTTCAGTTCTTCCATATACTGTCCCTCCAGTTCTTGCATAAATACCTCCATGAGGATGACCGAGGTTGGATTTCCCATTCCGGATGTAGATCGCTGCGCAATACGCTTTTTCCGAGGTTTCACAAAACCCATGGATTTGAGTATCTTGCCTCGGAGAGAAATTAACCCATCGAGGGATTTCGATTTGGCAGATGTCTGGCAGATTTTCTGCGAACTGTTGCCATTTCGATAAAGCTCTGGGCTTTGCACATTCTTCCCAATCAACGCCATCTAGCCAAAGTTCTTAAAGCAGAATATTTGCCGGAATCATCACTGGCGACAGCCATCTTGCCGGGTCAAAAAGTCGTGCGACAGACGACACAATTTTTCGTTTTGTGACGACATTTTTTGTTGACATAGGCAAAAATGTATAGGGAAGCTTGCCTGTAAGCGCGTTCCAACGAATACCAAGCGCTCTCAAATTTTAAAAAGTTGGAGTCGAGATATCTTCCTTTGAAAACTGTTCTAATATGGCTGGATGATTGGCCGTCAGTTTCTTTAATACGAAACCAGCCGACTTTAGCGCTCTGATCACTTGAGTAAGTGATTCGGTGGCGTCGTCAATGTTATGACTTCCTGAGAGGATGTCATCCACATACGTCTGGTTTCTAAGTATTGGCGCCGCCAATGGGAATATCGCTCTCGAATCATCAGCTAATTGATGTTATGTACGGATAGCGAGATAGGGCGCACAATTAACGCCGAATGTGACGGTTTTGAGATTGTTATCGGTGACCGGAGAGTCAGCCGATTTACGAAATAAAATTCGCTGAAAATGTTTATCGTCTTCGTATATGAGTATTTGACGATACATTTTCTCAATATCTCCATTGAACACAAATCTGTGCATGCGGCACTGCAGAATGAGTAGCATGAGATCTGGCTGGAGTGCGGACCGGTGCGCAGGACGTCATTCAGAAACTTTCCTGATCCGGATGTTTTGGAGGCGTTGAATACCACGCGAATTTTGGTGGTCACCTTATCTGGTTTGACAACTGCATGGTGCGGTAAGTAGAAGGAGAAATGTTTCCCATCGTTGTACAGTGTGCTAAAGTCCCCTTTCTTTTGCAGCGATCGCTCCATGCTAAATAATTGCTGGAGGGCAGCAGACCGAGAATGGCCAAGAAAGAGTTTTTTGGGGAAATCTTCCTTGAATGGAAGTCGCATAATGTATCGACCGTTTGGATGCATACATATTCTCACATACCCCATCCTCCAGAGAAATGTGCGGAGGCTGTGGAATTTCTTCTTCTTCCCAAAACGTTCTCAATTGAGAACTGAGGTTTGCATTCGAGCATTCTTCTACTTGTGTCGAGAATGACAGAACCCTTTCCGTTATTTGACCACTAAGAATCCAGCCAAATATTGTTTTTTGCGCAAGTATGGTACAACAAATCTTTTGTATACCTTCCAGCAGGATGTGTGGAAGAATATCGCTGCCAATGACCATATCAGTTTGTGCTGGTATGTGGCAATTTGGGTCAGCGAGCTCAAGGATTTTGAACTGCTGCCAGTGTTCATGGCTAATGGAGAATGTTGGCATATGCCTCGTTGATTGTGGTCACACAATCGCCTGAACGTTTATCCTTTGCCTGGTTTTGGATGCAATCAGTGTAAGGGGACAAAGTTTGGATGAGTTTTGGACGACGTGTCCACCCATGCCAGAGATTTCAAAGCTGGAATGTTCGAATGGAAGTTTCAACCGTTTTTGAACTTTAGAAGAAATTAAAGTCCTTTGTGAGCCTTGGTCAATTAAGGCTTTAAGTCGAAACAATACCCCTTCGTGTTCTACTGGTACCATGGCAGTTGGAAGGAGAGTTTTACTGTCATTGACTGCATGCAATGATTGTATGTGTGCCTGTTTGGAACAGCACGGTTGCTCGCTGGAGTTGGAGCTTGACTGCACTTTTCGAGCGGGAGATGTCGAGGTGGCAGTAGTGTGTTGCGCAGAGGCACCAAAGGTTCTCGGACTAGAGCAGCGAGTTTGTGGCTTTGGATTGACGTGAAATAGTGAGTAATGCCGTTGTTGGCAATGTGTACACGACCACTTGCTCGGGCATTCATTAGTGCTGTGAGAATTAGCAAGACAGTTTTTGCACAGCTTGCTTTGCTTTACAAATTGTATACGGTTAGGAACCGAAATTCGTTTGAATTGTTGGCAGACTCTAATTAGATGAGGAGAGTTGCAGTAGGCACAGGCTACTTCTCTAGTCGATTCTGCCACGAAAGCGTTGGTCCTGTTAAAGGGCCTGCTTTGCGAAGCATTTTGATGAGTGACAGGTTTTGGTTTACTTTGGCTTGGATGAAGCCTATTCAATCTTTCGACTAGTTCGTATCTTGAAGTAAGGAAGTCATCCATTTGAGACCATGTGGGTAAATATCTTCGCTAAGAGAGAGATTGTTTCCAAAGTAACAATGTGTTTTTGGGCAGCTTTGATGAGCATATGTATACCAAGATGGGATCCCAGCTGTCTGTCTTAACATCTTGGGAGTGGATAATCGACAGACAGTTATTTATCGATGTTTGCAGCTTCTGAAGTTGATCACTATTTTCGGTTTGGATAGAGGGCCGAGTCATAAGAATTTTGATCTGGTTGTCAACCAGGATACGTTTGTTTTCGTACTGTGACCGTAAAGCTTCCCAGGCCAGCTCGAAATTGTCTTCGCTGAGCGGATATTGCTTTACAATTGAGCCGGCTTTTCCTTGGGTTTTGTATCGAAGATGATACAATTTCTGAGCACGGGAGAGCTTCGGGTGGTTGATGTATACCTCTGTGAACATGTCAAGGCAGACGTTTGCCTCCGCCGAGGTGTGTTCCACGCGGGATGGAGCTCTCGGCTCAGCAATTGCTCTCATCAACGTGAGTTGATCAGCAATTCTTGATTAGGTGACCTCATATTGTTCAAGGCAAGCATAGTATTTGCCTTCAACAGCATTCTTGAAATTATCCGGAAGGATATCATCTATTTTTGAAAAAACCATATCATAAACCGATTGAAGCCGTGCCCAACAATCATCTATTGATTTGTCTTTCATGAGATACGATTCTGTGTGGTCTTGAATTGGCGCATCACTGAATCGTGCACAGTATCTCATGAGACTGTCACTTTCTGCTATAAACTTTTTCGCGGAGGGGTCAAATGTTTTAGTTTTGGTTTTCAAGCTTGCTTCTAGCGCAGCGGTTTTTGACCATGTCTCAATGTCTGACATTTTCGGTGGATTGTGTCCAAGTGGCATTTGGGATAAGCCGAAAAAAAATTATTTGTACGAAAATATGTAACCGATAATATTTTGTGGGAGTTTATGAAAAAAACCCTTAATTACCAGAAAAAGTTGAACTTAGTGCCACAGAGAATCTGGAAATGAGTGAGGTTTTGTGGCGGTGTTTGCGTTTTTTTTTTGTGTGTATGTATTAAACTTGAATGCTTGGAAACCGGTCTGCCAAACTAAAATCCGCGAATTGGGATTTTTATTTTATGTAACACAAAAAAAGAACGCAAACACTTTTACTTTATATACATACGTAGTGGAAATATACGTATGTATGTTTGTTTAAAAATATATAAGTATATATATTATATACGTATGTATGTTTGTTTAAAGATATATATATATATTATAAACGTAGTTGAAATATACGTATATATGTATGCAATTGTATAATTTGTGTATATATAAGATTGAAAACCTGAAAGATAATGCTAAAATTCACTTTTTGGTTCGAAAAATTCCCTAATGGGTTGCTTCTTTGTATCTAAATATTAGAATATCTTTCGGAATTTCGGTATCAATTTACGTTGTTCGCAGGCATGTACATATATGCAAATATCATATGTACGTCTGTAGAAATATTTACACGCAAGTAAGCAAACACGTACTTATGTGTGTTGTTGATTACATACGAAGCCATAGTAATGGCTCAGCTGTGAATATTTATGTATGTTGAAAAGTCGAAGTGTATGTATGTATGCGGGAGAGTGCAAATATATACACGCAAAAGCCGCTCAACGTTGAGGCGAGTTGTGGATACTGCACTTGGTGAGTCGGGAGAGCTTGGTTTAAACTATCTTAGCTTGTTGAGTGATGCCGAGTAAAGCGAAGTGGTTAAAAAAGAAAGCCAAGATCGGAGAAAGAGCGTTGGCAGAGTGGTGGCTGAATTATTTGAAAAATTATAGCCACTCTCTTTTTGCCAATTGCCAATTTGCAAGAGTGAATATATAAGCGTAAGTGCGTATGGATGCAATCGGGTACAGTGGTGCTTCTGGGTAAGCGGTTACAGTTGCACCGCTGTACTCAATCCCTACTCTAACGTCCACGTTCGTGCACCATGGGCCACGTGAGCGAGATACGGTAACCAACCCGTGTGGAGCCATGGGTCACGGCTAATAGAGAGGGAGCTTTAGTGGAGCCACTCCGACATATTCAGTTTAAGGGTCCACTAAAGTCCGCAGCGTCTGTTTACCAGGAGGTGCGGATGCAAGCGGGCATCTGTCTTGGAGCAAGCCGCTCGCTATATAAACTAATTTAAAGTTTCAACCCCCAGCAATGGGTTGTGCGCAAGGCTTGGAACCCGCCACGTAAAAAAACCACTTCCAATGAAAAGTAAAGCAAAGCCTCGGACAGGACCCCCCTTTTTAGATGACGACCACGGCAAACGTTTTAAGGACCATGATTTGAGGGCATGCACCTGTAATGTCCGAACCCTTAAATAGGAAGGTGCCTCTGCCCGGCTGGTAGATGTCCTCGGTAGAGCGAAGGCTGACATCCCCGCCATCCAAGATATGCGATGGACGGGGCGAGGGAGGAAAACGGTAGGCCCTTGCGACGTATACTACAGCGGCCATTTAATGGAGCGCAAATTTGGTGTCGGATTTGTGGTGGGAGAGAGACTTCGCCGTAAAGTACTGTCGTTCGCTCCGGTGGACGAACGTCTCGACACAATCCGCATAAAGGCAAGATTCTTCAACATCTCCCTAATTTGGGCCCATGCCCCGACTGAAGAGAAGGATCTTTGGTCCCAGGTTGCTTTTACGAACTCCTGGAGCGCACGTTCGAACGCTGCCCCCAACACGATATAAAAGTCGTGCTAGGAGATTTTAATGCCAAAGTGGGCAAGGAGGGCATCTTTGGTTCCACAGTCGGAAAATTCAGTCTCCACAAGGAAACGTCTGATAACGGATTGAGACTGATCGACTTCGCCGGGGCCCGAAATATGGTAGTCTGTAGTACCAGGTTCCAGCATAGGAGCATACATCAGGCTACGTGGCTGTCCCAGATGATAAGACACAAAACCAAATCGACCATATTGTGATAGACGGAAGGCACGCTTCCAGTGTCCTAGATGTGCGCACGTTCCGAGGAGCCAACATCGACTCGGACCATTATCTTGTCGCAGCCAAGTGGGCAAGGAGGGCATCTTTGGTTCCACAGTCGGAAAATTCAGTCTACACAAGGAAACGTCTGATAATGGATTGAGACTGATCGACTTCGCCGGGGCCCGAAATATGGTAGTCTGTAGTACCAGGTTCCAGCATAGGAGCATCAGGCTACGTGGCCGTCCCAGATGGTAAGACACAAAACCAAATCGACCAGGTTGTGATAGACGGAAGGCACGCTTCCAGTGTCCTAGATGTGCGCACGATCCGAGGAGCCAACATCGACTCGGACCATTATCTTGTCGCAGCCAAGATACGCACGCGCCTCTGTGCGTCAAATAGCGTGCGGAAAAGAACACAAGGAAAGCTCGACGTCGGAAAGTTGCAATCACAACAGACAGCCACGCACTTCGCTACTCGACTCGCCCTCCTGCTCTATGAGAGCTCTAATCAACACAGCGATATTTCAGAGCAATGGAACCACATCTCTTCCTCTTTACGCACCGCCGCTGAACAATCTATTGGTTTCCAGCGAGCCTGGAAAAATGACTGGTACGATGAGGAATGTCGCGTTGCCACGAAACGGAAAGATGCTGCTTACAGGGCCACGTTGCGATCGGGCGCAACGCGAGCCTTGCGGGAGAGATACCGTGAGTTGAAGAAGGAAGCGAGACGCATTATTCGAGAGAAGAAGAGAAAGGCCGAAATGCGTGAGTGCGAAGAGCTTCAAATGCTGGCCGCAGGAAAAGCGCCCGAAAATTCTTTCAGAAAGTACGACGGCTAACAGAAGGTTTTAAGACCGGGGCGAATTCCTGTAAGAACGACAACGGCGACGTGGTAACTGACGTTCAGAATATACTTAGTTTATGGAGGGAGCACTTCTCCAAACTACTTAGTGGTAGTGACCGAGACCACCTTGAGAAGGTGATGATTCCGAAACCCCAATCAATGACGACGGAATTCATGTTCCGTTACCCGACTGCGATAAAATCCGTATAACAATAGCACGGCTAAAGAACAACAAAGCGCCCGGAGTTGACGGGCTGCTAGCTGAGTTATTCAAATACGATGGAGAAGAGTTGGTAAAGAGTATGTCGGACGAATGCATGCCTACTGATTGGAATCTAGGTGTACTTTGCCCAATCCACAAGAAGAGTGATACTGCAATTCGCGCCAACTATCGTGGTATCAGCCTTCTTAACATTGCATATAAGGTTCTGTCGAGCGTATTGTGTGAGAGACTAAAGCCCACCGTCAATGAACTGATTGGACCTTATCAGTGTGGCTTTAGACCTGGTAAATCTACTTTCGGCCAGATATTGACAGTGCGTCAGATCTTGGAAAATACCCAAGAAAGAAGAATCGACACGCACCACCGGCTTCAAAGCCGCTTTCGACAGCACAAAAAGAAGTTTCCTTTATGCCGCAATGTCTGAATTTGTTATCCCCGCAAAACTTATACGGCTATGTAAAATGACGTTGAGCAACACCACCAGCTCCGGCAGGATTGGGAAGGACCTCTCCGAGCCGTTTGATACCAAACGAGGTTTCAGACTGGGTGACTCTTTGTCGTGTGACTTTTTTAACCTTATGCTGGAGAAGATAATTCGAGCCGCAGAACTAAATCGGTCAGGCACTATCTTCTATAAGAGTTTGCAGCTGCTGGCGTACGCTGATGACATTGACATCATCGGCCTTAACAACCGCGCAGGAAGTTCTGCCTTCTCCAAACTGGATAGAGAAGCAAAGCGAATGGGTCTGGAGGTGAACGAGGGCAAGACGAAGTATCTCCTGTCATCAAATAATCATCAGCATTAACATCAATCATAATGTCAGCCTCGAAATCCAAAGGAGGATCACTCTTGCCAACAAGTGCTACTTCGGACTGAGTAGACTTCTGAACAGTAAAGTCCTCTCTCGACGGACACAGAAGAATGTACGATGACGATATCTGATCAGAAGGCTCTGGGAGTGTTCGAGAGAAAGATGTATGGGCCTGTACGCCTTTGCGATGGCGAGTACCGTAGAAGATGGAACGATGAGCTGTACGAGCTTTATAACAACATAGATATAGTGCAGCGAATTAAGATCCAGCGGCTTCGCTGGCTTGGTCACGTGTTTCGGATGGATGAAAGCGCTCCAGCTCTGAAAGTATTCGACCCGGTACCCGCCGGTGGTTGCATGGGAAAAGGGAGACCTCCTCTGCGTTGGAAAGACCAGGCGGTAAAGGACTTAGGTACGCTTGGTATATCCAACTGGCGCCAGTTAGCGAAAGGAAGGGAAATAACTGGCTTGCTGTGCTAAGCTCGGCCAAAATCGCATAGGCGGTTATCGAGCCAATAAAAGAAGAAGAAGTGCGTATATGTAATTGGCATATGCAAAAATGCCCTTATGTTTTGGCTAAGTTCAACGACCTTTGCGAACAACGGCAGAACTTGTTAAGTAGGGAAAGTAATCTGCTGATATTTTATTATGTACAGTGGGACAGTAGGCATTTAAAAACTGCAACGGAATATTTTTTAATTATATACCATGCATATATACGCGTATATGTATATACATATATTTATATACGTATAAATTGGCGGTAAATAAAAATATATATATACCGCTTTTTGGGTAAAACGGATTATTTTCGCCAACTTTTTTTTTGGATTTTTATTTTTAGCGGCAAATTACCGAAATGAATTTTTTCGCGGTAAGAAAATATCCGCAATTTTATTAAAAACAGTTTTGGCTTGACGCAAAATGCCCTTTATGACTTTTTATACATACATGCATGTGCGTACGTACATATGTATGTACATGTGTGCATAAGCCCTCACTGGATGTTTTGTTTAAAACAATATAACCTTCAAGGGAATGAGGGATATTGTATAGTTTAAATTTTTTTTAAGAAAATTAAAAATTTGCCTACTTACAACTTCCCTTTTTTTTGTATGTATGTATATGAATGTGGTTGTATACGTCCCTTTATGTTGGTCGTTGGCGCTTCCTAATGCTGTTGTTGCCGCAAATGCTGGCGATGTTGCTGACGTTGCCGCAAATGTTGTTGTTGCAAATGCTGTTGCTGTTGCCACTTAAAGCTGTTGCTCTTGATTTTTTTTTTTTGAGGTACCCTTGCGCTCACTGTTTTCTTTTATTTATTTTTAAATGTATAATATTTTTTTTTTTTTTGAAAATAGTTGATTTGGTTTTTTACGCTTTAATAAATTCGCCTTGCTTTTAAGTTAATTTTAATTTGTTTACTTCTGTATGTGCCTATGTACGCACTTTGCTTTTTACGTAACTTTTTTTGTTGGTTTTTGTCACTTGTTCTTTTTTTCACTTTTTGTAGCACTCAATGACTTTGTTTGTGAAAGTTATGAGTTGCGAACGAACGATTTTTTGTTTTTAAGTAAATGTATAATATTTCCCAATACGGCTTGTGCCAAGGTTGGCTGCGAAAGACCAATAACTGTGCACCTCGAATGAAGTGACCTGTAGTAAGCGCTGTGAAGTCAGCTGGGTCCTGTGATAATGCGGACAAAGGTCTCGAGTTGAGAACCGCTTCAATTCACACCAATACTAGCAATATAAGAATTAAAAAGTTAACAGTAAGAAAGTTGTGAATACCCTAAAAGCCTTTGCATACAACTCTTTAAAAGCACTGCTATTGGTACCACTGCAATTGAAATGTTACTTAAGAAAAACGCTACCAAATCAAAATTCAACAGACTTCAAATTTTTATTAAATTGTGCAAATTTCTGGGTAAACGGGTACAGGGGAAATGCAATGAAACTATTTTATTTAACATTTCAAAAGTTATGCGAAAGTTGTGCGAAGTATGCATAATCAGCGCTTTGTGCTTAGACGACTGCGCTTCACGACGTAACGACAGCGAAATTTTCTTGTTTGCAAATGTCGCGTGTATTTTGACAACGTCAGCGACATATCTAACAGCTCATTTGTTGTTGCTATATTAAAATAGTTCACTTCTATAAAACTAAAATATTTTGTTCATAGTGAAATTTTTTGTGCAAAAAATAAATAAATAGGTAGATTCATTTTCTTCAAATGATCGATTGTTATTACATATAAAATATTAGAGCTTTTATTTGCCTTTTTTGGAAAAATAATGTAAAACTTGTTAAAGCCTTGAATAATTTTACATTTCACATTTTAGTGGCAGCAATACAGTTGTTCATTGTCGTCGGCAAAATTAGAAATGGATTTAATTTAGCGACAGCGACAACTGCAAGCCTGCCGCCGTGAAGTCGTGCGGTTTTCTAAATAACTGTGCCCATAATAAAGTGTATTTACACGCGGCGTAGACGGAATGTACGCTCCGGTGTAAAGTTTATGGAAAAATAAGAAATGAACAAGTGTTTTGATATTAGCAATTGAATTTATTTACTTTAAAACGTTACAAATCGGAATCTGTGATGATATGATAATATATATACAAAAAATATGAATTACCTCCGTAGTGGCGTGGTGGCTGCTGGATAACTTGATTGTCTCGACTTCGGAAAAGAAGTGGTCAACTTATAATAAACTTAAATACTACGATATGGACGTGGTTTTGGTGAATTTCAGTGCTGTTAAATAGCTTAAAAATAAGTAAATATACATGTAGTGTATAATATGTTAATAATAATAATAATATGTACCTCCGATAAATTTTAATTTTTTTTTTTTTTAATTTTTAATTTACGCATATTTTAATTTATCGTGATCGTTCGTTTGCTGAAAAATTTATTGGAGTAGTATTGGTCTCTACAACGGTTTTGGTACGAAAATGATTAACGTTGGTGAGCACCGGAGACCATCAGACCAAAGATTGTGGCCTGTGTGAGGAGACCGCCGATTGTCGTAGGCAGCATAATCTGGGGGACCACATCGCATCCCAGGGTTAGTATCACGGGTGTGGACTGATAGAACTGCGGGTCCGCAAGCCGCATTAGACTGAATGGGATCGCCACCTTTGGGTCCAGTGTTTCTCGCGGCACGATGCGGCTATAATATTCGGCAACGGTCGCCTGCGTCGTAATTCTTTCCGCTACGCCATGTCTTCCCCTGAGAATCAGTGCGCACGTCGCTCCGCGCTCTGTTGTGGCGCGCTCGAGTCGGAGGGTTCGCTCCAGCTCATCTTCTATTATCGTGGCCGACGCACAGGGGTCGACCAGCGCGCGGACCAGATGGAGGCGCCCCCCTGCTTCTATTTTGGCCACCACAGTTGGTGCCACGGCTTCAAAGACCCTCGTTAGGGGGGGAATGTTAGAACTGGTGAGTCGCCCGGTTCGGAAGCTGGCCGGTTGGCCCAGTCGCCTCAGCATAGCCCCACGAGGGACGATTGCATCGCGGCGCGTTGTGCGAGGGAGTGGTCGGGAAGGACAAGTTCCCGAGCCACCCATACGTTGGTGGTTTTCGCGTGTTGACAGTCGGAAAGGACGAGTTTCCGAGCTGTCCTCAGTGTGGCGAACACGCCGCTGAGCAGGCGGTCTGAATGGACGTGATCCAGAGCCGCGCTGCTTTGACGGTCGGAAAGGACGGGTTTCCGAGCCGTCTGCGTGCTTTTCGTGTTGCAGTTTCGGACGCAATCTCCTTATTCTGTATATTTCCGTGGTTGTCGGCTGCGCAGATTCTTCGAGTTCCTCCGTTTCCAGCCTCTCCGCCTCCTCAACTTGCTGCGCCCAGGACAACGTCTGCCCAGTGAGGTCGAGTGACAATACGATCGGCGAACATCTTCCTCGTCGAGATGCAGAGTGGTGTGATGCTTGTCGTGGCACCTGAAGCACCGCCCCTGGCTGCCGCATATTTCCCGGTGATGAAACGGGGATAGGCAGTTGGTGCAGTACCGGTGAAGGATGAACACTCGGAGTCTCTCCTCCGCTGATTTTTTCCGATATATCGGGCAGAACTGTAATCCGTGGTTCTTGTCGCAGAGTCGACATGCGATCGCGAATCGCTGACCACGATCTTCCTGCTTGGTTCGCGTTACTGTGAAACGGCCCATATTTCTAGAAAAGGTACATTATTGTTATTTATCTCCCACTTTCTTGTCGTTATTGGGTGGCGAGTAGTGGCTGATATGCTCCTAACTATTCCCTTGCAATTGGTTAAGAAGTTGCAATGGAATGCTAAAAAACTGATAGAGAGCTGGGTAATATAATGCGAAAACTCGTCAGTGTAGGCTACTTATAAGGTTTTATTCGAGTCTGAGGTGAGTATGTTCAGAGTTGCATTTTGCTTATTGCCCCTTTTAAGGCAATTGCCAGTGGGTCGAACAAAGGTTCATGCCAGATTTCTGGTATGCTGCCCATTACCGGCGAGCTATGGAAGGCGTAAAAATTTGTGCTAATGGGTGTGCTGAGGGTGCCCATTCTTGAGGTACTACGCGTAAAATCGGTTTGTCAACAATTATTTAGTTATCTTGTATCGGAAATACAGATAAGGTATGGCAACGCTGTGTGAGTGGTTTTCACCACCCACACTTGACCGGTGTCCTGACTGGTTAGCGGTCATTTGGCGCATAACCTACAGCATAACATACAGCACGCGGTTGAACAGAGTTATGGATAATCCAAATTTGTAAGTGGCAATTTACGTATTGCATGGTTATTTTTATTTTATGCGCTTATTATTATTTTATGTATTATATATTTTTTTTTTTTTTTCTCTCAGGAATCAATTTCTCTCAGGAATTATTATTATTTTATTTATTATATATATATATTTTTTTTTTTTTCTCAGGAATCAATTGGGAGATTTGACCCCGGTGAAGAAAGTCGTAACCATGCGCGTGGTTGTGCATACCCGGGGCCTTGAAACACGTCGGGTGGTGGTTTGCCAATGGCGTGATGCCCCGACTCAACCCAGGATTGGGTTGGGTGCCTCGAACCCCGTCCCGCCGCCCCCACGCATGACCCTGCGTGTAACTGCTGATGGCTTTGGCCTACATAGTGTGGAGGTCTGGCCCTTTGTGCCTACCGTGGGCAGCTAAAGATGTGGTTCTGGTTAACGAATTGTTGTTACTTGTAGTAGTAAGTGAAGTGAAAATCTTGAATTGCATTAAATGAAATTAAATTGAATTAAAAATAATTGAAAGTTCATTCATTCCTTGTTTTTCATGGTAAGTGAATTGAGTTGAATGAAATTAAATTGAGTTCAAAATAATTGAGAAATTTATTCATTTTTTTTTTGTTTTGATTTTCGAATATTTACTTAAACATCCCTAGTTACTAGCTGTCCAATATGAGTGGTGACTTTGTCTGTCACCATAGCCTGCAACCCGAAAAATTTACGATCTTAGCCGATTTGGTTTGAGTCCTTGGCTAAGTCGAGACGGTTGAATTGAATAAATTCAAATTAATCCACTGCAGATGGCGCGCCACGATTGGTTTTACGCTCACCTAAATAATTATCTAGAATTGAGGAATCGTTCTGTTTTGATTTTGAAAAAAAAAAAAAAACGTGGAACATTCAAAAGGTTGAATAAAATTTCCAAGTTTTTTACTACTTTGAATTGTCGCACGTGGCAACACTGTATGTGCTTATTCACCACACCATACCCTGCCATTTTCTTGAATTGACTCAGCTGTCATTCAGAACATTTGCAGCAGCACGAGGTCGTGACAAAATGGATTTTTCTTGCGGAATAAATGGTAAGTTACAGGAAGTAACGGTAAAGTATGTAGTAATTTAGATTATTTAGTATATGTTTTACTAATTCCTTCCCTATTTCAGGAAAATGCCACATTTTGTTTGCCGATCAATTGCCAGCGCAGAATATGTGTACTTCGTGCACACACGCAAAACCAGCGCGGTCCCAGCTTCGAAAAAGGGCAAAACAGGTGTACGTGCAAGTTCGACGTGCCCGACAATGGCCCCGACTGCGGTGGTAGAAGCAGCACCCGCATCAGAATCATTGTCGGGCTCGGATAGAGCCAAATACACCGTGTGGCCGACCGATCCGCTAAGCATCCTTGAAGTTTCCGGAATATGGTGACTTTCCAGAAACAGGCAACCAGCAACCAACCATGATGGAGCGCCATTGAAGTATTTCATGCTCTTGCTGCGCATCGTTGCACCGTACGCGAAGGTAACGCTTCAAACCAATTTCGCCACGCATTGAAGGACTAAGTTGCATCTTAACCGTTTTAATAGGCGATTCATGCGGTGGCATCATTTTACGCAGCGGCTCCATGCCCGAACGCAATAACTCCAATGTTGTAAAACAGTTCGTAGCCGCCAATGTCCAAAGGTAAAAAAAAGGAAAATCAGCAGAATTCAGCTGTCATTCAGAACATTTGCAGCCGCACGAGGACGTGAAAAAATGGATTTTTCTTACGCAATAATTGGTAAGATACAGTAATACAACGGTACAGTATGTAGCAATTGGGGTTATTTCATGTGTATAGTTTACTAATTATTTCTCCATTTCAGAAAAAATGCCACATTTTGTTCGCCGCTCAATTGCCAGCGCAAAACATGTGTACTACTTGCACATATGCGACAACAGTACGTGAAATTTTAATAATGGAATCTCTACACAGTGACAAAACACTGTTCAAAACGACTCTCTAGGTAGAGAAAGTTTAAAATGGGAAAAACAAATTAGCAAGCAAATGCCGCTGACATTTGGCTATGCATGCATTCAGTCCATACATTTTTATTTTATTTTTTTCGTTGAAGTTGATCTAACCCGTTTCTTTTCAGGTTTTGGTGGTCAAGCAGACTTCATTCTCGGTGCCGCTGAAAGTACAGGTGGCAAAGGTGTACCCATCACTACTCTGCCGTTCGTAACAAATAAAGGCCAGAGTTATGATGTCACTGTATCGCTTCGCTCTTTGGCAAAATATGCACCAACGCGGCCCCAGCTTCGGAATGGTAAAAATGAGGTGTACGTGCGAGTTCGACGTGCCCGACAATGGCTCCGACTGCGGTAGTAGAACCAGCACCCGCATCAGAATCATTTTCGGGCTCGGATGGAGCAAAATACACCGTTTATCTAACATACTTCATGCAGGCTGATCCCAAAGGGATTCATCTGCTATTAAATACAAACTCACTCGGCAATAAAATTACCAACTGCATAACAACGACGAAGTCCATCAGTGATTTTGGAGGAACGGTAGTATATTTTTCGTCGCAACTAGCTGCGTCTGGCCATCCAAAGCGTCGAAAAAAATTTTCAGTGCGTAAGAACACAGTAATGTGTGAATTTGTGTTGATTTTAAAGCAAATACATGGTCATCGATTTTAAAGAACTGTGGAAAATTTGGGTGTTTTCTAAAACTATTTTTATTAGATTATTGTAAAGAACGCGCTTTTTCTTATACAGTGTTTGAAATCCACAGTTTAATATCTTCGATAATGGTCTAAGAAGTTAGCACAAAACGTTGACTGGGACAAATTTTCGATTTTAACAATTACAGCTGACATGATATTTTCTTTCGCAAATACAAAGTACTAGGCAATTGAAATGGGCCGGAGTGTGGACTCAATTGGAAGCTGCTCACTTGATGTAGATGCTGATTCCACAGAAGTATCAGATACAAGTGGGAGCCTGTATTTTCCAACACCAATTTCTATTAAAGACATCACCAGAGAATTTACGACAAATATAAGAGAACGTTGTTCTGTTCAGAACTTTCCTGAATTAAATAAGAATTGTGTAGGACTTGAGCCGAAGATGATATTAAAGCAGCCCCTAGGAAATGCGAACCCAACAAATGCCTTACTTAGTTCTGCGAAACCGAATTCAAATACAATTATAAAATTTATTGATACAAGCCCTGATAAAAGTCTACATAGTTACCTGAATATCGCTTGTTGTGTCAGCGGATATTTAAATCTAACAACATACGATTCTAAAATACGACAGGATACACCACCCGCATTTCGGAAGCCGGCTAGCAGTGCAGCGCCCGCAGCTGCATAAAGGGCCACAACGCCAACAACGAACCAATTACCGCCGCTGCAGCTGCTACACCTTGTACATGATACACTGTTCTGCATACATGTTTAATTGATCGTTTTCGCCACATTTTAGGTCGCAGCCGAAGCAGATGAACAATAACCAAAATGCTACCGGCAGCTTGTACTGCATCAATTTAAAACAATTTATTTTATTCGCTTTTCATCTATTCTAGGAAACCTCAGCGTTTGTTAGAACCGTGCTAGTACTCCGCTATTGCTTGTGGACTGCAAAGTGCGCGCCAGCATTTGCTGGAGTTCAACTGTTGTTCGATGAGTTTGCGCTGGCGGTCTAGGAGGATCGGGACCTACTCAAATTAAGCCTCAAGTCATTGCTACGCATCGAATGGTCATCCATCTTTGGATTATGTGGATACTGCAAATGGGGTGCAGCTTTTGGGGAAACACACACAGCAGCATTTCTGGCACAAGCATAACAAATTGTGCAATCACTGTACGCAATGCGCCCGTACTAAGAACGAAATTTTGTGGTGGAGGAGGAACTGCCAGAAACATTGCGAAAGCATTGTTGGAATTTTAATATATCACATCAGCGGCCCGCTACGAGCAATATTGTCTCTTGTCGTGTGGAGTGTGGCATACGGTCGATCTGTGTGCGCAAAAGGAGTTTGGCCTACTGTTTGGGTAAGCAATAAGCAACTTCATTCAGAAGTATACATAACTATGTACATTCATGCATATTTATGGTGACCCCTACAAATAATCGTTCATTAGCTCCTTTACCTAGGGGCGAGTAATCGCCACCGACTGGTGTCTCCCGGCTAGTGCGGATTATCGGTTTCTTCTATAAATGCTGCGGTCTGCTATTGGTATTTTTGGATCACAATTATAATCCGAAGGTGAACTCTTAATGACTTAATGAATCCGCCCATGATATATAGCGTATACAGCACACGGGACCACAAACCCCACGGGTTGCGCAACATGATATAAAACTATCTGTGCGCCATTAAGGTGAAATATGCTGCTTTACTTAGATGTTCTACCGACAGATGGAATAATTACTTGTTATTTGTTTTAATAGTCTTGCGTCTAAGTACGGGGGGTGATATATTGGAACAACATTATGAAATTTATTGCGGAGATCTAAATCTTTTACATTTTTAGATGGGGTGGATCTTAACTCGTTACTGGTACGATATGGTATCTGCCGTTCTCAAGGTCCCTGGAAAAGATGGACGCCTTGGTTGGATCACCCTTTACCAGTGGCGGAGCGTGATGGGAAGGCGTAAGTCGCATCTTGGAATTTGGGGTGAGTTTGGTTTATGGTTACCTTTTAGATAGAAGGGGTTATATGGGTATATGTTCATTCTGGGATCGCTTCGGGCTCTGCTCTACGGTTAGGGTTTATACGAATAAATTGGGTGAAGGATCTGACGATGGTCGGTTTTATGTCACCAGATCGACCCGAGGTTGACCGGGCGAAGAACCATCAAAGAAAAAAAAAATTTTTTTTTTCTTCTTAATATCGATTCAAGCCCTTTTTTATAGTTATCGTTGGGTTTGCTGGTGGGTGGTTGGGAAGAGAAATGAAGGTTTAGGCAGATTTAGTAGACGTTGATTTTTCTGTGGTTTCACTGCCGTGTGGTAGCAGGACCAATTTTGCGATGGGTCTTGAAATCTCCCCCTTTTCTGTCACAACATCCGCCACTCTGACCTGTTTATCGGAACCTGGGTATACTTTCGTGACACGTCCCAGTCTCCATTCATTAGGTATTAGGTTCTCTTCCTTAATCACCACAAGATCTCCTGATTGCAGATTGCTTTGTGGATGCTTCCATTTGATGCGCTTCTGCATCTCATTCAGGTATTCTGACTTCCATCTTCTACAAAATAGTTGATGGAGGGCCTTGAGCTTTTCCCATCGATTTATGACAGAGGCAGGGTTTTCGTGGGTGTCAGGCTCGGGTGGAGCCAATAAATGTCCCCCCACTAAAAAGTGGCCTGGGGTAAGAGGCTCCAGGTCTGATGGGTTATTCGAAGCAGGACTCATTGGGCGTGAGTTGAGGCACGATTCAACTCGGCATAGGAGAGTCATAAACTCTTCTAACGTATATTTTGTATTCGAGGCGATTTTCTTGAAATGGCTTTTAAAACTTTTTACCCCGGCCTCCCACAATCCTCCCATGTGTGGGGCTGCCGCCGGTATGAAATGCCAGGAAATCAATTGGTGCGAATACTTCGATAGGGTGCTACTGCGTGCTTCAGCCATAAAGGCTTTGGCTTCGGATCGTAAAGATCGAGAAGCTCCGACAAAGTTAGTGCCATTGTCGGAATAAACGTTTTGCGGACAACCTCGTCTCGCGGTAAAACGGTCAAATGCAGCCAAAAAAGACGCGGTACTGAGGTCGGTGGCAGCTTCGAGGTGTATGGCTTTGGTGGTGAAACATACAAATAAGCAGACATACCCTTTTGACAGTCATCGACTAACACTCGCTTCGTTCGGACTCATTTCCCTAGTGCTCGTGCAGTTGATAGCTTTCTGGTAGCATACAGTGCTAAACGCATTACTCTCTTTAGTTACCTCTAAAAATAATTCATTTGTTTCAATCGGCCGAACAAATAAAACCACATATAGTTACGCGTAGTGATCGCAATGAATCTACCACCCCCCCTCGTGGGGAATAGGTTTAGTGTGTTACAGGACTGCGACTCACTGGCCAGCCCGAAAAACAAACGTAAGAAAAAAGAAAGAAATACAACATTTTTGGATTTCCCCGTACTACCACCAACTACCACCAACTACCACCAACCAAGTGCAGCCCAAGTTTGTCGTCATCAAATCAGCGGTAAATGAAAAACCACTAGACAATTTCAGCGTTTTTGCAAAAAAATGGCACTAGATTCGATTAGTACTGAGGTACAGTCAGTAAATAAGCTTCGCGATGGTAGTCTTCTCATTTTAACTAAAAATCAAAAGGTAGCTGAAAAATTCATTAAGACAACTAATTTTGGTGGCTTGTGCAAAGTGTCAATTTCATTACATCAAAACCTCAACTCAACTAAAGGTACAATATTTGATAGAAATCTAATTCAAACACCAGAAGCAGAAATATTGGAAGATTTGAAAAGCCAGGGTGTAGTAGGCGTATATAAATTCGCGAAGAAAGTTAATAACAAGTCTGTATACACTGGTTCAATTTTGCTCACATTTGATCTCTATACAGTTCCGAAATATATCGACATTGCGTGGTACAAACTCGGTGTTAGGGAATATTTTCCTAACCCCATGCGATGCAAAAGCTGCCAAAAGTTAGGGCATACATTCAAGCACTGCAATAGTAATCCCGTTTGCGCAGGTTGTAACCTTCCTCCCCACAACCCTTCTAACTGCACGCGCAGCATGTGTGCCAATTGCCTCGGCGCTCACCCTGCCTCCGCCAACTCTTGCCCAACATACCAACAGCAAAAAGAAATATTAAAAATTAAAACCCAGAACAAATGTAGTATGTTTGAAGCACGACGCATTTTCAAGCAAAATAACCCACTTAATTGTGAAGCCTCTTACGCCACTGCCCTCTCTTCAAACCTTCATTCAAACATTGACAAATCTAATATTCAAAACAATAAATCCGGTTCTATGCCCTTTTCCGCCTCCCCCTCTAATCTTTCCCAACCCACTATTAACTAAAATGTAGTTACTGACTCTCAGAGCATAACAGAAGTACACGTTCCACTAATCAACAATACCTTTGACAGCAATACTGACCGCCAAATATCAGAAACCTGTTCTAAGCCCGCCTCCCCACTTCCCGCAAATAACCATCATAATCAACAATCAACACTTAACCACTGACACCGACAATCAACCTAATGAGAACCCTGTTGACATTAGTAACAACAATAATCATAACTATGCCATATTAAATACTCCTGCTCTTCATTCCACCTCTAATCCTCTCTCACAAATTTTCTCTTATCTAACAGAAGAACAACTTAACACAGAAAATATTCACTCACTAAACCTCACTCTAAATTCTACCTCTAACAACTCTTAACTCACTATTGCGATACACTGAGTGAGTGTATTTTAATAGTGCATTGATAAATTTCTCTTAGTTGCTTTAATGCTGAACATTCTTCAATGGAATATTCATGGCTATTATAACAACTACTCGAACTTGGAGATATTAATTAAAGAGCAATTGCCGAAGATAATTTGTCTACAAGAGACTCACTGTAAATATAACTCAACTCCAACTATACCTAAACAATACAACGCACATTTTCATAATTTTAGTTTTAACACCTCCGCTAAGCAGGGTACAGCCTTATTGATTCACAAGAGCATACCATATAAACTTATCAACATTAATTCAAGTATTTCTGTCGTCGCAGCTGAAATAAGTTTCAAAGTAAAATTCACTGTAATCTCTATTGACGTTCCCCCACAACACAAACTTCTAATTTCTGAGCTTTTCAACATCATAAACGTAGCTAATAACCCAGTGATAATAGTTGGCGATCTGAATGCATGGAGCCCACTTTGGGGTTCACCAAATCAAAACCCCAAAGGAGTAATTATTGAAGACTTTCTTTTAGCATCCAACCTCTCTGTCCTTAATGATGGTTCGCCCACGCATTTCAGTACGCACAACTCGTTAACCCATATTGATTTGTCACTATGCTCTTCCCATCTCGTCCCAATATGCAACTGGTACGTTATTAATGATTTGCATAATAGTGACCACTTCCCTACAATAACATCTGTTACAGTTGATCGGTATACCCCACACCGCACATTTCCACTTTTCAATACCAAAAAGGCTAAATGGTCACTGTTTCAAGACAGTATTCTAAACTTGTCACATTTATTTCCACCTACCGATAACATCAATAGCGAAGCAGCTCGTATTAAGAAGATAATACGCTCAGCAGCCAACAATTCTATTCCCCGAACAACTTATAAACAATTTAGTAGGACTGTACCTTGGTGGTCATCAGAGTTAAAAGCGTTAAGAGATGCTAAACAAAATGCTTGGAGAGCTTATAGGCAGTCCTTCACTTGTGACACCCTAATATCATATAAGAAAGCAAACTCTACATTTAATAAAGCTAAGAAAGTAGCTAAACAGCAAAGTTTCGCGGATTTCACCGGGAAAATTAATCCTACTACTTCCACAACCGTAATCTGGCAAAACGTGCGTAAATTAGTAGGCACGTATAAGCCTTCCAATATACATACAATTGAAACGGCTTCTACCACATGTACGGACCCCAAAGACATCGCAGAAACCTTTGCTGGTTTCTGGTCTTCGAACTCTAATGACGCAAACTTCTCCTCTGCTTTTAGCTAAACCACTTCCCTCGGCCAATTTAGCTAAAACCACTTCCCTCGGCCAATCCGCAAACATTTGCTCTAACTACAAATCTAGCATAATCGACTCCCCATTTCTTTTAAATGAATTAGACAACTGTTTAAAGTCATTCACTGGCACAACCCCTGGCCACGACAAAATATCTTACCCCATGCTTGTTAACATGCCAATCACATTCAGAAAACGGCTTAACAAACTTTTCAACAATATTTTCGATACAGGTATTATCCCACATTCCTTTAAAACTGCTACGGTCATTCCAGTAAAAAAGCCCAACAAAGATGCTAGGCTGATAAATACCTATCGCCCCATATCGTTGCTTCCCTGTATTAGTAAGCTGCATGAAAAAATGGTCTCAAAGAGGCTTATTTGGTTTTTAACGTCCTCAAAGGCACTTTCACTTAACCAATTCGGCTTCCGTCCAGGGACAAGCACGATGGACGCACTCTACTATATTGAACATCTCATTTCAAAAAGCCTATCATCCAAAAGTCATCTTTCCATCCTCTCAGTAGATTTTGAAAAGGCTTTCGATAGAGTGGGTATTCATGTTGTCCTAAACAAGCTACTTGAACTCTAAATAGGTCCAAAAATTTACAATTATATTAAATCTTTTCTGACATCGCGATCACTACGCAGCAGGGTAAACAGCACACACTCATCAATTCATCCACTTTTTAATGGGATACCTCAGGGATCTCCGCTTTCAACGACGTTATTTTTGATTGCATTCGACGAGCTTAGCAAAATACTATGCGCTCAAAAGGGAATCAGCCATTGCTTCTATGCGGACGATTTATACATCACGTGCAACAGAAGGGACACTAAAGACACTCTCACAAATTTTGCAAACGCGATATCATCAATAAGCTCTTGGTGTGAATACTCTGGAGCAAAGATATCACTCGAAAAATGCAAGCATCTTCACGTATGCCGGAAACATCTGTGCGACCCCATTTCAATTAAGATTAATAACTTCACTGTAGAAAATGTTCAACAGCTAAAAATTTTAGGTGTAACTTTTGATTGTAAGCATAATTTTAAGGAACACTGTATTAGTTTAAGATCCAGCCTAGTTGCCAGACTCAACCTCATAAAATACCTTTTCTCCAACAGAAGTCATATACATACCAATTCCCTCCTCAATATTACTCAGCTCACAATGCTCTCCAAAATTGACTATGGATTGGCAATTTATGGCCAATGTTCCAAATCCAACCTACTTCGCATTAAGGGACCATATCATGCAGCCATAAAATGTAGCCTGAGAGCATTTAGAACCACGCGAACTGAAAATCTACTGGCCGAAAGCGGCTTTCTCACCATTGAAGATCGAATTCATTATGTACGATGCCGTCAAATCCCAATCATTTACTCGTCAAACAACTCAGTCATGTACAGAGAGATCAAGTCACTAAAACAACGAAGACGCAAAATGAAATTTTCATCCGCCCTTTCATGTATGCTTAATATAGCATCAGCAAGTGAAATCCATCCGGCCCCACCTCCAACTTGGAATCAGCCTCCATGGTATTTGCAAAATAAGTCCTTCCTCGACGGTCTTACAGTTCATAGGAGACAAAACACCAGCGTAGTTACCTACAAGCAATTGTTCTACGAAATTACTGACCGTTTCTTGAAGGAAAATTGGATACTCCTTTTCACAGATGGTTCAAAATCAACAGACGGAACTGGTTTTGCAGTCGTCAACGCTAATGGCATCTTATTAGCACAAGGAATCTTGCCAATGGTTGCAACAGTTTTTGACGCAGAAGTACAGGGCATACTGTCTGCCCTCCTTCTAGTTAGAGCATCTAAAGACAAGTGTATAATTTGCACAGACAGCCTCTCAGCGTTTGAAGCCACCAAATCGGCAGGGAACTCTGCGGAACCAATTGCCGCCATAAAAGAACTCACCATTCAACTAGAGAAAAGAGTCAAACTGATGTGCGTTCCTGGCCACGCCGGAATCAATGGAAATGAGTATACAGATAAAGCTGCCAAATCAGCTATAAAAGCTCCAGTTTTCACTTTCATGCCATTCTCAAGAAAAGCAGTGGCGAAAAGAATTTCTAATACAGCGTACCAACGATGTGCTATCAAATGGGCAAATTATTCCCACACGTACAAGACATATAATCCAAACAGATCAAGGATCAGGCTCCCTACGACGACAACAACACACATGAACAAATGCTTCATCCGTCTCAGACTAGGGCACACTAGTCTAACTCACGCTTATCTATTGGAAAACGAGTCGCAACCAGCCTGTCAATTTTGTCGCAATGCTCCCTTAACCATCTCCCATATCCTCAAAGACTGTTCCCATCTTACACATTACAGATCTTCCTTTTTTCCGAACCTCAACCCGTTTGACTTGCTAAGTACTCCAAGTGAGAAAAATATTAAACTGTTATTTGAATTTTGCAAAACAATACATATTGATAACTTAATCTAACCTTCTATACACCTTAAGCCGATAGCCCTGGCAGCTAGTGCTTAATTAATTATAATTTTAATTGTAATTAATTTAAATAAATAAAATAAAATAAATACCCTTTTGAAGTTCGGCATCGTCTCCCGCGATAGCTCTTAATATCAAAGGGTCCTGCGAAGTCTACACCGCTATTTGTGAAGGCCCGGGAGAAGGTGGTGCGTTCTTGGGGTAATATGCCCATAATTTGCGTTTGATTGCGTTTTTTATGAATGGTGCATACCTTACAATTATGAATGACAGATCGGGTCATATTCTTTACCCGTGGGATCCAATACTGTGTTCGGATTATGCGTAGCATGAGCTGATTTTCTCCATGAAGTGAAATTCGATGGATGAACTGAACAATGAGTCGGGACAACGTGCAATCATACGGTAATATGATTGGATGTCGTTCACTGTACGCCAGGTCTAACGAAGCACCTATACGGCCACCGATCCTTATAATATCAGCTGAATCGATGAAAGGGTTGAGAGGCAGAATTTCACTTTTCGCTCCAATCGACTTATCAGATTTAAGACTCTTATATTCCTCTAAGTAATATTGCTTTTGAGAAAGGCTTATTAAGCGTTGAGTTGTTGCTTTAATTTCATCAGATGAAATGAGGCAAGACTCTGCTTGAACAGAAGATTTTGTTTTTGAGTATGTTCTTTGAAAGAATCTCAGAATGTATGAGATAACTCGCAAAGCCCTAGGTAAATCTGAAAATCGCTCGAGAAAAATGTTAATGTTGTTTATATATGTGGCAGCAGCGTGAACTTGTATCCTTTTTTCCTCAATGACTGTATTATAATGCTCTTCTTGTGCTGGACATTGGGAATTGTCTTCTTGCAGCCAAGAAGGTCCCTGCCACCACAAGGCATTGTCGATCAGTTCGCTTGCTAATAATTCTCTGCTTGCTAAATCTGCAGGATTCGATGCAGAGTCCACATGACGCCAGGTTTTGTTTCCAACCTTTTCTATTATCTTTGTTATTCGATATGCCACAAAAGTTGACCACGAGCAAGGTGGTTTCCGAATCCAGGCTAGCACAATTGTTGAGTCAGTCCAAAGATTGATCTTTAAATGACTGAGGTTGAGATTATCGGTGACCGCTTCGACAATGGCCGCTAATAGGACTGCGCCACACAGTTCTAATCTAGGCAAGGATATTGTGTTTACTAGGGCTACTCTTGTCTTTGCCATGAGTAAGTTGACGAACACTTTGTTGGCGGTCTTAACCCGTAAGTAAATAGTTGCTCCATATGCTTTTTCTGACGCATCGCTAAACCCATGTATCTCGGCCTCTTCCGTTGGGGCGAATTGGACCCATCTTGGTATGCGGATGCTGTTGATTTCTGTATAATCACGCATAAATGCTAGCCATCGATCCAAAGTGGTTGACGATACTTCTTCATCCCAGCCTATTTTTTCCAACCATATATCTTGCATGATAATTTTTGCAATGATGATTACACAGTGTAACAAAATGGAAAAAATTTAATGAACTTTTAAAGTGACATATTGGAAATTGTTCACCTGGTCGAATATAACTCAAAACGGTTTTTGGAAAATTTGTAACACCCTCAAAATCTTGCTTTACCGTTAAAAAACCGTTCTTCGGAAGTGTACGCGCTAATCTTTTCATTACTTGGCCATTTCTTTACCGATTTTCAATATGAAATATGTTTTGGAAAGGTAAGGATTATACCTTTAAATTGAGATATAAAGATCTATTTTTTGAGCTAGCGTGTTGTAAGTTTTCATTGGGTAAACTTGGAAAATTTGTTTTTTCTTCAAATTTTTCTACTTTGACCATAAAATGCGGTGCAGTATTTTACTAAAAATATATCAAGTATGAGGAATTATTTTGAGTGCTCATGCAATGAAATCGGACAAAAATTGACGAAGCTATTAAATTTTTTCTGCTATTAAATAAATTTACCTTGCGAAAAGTTTTTTTTTTTTTAATTTTTCTACTTTGACCGCATTTCATTGCGTTATTTTACTAGAAACATAGCAAGTATGAGGAATTATTTTAAACACATTAATTTCAAACAATTTTGAGTGGTCATCTAATAAATTTACGCCGTCAATTCAACCTTGCGACCGCTTCGCAATTTTATTGTGTAATAAGTGTGGTAAAATGTGTGATCGGCGCAACAAATTTTGTTACGCCTGCGGTCTATTTGTTGATAAGAAATATCGGTTCGATTTAAGAACAAATAAAGCTGGGGTTGAAGCGTTCAACCTCTTTTTCAGTTGCTCATACGTGGAAAATGCTTGGTATGAACCCGAATATATTTGTTCGATGTGCTGTACAACATTAAAACAATGGAAAACCCCGTAAATGCGATGACCAGCGTCTGCCGCTTGTGACTCCTATGGCTTGGCATTATCAAATATATCACAAGCCGGAGGATTGCTACTTTTGCCAAACAAAAATCACTGGTCACCACTATAAAAGTCGCCCCCTCATAGAATATGCCAATGTGTTGACTGTATCGAAACCGATTACAAGAGGAAAACAAGATCAGCGAACTAAAGACAAAAATCCAGCTACATTTCCTGATTCAAGCCACAAATCTTCTAATGAGGTAAATGACGAACCGTACCTTCCAACCAAAGCAATAGAAACGGAACGTCATTTCGTGTCAAATCACGATTGTTGTGATCTTGTGCGGGATATGGATCTGTCTATAAGACAGACAGAGATTCTGGCCTCCAGATTAAAGCAGTGGAATATAGTAGACAGTAACTTTAAAGTAACGTCTGCACGAGACAGAGACCTATCTTCGTTCGAACACATTTTCAAAGCTGATGACACCAATAACAAACTAGTTTATTGCGTTGATGTGGATGAATTGTTTGCTGCACTCGATCACGTGCACTGTCCACAAGATTGGCGATTATTTCTAGACGGTTCTTGCAAAAGTAAGTATTTAATGTGTTATGAGTGTGAGAGAACTAAATTTGAATACAATTTATCAATTCACTTTCAATTGACTAACATCGTAGGTCTGAAAGCAGTATTGCTGCACAACAGAAATGAATTGCCATCAGTTCCAGTGGCATACGCTACTGATATGAAAGAGACTTATCAAACGATGGAAAAAATTCTACGATTGCTTAAATACAATAAATTTCGCTGGCAGATTGTCTCGGACCTTAAAGTCCTGACAATTCTACTTGGAATGCAAGGTGGCTACACTAAATATCCTTGTTACTTTTGTGAATGGGACAGTCGTGCCAAAAATCATTACAAGTGTAACATATGGCCACCGAGAAAGTTTCAAATTGGCAAAAATAATGTTCTCAATATTGCATTAGTTAAGCCTGATGATATAATTTTGCCGCCATTGCATTTAAAATTGGGGTACATGAAACAGTTTGTTAAACGACTCGAAAAAAACAGCGAGGCTTTTCTACACCTGAAACTTGTATTCCCCAAGTTGAGTGACGCCAAGATTAAAGAAGGTACTTATAAAAATTTCCCAACAAGAATTCTTCAAAAATAATTCATCCTAATTTATTTTTACATTTTGATCATGAATTACAGGCGTTTTCGTTGGACCGCAGATTCGTAAGATTATGTCTGATGATGACTTCATAAAAAAATTGAACCCAGTAGAGAAAAGAGCATGGCTGAGTTTCATTTCTTTGTGCCGAAACTTTCTTGGAAACACGAGAAGTTCAAATTACGTTGAAGTGGTCCATGAATTTTTGGAAGCTTATGGAGAAATGGGATGCAACATGGAATTTTTCCCGGATAATCTTGGTCAATTCAGCAACGAACAAGGTGAAAGATTTCACCAAGAAATCTCCAACATTGAAAAAAGGTTTACAGGAAAGAACCAAGTTAGGATGATAGCTAATTACTGCTGGTCACTCAAACGTGAAACAGATGACTCGTCTTATAAACGCAGAAGATCAAGCAAACATTTTTAGCTATAAAGTTATTTAGCATTTTAATGATTAATTTTTTTTTATTTTCAGTCACAATAAAAATTTGAAGTTGAAAGATAATCAAAATGTATGAATTTTTAAATATGGTCATCATCTAAAATAATTTAAAAAGTAATAACTCTGTCAATTTCCAACCGATTTTCGATTGAAATAGCTTAATCGACGCAGTACTAAATTCACTTTAATAATATTGTCTTTGATAGGTACCTTTCTGAATTAAGACTATCGTAAAATCGTAGTCAAAGTTTCAAAATTAATTTTTTTTTATTAAGTTACGATTTTTTTCTCTGTTGCTTCGTCAGTTCTCGTTTGATTTTGATGAGTTATACGCCATTAAAATAGTGATTTGTCACCTTTCAAAATATATAAACAACTTTTGAATCGGATGAAAATTCGCAAAGATATTGATGATTGACTAGCGAATGACCTCAAAAACAGTTTTTTGGCCCTAAAATGAGATTATGGGGGTGTTTCGCAAATTTCAAGTATACAGTTTTTCTTAGTTTTATAAAGCCTAACGCCTAGGCTAGGTCTCTTTCAAAGTTCATTTTCAGTGTTACACAGTGTTATGGGTGCGAGCCAACCTAGAGGATCAAAAAGTTTGGCGATAGCAGAAAGTATTGCTCTCTTTGTGATTTTATTCTGGTCCTCAATCGGTTTAGCGTTGAAATAGAAATAGTCGGCATGAGCATTCCATCTAATGCCAAGTGCCTTCAACGTGCTGGTATCCTCAAACTCCAAGAAATCTCCGGACAGCAAATGTTCCTTAGGTATGCCTTTTAATATTTCGCTACAGTTTGAGGTCCATTTTTTTAATGGGAAACCAGCCGATTGTAGTACGTGCGTTATCTCGTCTCTCGCTGTTATATCAGCTTCTATACTGTGTTCCCCGGCGAGGACGTCATCGACGTACATACATCGCTTAAGAATGGTCGATGCTCGTGGGTGGGATGTTTCCACGTCGTCGGCCAATTGTTGTAAAGTCCTTATCGCCAGGAATGGGGCGCAGTTGATACCAAAGGTCACGGTTTTTAATTCGTATAAACTGATTGGATCTTGAAGATTGTTTCTGAAAACTATGCGTTGATACTTTACTTGGTTTTCGTTTATCAGAATTTGCCGATACACTTTCTCGATATCACAATTGAAAACGTACTTAAACAACCTCCAACGCAGGATCAGTATTGTTAGGTCGGCTTGTAAAACTGGACCTGGAAGGAGGACATCATTCAGACTCACGCCGTTTGCGGTAGGACATTAGGCATTGAACACCACTCGGACCTTTGTTGAGACACTCTCTTCTTTCAGGACTGCATGGTGTGGTAGGAAGTAACAATCGGTGGAATCCGCTACAACGTTGTTAGTAATTTTCGTCATGTGTCCAAGTGTCTCGTATTCCTTAACAACCCTGTTGTGTTCCGTTTGTAGTACAGGTTTCTTTGCTAGTCGTGTCTCATTTCGGTAGAACTGAGAGCATGCACTTTTCAAGGAAGGCCCGAGGGAGACATGATTCGGAAAATCTTGTCGAAACGGTAGGGATCCAACGTATTTTCCGTCAGAATCTCGTTGAGTTGTTGTTTTGAAGAGCTTTTCACAATAAGCGTCTTCTTCGCTTGCCTTCCGCTTTTTAGGAATCTCCTCTAATTCCCAGAAAGCCGATAACTGCTTATCCACTGAAACTTCGTTGAAAAATGAGACGATATTGGTGGAAGCACTCAAAGTTTCTGCATTGCCGGTAATTATCCAACCAAACACAGTTTCTTGGGCAATGAGTGTATTAAGCACATTTTTTCTTAAGCCATTTAGAATAATTTGGGGATAAACGTCTCCGCCAAGGATAAGATCAACTGGTTCGTTGACGAAGAACCTCTTATCCGCCAATACCAAGTCTGGGTATGCCTGCCTCGTCATTGCACTTACTTGGCAAGTTGGCAGATTCCCAGTTAGATGTGGTAGAACAAGGGCCACTGTTTCGAATTTTACTAGTGGGTCTGTGGAGGACCGCAGTTATATTGCACATGCTTCTTTAACTTGCGCAGACTTGGTATTGTTGATTCCCGACACTTGAGCACAGAACCACTGTGATGGTATGTTGATTATGCGCTTGAGCTTTTCGGTAATGAATGAACACTCAGAACCCGAATGAATGAGTGCCCTAGCACAAAAACTTGTGTCATTATAAAATATGTTGACACGTGCCGTACCTAGTAGCACTCCCACATTTGTGTTTGCGTAGCAAGAGTTAACGTTTTTCACAGCTTTGTCATTATTATTCGCAGATTCTCGTCTCCACTGTACTTGCCTTGAAGTGGAAGGTATGTCATCTTGGGGGTTCGGAGTTCCCCTCTGAGCTTTTGCTTTTGGCTGGAATGCTTGCACATGGAGCAGTGTGTGATGTCGCGAGTGACACGTGCTGCAATTGAAGGAGCTTGTGCATCTTGACACCGTATGTCCAAATGATAAGCAATTCAAGCACCCATTATTGCTCTTGACATACTCTATTTTTTGAGTTGTGGTTAGTTGTCGGAATCTTTGACAATTTCGTAATTTGTGGTCATTGCTTTGGCAAATTTTACAGAAATGTTGCTTCACGTTCGTTGGATAAGCGCCAAATCTTTTTGGAGGATTGTCAGTATTTTGCCGCAGGCTTTGTGGTTTAGGTGCCTGTGAAATTTTACTGGCTCTCAAGCCTGACACTGTTTCCAAAGTCTGAAACCGATTTGATAGGAATCGATCCATATCCTCCCATTTGGATATTTCGGTTTTGTTTTCAATGGATTGTTCCCATAGTGCCAGTGTGCATTCTGGCAGTTTTGTTGAGCACAAATATGTGATGATTGCATCCCAATTGGAGATGTCAATTTGATGACATTGAAGTGATGAGATGCAATTATTTAAATCGCGCTGCAACTTTTTGATAGAGCTACCACATTCACTCTCAACTGACTTTAAGCTAAAGAGAAGCTTTAGCTGGGTGTTGACTAGTACACGTTTGTTTTCGTATCTGTCACTGAGGTTTTTCCAGAAAAACCTTCGTTTGTTAATGGGCACCTTTGCACGATTTCTTTCGCTTCCCCTTGGGTTTTTTGGTTTAGATGAAATAGTTTTTCAACCGGGGTAAGACGTTTATTTATTATATATATGGCCGTGAACATATCTCGGAAAGAAGGCCTTGAGAGATAATCTCCCCTAAAGACGTCTGTATCGCATGGAGGCAAATGAATATTGTGCTCGCGAGCAGGTTTATCTTCATTGACCTTCTCCGATTTGGTCAATTTTTCGGAGAGGTCGGCCATGGTAGTCTGGCAGCGAACAAAACTATAATAACTCATTTTATATTTTTTCTTTATAGCCGTGAGGTCTTTTGAAGATAGCTGTGTTGAACCAACGAGTTCATCATAAGCTACTTTAGTTTTTCCCCATAAAGCTTTAAGTTCATCGTGCTCAATTGCAATAGAGTGTTTTGTGTGTTCAGCTGCGTCAGCGCTGGTGTAGTCAGTTTCGAATTCTGCTACTGAATCTGCCAACCGAATGAAGGTTTCCATTATTCGAGTTTCTGTGTCTATGACCGTAGTTGAAACGTTTTCCAGAAAATTTTTATTGTCTCTTTTGAAATCTCTGACAAAATTAGTAGCCTTAGCCTAATCACTCTAGGAAAAAACACAAACGCCTCTTTAAAAAATAACAACTTGGTTTTATGTATGCAAGAATGTGCATATAAAAGTAATAGTAATTATTAATTCAATTATATATATGTATGTATTTTTGTTAATATGTATTAATTTCTCTAGCTAACTCGCCACCCCAACGACCGGTGATTTCAAGTGTATAAAGTAAAATTTTATAGACGTGGATATGGAATATACCAATAACAATAACAATATGTACACGGCTGCGTATGCGGAATATACGCAACAGTGCAACGTTTTACAATATTTATCCAAACAATATTTACACGGCCGCGTATACGGAATATACGCAACAGTATAAAGGTTTATTTTAATCTCGCAATTCTCAAACTCAAAGTTTTTTTTTTTTGACAATGCAATAAGTGATTGTGTCGCCGCAAGTCTGAAGAAGAAGAAGCAGTGTGCAAGGTTATGTGCAAATGAACCCTTACAACATAAATGATTTAAAAAAAATTTGACCGCTTATACGCAACAATTAATATGTGCCAAATAAACTTTGTGATCTCGAATTAAAATGCCATGTAAGTGGAACGTGATTCGATTCGTTTAAGTCGATCACTTTATGGAATAAGCAATGAAACAACAACACATTTGTTTTTCTCGTCCCGCAGCGCTACCGCTGCGAGGTGGGGATGGGGGATGGATGCATACGGCAAATCGCAAATCAATCAACCCGCTTTGCCGGTACCGCCGGGTTCTTGCATGCGTGCGTGTGTGCGTGTGTGCCTGTGTGCGCGACGCTACACACTGCCGGCTAACCCTTCCGAGCACCGTGTATCGCATGAGCAACGCGTTCAAAACATATTAATAGTTTCTATTGCCCCTTATCTAAAAAAGGAAAACTAATTCAACTTGGATCAATGTAAATGCTTTTTTTTTTTTTTAAAATAAGACCTTTTCTTATTTTAGTATTAACAGGAATTCCGACATGAAAACTAAATTAACTAAATTAAAACTAAACTAAATTAAAATTTTTCTCAAACTAAAAATTTACTTCATACCTTAGATTTTGGTCTATTTAATAAAACTAAATCAACCACATTTCACCTTTTGTTGAACCATGTTCATTATTTGCATATTTACTTAATTTCTTAAACTCAAACTGTACTTAAATTAAACTCCAATTTAGTCACTAAGGACTGATGAAAAGCGCGCGCACGGGGCTCTGCGTGCACAGGGCGCCAATGGGTTAAAAGCACTGAACGCCTATTTGCTGGCGTGCATTCGTGCGTGTGGTTTGCGAGTGTATCCATGCGGGTGAGCACAGCTGTTCAGCTGAGGGCGCACCCCAGTAGGAAACACAAACCAGTTACCCAATAGGAATCACCCTAAAGTAAGCGAATTAAATAACAATAAAAATCGAACCGGATTTTCACACTGAAACCCAGCCCAGTAAAGTTTCAGCTTATGGCATACTGGAAACTACGCAATTTGGATATGTTTGCTTCGAGCTGGTGGTACTGGCATTCTGTTACCTGAGTATGCAGGAGTGATATCATGCAGAAATGGCTTTCGGGCTAATGTCAGTACCATCTCCGTCCCGTTAAAACCCTAGCAGGCCTCAGAAAACGCTCTTTATCCGTCACCATTAAGTTGGTCGCGCAGGCTCAGTTGAGGAGATCCTGACTAATACCGATCTGGCTCTGAACGCAATACCCCATAAAGGACTGCGTCAACCCATGCATGGCCTCCCTGTTTACAAAGATAACCATGGGATCATAAAGGTAACTGCGCATACGGCTACAGATAACGGCTCTGAGTGGGGACCCCTAAGAAAAAAATGGAACCAACTAAAAAAATAACGCCGATTAACACAAACGAAGCGGATACTGCTTCTAATACACCCGAAACGATGAACCGGGTGGAAAACGTAGAAAAGGGCACTGACCCATTTAAGAGAAGTGCAAGGCTTGCGCATTCTCCCCCGCTAACTCCCATGGGAGGAGCAGCCTTATTCGAGACGGCGCAAGGTACGAAGGAGACTGATTCAGCCAAAATCCAGGCTGGAACGTCAACCAACAAAAGAGAAAGCGCTTTTTTCAAGCTTGGGGTCGAGATAAATACTCTCCTTGGTATGCTCGAAGAAAACGAAGGTAAACGCCGGACCATCCACCAACCGATGAGAGATGCTATCAGCAAAATCAAGCTTTTGTACAACCAAGCAAAAATGGTGAGTTGCAGATGCAGCACCTATGGCGAAGCGAGCTTTGATAACAGCACGCAGACTTCGCCATGGTTCAGAGCCCCATTGGAACAACCTCGGAGGAAAACAGGTGCAGAAGCTGCTGGCCCGCCTGTAAGTAAACGGACTAAGCAGTGCCCTAAGAACCAACCCCAGGCAAGCTCTAAAAGAGAAGTCACTGCCCAGGCTACAGTACAGCCAGCCAAGAAAATAAAACTCAACGAATGGGTTAAAGTAAAGACGAAGGCCAAGAACGACAAAAAAGTTGGTAGAGCAAATACCTTTAAAAAAACAAGACCTGATGCGATTGTCATTGAAAAAACAGGACAGACGTCCTATGCTGACATACTTAAAAAAATTAAAATGGACGATAAGTTCAAGGGATACGCTGACTCAGTGTCAAAAATCAGACGCACACAGAAGGGAGATCTTCTGATAGAGCTAACAAAACCTGCCAAAATTCAACTGACTTAAAAACTATCGTAGGAGCGGCGATAGGAGGCGAGGCCTCGGTCAAAGCACTGACGCACCGCATAACACTGGAGTGCAAGGATATAGACGAGGTTACTTCTAAAGATGAGGTACACTGCGCTATAAAAGCCCTCCCAGGGCTAGAAGATATTAATATATCAGACATCGTGGGGCTAAGGGCTGCATATGCTGGAACTCAAACAGCTACACTTAGCTTGCCAGCTCAAACAGCCCAGAAGCTTCTCCAGGTTGGCAAAATTAAAATAGGGTGGGTCATCTGCCGTATACGTGAACGTGTGCTCTTGCAAAAGTGCTTCAAATGCCTGGAGTATGGTCACGTGTCTCGAAACTGCACTAGCGAGATAGATAGATCGAAGCAATGCAGAAAATGCGGCGTCGAGGGAAATTTCGCAAAAGACTGCAAAAACAGCCCACACTGCGTCTTGTGCAAATCAAATAATAGGGATAACATTGACCATGTAGCAGGTAGCTATAAATGCGCTGCTTTCAGGAAGGCCTTAGCTAACCGACGCATATGAGAATTATACAAATAAATTTAAATCACTGCGAAGCTGCGCAAGATCTATTATCGCAGACGGTGAAAGATATAAGAGCTGACTTGGCAATCATCAGCGAACCGTACAAGTGCAAAGATGATGGAGCTTGGGCCAGCGACAAGAAAAAAAGCACAGCTATCTGGCTTTGCGGTGCATATGCATACCAAGAGATGCATAGCGCGGAAGATTCGTGCGTTGCAAAATAAATGGGACACACATCATCAGTTGCTATGCAAGGCCAAGCCTCTCAAAAACAGAGCACCAAAAACTTTTGTGCGATATTGCCCTGGAAGCTCGCGGCAAGTCTCCATTAATCATCGCAGGGGACTTCAATGCCTGGGCAATAGAATGGGGAAGTAGAGTAACAAATAAGAGAGGTGAAATGCTGCTGGAAACATTTGCCCAGCTTGATGCCACGATCCTAAATACCGGATCTGCGCTAACCTTCAGAAAAATGGGAACGGGGTCTATAATAGATATATCCCTCGCAAGCGATTCACTGGCCAACAAAATCAAATGGAGGGTAAGCGAGGAGTACACCCATAGTGATCACCAAGCCATTATAATGGACATAGCAGAGGAGAGACAAAAGCTAAAGCCAAAGTTCACAGGGCCAAAATGGAAAGAATCTATGCTCGATAATGATGCTTTGGAGTATATAATCGAAGAGTATAAACCCATAGAAGGGCCGGCAGAAGACGTTGTGAGTAACTTAGCTTTGGGCCTAACTGAAGCATGCGATGCGTCGATGCCAAGAAGGTCACTGAACAAGAAATTCGTCCCGTGCTATTGGTGGAACAGGAATATAGCGCTGATAAGAAAGAAATGTCTCAGTGCAAGACGTAAAATGCAACGCAGCAGAGGAAGTTCTGAATTTCCCGAAAACCTAGCTGCTCTGAGGAAGGCAAGGAAAGGCCTTAAAGCAGCCATAAAAGCAAGCAAACAGGAACATTTTAGAAAAATTTGCGACGAAGCAGACATCAATCCCTGGGGCACCGCTTACAGAGTAGTGCTATCAAAAGCAAAAAGCGTAAAGTCACCAAACATTACTTGCCCAGTAATGTTGAGAAATATCATAACAACCCTTTTTCCTCAAAGGGTCGAAGACATCCCATCAGTATTTCAACGTTATGAAACAAGTGAAATCCCAAGGGTTACTGAAGAGGAGTTGCTAACTGCATGCACGAAGATCCAAAATTGTAAAGCTCCAGGGCCGGACGGTATACCAAATAAGGCCCTGAAAGCCGCTATCATAAAGCGCCCAGAAATATTTGTGCATGCATTCAACGCGTGTCTTATTGAAGGCTGTTTCCCAGCAACATGGAAGAAGCAAACATTAGTGCTGCTACCTAAAGGCAACAAGCCCCCAGATGAGCCGTCGTCGTACCGTCCGATATGTTTACTAGACACGCTTGGAAAAATTCTTGAAAGAATAGTATGCAACAGACTTACGTCGTTCGCCGAAGAAAATGGGTTCCTGTCGATAAACCAGTTCGGCTTCAGAAAATCCCGTTCCACGATAGATGCAATCAAAACAGTAGTTGACGTTGCGGCTAAAGCAATAGAAGGCACAAGGTGGCGTGGCGGGAAAAAAGAATACTGCGCCATTGTAACATTACACGTTAAAAACGCTTTCAATACCGCAAGCTGGCGAAACATCATGGATACATTATTAAGAAAAGGCACTCCAAGTTATATCCTCAAAATTATAGGAAGCTATTTTTCGCACCGCAAACTCCTCTACAGAAGCGATAACGGCCCAGAGGTTTATGACGTAAAAGCAGGCGTCCCACAAGGATCAGTCCTTGGACCACTTTTGTGGAACCTTATGTACGACGGCGTCTTAAACCTGGAAATGCCTCCACGCACAAAAGTCGTTGGTTTTGCAGACGATATCGCGGTTGTAATTGTTGCAAAACATTTGCAACAAATTGAAGCAGCAGCTGGCGAAGCTGTACTTAAAATCAAAACATGGCTTCAATCAATGCACCTAACGCTGGCCGACCATAAGACCGAGGCACTTTTAATAAGCAGCAGAAAGGCAGTGGAGTTTCTGAATATTCGCGTGGGGACAGAGGTAATCACATCCAAGCCTGTTATCAAATATTTGGGTGTGATGATAGACTCCCGACTCAATTTCAAGCCCCACTTGGAGTACGTCTCTAAGAAAGCATCTAGAGTGCAGTCAAGCTTATCGCGCATTATGCCAAATAACGGAGGACCGAGACACAGTAAACGAATCCTCTACAGTAGGGTTATTAGCTCAATCCTACTGTATGCGGCCCCAGTCTGGGCCGACGCGCTGCTGGTGAAAAGCTACGCGAAAAAGATAACAACTGTCTATCGGCTAAGCGCCTTACGAGCGGTTTGTGGATTCTGTACAATTTCAGACGAAGCATCTTATGTTATAGCTGGACAAATTCCAGTAGATATCATGGCTCATGAAATGAAACGAATTTATGAAAGGCTTTCCGGGAGTAACGGAACAATAAACCCAAACGAAGTAAAAGAGGAAGAAAGATGCCGATCAATGAACACCTGGCAGAATCGTTGGAATAGCTCCACAAAAGGCAGGTGGACATATAAGCTGATACCAAATATCAGCAAATGGTTGGAGAGAAACCATGGTAACACAAACTTTCACCTTACACAGTTCCTCTCGGGACATGGAGTATATCGGAAGTACTTAACTAAATTTGGTCATGATAGTTCCCCTTGCTGCCCAACATGTAGAGACAGCGAAGAAGATGCGGAACACATTATGTTCCAATGTCCACGTTACGCTCCTCAAGTTCGTACAATCTTAGACGGAGTAAACATCATTGACTTCATGCTCCAGTCAAGCGAAAGGTGGGGAAAAATATGTGCTCTCGTATCGCGCATTCACATAGACCTTAGGCGTGCAGAGATGCAAGACGTAGCCAACAACACAGGTAAAGAGCGAGTAAGCTAACCAGCCCCGTGAGGTAATACCTCTTTTGGCAGTTCCGCGGGGAGAGTGGTCGTGGTGGAGAGAGTTTAGTAACGTAGGTGTAGTCAAGAGACTGCAAGTCGTGCATGCTGCTATGGGAATAGCAGTACTCATGAGAGTTTTCTCTTCACGGGAGTTCCCCAAAAAAAAAAAAAAAAAAACAGTGCGCGAAGTGATCAATAATATATGTGCGTGTGCATATATTGCGCAGACCGGTGATTTGTGAAAATTGTATGGAAGAGTCCTACACAAAATTAATGTTCGCGCGTAAATTTTATTTTTATAAAGTGAACAATTTTATGTGTGAATACGCGGATTTATTGGAACAAAAGAAAATTCATCAATATTAATGTGCGTGCCTCAAAAAGTGTCTTAACTGAATATTCTTCTTCACTCCTGCATTTGCGTTTACAAACTTTTTTGAAGATTTTATTCAGATTGTTTTAAAGAAAAAAACGGAGTAGCACTGAAATTCAAACCACGTACCTTGTGTTTATAATATCTGGAATGATTGCAGTGCTGATTTGTTTTAACTTTGTCTCTGTTCGGTGCGGATGCAAGTGATGTTGTGTGTTAGCGACTCGTTCGCTTAAAGCTTCTCGCTCCGATATGGATATCAAGTGCTGAGATTAATTCTTGGAATAATGTGGTGTACGGTGATGAGTTGATAGCTCCGTAGTAGTAGTGGACTGTATTTTCTCACGGCTCCGATAGGACCAATATTTACACGCGGCGTAGACGGAATGTACGCTCCGGTGTAAAGTTTATGGAAAAATAAGAAATGAACAAGTGTTTTGATATTAGCAATTGAATTTATTCACTTTAAAACGTTACAAATCGGAATCTGCGATGATATGATAATATATATAAAAAAAATATGAATTACCTCCGTAGTGGCGTGGTGGCTGCTGGATAACTTGATTGTCTTCGGAAAAGAAGTGGTCAGACGGAGTTTGTTTAAACGCCGTTGAACCGCCTTAAAAGCATTATGCATAAGGGGATATCTCGTAAAGAGAGCATGCAAGCATTACCAGATTGATGATTTATTCGTAATTTTTGTAAATTTCTGGTGAAATGAATGAAAGAAATGGTTGTTTTCGAAAATTTTATTTAATCTTTATGTTTACCAACAATGTAACATATATGTATATATAAGATAGGTAAAAGTCTGACGACCATATTCACTACGAAAATGGCAATATTTTATGTTTATCTGTTAAAATTTGATTTTTTCTATCAATTGGCTCGTAGCCTAAAACAATATCTTTTTTTTCTTCAATTTTATTTCGAGGCATAAAAAAGAGTCAAGGTTGCAGCTTGGCACCAAAAGCCTTATAATAATAATTATTTGGCTCTTACCCTATATAGCTCAGTGTTTGGCCGAGCTTCTTCTATCATTTACAGTGTGCGGCTTAAGATTCTACTACAAATTGAGGGACCATGAATTTTGTGCCGACTCCGAACTCCAGATGTAGTATGTTATGAGAACCTTTTGTGTGGCAGAAATACACTCGGAGGTTTGCCATTGCCTGGCGAGGTGTGACTGCTATTGGAAAACAAACTTTTTCTATGATTAAGGTTTTACTTACCGCGGCTGGAATTCGAACCTCAAACCCAGCGGCATATCGAGTAATAATACCACCACTTCCCACTCGACCACAGCAGTCACTAAGTAAGCCTTCTAGCATTAAGCGCTGATTATGCACACTTCGCACAACCGTAACGTTTGAGAGCTTCGTACAACCTTACGTACTTAATGCTGATTATGCTTCGCACAATTAAATTTATCAGGCCTGCCAATAGTCCAACAGCAATAAATGGCTATTAACGTAGTAGAGTTGTTCACGGTATGCGCACAAAAACAGCTGAAGTACACGTAAATGCATTTTGATATACATAAAATTTTAGACCGGTCTTAATTATTTTTTACAAGGAATTAGAAAATAAAATATTTCATCAAACACACTTTAACATGTATTTTCAAACCCGAATTAATAATACTAATAATAATTTGGCGCTTACACTATATAGCTCAGTGTTTGGCCGAGCTTCTCCTACCATTTATAGTGTGCGTCTTTATATTATACCACAAATCGTGGGACCAAAATTGTGTGCCGACTCCAGCGGATGTATTTGAGGAGAAGCTTTTTCATGGCAGAAATACCCTCGGAAGTTTGCCATTGCCTGCCGAGGGGTGACCGCTAGTAGAAAAAACTTTTCTATGATTTAGATTTTACCTGCCCTGGCTTAGATTCGAACCCAGCGGTTTATCGATTAATAGCACGCACCGCTACTCACTCGAACACAGCGGCCACTTTTTCAAATCCGAATGAGGAAGTGTTGATTTAGAACTCGTTAACGTTATGGGACTTAAAATAAAATTGTGTGCTAAATATGTAAGTACATAAAACTGTAAACCAATAACGACCGGCAGCATTGAAGAAACTTAATAAATAAAACTTCATTACAACTCCAGCAGAAACTTCTTACAATAACTTTAAAATTTATTTTATACTCATTTAGTGAGCTCTTTGTCTAAATTCCTTTCCATTTTCAAAATTGTTTCGTACTTTCAACGAAAATACAAGTGGTCGATCTTATATAAGGTACGTTCGTTTAAAATCTCCAGCAGAAAATATCCAACAGCAAAATTCAGGGGAAATATCTTCTCTTCTCTCAAAAAAATAAAATATCCCATATTTACAAATTCAACGAACAGCTTATTGAAATATTGTCCGTATCCAAATATGTAAAATAAAAAACATTGCATTATTATTTTCTTCAAACAGTCTGCTACGAAAACTTAACACAAATAACACTAACCTGCTTTTTGCTTGCTAAATACTCATATTTTATAATTTTGACCTTGGCAATGAAATATAACTTTGCTCTCTCAATTTCCCCTACTTTGCAAGATTTTGCATACGCAAACGCTAAGCTGATAGTTTTCGAAAAATTTCAATAATTATCAGCTACGCGAACGTACCTTTTATTAGTATCTACATATGTATATATTTATTTGGTTTTTTGAAGAAAATAAAACTAACAATATAAGAAATAAAATGTTAACAGTAAGAAAGTTGTGAATACTCCTAGAAGCCTTTGCAGACAACTCTTTAAAAGTTGTTTCCTGTTTTTAACGCCGTGTGGATATTATACTTTCTGAAAAGATTTGCAAGTTTCTATGTAATTTTTCCTGTATAAGTCATTACTGTCCAAGGTTTTTCGTCTAGCTCTCTGTCGCTTTTTTTTTTAACTGTATAAATTTTTCTCGTATTTATCCACGAGCTCCTTTTTATATCCGTTGTTTGTTCCTATGTTGTATATTGTTTTTAGTTTTCTTTCGTTAATTTCGTAGTCAAGTTATTTGGCAATTTTGTCTATCTTAATCGTCAGATCCAGGTAAGTTATTGTTCCCTTCTTTTCCATTTCCATCGTAAACATAATATATCCATGTTGTTTGTTAAGGTATTCCAGTATCTGCTCCTCATTGTCCTTGGTGATCAGGCAGATAATGTCATCCACGTACCTTGCATATTATTTATACGGCCGCGTATACGGAATATACGCAACAGTGTAAAGTCTTATGAAAAAAAAAATGAACAATTGATGTGGTGTTAAAGGATGATTGATTTTATTTAGTTTAAAACGTTATAAATATATCGAAATACTCGGTGAATATGTGAACGTATAAATATGGATAAGTAGTGGCGTGGTGGCTGCTGTAGGACCTGTTGAGTTCGTCTTCGGAAAATAAGTGAAAAGTCGGATTTTGTTTAAACCGCCGTTGAACCGTCAAACAGTGCCCTTTCGTTAACTTTCCCCTTTACTTAGTGCACCGTTTGGCGGCAAGTACCTGCATTCCGAAATGTGCAAATTACTGTGTGTATATGTGTTGTGTGTGTGTGTGTGTTTTTTTTTTCGGTTACGACCAGAGAGGAGGAATCTTCATAGATACGAGCAGCCCGTTCTGCCCGCATGCCCGATTTGCCTCCTGGAACCTACGGACTAAACCCAACCTCCTTCGTACGCTGGACTATGGCACCCCCGCGGGACTATCAATTCCGATATTACTTCGCAGGGCAGGCACTGGGCGTTATTCTTCGTCTTCACTCAGCGTGCGTTCTTACTTTGCGCGATTCGCGTTCCGCTCGTCTATTCTTAACCGTTTCATTACCGCCGTGATAATGGCTGCTCACTTTTTCCTTACGTTTTTTTCAGTTCACATCGCTTTCAGCAAGCCCTCGGGGGTCACGGCCCTGCCTATACATTGTTCCAGGTGGTAGCGTTCATTATAAAATCTGTGGCAATCCATTAATATGTGCTCTGCGTTTTGTGTTTTCCCATCGCAATGTAGGCAGTGGGGATGATCGGCATGTTTGTACTTATGTAGGTATTGGCGAAGACAGCCATGCCCGGTGAGGAACTGCGTTAGGTAGAAATCAGTATCTCCGAGTTTTCTTTTGATCCATTCACCTACATTTGGGATCAATTTCTTTGTCCATCGACCTTTCGAGGACGAGTCCCACCTTTTTTGCCACTCGTCGATGCTCTGTTATGTCCATCGGAATTCTTCCAGCTGGCAAATTTCCTGCTTTATCTGACACTGTCCCGAACGCGCAGCATACCCTTAAGGACGATAATCTGTGCACTGAAGCTGGTGCTCTCATATATGAGGTTACAGAGATAGCGGTTTCCCATACTGGGGCTGCGTACATCAGGATGGACGAACTGACCGTCGCAAGCAATTTCCTTCTATATTGTTTCGGACCTCCTATATTTGGCATGAGTCTTGCTAGTGCTATGCTGACTTTTCTCGCCTTCTCGCTGGCATAATTAAGAGGATCTTTGAAGCTCAGACGAAGGTCGAGTATGATACCGAGATATTTTATGGTTGGGCTGGAATCTACATTGTGACCTCCAATTCTTATTTGGATGTTTTCAACTCTTTTCCGGCTGGTCATTAGCAGCGCTTCGGTCTTATGTTCCGCTAGCTCTAGTCCTGCTATTTGAAGCCAAGTTTTGGCAGAGGCTATGGTGTCAGTGCACATGCGTGACACGTCTACTAAGTGTTTTGCGACAACTACGATCGCGATATCATCAGCGTATCCTATAATATACACTCCTTCTGCTTTTGCTATTCTCAGGATGCCATCATACATTATATTCCAAAGAAGCGGTCCGAGGACTGACCCCTGGGGTACACCTCCAGTAACATGGTACTTTTTTGGTCCTTCGTTGGTGTCGTAGAAGAGCTCTCTTTCGCTGAAATAGTTATTCATTATTCGAATTAAATAGTGTGAAATATTCATTGCCATTATCGCAGTTATTATTCGGCTCCAGTTGGCAGAATTAAAAGCGTTTTTTACGTCCAACGTGATTACAGCACAGTACTGCTTTGCTCCTTCAAACCATCTCTTGCCTTCGACAGTTGAACGCTTCTTCCGGAAGCCATATTGCCACCTTGAAAGGCCCTGATCACCTTCCGTGATTTTTTTAATCCGCGTGCAGATTATTGCTTCAAGTATTTTGCCTGCACTGTCCAGCATGCACAGGGGCCTATATGACGATGGTTCTTCCGGTGGCTTGTTGCCTTTGGGCAGTAAGACTAGCCGTTTTCGCTTCCATTTCTTTGGGAAAATGCCTTCTTGGATGCACTTCGTGCATAATCCACAAAAGAGTTCTGCTTTCTTCTTAATAATATATTTCAAAATCCCATTTGGAATGCCGTCCATGCCTGGTGACTTTTTGCTTTCTATTTTGGCAGTAGCAGCGAGCAGCTCTTCCTTGGTTACTGGCGGGATTTCATCAATTTCTAACGCTAATGCTTGCGTCGCTTGGTTTACTCCTTGCTGTGGAAAGATACCAAAAACTATGCGCTTCATTATTGAAGGACACTCGGGTGGCTTGCCTTGGCTCCCTTTCAATTTGCTTAGCACAATGTTATAGCCACTGCCCCAGGGGTTGTCGTCAACGTCCTTTATTAGTTCTAGGAAGGCCTGACGTTTGCTTTGCTGGATAGCTTTTCGTAGAGCCCGTCGCTTGCTCTTATATGCGGTTTGGAGGCGTAGGTATTCAGGGGAATTCCTGGCTCTCTGCCGTAGTTTAAGGGAATCAGAGCGCAGTTTTTCGATTTCTTCATTCCACCAGTAGACTGCGGCTCTTCTGTTTCCACTTCTTTTCCGTGGCATTGATGCGTCGCAGATATTGCTGACCATCCTCATGAGTTTACTAGCACATTTGTCGGTATTCTCATTTCTACCGTCGAGCGCGTCTGGCAGCAGCTCTGTCATATATTATATCATACTGTTGTCCAACAATTTCCTTCTCCATCCGATGTTCTGTACTTTCAGAGTTTTCGTTTTTCGGGCGTTGCTTCTCTGTTGATTAATTTCGATGGATATCGTAAAGTGCTCACTAAAGGTGAAGCTCTCAGAGACTTCCCATTTAATTCTGTTGAATAACGCCGTGCTGCAGAACGTCAGGTCAATAATCGACCCCGCGGTTCCTTTCTGGTAAGTGTTTTTGCTTCCATTATTTAACAGTATGATGTCTAGATTTGTGAGAGCTTCAAGTAGGGCCTGGCCTCTGGGGGTTGTTTTTGAGCTTCCCCATTCCCATGCGTTGAAATCCCCGGCGATGATGACAGGTGTTTTGCCGGCAGCATCGGATGCCAGGCGTCTTAGCATATTCTTATAGCTTTCGAGCAAATCGCTTGGGGGCGCGTAGCAGCTATAGAGGTGGATTCCCCCATTTTCGCATAGATGAATCCCTCCTCTTGACTATTGCCAATGGCTTCGAAGGGGAACGCTCCGCATGCCCAGAGTGCAGCTTTCTTGCTTTTGTCCTGCAGCCAGTTTTTTTCAGTGAACGGCGCTCTATATTGCTCGCTGAATAGTGCGACGTCAATGTTTTGCTCGAAGACTAACTGTTTTAGGAGGTCTTGTGCCGCTTCGCAGTGGTTAAGACTTATTTGCAGGCATTTCATCATTTCTTCATTTGGTTTACTGCTTTTTTATACGCCGGACATCTGAAGCTTTCTGTGGGATGACTCTGTGAAAGGCCAGTCCCTGATTTGCAGATGAGGCATTTGGGTTCTGCCGTGCACTGCTTGGCAAGGTGACCTTTCTCTCCGCACCGCGAACATGAGCCACTACGGTCTTCTGTAGATTTACAGCGCCTTGCGATGTGTCCAAAGTCGAGGCATCGGAAACACCTTAGGGGACTGACCTGCACCAGGATTTTCGTGTCTCGGACTGCCACACTTACTGTCGCCCCGCCGATCATGCTTAATAGCAAGTTAATTTTTGCTCCCAACTCCTGCATGGGGTTTTTTTTGCATCTACGATGCGTGAATCAACGCGGCTAATGTCCGGCGGAGAGGAATGCGACCGCGTGTTTCCGACCATTTTTCGGCGCTCAATGTGGCTTTAAGACCTCTTGGGGCCCCTTGTGGGGCGTCTTCTGGTTTCTGTAGCATTAACCGGGGACGCTTCGCGAAAGGATTTATTAAAGAGTCCGATGTAGTGGGACCTTCGGATTTCCCTATATTTCGCCCTGGAGGGGTCGATCTGGTAACACTGATATTTTGGGTTCTCGTTGGGGTATGTTTTTTTTTATTTTTATCTAGAGTATATATATCTATGTTATTAGTTATTGCTGTTATCGATTAGATTTGTTATTATTGTTATTGATTATAGTTTTTTTATTTTATATTATGGTGTTTCGGTTTTATTTTGTTTAGTTTAATATAAGTTATATATTTGCGTTTACTATTTTGTTTTTGGTATTTCTTTTATTATTGATGTTGTTAGTTATTATATGATGTGTTTTAATTTATTAATATATAAATATTATTGCTATTTAATTTATTGGGTTACTTTAATTTATGTTGATAACACGCGTTTAGTCTTTTAATCTGTTATTTCGTTTAATTTTATTAGTATTAATTTTTGGTTATTATTATTATTAGTTATTATCTTTATTGCGTTTAATTTTGTTAATATTATATTTATTTTTCTTTTTATATAATTTTTTTAAATATTATTATTATTTATTTTTTGTTTTTTTTTTAAGTACTTAAGACCCACCTTATTTTTCCAGGGCTAAGAGGCCTGTTTGATAGTCACTGCACAAGTACAGTGCTTTCGCAACTGTCACTGAGTTTATCGTTGCTACAGCTGTTCCTGCTCTTGGAAGAGAAGCTCAACTGTATTTGACCACTGTTTAAGCACGTTTGAATTTTAGCTATATTGTTTGTTTCACTTTTTTAATTTCACAAAAGTTATTTTCGCGCGTTTTCTGAAAGAAAGAAAGAAAAAAAACGAAGGAATGTTTGTGCCCGCCCGGTTTGTCGGTCGAAGAAGGGTGCCGATGATATTTAGGCCGGAAGCCTAAATATACAATCCCCCATGCTGTCAGCAAATTTTTAGAAGGACGCGCGATGAGCCACCACGCTCACGTGCGGGAATATAATCCTGTGAAGTAAACGTAAATGGTAAGGTAAGGAAGTGGTTATATGTGAATTTCAGTGATTTTTTTTGTGTCGAGTTGTTAAGATGACTTACAATTAATATAGTATATATATATATATAATTTTTTTTTGTTTTTGTTTTTTTTATTGGGTAAATTTTGGTATGTGTACAGAAGTGGTAAAAAAACATTCTCATCGTTGGTGAGCACCAGAGACCATCAGACCGAATATTGTGGCCTGTGCTAGGAGACCGCCGACTGTCGCAGGAGGGGGCTCGCTTAGCCTTATCTGAGCGAACACATCGCACCCCAGGGTCAGTCTCACGGGTCTGGCCTGAAACAAATGCGGGTCCGCCAGCCGCATTAGCCGTCATAACTCTTTCACCTACGCCATGTCTTCCCCGGAGAATCAGTGTGCACGTCGCTCCGCGCTCTGTTGTGGTGCGCTTGAGTCGGAGGGTTCGCGCCACCTCATCGTCTATTATAGTGTACGACGCACAGGGATCGACCAGGCGACCCCCTGCTTCTATCTTGGCCACCACAGTTGGTGCCACGGCTTCAAAAAACCTCGTTAGGGGGGAAGTGTTGGAGACGGTGGACCGCCCGGTTCGAAAGCTGGCGAGTCGCCCCAGTATAGCCTCGCGTGGAACTATTGCATCTTTGCGCGTTGTTCGATGGAGTGGTCGGAAAGATCGTGTTCCCGAGCCGCCCATACGTTGATTTTTTCCGCGCGATGACATTCGGAAAGGATGAGTTTCCGAGCCGCCCGCGTGCCTCTCATGCTGCAATTTCGGACGTAAACTTTATGGTATGGATATTTCAGTAACCATTGGCTGCGCTGCTTCCTCGGCTCCTTCCAATTCCAGCCTCTCCGCCTCTTCCACTTGCTGTGCCCATGACATCGTCTGCCCGGTGAGGTCGATTAACAATACCTCGTCCAGACTCTCGTCCATTTCCGGCTGCGTTGCGGAGCTTGGCATCTTCATCGTCGAGATGTAGAGTGGTGTGGTGCTTTTCTTGGTATCTGAAGCACCGTTCCGGGCTGCCGCATATCTCCAGACGGTGAAAAGGGGACAATCAGTTAGCGCTGTACAGGTGGATGAGGACCACTCGCAGTCTCTCGTCAGCGGATTTCTTTCTGTAAATCGGGCAGAACCTTAAGCCGTGGTTCTTGTCGCATAATCGTCATGCGATCTCGAATCGCTGACCACGGTCTTCCTGCTTGGTTCGCGTTACTGTGAAACGGCCCATATTTCTAGAAAAGGTACATTATTGTTATTTATCTCCCACTTTCTTGTCGTTATTGGGTGGCGAGTAGTGGCTGATATGCTCCTAACTATTCCCTTGCAATTGGTTAAGAAGTTGCAATGGAATGCTAAAAAACTGATAGAGAGCTGGGTACTACCATGCGGAACATCGTCAGTGTGAGCTGCTTATAAGGTTTTGTCGAGTCTGAGGTGAATATCTTCAGGGTTGCATTTTGTCATTGGCCCTTTTAAGGCCGTTGCCAGAAGGTCGAACAAAATTTCATGTTAGATTTCTAGTATGCTGCCAATTACAGGCGCGCTATGTAAACGTGCAAAATTTGTGCTAGTGGGTGTGCTGAAGGTGCCCATTCTTGAGGTACTACGTGTAAATCTGTTTGTCATAATTTATCTTGTATCGGAAATACACAGATAAGATATGGTAACGCTGTGTATGTGGTCTTCACCACCCACACTTAGCTAGTGTCCTGACTAATTAGCGGTCATCCGGTAAATGAATACACGCACGCGGTGGACAACGAAGAAAACTATGAAGAACCAATTGCTGTAAGTGGACGTTTGCGCTGGGTACTGCTTCTTTTATTAAATGTTGATTTTCTGGTTTCAGGAGTCAATTGGATGAGTACACCCCGTCGTCAGTCGGCCGCTCAAACACGTTTGGCCCCACTGGCAACAGACAGACACATGGATCTGGATCTGCAGGTGAGTGTTGATGCGCGAGGTGTTGGCGCACGTAGGGTGGTGGCGTCGCGGCCCGGCGGCATCCCCTCTGGGTGAGTTGACCTCTCACTTCGCCGCTCTTCCTCCGGTCCCCGGGGTCTTCAGTTGTCGGGTCTGCTGGGGAAGCCCCGCAGGCCTCGGTTGGCGAGCCGTCCCTGCCAGACAAATTTCTCAACCTCGTCGCCGATGCGCTGCAGGACCTCCACTCTTAGCGTACAAACTTCTCATTTCATTCTTTACAAAGTCCCTTTCAGCTTTCCTGATAGTTTTCCGGCTCGCTTCCGTGTTTGTTTTTATTCTAATTCTTGCAAATTTTGGTGTAACGTTCGATGCTAGACAATGATTGATAAACCAAATACTTGCTTTAGTTTTATAAATCTTTTTTAACCGTCGTTGATATACTGTCAAAAGTCCAGTCGTCGTAGAGTTATAAGCCTGACAGGCATTAACTATATTGTTTTCTCCTTTTTCTTGTCCGACAGGGTGAATTGTTGATATTTATTGGAACGATTTTCCGTCATACCTTGTCAAGTTTGGTTTGGAGACAAACCGGTTTCGGCGTTGTGCCATCTTTAGTGTCAATTTTCGTTCTGTTCAGTTTATGTCTGTTGTTCCGTATTTATTTCGTTTTTTCGGTCAACCAGGTATTGGTACATAATCGTAAATGTTAACAAATGTTAAGTGTCCTGAGTATAGGTACCTAAAGTCTCGCGCGGTTAGAGGTCAAAAGGGTATATTTTATCTCGAATCTGCCTTTGCGGTAAGAACAGGTAGATAGTCAGTAATTTTAGCCCGTTTAGGTATTCCAGGTATGTTTTGTGCAAATATCGCATCAGAGTTGCTGTTTATTTATTTTTTTGTTTATATATTTCCATGTTTTTAAGAGCATTTAGGCGCCGTCCTTTTTGTTGTACGTGCAGTACCTTAACGGTTTTCTTTATGTTTGCGGGTGAACATTTTCCGTTTACCAAATGGTTTGCAAAATTAGATTCTGGTATTGCTGCTGGTTTTCGTATCCTTTTGTTGTAGTCCCTTATGTGTTCACGGAATCTTGTTCTTACTTTACGTCTTGTTTGTCCTATATAGCTATATTGACACTCACAGGTCAGTTTATACACGCATTGTTTGTTCAATGGGTCTTCTTCATTCGTGCTGCTTTTAAGTATCCTTCCCAGGTTGTTACCCAGTTTTGAACGCCGTGTGGATATTATACTTTCAGAAAAAATTTGCAAGTTTGTATGTAATTTTTCCTGTATAAGTCATTACTGTCCAAGTTTTTTCGTCTAGCTCTCTGTCGCTTCTTTTTTGAACTGCATACATTTTTCTGAATTTATCTACGAGCTCATTTTTATATCTGTTGTTTGTTCCTATGTTGTATATTGTGTTTAGTTCCTTTCCGTATGCCTCTCGCGATAGAGGTATTCGTTCACGTCTGTTTTGTTTTTTCAATTTTAATTTCAATTTCAATTTATTCAATGTATGACATAGTATATCTTACAGACTAGAGGTATTTACATATACAATTTTCTTAAAACTTACGATACAGATCGTCAATGGCTGATTTAAAAACAGATCTCGGTGATGAAAACTCAATATTTAATCTCTTTGAAATTTTATTAAACTCTAAAAGCGCCCTAAATATTGGCGCATGAGAAAAATAAATGGCTGTGACCACATGAAGATAAAATGGTTTTTGAAAACGAAGAACTTTGCTGGGTATTATAAAACTGATCAGCCCGAGTAGTTCGGAACAGTCAACGAAACCATTAATTACTTCATAAACAAACATTAGAGACTGGATCATTCTTCTACTCTCAAGTGATTTCAAGCTTATTAACATACAGCGAGCACTATATGGGGGCAGCGGCTCTTCAAATTTTATCGATTGAAGGGCAAAGCGAATGAACTTACGTTGCACCCTTTCAATTCGAGTAGCATGGCAATTATAAATCCATATAATAGCGGCATACTCAAGTTTTGAACGAACAAAAGTAGCGGCGTAAAAAAGCAAGATTACTGTAAACCTTAGGTAGGACATAACATATGTGATTTCTGAAAGTAAAACGGTTATCGAACACAAAGCCAAGATCGGCAAAATCTTTAACTGAAATAAGTTGGTGATTAAAAATAAAATAGCACGATTGCCGAAACTTCGGAGATTTAGAAATAGACTTATGGAAACATTTATTAATAGTCAATGAAAGTTTATTCCTGCGACTCCATTCGACAAGATTATTTAAAGCCGCATTCATCGTTCTTGTCCGGACAACTTTTTATTTTCTATCTAAAATATTTTGTCGGAGAGCGTGCTGAAGTACGGTTCATCGTTCGTTCGGCACATTTTATTTTGACTGCAATAAACAGCTGATAATCCGTCATTTGACAGGTGAAAATTTTTTACGAAACAAATAAAAATTCCTTTAAGTGGACAAATTGTACTTATCAATGGAGAGATATCAGCTAATTAAACTCTTCTGCATAGAAATGCAAAAGCTGTGCTTGCTAATTTGGTGGAAAAGGTTACAAAATCGAAAAGGAAGGGGAGGAAGCTACGGTGTGCGCAAAATGCTTTTGAAGCGGCCGAAAGAGGGGCATTTTACCCTACCTATTCCAAAAATCCGATTGAGTGATGTGGAAACGTTCATAAATTTCCACCGCATGGACCCCAACAGTTTCGATGAACTTCTTCACATATTGGGCCCCAGTATGAGGAACACACCGAATAAAAGTGAGGAAGAATTAACACAAGCAGAAAGTTTAGCTTTAACGCTCAGGTAAACATATATATTTCCAAATGCATATGTACATACATACATAAATGATTATTTCTTAGAAATCTAGCAAGAGGCGATAGCATGAAATCGATCGGATTTTTTGCTTTCCGAATTTGTGCATCCACAACATCCAATATTATAAGGGAGACTTGTGAGCTCATATGGAAAAAATTGCAATTCGTTTTTCCTGCTCCTTCAGAAGAGGTTTGGGCAAATGCCGCTGACGATTTTTTTTTTGAAGTGGGGGTTTCCCAATTGCCTAGGAGCAATAGACGGGAAACATGTTGTTGTACAGGTACGTATAATATTAACTTCGCTTAAATCTGTCTATAAATACATAAATATACTCTAGATTATCTTTTTACATGCCTACCTGTTAGCATACTTACCCACCTATGTACATATATACATATTTACTTTACTCACTATTCATCGTTTCTCATTTTTTCTTAAAACTTTACCATTTACATCAATTCATGAAATCCGATATTAACGCTTACCAATTTTCAGGCGTTTCCGAACCACAATTCGCTGACATACAACTATAAACATACGCATAGTATAATTTTAATGGCAGTGGCTGATGCCAATTACAAATTTATTATGGTGGACATAGGAGCATTGGGACATAACAGCGACGGCGGTGTGTTTAAAAGTTGTAGGTTTGGGTACAAAGCTTTGCATCATCCAGCAGATTTGAAAATTGGGGAGGGAAAACTGCTTCCCAACTCAAACGAAGTTGTTCCATTTGTTTTTCTAGCGGATGAGGCTTTTCCTTTGCGGAGAAACATTATGCGTATATATCCAGGTCGGAATATCATGAATTTACCACAAGAAGAAGTTATTTTCAACAAGCATCTGTCTAGAGCGCGAAGAGTTGTTGACAACGCATTTGGTATTATGGCCAGTCGCTTTCGGATATTCCGGAAACCAATTATAGCAAGCAAGCAAACCGCAAGAAATATTGTGAAGGCCACCGTTTGCCTTCTTAATTGGCTTCGTGAAAAATCAGCACCGAATATGTATGTGTACACCTACAAAACATACAACGCGAAGAGCAACCCATTTTGCAAAGTTTTCTGCAACCAGTGATGTCTTCTCACAGTAACCATGCATCTCAAGATGCTATTGCAGTAAGGAGAATGTATACAAATTATTTCAAAAACTTGCCAGAAAATATAATTGCATTTGAAAAAACACTTCCAAACTAAGTTAACTGTCTTTATTTTGGTGATTAGCAAATAAAATGTGTTTTACAAATACATTTTTTGAGCTTGAAATATTTTTTGCATCATTTCAGATTTAAGCTCAGATTTGACATTCTCTGGCAATTTTTCCATTTCTGATTGAAAATATAAGTAGAAAGGATCCTGTGGCGCACTTAAAATACCTGATGCTAAGGTATTCAGTTTTTGCAAGGCTGTTTGCATTTCGGTGTCAAAAGTTCCATGTTTTGGCTTCTTGCGTTTAAAGTTTGGGGTAGATGAAGATTCATCCATGGAGGAGCTTATGACTTCAGGATCTCCGGCCATTTCGTCAAAAAGTTCTTGCATGCCAGTGTAGTTTGTAGTTGTTGGTCTGTAAATATATTCATGAAATTTAATACCTGCGCGTTTCTTACACAATTTACTTTGGACTTGGTCATGAAACTAACAACAAAACTTACTCCTCATCTTCTACATATTTCCGTAAAAAATACATTTCTGATAACAAAAAAGTATCCATCTGCTTTTGTACTCGTCTCGCGCTTCCACTTGGGGCGTTACTGCTGGCAAGGGCGTTTTTAAATTTATTTCGGGTGCGTTTCCACAGCACTTGCACTTCATCCTCTACATAATAAAATTATGTATGTATGTAATTTTTCCTGAATAAGTCATTACTGTCCAAGTTTTTTCGTCTAGCTCTCTGTCGCTTCTTTTTTGAACGGCATACATTTTTCTGAATTTATCTACGAGCTCATTTTTATATCTGTTGTTTGTTCCTATGTTGTATATTGTGTTTAGTTCCTTTCCGTATGCCTCTCGCGATAGAGGTATTCGTTCAAGTCTGTTTGTTTTTTTAATTTTAATTTCAATTTCAATTTATTCAGTCTATGACATAGTATATCTTACAGACTAGAGGTATTTACATATACAATTTTCTTAAAACTTACGATACAGATCGTCAATGGCTGATTTAAAAACAGATCTCGGTGATGAAAACTCAATATTTAATCTCTTTGAAATTTTATTAAACTCTAAAAGCGCCCTAAATATTGGCGCATGAGAAAAATAAATGGCTGTGACCACATGAAGATAAAATGGTTTTTGAAAACGAAGAACTTTGCTGGGTATTATAAAACTGATCAGCCCGAGTAGTTCGGAACAGTCAACGAAACCATTAATTACATCATAAACAAACATTAGAGACTGAACTATTCTTCTACTCTCAAGTGATTTCAAGCTTATTAACCTATAGCGAGCACTATATGGGGGCAGCGGCTCTTCAAATTTTATCGATTGAAGGGCAAAGCGAATGAACTTACGTTGCACCCTTTCAATTCGAGTAGCATGGCAATTATAAATCCATATAATAGCGGCATACTCAAGTTTTGAACGAACAAAAGTAGCGGCGTAAAAAAGCAAGATTACTGTAAACCTTAGGTAGGACATAACATATGTGATTTCTGAAAGTAAAACGGTTATTGAACACAAAGCCAAGATCGGCAAAATCTTTAACTGAAATAAGTTGGTGATTAAAAATAAAATAGCACGATTGCCGAAACTTCGGAGATTTAGAAATAGACTTATGGAAACATTTATTAATAGTCAATGAAAGTTTATTCCTGCGACTCCATTCGACAAGATTATTTAAAGCCGCATTCATCGTTCTTGTCCGGACAACTTTTTATTTTCTATCTAAAATATTTTGTCGGAGAGCGTGCTGAAGTACGGTTCATCGTTCGTTCGGCACATTTTATTTTGACTGCAATAAACAGCTGATAATCCGTCATTTGACAGGTGAACATTTTTTACGAAACAAATAAAAATTCCTTTAAGTGGACAAATTGTACTTATCAATGGAGATATATCAGCTAATTAAACTCTTCTGCATAGAAATGCAAAAGCTGTGCTTGCTAATTTGGTGGAAAAGGTTACAAAATCGAAAAGGAAGGGGAGGAAGCTACGGTGTGCGCAAAATGCTTTTGAAGCGTCCGAAAGAGGGGCATTTTACCCTACCTATTCCAAAAATCCGATTGATCATAAATTTCCACCGCATGGACCCCAACAGTTTCGATGAACTTCTTCACATATTGGGCCCCAGTATGAGGAACACACCGAATAAAAGTGAGGAAGAATTAACACAAGCAGAAAGTTTAGCTTTAACGCTCAGGTAAACATATATATTTCCAAATGCATATGTACATACATACATAAATGATTATTTCTTAGAAATCTAGCAAGAGGCGATAGCATGAAATCGATCGGATTTTTTGCTTTCCGAATTTGTGCATCCACAACATCCAATATTATAAGGGAGACTTGTGAGCTCATATGGAAAAAATTGCAATTCGTTTTTCCTGCTCCTTCAGAAGATGTTTGGGCAAATGCCGCTGACGATTTTTTTTTTGAAGTGGGGGTTTCCCAATTGCCTAGGAGCAATAGACGGGAAACATGTTGTTGTACAGGTACGTATAATATTAACTTCGCTTAAATCTGTCTATAAATACATAAATATACTCTAGATTATCTTTTTACATGCCTACCTGTTAGCATACTTACCCACCTATGTACATATATACATATTTACTTTACTCACTATTCATCGTTTCTCATTTTTTCTTAAAACTTTACCATTTACATCAATTCATGAAATCCGATATTAACGCTTACCAATTTTCAGGCGTTTCCGAACCACAATTCGCTGACATACGACTATAAACATACGCATAGTATAATTTTAATGGCAGTGACTGATGCCAATTACAAATTTATTATGGTGGACATATGTAGGAGCATTGGGACATAACAGCGACGGCGGTGTGTTTAAAAGTTGTAGGTTTGGGTACAAAGTTTTGCATCATCCAGCAGATTTGAAAATTGGGGAGGGAAAACTGCTTCCCAACTCAAACGAAGTTGTTCCATTTGTTTTTCTAGCGGATGAGGCTTTTCCTTTGCGGAGAAACATTATGCGTCCATATCCAGGTCGGAATATCATGAATTTACCACAAGAAGAAGTTATTTTCAACAAGCATCTGTCTAGAGCGCGAAGAGTTGTTGACAACGCATTTGGTATTATGGCCAGTCGCTTTCGGATATTCCGGAAACCAATTATAGCAAGCAAGCAAACCGCAAGAAATATTGTGAAGGCCACCGTTTGCCTTCTTAATTGGCTTCGTGAAAAATCAGCACCGAATATGTATGTGTACACCTACAAAACATACAACGCGAAGAGCAACCCATTTTGCAAAGTTTTCTGCAACCAGTGATGTCTTCTCACAGTAACCATGCATCTCAAGATGCTATTGCAGTAAGGAGAATGTATACAAATTATTTCAAAAACTTGCCAGAAAATATAATTGCATTTGAAAAAACACTTCCAAACTAAGTTAACTGTCTTTATTTTGGTGATTAGCAAATAAAATGTGTTTTACAAATACATTTTTTGAGCTTGAAATATTTTTTGCATCATTTCAGATTTAAGCTCAGATTTGACATTCTCTGGCAATTTTTCCATTTCTGATTGAAAATATAAGTAGAAAGGATCCTGTGGCGCACTTAAAATACCTGATGCTAAGGTATTCAGTTTTTGCAAGGCTGTTTGCATTTCGGTGTCAAAAGTTCCATGTTTTGGCTTCTTGCGTTTAAAGTTTGGGGTAGATGAAGATTCATCCATGGAGGAGCTTATGACTTCAGGATCTCCGGCCATTTCGTCAAAAAGTTCTTGCATGCCAGTGTAGTTTGTAGTTGTTGGTCTGTAAATATATTCATGAAATTTAATACCTGCGCGTTTCTTACACAATTTACTTTGGACTTGGTCATGAAACTAACAACAAAACTTACTCCTCATCTTCTACATATTTCCGTAAAAAATACATTTCTGATAACAAAAAAGTATCCATCTGCTTTTGTACTCGTCTCGCGCTTCCACTTGGGGCGTTACTGCTAGCAAGGGCGTTTTTAAATTTATTTCGGGTGCGTTTCCACAGCACTTGCACTTCATCCTCTACATAATAAAACTATGTATGTATGTAATTTTTCCTGAATAAGTCATTACTGTCCAAGTTTTTTCGTCTAGCTCTCTGTCGCTTCTTTTTTGAACGGCATACATTTTTCTGAATTTATCTACGAGCTCATTTTTATATCTGTTGTTTGTTCCTATGTTGTATATTGTGTTTAGTTCCTTTCCGTATGCCTCTCGCGATAGAGGTATTCGTTCAAGTCTGTTTGTTTTTTTAATTTTAATTTCAATTTCAATTTATTCAGTCTATGACATAGTATATCTTACAGACTAGAGGTATTTACATATACAATTTTCTTAAAACTTACGATACAGATCGTCAATGGCTGATTTAAAAACAGATCTCGGTGATGAAAACTCAATATTTAATCTCTTTGAAATTTTATTAAACTCTAAAAGCGCCCTAAATATTGGCGCATGAGAAAAATAAATGGCTGTGACCACATGAAGATAAAATGGTTTTTGAAAACGAAGAACTTTGCTGGGTATTATAAAACTGATCAGCCCGAGTAGTTCGGAACAGTCAACGAAACCATTAATTACATCATAAACAAACATTAGAGACTGAACTATTCTTCTACTCTCAAGTGATTTCAAGCTTATTAACCTATAGCGAGCACTATATGGGGGCAGCGGCTCTTCAAATTTTATCGATTGAAGGGCAAAGCGAATGAACTTACGTTGCACCCTTTCAATTCGAGTAGCATGGCAATTATAAATCCATATAATAGCGGCATACTCAAGTTTTGAACGAACAAAAGTAGCGGCGTAAAAAAGCAAGATTACTGTAAACCTTAGGTAGGACATAACATATGTGATTTCTGAAAGTAAAACGGTTATTGAACACAAAGCCAAGATCGGCAAAATCTTTAACTGAAATAAGTTGGTGATTAAAAATAAAATAGCACGATTGCCGAAACTCCGGAGATTTAGAAATAGACTTATGGAAACATTTATTAATAGTTTATTCCTGCGACTCCATTCGACAAGATTATTTAAAGCCGTGCTGAAGTACGGTTCATCGTTCGTTCGGCACATTTTATTTTGACTGCAATAAACAGCTGATAATCCGTCATTTGACAGGTGAAAATTTTTTACGAAACAAATAAAAATTCCTTTAAGTGGACAAATTGTACTTATCAATGGAGATATATCAGCTAATTAAACTCTTCTGCATAGAAATGCAAAAGCTGTGCTTGCTAATTTGGTGGAAAAGGTTACAAAACCGAAAAGGAATGGGAGGAAGCTACGGTGTGCGCAAAATGCTTTTGAAGCGGCCGAAAGAGGGGCATTTAACCCTACTTATTCCAAAAATCCGATTGAATGATGTGGAAACGTTCATAAATTTCCACCGCATGGACCCCAACAGTTTCGATGAACTTCTTCACATATTGGGCCCCAGTATGAGGAACACACCGAATAAAAGTGAGGAAGAAATAACACAAGCAGAAAGTTTAGCTTTAACGCTCAGGTAAACATATATATTTCCAAATGCATATGTACATACATACATAAATGATTATTTCTTAGAAATCTAGCAAGAGGCGATAGCATGAAATCGATCGGATTTTTTGCTTTCCGAATTTGTGCATCCACAACATCCAATATTATAAGGGAGACTTGTGAGCTCATATGGAAAAAATTGCAATTCGTTTTTCCTGCTCCTTCAGAAGATGTTTGGGCAAATGCCGCTGACGATTTTTTTTTTGAAGTGGGGGTTTCCCAATTGCCTAGGAGCAATAGACGGGAAACATGTTGTTGTACAGGTACGTATAATATTAACTTCGCTTAAATCTGTCTATAAATACATAAATATACTCTAGATTATCTTTTTACATGCCTACCTGTTAGCATACTTACCCACCTATGTACATATATACATATTTACTTTACTCACTATTCATCGTTTCTCATTTTTTCTTAAAACTTTACCATTTACATCAATTCATGAAATCCGATATTAACGCTTACCAATTTTCAGGCGTTTCCGAACCACAATTCGCTGACATACGACTATAAACATACGCATAGTATAATTTTAATGGCAGTGACTGATGCCAATTACAAATTTATTATGGTGGACATATGTAGGAGCATTGGGACATAACAGCGACGGCGGTGTGTTTAAAAGTTGTAGGTTTGGGTACAAAATTTTGCATCATCCAGCAGATTTGAAAATTGGGAAGGGAAAACTGCTTCCCAACTCAAACGAAGTTGCTCCATTTGTTTTTCTAGCGGATGAGGCTTTTCCCTTGCGGAGAAACATTATGCGTCCATATCCAGGTCGGAATATCATGAATTTACCACAAGAAGAAGTTATTTTCAACAAGCATCTGTCTAGAGCGCGAAGAGTTGTTGACAACGCATTTGGTATTATGGCCAGTCGCTTTCGGATATTCCGGAAACCAATTATAGCAAGCAAGCAAACCGCAAGAAATATTGTGAAGGCCACCGTTTGCCTGCATAATTGGCTTCGTAAAAAATCAGCACCGAATGATGTATGTGTACACCTACAAAACATACAACGCGAAGAGCAACCCATTTTGCAAAGTTTTCTGCAACCAGTGATGTCTTCTCACAGTAACCATGCATCTCAAGATGCTATTGCAGTAAGGAGAATGTATACAAATTATTTCAAAAACTTGCCAGAAAATATAATTGCATTTGAAAAAACACTTCCAAACTAAGTTAACTGTCTTTATTTTGGTGATTAGCAAATAAAATGTGTTTTACAAATACATTTTTTGAGCTTGAAATATTTTTTGCATCATTTCAGATTTAAGCTCAGATTTGACATTCTCTGGCAATTTTTCCATTTCTGATTGAAAATATAAGTAGAAAGGATCCTGCGGCGCACTTAAAATACCTGATGCTAAGGTATTCAGTTTTTGCAAGGCTGTTTGCATTTAGGTGTCAAAAGTTCCATGTTTTGGCTTCTTGCGTTTAAAGTTTGGGGTAGATGAAGATTCATCCATGGAGGAGCTTATGACTTCAGGATCTCCGGCCATTTCGTCAAAAAGTTCTTGCATGCCAGTGTAGTTTGTAGTTGTTGGTCTGTAAATATATTCATGAAATTTAATACCTGCGCGTTTCTTACACAATTTACTTTGGACTTGGTCATGAAACTAACAACAAAACTTACTCCTCATCTTCTACATATTTCCGTAAAAAATCCATTTCTGATAACAAAAAAGTATCCATCTGCTTTTGTACTCGTCTCGCGCTTCCACTTGGGGCGTTACTGCTGGCAAGGGCGTTTTTAAATTTATTTCGGGTGCGTTTCCACAGCACTTGCACTTCATCCTCTACATAATAAAATTAATCAACACATACTTATTAAAGAACTAGTTAGTAAATATAGTCCATTTTACTTGGCAATTCAAGTGCGTCCGCGATTTCACCCCAAGCTATTTGCTTAAGCTTATTATTTATGTACTCTTTTTGGCTGAGATCATACAAGAAGGTGTACTTTTCCTTTTGCACTTCTGAAAAAAGCTTTTTGAGCAACGCAAAATCTGAAAACGATTGACTTTAATTAAATGCTTAATAAATTGTTATAAATTTTAATTACTTTGTCCAGCCGGCGAAGACATTGCGAACTTTTGATGAAAGATGACAACAGCTGACAATGGTTTACATGGTTGCCTACATGTAAATTTGTAGTTTTTATTCCAAATCGTACATCCAATTTGGCTGAAAATTACAAAAACATGAGTAATGGCAGTCCTGATCATCAAGTTGTCCGGACAGAAAATCAAAATCAAATTGATTCGAACAAAGAGAGTTGAGCACATTTTGGTTACGCTCTCACTGAGACAAAGTGGGAAAAGAACGTGTAAAATTTCCAACCAAAGTTGTCCGGACAAGAACGATGAATCCGGCTTAAGTCCTGTTGTAGGAGATGAGAATCAGTCTCGCAGGTTATACTACGAAAAAACTTCAAATCATCAGCATAAAGCAACAAATTTGAACTTTTAAAACAGGAACCAATGTCATTAATGAAGAGAATTAATAAAATTGGTCCAAGAATGCTACCTTGTGGGACACCCACAAAAGAATGCGACTTGCAATTTTCTATTTCAACAAATAACAGCCGATTCGATAGATAAGATTTTAGCCAATCCAAAAAAACAGAGTGGAAACCAATACATTTGAGTTTATGCAATCAAAATGCATGGGAAACTCTATCAAAAGCTTTAGAGAAGTCTGTATGAATGGTGTCTATTTGTAGCCCACATTTAAATGCTGAGATGCAGTATTGAGAGAAAATGGCTAAGTTACTGACGGAAGAACGCCCACTGACAAATCCATGTTGATGCGGCTCTAAAATGGACTTTGTAGCGAAAGTAATTTTTTCTTTAACCACCTGTTCGAAAAGCTTTGAAAAGCTGTTAATTTAGAAATTGGTCTATAATTGTTTATGTCATTCCTACTACCTGATTTATAAATAGGGGTAATGGAGGCAACCTTCCATCGATTTATAAACACACCAGTAGAAAGAGATAGATTAATGATCGAACATAGAGGCCCACAAATAGAAAATTTACATTGCTTTAGAAAATAAGAGCAGAAACCATCAATATCGGGTTTCAATGAGGTCTTTAGGGCAGTTATACCATTCAGAACATCTATTTCAGATACAGACAGAAATCCAAAGTCCAATGATTGGGTAGAGTCAACACCGACGGGTGTACAAACAGAGTCATCATCAGATACAAAATTTGACTTGAAAAAGTCTGCAAAAAAATTTACAGACTCAGGCAGAGATTGTGAAAGCAACCCATTGAAATTCATGCATGTTGGAATATTGGTACAACCCTTTTTGGAACGAACGTATTTCCAAAAAGCTTTGGGGTTGTCCTTAAGTTCGGTTTCAAATCTACAAATGTATTGATTGTATAAAAACTTATCTAGAACATTGAACTGATTCATATAAAAAATGTATTTTTCTTTTCAATTTAAATTATTACTTTGAGCTTTATATAATTTGTAGAACTTGTTTCTTTGATTCTTTAACTTTTTTAGAATTTTGTTATACGAAGGTAATTTATGAATACGGGGTGGAAGAATTGAAAGGTTCTTCGAAAAAACATCGCTAGTTTTGTATAGAAAACTTTTAAAACAATCAGACACATCACTAGTGTTAAGAACGGAGTCCCAATTTATTTCGTTAAGGCAGCGTTAAACTTTTCATAATTAGCATTTCGAAAATTGAAAGAAATGCACTTTTCTTTACAGTAATCAACAACACTATAGAATTCCAATATTATGATAAGAGGCACATGATGTTTATCCGATCTACTTATTGGAAACGAATTATTATGTTATATATTATGTTTTCATCAACGAATACAAGATCCAAAATTTTACTTAAATTATTAAATAAGGTATTAATTTGGATAAGGTTAAGACTAAGAAGGCTATCTAAAAGGTGCATTTCATGAGATCTATTAACATTAGTTGGTTTTAAGATACCATTATAGTGTAGGGCAGACCAAACGACATCGCTAAGATTGAAATCACCTAATATGCAAAAATTACAATCCTCGTTTTTTTCGCAAAGATTAACAATATTTTCCGCATGTTCATTATATAAACTGTCTAAGCTATTCGGAGGAATGTAGGATACGCATATAAATAATTTATGAAAACTGCTAAGAACGCAGACGCAAAGTTGATCAAAAAGAGTGTCATTATTTGTTAACTGTTGTATGGAAGATCAGAACACCCCCTCCCTTGAAGTGTCCAGTTTTTAACGCATCCCTGTCTTTCCTATATACAACAAATTGATTTCAATCAAAAAATGCAGCATCGAAAAAATCCTTACTAAGCCAGGTTTCAACAAAAACGTAAATGTCATATTCAGCGCGAGAAGCTGCTAGAAAAATATCTTTGCATTTGGTCCGCATTCCGGACATAATTTGAAAATAAATTCTAAGAGATTTATTAAGAGAGTTATTGACTACTTTATTTTTTCTGTACTTTCCTCCTTTTGAAAAAAACGAAAAGGACGAACTTTTATATCAGATGGCCAAATGGTTGAATTTATACTACGCAAGTTGTCTACAGAAGCATCTTTCTTAATGAATTTATAGCATGCCAAATGATTACTTTAAATGCCAGGATGTCGTAAAACATAGGAGATAACATTCTCCGTTTGTCTGTCGGTATATTTTATTATTAAACTTAAAATAATTTTGTCGCAGTGTAGTTCGTAATGAGTTTGTGATTTGGGTTGTTTTATATGGTCCTTCGTTTTTTCGAGTAATGTTTTCCGGACCATATCTATTGTTTCTGTTTGTGGGATCGACGGGTATAAGTCCTTAATATCAAATGACACTAGCCTGCTTTGCTGTGTAATTTTCACGTTTGACAGTTTATGGATGAGTTCCGTCGTGTTTGCTACAATGTGCTCGTTGCGAAGTTCCAAGTTATCATTTAACAGCATTTTCGGATGTATGGACAGTCTATAAGCAGGAGCCGACTTATAGTTAATTACGGGTCTCATTTTTTTTTGGAAGCGCTATCAGTGGTGGTGCTGCCGAATTCATTTGGCTTAATAAGTGTGCTGTGTGGGGGGTTATAATATTGCTCGCTCCTTTTATGGCCTTCTTTATCTCTATTTGGTACCGGTCCGTGAGGCCTTCTCTAATTTCTCTGCACTTCATTTCCCCTATTAGTGTTTTGTATATATTCCTCTCTCTTCCGTTGTATTGCCTTTGTTGTTATTACATTGTTCTTCCTAAATTTCTGTTTTAAACTCTTCATAATCTTACTTTCGTGACTATATCTTCCATTTTCATTTATTTTAATTTGGTTTTCTATAATATTTCTGCATGTGTGCCTTGCGTGATCTCGGTCCTTACTTGGCAGCAAAGATATTCCTACTTCCGTATCTATAATAGCTTGTTCTGCTATCCTTATCCTGTTATTGTCCTTTATATTGTGTTTAAGTCCTTTCTCCAATAGTTTGGTTTCTTCCTCGCTGATGGATATGTTTGCAAGATTCACAAGTCTGGTGTCAAAGTCATGACCTTGTGATTTGTCTTTTACTCCATATGACCCCGTTAGTTTTTCCAGTTTTTTCTGTAATTTTTCGTATACCTGCTTCATTATGTGCTCAGTGTTCGTTTTTATATGTTCGAATAGGTCCATGATAATGTCTACCGGTATAACGTCCGCCAGTCTTAAGTGAATAGAAAGCAATTCCTTGTTTGATCGATCCTTCTTAGCGTACAAACGTCTCACTTCATTCTTTACAAAGTTCCTTTCAGCTTTCCTGATAGTTTTTCGGCTCGCTTCCACGTTTGTTTTTATTCTAATTCTTGCAAATTTTGGTGTAACGTTCGATGCTAGACATTGTTTGATAAACCAAATACTTGCTTTAGTTTTATAAATCTTTTTTAACCGTCGTTGATATACTGTCAAAAGTCCAGTCGTCGTAGAGTTATAAGCCTGACAGGCATTAACTATATTGTTTTCTTCTTTTTCTTGTCCGACAGGGTGAATTGTTGATATTTGTTGGAACGATTTTTCGACATCCCTTGTCAAGTTTGGTTTGGAGACAAACCGGTTTCGGCGTTGTCAGTGTCAATTTTCGTTTTATTCAGTTTATGTCTGTTGTTCCGTATTTATTTAGTATTGGTGCATAATCGTAAATGTTAACAAATGTTAAGTGTCCTGAGTATAGGTACCTAAAGTCTGGCGCGGTTAGAGTTCAAAAGGGTATATTTTATCTCGAATCTGCCTTTGCGGTAAGAACAGGTAGATAGTCAGTAATTTTAGCCCGTTTAGGTATTGCAGGTTTGTTTTGTATATTGATATCTGTGATTTTACCCACGTCTTTAATTTGTTTTTTTGTAAACAAGCCTTAATGGTGCAAATATCGCATCAGACTTGCTGTTTATTTGTTCGTTTATTATCCTCCCATCAAAGGTTTTTTGTTTATATATTTCCATATTTGCCAGAGCATTTAGGCGCCATACTTTTTGTTGTACGTGCAGTACCTGAACGGTTTTCTTTATGTTTGCGGGTGAACATTTTGCGTTTACCAAATGGTTTGCAAAAATAGATTCTGGTATTGCCGTGGGTTTTCGTATCCTTTTGTTGTAGTCCCTTATGTGTTCACGGAATCTTGTTCTTACTTTACGTCCTGTTTGTCCTATATAGCAATATTGACACTCACTGGTCAGTTTATACACGCCTTGTTTGTTCAATGGGTCTTCTTCATTCGTGCTGCTTTTAAGTATCCTTCCCATGTTGTTTCCAGTTTTGAACGCCGTGTGGATAATATACTTTCTGAAAGAATTTGCAAGTGTGTATGTCATTTTTACTGTATAAGTCATTACTGTCCAAGTTTTTTCGTCTAGCTCTCTGTCGCTTCTTTTTTGAACTGCATACATTTTTCTGAATTTATCTACGAGCTCATTTTTATATCTGTTGTTTGTTCCTATGTTGTATATTTTGTTTAGTTCCTTTCCGTATGCCTCTCACGATAGAGGTAATCGTTCAAGTCTGTTTGTTAGTTGTCTTATAGCGGCGTATTTGTGTTTTGAGGATAATTTGATGTGTTATGTATTATGGTGTCTGTAGCTGTCGGTTTTCTGTAAATTTCGTAGTCAAGTTTTTTGGCAATTTTGTCTATCTTAATCGTCTGATCCAGGTAATTTATTGTTCACTTTTTTCATTTATTTATTTATTTATTTCTGAAGTCTATGAACAAAATATTCTTTTGTGTAGTCTATATTAGAAATATTATAAGTTACATAAAAAGGTTTTAAGTCGATTTCAAAATATAGGCTTCGGCAGAGAGAGATCAATGTCTAAGGAGCTGGGAATTAGATTGATTTTTATTATATAGAGTTTTACTCATAGCAACTCTAAACAGGTCAGCATGCCGCAAGGTTCTGCTAGGAACATTGAAATATACTCTGCTAAGTAGTAAAGGGCAATCAACATTACCAGCAATAACATCAAATATAAAAGAAATAGACAAAAAAATACGACGATTATGCAGCGACATTAAATTAATTAATTGACAACGCGAAAAATAAGAAGGAATAGGCTCAGAGAAGTTCAGTGAATGCAATGCAGAACGAATAAACACCCCCTGAACTGATTCGAGCCTATTAATGTGTGTTTGGTAATAAGGTCTCCAAATATAGGCGGCATACTCTAATCTTGAACGAACAAAAGCAGAGAACAAGATCTTATGGTTGTAAGGATTAGTAAACGCAGAGCTATTGCGACGCACAAATGCAAGCATTGAAAATGAGTTCGCTACCACATAATTAATATGCTTGACAAACGTTAACTTCGAATCAATAAAAAACACCAAGGTCTTTGACCTCATTGATAGAGACCAAGCGAGTATCTGAAATACAGTAGGTCGTCGAAAGTGGTGCACGTTGTTTTGAAAAGGTTATTTAACATACGATTCCGAATACACCAAAGAAAAAGTCTGTCTATATCGGCTTGAAGTAATAGCGAATCATTGATAGATCTGATAACGGAATAGATTTTCAGATCATCAGCATACAAAAAAAATTTAGCAGTAGAAAGCAGGTCTCAATGTCATTTATAAATAATAAAAAGAACAGAGGGCCCAATATACTACGTTGCGGAACTCCGGAAGTGAGTGAAATGGATTTCGAAGCAATACCGTCCAGAACAACAGAGCTAGTTCTGTGCGATAAATAGGACATTATCCATTGGAGGAAGGTCGAATGAAAGCCAAGCTTCGAAAGTTTACGTACTAAAAGTATATGTGAAATTCTATCAAATGCCTTTGAAAAGTCCGTGTATATAGTATCCACTTGAAACCCGTTTTGGAAACTATTTAGACAGTCTTCTGTAAAAACAGCAAGATTAGTCACCGTAGATCTACCTGAAACAAAACCATGTTGTTGGGGACAAATGCCCTAAATGATTAAATAGGCTATTTTTGATAATACATTCAAAAAGTTTAGAGACTGTAATTAACTTAGAAATAGGGCGGTAATTACTAACATCACTCTTAATTCCACTTTTAAAAATAGGAGATATAGACGTGTGCTTCCAATGAATATCCCCGAATATAGTGATTTGTTAAAGATGTATTTTAAGGGTTCTACTAAAGAAACGCATTTCTTTAGCAATATGACAGGCATGCCATCGTCATCTGTTTGGCTGGAATATTTAAGGTTTTGAATACCAGTCACAATATCTTCATCTGTAAGAATTAGAGAGCCCACATTGAACGAAGCACATTCTTCGCGCCTATCATTGGAAGCAGTAACGTCATCTTCACAATCCGCAGCTAACACGTCATCGTCCGAGACCAAATTTGAGGCAAAGAAGTCGGCGAAAAGATTAGCTGCATCGCTTAATGAGGAAGCAGTGTCATCTTTGTAGAAAACAGAAGTGGGAATACTAGAGCTATTCTTCATGGATTTGATATATCGCCAAAAGCATTAGGATTATTTTTGATGCTGCTTTCAAAATTAGCAATGTAACTTTTATAACATGCCCTATTTAGATTATTAAACTGATCTCTATACGTAGAATAAGAGACAAAGTATTTGTTATCATTGGTTGATTTAAACTTTTTAACAAACTTGTTTCTGAGGTTCTTTAGACGCTTCAACTCTCTTGTGTGCCAAGACTGCTTATAAGTTAGTTTATTACAGACTGGTACATATGACTTACTTATGGAAAAAATTATATTCTTAAACTCATTAAAACAAAAAGCCGCATCACCGGACCCAAATACAACACTCCAATCAATAGAGGAGAAAGTATGTTCTAGAAAAGCAAAGTCACAACACTCATATTTAATGGAAACCTTTAGATTATTTCAAGGAATACGAAAGTATTTAAATAACTCAATCTCCAAAACTAACGGGAGATGATGTACATTTGGCGGTGAAACTGCAGTAGAGGTAAAATTTAAATTAAACTTAATGTTACTACTAAAAAAATTAGGTCTAATATGCGATTAAGACTATTAGAGAATACATTAATTTGAGCTTAATCGATACTTAAAAAAATATCAACTAGGTACTACTCTACATTATTACTTATATTAGAAGGGGTTAGATACCAATTACTACAAACATAAGACCACGATATATTGCAAAGATTAAAGCCTCCAAGAACTCATAGCTGTTGTTCACTAAAGTCCGCTTGGAGAGCAATGATGTTGTCAACGTGGGCCCTATAAATTAGTTCAACAGTTCCTGGCGGGATATAAGAAGCACAAAAGAAGAGTAATCCAGCTGCTCCTTTCACACGCACACAGAGCCGATCAAGCAAAGAGTCCGCAAGCTTTAAAGCAATTGCAGAAGCATTAAGTTCACAACGGCAGGCTACGAGTACACCTCCCTCCCTACTGCAACCAGTTTTAACAGCATCCCGATCCTTTCTAAAAACATCATAGTGGTTGAGGTCAAAAAATTTAGCATCATAAAACTTTTCATTGAGCCATGTCTCAATAATAACAAATACGTCGTATTCAAATTGCGAACTAAGTAAGCGCACATCCTCAGATTTTGATCGCATACCCGAGGTATTATGAAAATAGATTCTAATGTATTTACGTTGTTTAGAATCTAGTTCCGTTAAGTTGTTTGTTGAGCTGGTTTTGTTTTCTCGAAAAAACGGAACGGTCGAACTGCTACATTCGCAAGCCAAAGGTCCGAGTTTAAAAGCGAATCCACGATGACTCAGGAACTCCTAATTTAAAATTAATCCTTTTCAAATTAGCTAGAGACGCATCTTTTTTCACAAGTTTGTAGCAAAACAAACTACTTTTAATAGTGCCTGTCTGCCTAGCTACATAATCCATAATATTATCCTCAGTAACTGATGTTGAGAACGATGATAAATGCAACCACTTCAGCCGGACTGCATTGGTGCCCACAACAAGCGAATGTTTTTTGCGCTTCTTTTTGGTTACCACAGACCACTGTGCACGCTTATCAGACATAGGCACACTATTAATAACAGCACCACCAGCAGCATCAGCAGCATTAGCAGCACCAGCAGGTGCAGCAAAACACGAAATAACGGGCTTCGCAAAACAAACTTCCGAAGCAGCAACAGTCTCTGCGCAAATAAAAGCAGGAGTATAAGCAGTGTTAGTAGTCGCAGACAAGTTGTTGTTGTTGTTGTTTATAACAGCGGCATAGCTTAAAGCAGCAGCAATTACTTAATGTTATTAGCAGCAACAACATTACAAGAGCTCTCAACGGCGCTTTTGAGGGCATTTACTTTAGCAGCTAAGGCATTAATACTCGTAGCATCGTTGTTGTCATTGGCGGTGTTGGATAAAAAAGATATCATTTGATTTTTTAATAAATCAATTTGTATAAACAAATCTTTAAATTTTACGTCAAGCACACTCATCATTGTTTCAAACCCTTGTTTTTGTGCTGTCACAACCGAATCGAAAGTTTTGCATATATTTTCTGGTGTATTTAAACAAATCGAGCAAAAATAGCATAAGTGGCGATTGGTACTAAGCCGTTTAATGTCGGGTTCCGTGATCTGCCCTTCGCAGCAAGCGCGGTGGAATCTTTTTTTGCAAAAACCATTACATGGCACTATGTTTATGTCACTTCTTGCGAATAACTTATCACATTTCCCACAGAAATCGTCCATATTAAGAAATGAGATGAAAAAACTAAGAGCGAAGCAAAAACACGTCTAAACACTTCGACACATGACATCCATCGTAAACATAATATATCCATGTTGTTTGTTTAGGTATTTCAGTATTTGCTCTTCATTGTCCTTGGTGATCACGCAGATAATGCCATCCACGAACCTTGCATAGAATACTACGCCTAACTCGGCTTTAAGTTCTTCCATATGCTGTCCCTCCAGTTCTTGCATAAATACCTCCATGAGGATGGCCGAGGTTGGATTTCCCATTCCGAGTCCGTTTGTTTGTCGGTATATTTTATGATTTAACTTAAAATAATTTTGTCGCAGTGTAGTTCGTAATGAGTTTGTGATTTGGGTTGTTTTATATGGTCCTTCGTTTTTTCGAGTAATGTTTTCCGGACCATATCTATTGTTTCTGTTTGTGGGATCGACGGGTATAAGTCCTTAATATCAAATGACACTAGCCTTCTTTGCAGTGTAATTTTCACGTTTGCGAGTTTATGGATGAGTTCCGTCGTGTTTGCTACAATGTGCTCGTTACGAAGTTCCAAGTTATCATTTAACAGTATTTTCGGATGTTGGACAGTCTCTAACCAGGAGCCGACTTAAAGTTAATTACGGATGGATTTTTGGAAGCGCTGTCAGTGGTGGTGCTGCCGGATTCATTTGGCTTAATAAGTGTGCTGTGTCGGGGGTTATAATATTGCTCGCTTATTTAGTAACCTTCTTTACATCTATTTGGTACCGGTCCGTGAGGTCTTCTCTAATTTCTCTGCACTTCATTTCCCCTATTAGTGTTTTAGTTTTTGGTTTATATTCCTCTCTCTTCATGAGTACCGTTGTATTGCCTTTGTTGTTATTATGTTGTTCTTCCTAAATTTCTTTTTTAAACTCTTCATAATCTTACTTTCGTGGTTATATCTTCCATTTTCATTTACTTAGCATCAAAGATATTCCTACTTATGTATCTATAATAGCTTGTTCTGCTATCCTTATACTGTTATAGTCCTTTATATTGTGTTTAAGTCCTTTCTCCAATAGTTTGGTTTCGTCCTCGCTGATGGATATGTTTGCAAGATTCACTAGTCTGGTGTGAAAGTCATGACCTTGTGTTCGAATAGGTCCACGAGATTGTCTACCGGTATAACGTCCGCCAGTATTAAGTAAACACAAAGCAATTTCTCGTTTGATCGATCCTTCTTAGCGTACAAACTTCTCATTTCATTCTTTACAAAGTCCCTTTCAGCTTTCCTGATAGTTTTCCGGCTCGCTTCCGTGTTTGTTTTTATTCTAATTCTTGCAAATTTTGGTGTAACGTTCGATGCTAGACAATGATTGATAAACCAAATACTAGCTTTAGTTTTATAAATCTTTTTTAACCGTCGTTGATATACTGTCAAAAGTCCAGTCGTCGTAGAGTTATAAGCCTGACAGGCATTAACTATATTGTTTTCTCCTTTTTCTTGTCCGACAGGGTGAATTGTTGATATTTATTGGAACGATTTTCCGTCATACCTTGTCAAGTTTGGTTTGGAGACAAACCGGTTTCGGCGTTGTGCCATCTTTAGTGTCAATTTTCGTTCTGTTCAGTTTATGTCTGTTGTTCCGTATTTATTTCGTTTTTTCGGTCAACCAGCAATTGGTGCATAATCGTAAATGTTAAGAAATGTTAAGTGTCCTGAGTATAGGTACCTAAAGTCTCGCGCGGTTAGAGTTCAAAAGGGTATATTTTATCTCGAATCTGCCTTTGCGGTAAGAACAGGTAGATAGTCAGTAATTTTAGTCCGTTTAGGTATTCCAGGTTTGTTTTGTGCAAATATCGCATCAGAGTTGCTGTTTATTTATTTTTTTGTTTATATATTTCCATGTTTTTAAGAGCATTTAGGCGCCGTCCTCTTTGTTGTACGCGCAATACCTTAACGGGTTTCTTTATGTTTGCGGGTGAACAGTTTGCGTTTACCAAATGGTTTGCCGTTGGTTTTCGTATCTTTCGTTGTAGTCCCTTATGTGTTCAAGGAATCTTGTTCTTACTTTACGTCTTGTTTGTCCTATATAGCTATATTGACACTCACAAGTCAGTTTATACACGCCTTGTTTGTTCAATGGGTCTTCTTCATTCGTGCTGCTTTTAAGTATCCTTCCCAGGTTGTTACCCAAATTTGAACGCCGTGTGGATATTATACTTTTTACAAAAATTTGCAAGTTTGTATGTAATTTTTCCTGAATAAGTCATTACTGTCCAAGTTTTTTCGTCTAGCTCTCTGTCGCTTCTTTTTTGAACTGCATAAATTTTTCTGAATTTATCTACGAGCTCCTTTTTATATCTGTTGTTTGTTCCTATGTTGTATATTGTGTTTAGTTCCATTCCGTATGCCTCTCGCGATAGAGGTATTCGTTCAAGTCTGTTTGTTTTTTCAATTTTAATTTCAATTTCAATTTATTCAGTGTATGACATAGTATATCTTACAGACTAGAGGTATTTACATATACAATTTTCTTAAAACTTACGATACAGATCGTCAATGGCTGATTTAAAAACAGATCTCGGTGATGAAAAATCAATATTTAATCTCTTTGAAATTTTATTAAACCCTAAAAGCGCCCTAAATATTGGCGCATGAGAAAAATAAATGGCTGTGACCACATGAAGATAAAATGGTTTTTGAAAACGAAGAACTTTGCTGGGTATTATAAACATTTATTAATAGTCAATGAAAGTTTATTCCTGCGACTCCATTCGACAAGATTATTTAAGTCCTGTTCTAGGAGATGAGAATCAGTCTCGCAGGTTATACTACGAAAAAACTTCAAATCATCAGCATAAAGCAACAAATTTGAACTTTTAAAACAGGAACCAATGTCATTAATGAAGAGAATTAATAAAATTGGGCCAAGAATGCTACCTTGTGGGACACCCGAGGACGCAACAAAAGAATGCGACTTGCAATTTTCTATTGCAACAAATAACAACCGATTCGATAGATAAGATTTTAGCCAATCCAAAAAAACAGAGTGGAAACCAATACAATTGAGTTTATGCAATCAAAATGCATGGGAAACTCTATCAAAAGCTTTAGAGAAGTCTGTATAAATGGTGTATATTTGTAGCCCACATTTAAATGCTGAGATGCAGTATTGAGAGAAAATGGTTAAGTTACTGGCGGAAGAACGCCCACTGACAAATCCGTGTTGATGCGGCTCTAAAATGGATTTTGTAGCGAGAGTAATTTTTTCTTTAACCACCTGTTCGAAAAGCTTTGAAAAACTGTTAATTTAGAAATCTGTCTATAATTGTTTATATCATTCCTACTACCTGATTTATAAATAGGGGTAATGGAGGCGACCTTCCATCGATTTATAAACACACCAGTAGAAAGAGATAGATTAATGATCGAACATAGAGGCCCACAAATAGAAAATTTACATTGCTTTAGAAAATAAGAGCAGACACCATCAATATCGGGTTTCAATGAGGTCTTTAGGGTAGTTATACCATTCAGAACATCTATTTCAGAGACAGACAGAAACCAAAGTCAATGATTGGGTAGAGTCAACAGCAACACAGCAAACAATTTACAGACTCAGGCAGAGATTGTGAAAGCAACCCATTGAAATTCATACATTTTGGAATATTGGTACAACCCTTTTTGGAACGAACGTATTTCCAAAAAGCTTTGGGGTTGTCCTTAAGTTCGGTTTCAAATCTACAAATGTATTGATTGTATTAAAACTTATCTAGAACATTGATCTGATTCATATAAAAAATGTATTTTTCTTTTAAATTTAAATTATTACTTTGAGCTTTATATAATTTGTAGAACTTGGTAATTTATGAATACGAAGTAAAACAATTAAAAGGGTCTTAGAAAAAACATCGCTAGTTTTGTATAGAAAACTTTCAAAACAATCAGACACATCACTAGTGTTAAGAACGGAGTCACAATTTATTTTGGTTAAGGAAGCGTTTAACTTTTCATAATTAGCATTTCGAAAATTGAAAGTAATGCACTTTTCTTTACAGTAATCAACAACACTATAAAATTCCAACATTATGATAAGAGGCACATGATGTTTATCCGTTCTACTTATTGGAAACGAGCATTCAAACAAATTATATATTATGTTTTCATCAACGAATACAAGATCCAAAATTTTACTTAAATTATTAAATAAGGTATTGATTTGGATAAGGTTAAGACTAAGAAGGCTATCTAAAAGGTGCATTTCATGAGATCTATTAACATTAGTTGGTGTTAAGATACCATTATATTGTAGGGCAGACCAAACGATATCGCTAAGATTGAAATCACCTAGTATGCAAAAATTACAATCCTCGTTTTTTTCGCAAAGATTAACAATATTTTCCGCATGTTCATTATATAAACTATCTAAGCTATTCGGAGGAATGTAGGATACGCATATAAATAATTTATGAAAACTGCTAAGAATGCAGACGCAAAGTTGATCAAAAAGAGTGTCATTATTTGTTAACTGTTGTATTAAAGACCGTAAGCTACTCTTCACAGCGATCAGAACACCCCCTCCTTTGAAGTGTCCAGTTCTTAACGCATCCCTGTCTTTCCTATATACAACAAATTGATTTCAATCAAAAAATGCAGCATCGAAAAAATCCTTACTAAGCCAGGTTTCAACAAAAACGTAAATGTCATATTCAGCGCGAGAAGCTGCTAGAAAAATATCTTTGGATTTGGTCCGCATTCCGGACATATTTTGAAAATAAATTCTAAGAGATTTATTAAGAGAGTTATTGACTACTTGATTTGTTCGGTACTTTCCTCCTTTTGAAAAAAACAAAAAGGACGAACTTTTATATCAGATGGCCAAATGGTTGAATTTATACTACGCAAGTTGTCTACAGAAGCATCTTTCTTAATCAATTTATAGCATGCCAAATGATTACTTTAAATGCCAGGATGTCGTAAAACATAGGAGATAACATTCTCCGTTTGTCTGTCAGTATATTTTATTATTAAACTTAAAATAATTTTGTCGCAGTGTAGTTCGTAATGAGTTTGTGATTTGGGTTGTTTTATATGGTCCATCGTTTTTTGGAGTAATGTTTTCGGGACCATATCTATTGTTTCTGTTTGTGGGATCGACGGGTATAAGTCCTTAATATCAAATGACACTAGCCTGCTTTGCTGTGTAATTTTCACGTTTGCCAGTTTATGGATGAGTTCCGTCGTGTTTGCTACAATGTGCTCGTTACGAAGTTCCAAGTTATCATTTAACAGCATTTTCGGATGTTTGGACAGTCTATAAGCAGGAGCCGACTTATAGTTAATTACGGGTCTCATTTTTTTTTGGAAGCGCTATCAGTGCTGGTGCTGCCGGATTCATTTGGCTTAATAAGTGTGCTGTGTCGGGGGTTATAATATTGCTCGCTCCTTTTATGGCCTTCTTTATCTCTATTTGGTACCGGTCCGTGAGGCCTTCTCTAATTTCTCTGCACTTCATTTCCCCTATTAGTGTTTTGTATATATTCCTCTCTCTTCCGTTGTATTGCCTTTGTTGTTATTACATTGTTCTTCCTAAATTTCTGTTTTAAACTCTTCATAATCTTACTTTCGTGACTATATCTTCCATTTTCATTTATTTTAATTTGGTTTTCTATAATATTTCTGCATGTGTGCCTTGCGTGATCTTGGTTCTCACTTGGCAGCAAAGATATTCCTACTTCCGTGTCTATAATAGCTTGTTCTTTCTCCAATAGTTTGGTTTCTTCCTCGCTGATGGATATGTTTGCAAGATTCACAAGTCTGGTGTCAAAGTCATGACCTTGTGAGTTGTCTTTTACTCCATATGACCCCGTTAGTTTTTCCAGTTTTTTCTGTAATTTTTCGTATACCCGTTTCATTATGTGCTCAGTGTTCGTTTTTATATGTTCGAATAGGTCCATGATAATGTCTACCGGTATAACGTCCGCCAGTCTTAAGTAAATAGAAAGCAATTCCTCGTTTGATCGATCCTTCTTAGCGTACAAACGTCTCACTTCATTCTTTACAAAGTTCCTTTCAGCTTTCCTGATAGTTTTTCGGCTCGCTTCCACGTTTGTTTTTATTCTAATTCTTGCAAATTTTGGTGTAACGTTCGATGCTAGACATTGTTTGATAAACCAAATACTTGCTTTAGTTTTATAAATCTTTTTTAACCGTCGTTGATATACTGTCAAAAGTCCAGTCGTCGTAGAGTTATAAGCCTGACAGGCATTAACTATATTGTTTTCTTCTTTTTCTTGTCCGACAGGGTGAATTGTTGATATTTGTTGGAACGATTTTTCGACATCCCTTGTCAAGTTTGGTTTGGAGACAAACCGGTTTCGGCGTTGTCAGTGTCAATTTTCGTTCTATTCAGTTTATGTCTGTTGTTCCGTATTTATTTAGTATTGGTGCATAATCGTAAATGTTAACAAATGTTAAGTGTCCTGAGTATAGGTACCTAAAGTCTGGCGCGGTTAGAGTTCAAAAGGGTATATTTTATCTCGAATCTGCCTTTGCGGTAAGAACAGGTAGATAGTCAGTAATTTTAGCCCGTTTAGGTATTGCAGGTTTGTTTTGTATATTGATATCTGTGATTTTACCCACGTCTTTAATTTGTTTTTTTGTAAACAAGCCTTAATGGTGCAAATATCGCATCAGAGTTGTTGTTTATTTGTTCGTTTATTATCCTCCCATCAAAGGTTTTTTGTTTATATATTTCCATATTTGCCAGAGCATTTAGGCGCCATCCTTTTTGTTGTACGTGCAGTACCTGAACGGTTTTCTTTATGTTTGCGGGTGAACATTTTGCGTTTACCAAATGGTTTGCAAAAATAGATTCTGGTATTGCCGTGGGTTTTCGTATCCTTTTGTTGTAGTCCCTTATGTGTTCACGGAATCTTGTTCTTACTTTACGTCCTGTTTGTCCTATATAGCAATATTGACACTCACTGGTCAGTTTATACACGCCTTGTTTGTTCAATGGGTCTTCTTCATTCGTGCTGCTTTTAAGTATCCTTCCCATGTTGTTTCCAGTTTTGAACGCCGTGTGGATAATATACTTTCTGAAAGAATTTGCAAGTGTATATGTCATTTTTACTGTATAAGTCATTACTGTCCAAGTTTTTTCGTCTAGCTCTCTGTCGCTTCTTTTTTGAACTGCATACATTTTTCTGAATTTATCCACGAGCTCCATTTTATATCCGTTGTTTGTTCCTATGTTGTATATTTTGTTTAGTTCCTTTCCGTATGCCTCTCACGATAGAGGTAATCGTTCAAGTCTGTTTGTTAGTTGTCTTATAGCGGCGTATTTGTGTTTTGAGGATAATTTGATGTGTTATGTATTATGGTGTCTGTAGCTGTCGGTTTTCTGTAAATTTCGTAGTCAAGTTTTTTGGCAATTTTGTCTATCTTAATCGTCTGATCCAGGTAATTTATTGTTCACTTTTTTCATTTATTTATTTATTTATTTCTGAAGTCTATGAACAAAATATTCTTTTGTGTAGTCTATATTAGAAATATTATAAGTTACATAAAAAGGTTTTAAGTCGATTTCAAAAAATAGGCTTCGGCAGAGAAAGATCAACATTACCAGCAATAACTTCAAATATAAAAGAAATAGACAAAAAAATACGACGATTATGCAGCGACATTAAATTAATTAATTGACAACGCGAAAAATAAGAAGGAATAGGCTCAGAGAAGTTCAGTGAACGCAATGCAGAACGAATAAACACCCCCTGAACTGATTCGAGCCTATTAATGTGTGTTTGGTAATAAGGTCTCCAAATATAGGCGGCATACTCTAATCTTGAACGAACAAAAGCAGAGAACAAGATCTTATGGGTGTAAGGATTAGTAAACGCAGAGCTATTGCGACGCACAAATGCAAGCATTGAAAATGAGTTCGCTACCACATAATTAATATGCTTGACAAACGTTAACTTCGAATCAATAAAAAACACCAAGGTCTTTGACCTCATTGATAGAGATCAAGCGAGTATCTGAAATACAGTAGGTCGTCGAAAGTGGTGCACGTTGTTTTGAAAAGGTTATTTGACATACGATTCCGAATACACCAAAAAAAGTCTGTCTATATCGGCTTGAAGTTATAGCGAATCATTGATAGATCTGATAACGGAATAGATTTTCAGATCATCAGCATACAAAAAAAATTTAGCAGCAGAAAGCAGGACCCAATGTCATTTATAAATAATAAAAAGAATAGAGGGCCCAATATACTACGTTGCGGAACTCCGGAAGTGAGTGAAATGGATTTCGAAGAAATACCGTCCAGAACAACAGAGCTAGTTCTGTGCGATAAATAGGACATTATCCATTGGAGGAAGGTCGAATGAAAGCCAAGCTTCGAAAGTTTACGTACTAAATTATATGCGAAATTCTATCAAACGCCTTTGAAAAGTCCGTGTATATAGTATCCACTTGAAACCCGTTTTGGAAACTATTTAGACAGTCTTCTGTAAAAACAGCAAGATTAGTCACCGTAGATCTACCTGAAACAAAACCATGTTGCTGGGGACAAATGCCCTAAATGATTAAATAGGCTATTTTTGATAATACATTCAAAAAGTTTAGAGACTGTAATTAACTTAGAAATAGGGCGGTTATTACTAACATCACTCTTATTTCCACTTTTAAAAATAGGAGATATAGACATGTGCTTCCAATGAATATCCCCGAATATAGTAATTTGTTAAAGATGTATTTTAAGGGTTCTACTAAAGAAACGCATTTTTTTTAGCAATATGACAGACATGCCATCGTCATCTATTTGGCTGGAATATGTAAGGTTTTGAATACCAGTCACAATATCTTCATCTGTAAGAATTAGAGAGCCCACATTGAACGAAGCACATTCTTCGCGCCTATCATTGGAAGCAGTAACGTCATCTTCACAATCCGCAGCTAACACGTCATCGTCCGAGACCAAATTTGAGGCAAAGAAGTCGGCGAAAAGATTAGCTGCATCGCTTAATGAGGATGCAGTGTCATCTTTGTAGAAAACAGAAGTGGGAATACTAGAGCTATTCTTCATGGATTTGATATATCGCCAAAAGCATTTAGGATTATTTTTGATGCTGCTTTCAAAATTAGCAATGTAACTTTTATAACATGCCCTATTTAGATTATTAAACTGATCTCTATACGTAGAATAAGAGACAAAGTATTTGTTATCATTGGTTGATTTATACTTTTTAACAAACTTGTTTCTGAGGTTCTTTAGACGCTTCAACTCTCTTGTGTGCCAAGACTGCTTATAAGTTAGTTTATTACAGACTGGTACATATGACTTACTTATGGAAAAAATTATATTCTTAAACTCATTAAAACAAAAAGCCGCATCACCGGACCCAAATACAACACTCCAATCAATAGAGGAGAAAGTATGGTCTAGAAAAGCACAGTCACAACACTCATATTTAATGGAAACCTTTAGATTATTTCGAGGAATACGAAAGTATTTAAATAACTCAATCTCCAAAACTAACGGGAGATGATGTACATTTGGCGGTGAAACTGCAGTAGAGGTAAAATTTAAATAAAACTTAATGTTACTACTAAAAAAATTAGGTCTTATATGCGATTTAGACTATTAGAGAATATATTAATTTGAGCTTCATCGATAAAAATATCAACTAGGTACTACTCTACATTATTACTTATATTAGAAGGGGTTAGATACCAATTATTACAAACATAAGACCACGATATATTGCAAAGATTAAAGCCTCCAAGAACACATAGCTGTTGTTCACTAAAGTCCGCTTGGAGAGCAATGATGTTGTCAACGTGGGCCCTTTAAATGTGTTCAACACTTCCTGGCGGGATATAAGAAGCACAAAAGAAGAGTAATCCAGCTGCTCCTTTCACACGCACACAGAGCTGATCAAGCAAAGAGTCCGCAAGCTTTAAAGCAATTGCAGAAGCATTAAGTTCACAACGGCAGGCTACGATTACACCTCCATCGCTACTGCAACCAGTTTTAACAGCATCCCGATCCTTTCTAAAAACATCATAGTGGTTGAGGTCAAAAAATTTAGCATCATAAAACTTTTCATTGAGCCATGTCTCGATAATAACAAATACGTCGTATTCAAATTGCGAACTAAGTAAGCGCACATCCTCAGATTTTGATCGCATACCCGAGGTATTATGAAAATATATTCTAATGTATTTACGTTGTTTAGAATCTAGTTCCGTTAAGTTGTTTGTTGAGCTGGTTTTGTTTTCTCGAAAAAACGGAACGGTCGAAGTGCTACATTCGCAAGCCAAAGGTCCGAGTTTAAAAGCGAATCCACGATGACTCAGGAACTCCTAATTTAAAATTAATCCTTTTCAAATTAGCTAGAGACGCATCTTTTTTCACAAGTTTGTAGCAAAGCAAACTACTTTTAATAGTGCCTGTCTGCCTAGCTAAATAATCCATAATATTATCCTCAGTAACTGATGTTGAGAACGATGATAAATGCAACCACTTCAGCCAGACTGCAACCTCTAAATCAACATTTGCATTGGTGCCCACAACAAGCGAATGATTTTTGCGCTTCTTTTTGGTTACCACAGACCACTGTGCACGCTTATCAGACATAGGCACACTATTAATAACAGCAGCGCCAGCAGCATAAGCAGCATTAGCAGCACCAGCAGGTGCAGCAAAACACGAAATAACGGGCTTCGCAAAACAAACTTCCGAAGCAGCAACAGTCTCTGCGCAAATAACAGCAGGAGTATAAGCAGTGTTAGTAGTCGCAGACAAGTTGTTGTTGTTGTTGTTTATAACAGCGGCATAGCTTAAAGCAGCAGCAATTACTTAATGTTATTAGCAGCAACAACATTACAAGAGCTCTCAACGGCGCTTTTGAGGGCATTTACTTTAGCAGCTAAGGCATTAATACTCGTAGCATCGTTGTTGTCATTGGCGGTGTTGGATAAAAAAGATATCATTTGATTTTTTAATAAATCAATTTGTATAAACAAATCTTTAAATTTTACGTCAAGCACACTCATCATTGTTTCAAACCCTTGTTTTTGTGCTGTCACAACCGAATCGAAAGTTTTGCATATATTTTCTGGTGTATTTAAACAAATCGAGCAAAAATAGCATAAGTGGCGATTAGTACTAAGCCGTTTAATGTCGGGTTCCGTGATCTGCCCTTCGCAGCAAGCGCGGTGGAATCTTTTTTTGCAAAAACCATTACATGGCACCATGTTTATGTCACTTCTTGCGAATAACTTATCACATTTCCCACAGAAATCGTCCATATTAAGAAATGAGATGAAAAAACTAAGAGCGAAGCAAAAACACGTCTAAACACTTCGACACATGACATCCATCGTAAACATAATATATCCATGTTGTTTGTTTAGGTATTTCAGTATTTGCTCTTCATTGTCCTTGGTGATCACGCAGATAATGCCATTCACGTACCTTGCATAGAATACTACGCCTAACTCGGCTTTAAGTTCTTCCATATACTGTCCCTCCAGTTCTTGCATAAATACCTCCATGAGGATGGCCGAGGTTGGATTTCCCATTCCGAGTCCGTTTGTTTGTCGGTATATTTTATTATTTAACTTAAAATAATTTTGTCGCAGTGTAGTTTGTAATGAGTTTGTGATTTGGGTTGTTTTATATGGTCCTTCGTTTTTTCGAGTAATGTTTTCCGGACCATATCTATTGTTTCTGTTTGTGGGATCGACGGGTATAAGTCCTTAATATCAAATGACACTAGCCTGCTTTGCTGTGTAATTTTCACGTTTGCCAGTTTATGGATGAGTTCCGTCGTTTTTGCTACAATGTGCTCGTTACGAAGTTCGAAGTTATCATTTAACAGCATTTTCGGATGTTTGGACAGTCTATAAGCAGGAGCAAACTTATAGTTAATTACGGGTCTCATTTTTTTTGGAAGCGCTATCAGTGCTGGTGCAGCCGGATTCATTTGGCTTAATAAGTGTGCTGTGTCGGGGGTTATAATATTGCTCGCTCCTTTTATGGCCTTCTTTATCTCTATTTGGTACCGGTCCGTGAGGCCTTCTCTAATTTCTCTGCACTTCATTTCCCCTATTAGTGTTTTGTATATATTCCTCTCTCTTCCGTTGTATTGCCTTTGTTGTTATTATGTTGTTCTTCCTAAATTTCTGTTTTAAACTCTTCATAATCTTTCTTTCGTGACTATATCTTCCATTTTCATTTATTTTAATTTGGTTTACTATAATATTTCTGCATGTGTGCCTTGCGTGATCTGGGTCCTCACTTGGCGAAGGCACTGTAGTAGGGTAAGGATTCTAGCAAGGTTGTTAAGAAATAGCTCATTAGGGCAGGACATAAATATAAAAAAATAAAAATAAAATAGTATTACACAAAACACACATAAAATAGAATACAATCATAAAATATAAATAATAATAATATTAACAAAATAATATTAAAGGAAAAACACTTAAATTAAATATATAAAGAAGTAAATAAATAAATAAAAAAATAAATTATAATAATAAAACAAAAATAAAAAAATCTATATATATAAAAATAAGTGGCAATTTATTGGTACGCTATAGCTCAAGAACCACTGAACGAATCACCTCCAAATTTTTAGGGTACCTTCGGGCCTATGAGTAGATGGTTTCTGTGAAGTTTGCATTGCATTGGACAAGTGGTTTCAAAGATATATGGTCTGTTCTGAAATGCATCATGTTGCGCAAACTGTTTTTGACCGACCAGCAGCACTGCAAAATGTAAGTATAAGAAAAAAGTCGTCGCTCAGTTAGCTAGCAAGAATGATGCATAACAAGATTGCGCCCATCAGAGTGAAACTTCGTAGTGACGTCAGAGTAGTAAAGTTAAGGAGAGAAATAAGCATAAGAATGCAGGCAGAACAACTACAACAATTTTACTACTAAAGGAAGAATTAGAGGTGCCATAAGCATAACCACATTTAGCAGATGATCCAACCAACCTTATGAGCAACAATGTTTCCGATTAGTAGTGCCATACCATAACGCCATAGCCATAACCATAACGCTGCGAACATTTGGTTTTCATTATCATTATCTAAGTGCATCACGTGCGCTGCGAAAAATATTGGTGATAGATCAAAATAATGTACTAAATCTCTAAAATTAATTTAAATTTTCATTTTTGAGCGTCAAACTCAATGTGCCGTCGCTGGGGTACGGGAGGGGAGTCAATGTCAAGAAATAGTGTTTGCATCGTTGACAGTGCATTGCGAGTAACATTTCAAGAATAATAGTAGAGTAGAATAAGAAAACGCCGAAAATATATTTAAATTTGAACAAGCATCTCGATGTGTCAAGTGTCAAACACAATTCTGCTAAATTGTGCATAATGTTATTCGCTCTTTCGGTTCTAAAGCTCTAGCAGTAAGTACACGTTTGTGAAAGCAGTGTGTGAATTTGTGTGTATTTTTTTTCAACAGATTTTCTTGAATACAATTTCAATTGTGTCCTGCATTCGTTATATTGCAGTAAATTGTTCGATTTTTTGGCGAATACCGAACACGTGCTCAGCATTGAATCAATAGGTCTGTGTACTACTATTAAATTATTTTAAAAAATTGCTAAAGATTCAGGTCAATTTTTTTAAAATTTCAGTTAAACAAAAATTGGTGTTGAAAAAATGCCACGAGCAAGACGCGCAAATATAGGTCGACGTACGCGTCACAATACGAATAGATTGGAGACAAGAAGATCACAGAGTGAAGAAATGCGAGCAATAGAAAATGTGTTACGACAACAAACACAACATAATCCATTGCCATCACAAGCACGTATTGCACGTATTCCACATCGTCTTGCTAATGAAATGGAATTCTCTGCTTTCAATTATAACTTTCGCAACGATTACGCAAGACATGGCAACATTGGTCAAATGTCAGTGAGATGTGAATATTGTGATGCAGCCAAATTCTTAGGTGAAACGGCTGGCATGTGTTGTGCAAATGGAAAAGTAAAATTGCCACCATTCGAAACACCACCAGATCCATTGCGCACATTGATCATGGGAACATCACCACAGTCGAAGCATTTTTTAGCTCACATCCAAAAATACAATGCGGTATTCCAAATGACATCATTTGGTGTATCGAACATTGTAAGAGATAATTTTATGCCGACATTCAAGGTGATTAGTTCATGTTGATGGTCATCCAGGCGTTTTTTTTGCAGATACCATCGGCAGAGTTTATACAGTTCATCCAAATAACGCCGAATGTTATTATTTGAGATTGTTGTTAGTTAATGTTGCTGGACCACTTTCATTTCAACATTTACGTACGGTTAATGGTCAATTGTGTCAGACATATCGTGAGGCATGTCAGCTTTTGCAATTGCTGGAAAATGACTCACATTGGGATTTAACACTTCAAGATGCAGCGATCGCTTCTGCACCACATAATATAGGTATGCTGTTCGCCATAATAATATCAACATGTTTTCCATCAACTCCACTAGAATTGTGGAATAAATACAAAGATTATATGGCTGAAGACATTTTGATCCGAATGCGTCATCGTACAAGAAATCAAGATTTGTTGCTTACATTGGACATGTATAATAAGGCATTAATAGCACTCGAAGATTTGTGCCTTGCGATTGCTAATAAAGCATTAGGGCAATTAGGTTTACCTTCTGCCAATCGCCCAATGCATGATTTATTTGATCGAGAATTACAACGTGAACGAGAATATGATGCAAATGAATTGCAAACATTTGTAAATTTGAATGTTCCAAAATTGAACGTTCATCAAAGACATGTTTACGATACCATCATGCAAGCAGTGAACAGTGGATTGTATTTTTTGGATGCGCCTGGTGGTACGGGAAAAACATTTGTCATATCATTGATTTTGGCTGCCATTCGATCGCAAAACAAAATTCACTGGCACTAGCTTCGTCTGGAATTGCGGCGACTTTATTGGATGGTGGACGAACAGCACACTCCGCATTCAAATTGCCATTGAATGTACACGTGCTTGAAAATCCCACATGCAATATTTCAAGGAATTCTGCAATGGCAAAAGTTTTGCGGCAAACAGACATCATTTTATTGGATGAATGTACGATGACTCATAAAAAATCGCTAGAAGCACTTGATCGGACATTGAAAGATATACGTGGCAATGCTGGAATATTTGGTGGTGCATTAATTTTGTTGTCCGGCGATTTTCGCCAAACATTACCAGTGATTCCAAGATCAACACCGGCGGATGAGATCAACGCATGCTTAAAGTCATCGATTTTGTGGCGACATGTTCAAACTATGACACTGAATATTAACATGCGTGTTCAGTTGAACAATGATCCATCTGCATATCACTTTTCAAACCAATTGTTCGACATCGGCAATGGTAAAATTCAAAGCACCAACGGATTTATAACGTTGCCAAACAATTGTTGCACCATTGTTGAATCTCATGATGAACTAATTGATCGCGTCTTTCCAAACATTGTTGGAAATATTATGAATCATAATTGGTTAAGAGAATGCGCAATACTGGCACCAAAAAATGTTAATGTAAATGCCATTAATTTCGAGATTCAAGAAAAATTGCCAGGTGTCGTAACATCATATAATTCATTCGACAGCGCAATGAATCAAGATGATGCAGATTTTTCGAACTTTCAAAACAAAAGAAATTATACTTCACCAACACAAAAAAAATCGAATAAAATGACTTAAGAAATTCTTTTTTTTGAAATAAAACAAATATTTTGAACTTTCACATCAAAATAGAAATGCTAGAAGTTTCCATTATATTGTTGCATGGGTGTAGCAACGCACACCGGGCCCCGCTAGTATATATATAAATATAAATATAAAAAAAATAAAACGAGTAATAACAATAAAGCTATGAGTGTTACTAGGTCGCCCCCTCCAGGGCAAAATATCTCAGAGGCCGTAGGCATAGCCATATCAGGGAAAACTGCGTCAGATGAGGGTATATTAAACCCATTTGCGAAGCGTCCTTGGCTGTTGTACTCGACACCGAAGCTTCTGCCATCTCCTCCGGGTATCGAACATGCCTCCGCTAGATTGCAACGTCCTGCATGGCTCACGCTAGGAGAGAAAATACGTGAGCTCAACGTTATGATGGATGATGGCAAAAGACGATCAGTCAACCAACAGATGCGGGACATTATTTCAGAGCTGTCCATCTTATATGGCAAGGTCGTTGATACCCCAACGGATATGATAAATGTTGCCTCACAAACAACCCCGAAAGCCACCACGGGCAAGGCTAAAAATGAAGAAAGCGGCAAAAAACCATTGCAGCAAAATAAAGCAGCGGCATCTATTAAGATAAAAAACAAAGATGTTGGCCCTCTTATACCATCAAGTCCCCATAAAGAACCACAATGGAAGACTGTACTGCCCAAAACAAAGAAGAATAAGAAGGTGGTACGCCCAGATGCGCTTATTATAAAGATTAATAGCGGGGGAACATATGCAGATGTACTCAAAGCAGTAAAAGGCGACCCACAACTGAAAGATGTTGGAAGTATGATATCAAAAGTACGAAAAACGGCTGGTGGAGATCTCATCCTTCAACTGGCGAAGCCCACAGACGCACATACTGAAGAATTACAACGTGCGGTTAAAGCAGCGCTAGGCGATAAAGCCTCGGTCCAGACGCTAACAGCGGAAACATCTATAGAAATTAGAGAACTGGGCGAAATTACAAGCAAACAAGAGCTGTGTACCGCGCTAGAGAAAGAGTTTGTTGGGATACAGTTTGCGTGAAGTCCTTAAGGAGCGCCTACTGCGGGACTAAAACAGCAACACTTGTTCTTCCAGTTATAGCTGCAAACAAATTGATAACCGCGGGTAAAGTGCGAGTAGGGTGGGTAACCTCCCGAATACGAATGAAAATCCAGCCAATAAAATGCTTTAAATGTCTAGAGTTTGGCCACCTTTCTAGAAATTGCAAGAGTGCGTTTGATCTAAAGAATGCATGCTTCAACTGCGGAGAGACAAATCACAAAGCAGTAGAATGCAAAAAGGAATTGAAATGCGCTATATGCTCACGAAGAAACTCACCCCAAGTGAAGCACAGAACTGGTGGCAGAGAATGTCCCTACTATTTGGAGGCGTTAAAAAAAGCCCGAACACAATGAAACTGCTGCAACTAAATTTAAATCATTGCAAAGCTGCGCAAGAGCTTCTGGGGCAGACGGTAATAGAAAAAAATATTGACATAGCCATATTAAGCGAACCGTATAAGGTTGGAAATGCCCCACTGTGGGTTAGCGACGCAAACCTAAAATCTGCTGTATGGAGCTGCGCCAAAAGGCCAGTTGTGATTGAGCAACTAAAGGTGGAAACAGGTTTTGTCTGCGTGCGAGTGTCGGATATTGTTTTATACAGCTGCTATATACCACCTAGTTTTAATCTTGCTGAATTTGAAAACGTCCTAGACAATCTGGTTGACGACGCGAGAGCCAGATCATCAGTCGTTATTGCCGGCGACTTCAATGCATGGGCCCGAGAATGGGGCAGCCGTTGGACAAATGCTAAAGGAAGGGCACTTCTCACGGCTCTATCATCGCTAGAATTAGCTCTGTTAAACACAGGCGATAAACTTACCTTCCAAAGAGATGGAAGGGGGTCCATAATTGACCTTACTTTCGTAAGTAAAACACTCTTCCGAAGAGCGTCATGGGAAGTGTGCGAAGATTATACACACAGCGACCACCAGGCCATAATATTCTCGATAAAAGATAAAGTAGGGGTAGAAAACAACAAAAGGGCGAAATTAGTTGGCTGGAAGATGCATACGCTCGATGAAGAAGCACTTAAGGTAATGATAACAGACATAATGCTACCACAAGGAGCGATAAACACGGCAAATCATTTAATGCATAGTATTAAAGAAGCTTGCGACGCCTCTATGAGAAAAAAGTCTGTTTCGTCCAGACGAGCACCAGTGTACTGGTGGAGCGAGGACATTGCGGACCTGCGCCGGCAATGCAATAGAGCAAGGCGAAACTACCAGAGAGCCAGAAGTCGTAGTGTAAACTTTACAGAGCAGCAAAGTATGTACAAAGAAAAACGAACGGCACTGAAAAAGGCAATAAAAGCTAGTAAGATTAAGTGCTTTCGAAGTTTATGTGACAACGCAGATAAAGACCCGTGGGGCTTAGCATACAAAATCGTGACCAAAAAGCTACAGAAATCAATTCAACCGCAGATAACATGCCCTAAAAAGCTTAAAAAATAGTGAGTGTTCTATTTCCAACCCAACCGCAATTTGAGCGGGAAAAATTTCCCCCTATAATAAATGAGACACCTGCGATCACAGCAGAAGAGGTTCTACTGGCCGTTAAAAGTTTAAAGGACAACAAGGCACCAGGTCCAGATCTCGTTCCAAATCGCATTTTAAAGCTAGTTGCTAATACCAACATAGAAGCCCTTGTTCGAACATATAACGAATGTTTAAAAGACGGTATATTTCCACCAATATGGAAGCGCCAACGACTGGTACTCTTACCTAAGGCTGGGAAACCCCCAGGGGACCCTACAGCGTATCGTCCAATTTGCATGCTGGGCACAGCCGGTAAACTTCTTGAACGAATTATTACCAACAGGCTGATAAATGAAATTGCAAAAGGTGGAAACCTCTCAGAAGCGCAGTTCGGATTTAGAAAAGGGCGATCAACTTTAGATGCGGCTATGCTGGTAAAGAGAATAGCAGAAGAAGAAATCAGTGGAAAAAGGTGGAGAGGTGGATCAAAAGAATATTGCCTGGTAATCACGCTAGATATTAAAAATGCGTTCAATTCCGCAAGCTGGAAGAAAATAGCTGAAGCTCTCCGCGGTTTTAAAGTGCTGATATATCTGCGGAAAATATTAAGCCACTATCTAGAAGATAGAGTACTTACATATGAAACAGACGAAGGCACCAAGCAATGCAACACTTCCGAAGGAGTACCACAAGGATCTGTTCTGGGTCCATTACTCTGGAATATAATGTATGATGGCATTCTGCGTCTGCAAATACCCGAGGGTGCGAAAATTATCGGTTTTGCGGATGACATAGCTCTAATAATCGTGGCCAAGCATCTAAAAGATGTGGAGCAAAGAGCAAACTTAACAATTAAGCGAGTTCAGACATGGCTCGAAGATTCCGGCCTCCAGTTAGTCCAACAAAAAACAGATGCAGTATTAATAAGCTCGTGAAGTCATCAAAATCAAAGTTGGAGGACATGAAATTGTCTCGAAACCTACCCTCAAATATTTAGGCATAATTTTCGACGCTAGGTTAATATTTAAGCCTCATTTAGAATATGCAGTTGAGAAAGCTGAAAAAGTTGCAGCGGCGCTTTCAGGGCTCATGGTGAATAAAAGAGGCCCTAAGCAACAAAGCAGGCAGCTGTATGCAAGCGTGATACGGTCTGTACTTCTGTACGGTGCACCAATTTGGTCGAGTGCGCTCGAAAAGACTTCGTACGCACGCGAGATCAGATCATTATATCGCCTTTGCGCGATCAGGGTGTGCAGCGCGTTCAGAACAACGTCGGAAGAAGCAGCTCTGGTAGTGGCAGGGCTCTGTCCAATAGAGATTTTAGCGAAAGAGGTTGTGGCACCCCCGACAAATAAAGTAAGACGAGAAGCGGCGAGGCAGAGTTGCCTGCGGGGTTGGCAGAGGCGGTGGAGTGTGGCTGGTAAGGGACGGTGGACATTTAGGTTGATTCCCAGTCTGGAGAAATGGCTAGATAGGCGACATGGCGAAGTTGATTTCCACCTAACCCAAATTCTTACGGGACATGGTTGTTTCAAGTCTTATTTGCACAGGTTCAAACACGACGATGACCCTTATTGCACGTTTTGTGGAAATCAGGTGGTCGAAGACGCCGAACACTGTTTTTTCGTCTGTCCGCGGTTTGCAATAGAAAGGGATGACTCGAACACGAAGTTAGGGAAATCGCTTTCGGTTAAAAATCTAGTAGATACTATGCTCGAGTCCAAAGAAAATTGGTCTGTTGTTTGCAATTTAGCGAACAAAATCCTAATTAAACTGCGTCCGCAGAAATTCATAGAAAGGCAATAGGCCGCTCCCCCTCCGCGAAGTAATACCTAACGGTAGTTCCACGGAGCGAGGGAAACGGAGCAGGGGTGGGTTTTTAGTGCGGTGAGCCGAAAGGCAAGTCCCACACTTCGGCTTTCAATGCTTTGTGCCACCTCTAAACAAAAAAAAAAAAAAAAAAAAAAAAACATACATATGTATGTGTTCACAAGCGCAGACGCACACTATGCATACGCATAGTAAAGCAAACACGGCCTCGTCTTGAAAGGAGATCAGTGGGCTGGAAAATCGACTCTCTCGATGAAGAGGCGCTAAAGGTTATGATGTCCGAAGTGACCCTAACGCCGGGAGCTACGAAGATGGCCGACACGCTCATGACCACCATATCGAACGCCTGTGATGCTTCAATGAAGAGGAGAGGAAAGAGCCCATCGAACAGACGTCCCCCAGTATACTGGTGGAATTCGCAGATAGCAGATATTCATCAACAATGCAATAGAGCAAGACGCGACTACCAAAGGGCCAGAAAAAACGCAAATTATGCGGAACAACAAATGCACTACAGGGCTAAACGCAAAGAATTAAAGCAGATAATTAAGGCAAGCCAGAAGAAGTGTTTTCTCCAGCTTTGCGACAGTGCCGAGCAAAATCCTTGGGGTATGGCTTACAAAGTGGTCACTAAAAAGCTCCAGGCATCGATCCAACCACAGCTCACAAACGCCGACCAACTGAGCCAAATAGTGAGCACACTGTTTCCGGGCCAAGAAGCATTCAATAGAGAGACCCTCTCCCATGCTGAGTGTCAATTCCCCCTGATCACTGCCGGAGAGGTGCTTCTTGCGGCTGATGTATTTAAAGACAAAAAGGCCCCAGGTTCTGATGCAATTCCAAATAAAGTTCTTAAACTTGCAGTAAAAGCGAATACTCAGGCATTAGCTCACACTTTTAACGAATGCCTTGCAGATGGCGAATTCCCTCAAATATGGAAACACCAGCGACTCGTGCTGCTACCAAAGGCGGGTAAACCAGTGCTGGGCCCAACGCTATGGAACATAACGTATGATGGCATATTGAAACTACAGCTACCAAAAGGGGTGAAAATCCTTGGTTTTGCGATGATATAGCCATTGTGGTCGTAGCCAAGCACATAAAAGATATAGAAGAGAGAGCAAACAACTCAATCACTAGGGTTCAAAACTGGCTACTCGATGCAGGCCTCGAGCTTGCACACCAAAAAACCGAGACAGTCCTAATTAGCAGCAGGAAGATTCGAGAAGTAGCGAAAATAAAAATATGTGGCCATGAAATAGAATCAGCTCCAGATTTGAAATACCTCGGAATCATACTGGACGCTAGATTAACATTTAAGCCGCATATTGAATATGCAGTCGGGAAGGCGGAAAAAGTCGCAGTAGCGCTTTCGAGACTGATGCTGAACGTCGGAGGTGCACAGCAACAACGAAGACAGTTATATGCCAATGTAGTAAGAAGTGTCCTACTGTACGGGTTTCAAATCTGGGGTGAAGCCTTTAAGAAGACGTCATACGCACGGAAAGCGAAGGCCCTGTACAGGCTCTGTGCGATTAAGGTATGCTGCGCGTTTCGCACTACATCCGAAGAGGCTGCGTTGGTTGTTGCTGGCCTATGTCCCATAGATATTCTGGCGACGCAGACGTTGGCAAGATACGTAAATAAGGCGAATCGCGAAGAAGAAATCAAGATCTGCTGGCAACAGTGGCAATGCCGTTGGGACCAGACAGATAAAGGTCGCTGGACACACCGTCTCATACCTTCAGTAGAAAAATGGTTAAGCAGAAAACATGGAGAAGTAAACTTCCAGTTAACCCAAATGCTTACGGGCATGGCTGTTTAAAATCCTACTTTTATAGATTCAAGATCGATGATGATCCGTACTGCACTCTCTGCGCAGGCGATGATATCCAAGATGCTGAACACTGCTTTTTTGCCTGCACATATTTTGAATAACAAAGAAATTACCTAAACTCACAGGTGGGGAGACTGGCTAAAGTAGAAAACTTGATTGATATAATGCTCGAATCGACTAAAAACTGGTCCGCCGTCTGCAACATGGCAAGTATTATAATATCAAAACTACGTCAGGCGGAACGACTCCGCAGAAATGCATAGTTTCTTAACGATCGATGGACTCGTCGATGTGGCGGCTCGGAATCTAGTCCGTTTCGACTGCTTGCATCAAAAAGTTCGGTGACAGTAGCATCTAAGCAGTGTGGCTCTAAATACGGATCTCAACGTACAGCCGAAGACGGATTGAATCGGCCGGGTGGCCCGGAATCTCGTCCTTTCCGGCTACCAAGAAAGGTTAGTGCACAATATACTACTTTCGAGATGTTTGAATATATATATATATGTATGTAGTATATGTATATATGCAGTTAAACTTTTGGCTAAAATTTATGTTTCTCAGTAAGGTTCATACAAAGCAGGAAAAAGCGAACCAAGTAAGTAGGCGTCTCGGAACCCAGTCCGTTCCGACCGCTGCAAAGCAGTTAAACAAGCAGAAAATTTGAAACACCAGAAGAGATGAAGTCAACAGAATAACCGAGCGGCTCGGAACCTCGTCCGTTCCGACCGGCGGGCAAGGTAACTAAAGAACGTCAAATTTTATGAAAAACATTATTTACTCGTATAATAGTTGAAATACCAGAAAGCATAAAAAACAAGACAAGAGGAAGACAAAAGAAAAACTGAGCGGCTCGGAACCCCGTCCGTTCCGTTCGACGTGTATGATTGAAGGGCATAAGGTTTATACAATAGTGTCAAATTTGCAAGATAAAAGGCAGGAAGGAAAACTAGAAATAAGGCCACATAAGTCGACCCGTTCCGAAACCCAGTAGAAGCAATAATAATTAAAAAAAAATAAATAAAAAAATTGCTTGAAAGCAAAAAGGGGCAATTTAAATCCCCACGAAGATGCAACAAGCAACAGTACAGAGGGTGGTTCAAGTTGACGCAACTTGCTACAAACTTTATCTGGACTTTCACGAACGTTGAGCGTAAGCTCAAACCATCTCCCGACGAAATACTTGACGGTAGTACCGGGGGAATGGTACTCAGACAGTAGGAGGTTTAGTTCGGGTTAAAGTCCTACACTGACAAACCGGTGACGGTTAGGCTTTTGATGCTTCCTCCTCGTAAAAAAAAAAAAAAAAAAAACAAACCATGCATACGCACAATACACATGTATGTACATATGTATATATGTATGTGTGTACATAAATACAAAAGGGATAATCACCAAGTTGAGCAAATGGCCTGGCGCTCAGTAAGTAGGCTGCATATACATACGTGCATATTTACGGATTGATGAAGCTAGCGAATATTTATAAAAGGGTTTTACTACCATACATTATACTCACACATAAATAGACATACGTACGTATATAAATACGTATATATATATGTATGCACCTCAGCGTCAAAAGCAGGTTACAATTGTATGCAATACTTACAATGTTTTTTAACACAAATCCTTTCCGTTAATTCTTTATTAAATAATATCGTATTCTTTAACTAGAAACATATCAATTAAAGTTTCAAACGTTGTACAGAGTGCAAACATTTTCCAAATATCAAAGTTGTCCATCCAAAATTTCTAACGTTTTAATGAGAAATTGAAAATTTCTAACATTTTAATGAGAGTCTTAAGAAATTCTGTATATAAAAACATTGTGAAAATTTTTTCTAAATATGTTTTCTTTCCATTTACTTTTGCGCCTACATATGAACATATTTTCATACAAATGTGCATTGACTTTATTATAAGTGTATGCATTTATTTTATAGTTACTTATTAATTTCAGTAAAATTCAATGTAGATTATGCAAAAATTGGCGCCGTCATAAAATCTTTCAGTCGAATGTGGTCTCATACAGCCGGATGTGGTCTCATACATCCGAATGCGCATGACTAGTTGTACAACATATTTGGCACTCTTTGTACAACGAATGCCTCTTTTTCTGAATGCGACTGAGCGCAGTATTCTCAGCTATCTGCACACTCATTCAGTCATCGCGCTTGCTGTGAGCAGAATGCGTAGAATGTTGCGCTTACGTGTGAATGTGTTAAAACGGCCAATGAGTACATTCATGCAGACGTCTAGTATTTATTTAGTTTTTTCGGTCAACCAGGTATTGGTGCATAATCGTAAATGTTAACAAATGTTAAGTGTCCTGAGTATAGGTACCTAAAGTCTGGCGCGGTTAGAGTCCACAAAGGGTATATTTTATCTCGAATCTGCCTTTGCGGTAAGAACAGGTAGGTAGTCAGTAATTTAGCCCGTTTAGGTATTGCAGGTTTGTTTTGCATGTTGATATCTGTGATTTTACCCACGTCTTTAATTTGTTTTTTGTAAACAAGCCTTAATGATGCAAATATCGCATCAGAGTTGCTGTTTATTTGTTCGTTTATTATCCTCCCATCAAAGGTTTTTTGTTTACATATTTCCATGTTTTCCAGAGCATTTAGGCGCCGTCCTTTTTGTTGTACGTGCAGTACCTTAACGGGTATCTTTATGTTTGCGGGTGAACATTTTGCGTTTACCAAATGGTTTGCAAAATTAGATTCTGGCAGTGCCATGGGTTTTCGTATCCTTTTGTTGTAGTCCCTTATGTGCTCACGGAATCTTGTTCTTACTTTGCGTCCTGTTTGTAACATATAGCAATATTGACACTCACTGGCCAGTTTATACACGCCTTGTTTGTTTAATGGGTCTTCTTCATTCGTGCTGCTTTTAAGTATCCTTCCCAGGTTCTTTCCAGTTTTGAACGCCGTGTGGGTATTATACTTTCTGAAAGAATTTGCAAGTTTGTATGTAATTTTTCCTGTATAAGTCATTACTGTCCAAGTTTTTTCGTCTAGCTTTCTGTCGCTTCTTTTTTGAACTGCATACATTTTTCTGAATTTATCCACGAGCTCCATTTTATATCCGTTGTTTGTTCCAATGTTGTATATTTTGTTTAGTTCCTTTCCGTATGCCTCTCACGATAGAGGTAATCGTTCAAGTCTGTTTTATAGTTGTCTTATAGCGGCGTATTTGTGTTCTTGGGGATGATTTGATGTGTTATGTATTATGGTGTCTGTAGCTGTCGGTTTTCTATAAATTTCGTAGTCAAGTTTTTTGGCATTTTTGTCTATCTTAATCGTCAGATCCAGGTAATTTATTGTTCCCTTCTTTTCCATTTCCATCGTAAACATAATAAATTCATGTTGTTACGTACGTGGTTGACATTATCTGCGTGATCACCAAGGACAATGAAGAGTAGATACTGGAATACCTAAACAAACAACATGGATATATTATGTTTACGATGGAAATGGTATAATACCCACACGGCGTTCAAAACTGGAAACAACCTGGGAAGGATACTTAAAAGCAGCACGAATGAAGAAGACCCATTAAACAAACAAGGCGTGTATAAACTGGCCAGTGAGTGTCAATATTGCTATATAGGACAAACAGGACGTAAAGTAAGAACAAGATTCCGTGAGCACAGGCAGATTCGAGATAAAATATAACCTTTTGGACTCTAACCGCGCGAGACTTTAGGTACATATACTCAGGACACTTAACATTTGTTAACATTTACGATTATGCCCCAATACCTGGTTTGCCGAAAAAACGAAATAAATATGGAACAACAGACATAAACTGAACAGAACTAAAATTGACACTGAAGATGGCACAACGCCGAAACCGGTTTGTCTCCAAACCAAACTTGACAAGGGATGATGGAAAATCGTTCCAACAAATATCAACAAGAAAAAGAATAAAACAATACTCTTATATGTCTTTGTTGGTAAAATAATGTAAAACTTGTTAAAGACTTGAACAATTTTCCATTTCACATTTTAGTGGCAGCACAACAGTTGTTCATTGTCGTCTGCAAAATTAGAAATGGATTTAATTTAGCGACAACGACAACTGCAAGCCTGCCGCCTTAAAGTCGTGCTGTTTTCTAAATAACTGTGTCCTTAAGAACGTGTGTATTTTGATACTCGTATTTGACAGATGCTGCCTGTCGATTGCTATATTCAAAGAGTTCAAAGAATTATGCAAGTTATCATGAATAGGTCCCCACCATCATATTATTGTCAACAGCACATCCGGTTGACTTAACCTTCACCACATCAAATATTCCACACGAGCTGCAACGTCAGCAGAATTGCGTTCACACAGTTGACGGCGACAAATATTCCACACGAGTCGCAACGTCAGCAGAATTGCGTTCACACAGTTGACGGCAACAAATATTCCACACGATTATCAACGTCAACAGAATTGCGTTCACACAGTTGACGGCGACAAATAATCGACATTAAAGGAAGAAACAAATTACTTCCTAATGTGAAATCATCTGAAAGGTCCTTAACGGAAAGCGGACTTAGTCACTAGGGAACGTTTTTCCCTGGGCAGCGCAACAGAAACATAGTCACCAAGGAACGATTTTCCTTGGGCATCATAGCCTACATTCACCAGCGAGAGACTGAGGACGGGCCAAGCAATACAGCAAATAGCAATAGTTAAGCTTGTTATTTAAGCAATAATGGAAAGGTGAGTGAAGTGCTCAATTTAAAATAAAGTGATTAAGATAGAAACTGTTTGTGAAAATAAATGAGTTAAGTGTTGGAAGATAGTAAAATAAAAAAAATTGTTGAAAAAAAAAATAAATGTGTGAGGTGTTGGAGGTCCTCTTTAAAAATTTGAAATTAGGTATATCCGATAGCAACAAGAACGCAGAGCAGGTGAGTGAAGAAGAACTGCATTAGCAGCACAGAAATTGGAGTTCGATAGGAAACTAGTGACAATCCAAAACCAAGTTACTATTGCCAAGCCCAAAGTAGAAAAATATAGCAAAGTAACAATAAACCCATTGGTAGGATGCGACATTACATTAGACGCAATAAAAACACTACCTGAGTTTCAGGGACACACAGGCACATAGGAACAAGATGAGAGGGGCTGCCGATGCAGTACTTTCATCATTTAGCACCGTGCCTAATTTTAATGCCATTATCGCAAGATTAGACTTTACTTACGCGGACAAGCGTCCACTTTACCTCATAGAACAAGAGTTGTCCACTCTTAGGCAGGGTTCTTTGTCGTGGTTGGAATCTTACGATTAAACTTTAATAAAAAATACAGGGCAGATGGCTTGAGGGTGTTCATATCTGGCTTAAGGAAGCCCTTGTGCGACATCCTTTTCGCTTCGAGGCCATCAGACCTCCCATCTGCTCTTGCCCTGGCGCAAGAGGTAGACGCAAATCACGAACGCTACACATTCGCAGCTAATTTTGCAACAAAGCATAGCGAAAATAATTATAATAAAAAAACTAACAGTAGTGCGAAGTCAGGTACAAACGGTCAGAGGTTTAACAATTCTGAGTCCCACACAGGATACAAGAATCCGCACTATTCAGGTAATAAACAATACAGACAATACGGATCATCACAGCATTTGACTGAAAATCAAAAGCTAAATAACGGACGGGACAATGATAATCAAAAACGTGTAGAACCATTGGAGGTAGATCCATCCATCTCACAATTCAGACGTCAGCCATATAACAGGGATCACAATCCGGGCAGTATAGAACCCAGCAGGGCAATCAACAAAAGCGTGCAGCGAATTCCGGACGCTATACATAACCAAAAGTTCAGCGTGTAAACCACTTAAAAGATGAGAGTGATTCACGTAGCAAGGCGACATTAAATTTGACCAACTAAATTTTTTAAGGGAAGGTCCCTCCTACCTTGGATCTCCAAATCTATAGGAGGGATAGAAATTAAACTCCTCATTGATACCGGGGCGTCGAAAAGCTATATGAAACCGTTGCCGGCGCTCAAACGAGTGCAGACTTTTAGGGACACCTTTTCAGTAAAATGTATTCACGGGGTTACCCCCCATCAAAGAAAAGTTCTACATAAAAATATTCGGAGTAATTGCGGAATTTTTCATTCTGCCAGACTTGACATCATTCGACGGTGTAATTCTGCTCGATGTACTAAACAAAGAGCATGCGAACATCGATTTAAAATTAAACAAGACACCTAATTACATACAAATCTTCTGACGATCTGATGAAACTTCTACAGGAATCTGTGAAAGTCGACGTGATTAACGGAATATACTTAGATCTACACACATTGACACAGGTTCAACATAAATTAATAGAAATCTTTCCAACGGTAAAGTTTAGGCATACGGAGAAGTATGTAAACGATATTTCCGACCCAAACGAGCAACAAGAAATAACTACGGCTGAACATAACCGCGCACATCGCGCAGCTCAAGAGAATGCAAAACAGATACTAGAAGATTATTTTTTTCCAAATTTAGAAAAAAAGGCCAAGCAATTTGCGACCAATTGTCGCGTATGCTCCCAGGCAAAGTACGACCGCCACCCAAAAAAGCAACTTATTGCTCAAACACCTATACCAACATATTGCGAAGAAGTCCTACACATTGACATTTTATCTACTGGATCAAAATACTTTTTGACTTGCATCGACAAATTTTCAAAGTTTGCGATAGTACAGTCGATAAGGTCTAGGACGATAGTGGATGTAAAACCACAGCTCCTACAACTGCTCAACATGTTTTCCGGTACAAAAACCATCTATTGCGACAACGAAAAGTCTTTAAACTCATTTAGTGTCAAAGCGATGCTAAAAAATCATTTTAACATCAAAATCGCGAACGCCCCACCCCTTCATAGTACATCAAACGGCCAGGTAGAGCGATTCCACAGCACGCTGATGAAAATATCGCAATGCCTTAAACTTGACAAAAAACTAGAAGATATCGAAGAAATAATCCTTTTGGCCACACTCAAATATAACCACTCTATCCATACGGTGTCTGGAATGAAGCCCATTACTGTCTTTCGCTCAATAAAAGACGACGAACAGATAGCGGCTCGCATAAAAAACGCTCAAGAGAAAGAGTTAACAGCGCACAATGAAAATAGGAGGGATAGAGAATTCGCAGTAGGGGACAAGGTACTAGTCAAAATTAATTGAAGACTAGGCAATAAATTTACTCCTCTATATACTGAAGAAAGTGTTGAAAAAGATTTGGGCACAACAGTGCTTATAAGAGAGAGGAGGGTCCATAAGGACAACTTTCGCTGAAATCAAAATTAAGAGTTATTAAAATTAAGCATCTGTAGTTATTAATTAGTTTTAACTTTTTATGCTTTTAGAGTTATCTTAGAATTGGTCATTGCGATGCTAGTATCGGAAGCGTCGGGAAGAATAATAGACTACTCTAATGCAAAGTACATTCCGGTAGTTGACGGTGGCCTCATCACCTGGAAAAACTTCGGACATATCAAACACGTTACTAACTTGGCTCTTTACGAATTATTAAGAGACGAGACAATTAACGCCACAGACAAATTCCTGCAAACGCATATGAGGAAGTTGTTGGACGCGGACATACAACAGATAAATAGACTAATACAGACGCTAAGTACTCACCACAGGCAGACCAGAAGCCTAAACGCACTAAGGACAGTACTGAAATACATTACTGGAACTCCGGATCACGACGACTTTGACAGGCTAACGAACACAGCAGGACAACTGATCGATTTCCAAGACAGACAATTTACCATTAATACCGAGGTCCAAAAAGAAATCAATAGCCATACGATTACAGTAAATAAGATGTTGAAGGCAGCTAAGCAAAGGGAATTAGATACAGGCCACCTTAACGATGTACTCACAGCTAGAAAGAGAGCAATAATAACATAATTGGATAGCATAATTACCTCCATCACTTTCGCGAAAATTTGACAGCAATGAAATAAATTCCATTATAAAAAATGACCACTTCACAAACCTAACGGTAAACGATATTATGACCTAAGCTAAGATTAAGATCCTAGAATATAATAACGTAATATATTTCTTAATAAGATATCCTATTCCTAAGTCTAGATGTAAGAAAGTTATTATTTTGCCTGTAGCCCACGGCCACGGAAATCCTACACCTACAAGAGTCCACATTAGCTACGTGCCAAATCCACACACTTGCGGCGAGGAACTGCAGCAACACGATACCAATGTTTTGTCTAGCATCATCGGACACGTCATGCGCTTAACAATTTATGACACGCAACAAGGCCAACTGTGGTACAACATTTGGCGTCGTCCAGTGCAGGCTCGTTTTCCTCACTTTTCATAATTTTAACTTCTTGATATTAAAGGAAATTATAACTTTTCTATATTTTTACTGGAAGTAGCAAGCGAGGGAGATAGAATAAAGTCGCGCGATTGTAGCAAACCCTGCCATCAGCAGCTGATCTCCTCTCCCGAAAGTGGGAACAGATCTGCTTTGCAAATCTGACTGCAGTAAGTGACCCCACTTAGTGTAGTCCCAAACCCATCAAAGTGGTCTTACGTGGGGTGCACACTTTACACTTTTATAGCTTCATTGCTTAAATATGTACAAATAAAAATCGCAAATAAAATAAAAGCAATCAATAATAATATAAATCAAATAAAACAATATAAAGTAAATAATTAAACTTAAATAATAATAATACTAAAAAATATCTATAATAAAATAAAAATAAACAATTAAATATATAAATAAAGATTAATAATAATAATAATATAAAAATATTCAAGAAATATTGTACAAACTAAACTGAAATAAGAAGAAATATTTACATATATAATAATATAAATATAACTCAAATAAATTAAATAATAAAGATTTATAAATAATAATAAATAATAATATGAAAATATTTAATCAACACTGTACAAACTAAACTGAAATAAGAATAAATATTTATTTACGTCTATAATAATATAAATAAAACTCAAAAATTAAATAAATAAATAAATAAAATAAATAAATAAATAAAATAAATAAATATAAAATAATAATAAATATAAATACAAAGTTTAATAAACCGCATTAATAATAGATAAATAAAAAATTAAATTAAATAAATAAAAACGAAATATAACATTTATAATATGATAATACCCTAAATAAACTAAATTAATTCTGATTTCTGGCAGCAAGGAACATGTCAGAAGTCAACAAAAACCAAGGCTATAGCTCCGGAAGCCCTTTCCAAAAAAGCGGCAGGACCCAGCGTTCTCCAGTGCGTAGTGCGCCCTTACCTAAGGGACCGCAAAGCGAAAGAGAAGTCCTCGTTCAAGCTGATGGCTTGGTGGAGATCATGTCCTCACCGGCGTCACCGATGAACAAAACGAGTACAGAAGAGCCACGCAGTATTCAACCGTTCGTGTTCTCGGCGTGCTCGCTACTGACCACATAACCGGAGTTTTCAAGTGCCCTACCTATCAAGCAGCTCTCAGAAAATATAAGACAAAATGAAGATACTGCAACTCAACCTAAACCACTGTCAGGCTGCGCAGGACCTCCTGTCGCAAACCATCAGTGAGGAAAACGTGGATGTCGCGATACTCAGCGAACCCTATAAAGTGAAACGGTCACAATGTTGGGCACACGATAAGAGCGACAAAGCAGCCATATGGACATGCGGCAACCCCGCTAGCTGGATGTACGATGTCGTATCTGAAACTGGCTTTGTGGGTGCAAGTATAAGAGATCTATATATCTATAGTTGCTATATACCCCCTAGCACCACTGTGCAAGTATTTGAACAGATTGTCGGAAAGCTCTCCATCGATGCAAGAGGCAGAACAAATGTTCTTATAGCAGGCGATTTTAATGCTTGGGCGCAAGAGTGGGGCTGCCCGAGCACACGTCCCAAGGGTAGAGCACTTTTAGAGGCCCTGCCAAGCCTCGATGTCGCACTTCTAAACACCGGCACCGAACATACCTTTAGTCGAAACGGGTTTGGGTCAATAATCGACCTGACCTTCGCAAGCGCCACATTATGCAGATCAGTGGACTGGAAGATAAGTTCTCGCTTTACACAAAGCGATCATTATGCAATTACCTGCACGATTAATAGAAACAGAAGTACCCCAAACAAATTCCAACAAACCAGCATAGCTCGAGGTTGGAAAGCGCGCACTCTGGACCCGGACCTATTCATTGCAATGCTGCCATCTCGTCAATACAATGGATCCGCAAATAGTAGGGCCAAAGAGATCATGGCCGACATAAGTACCGCATGTGACGCATCAATGGCTAGAAAAGTCTTAAAAGGACATCATAAACCCGCATATTGGTGGACATATGAGATCGGAAAGTTAAGGAAGCTATGCTTAAAAGCAAGGCGAAAATACCAACGCGCAAGGGGCAACCCTTGCTTCCCTCAATACAGAGAAGCCTATAAAAGTGCACGCGACGATTTAAAAAAAGCTATCAAATGCAGCAAGCGAAGATGTTTTCTGGAACTATGCGACGACGCAGATCGAAACCCCTGGGGCACAGCATACAAAATTGTTACCAAAAAGCTAAAAAGCAATGTTATGTCGCCGAGAAGCGCAAGGTATTTGAAAGTGGCTGTTGATACCTTGTTTCCTCCCCAACGGCGCTTAGTTTCGAATATGAATTGGGGGGTACAGTGCTCTTTCGAGCCCATTCAATCGGATGAGGTTTTACTGGCCGTTAATAAACTAGAAGATAAAAAAGCCCCCTGGCCCGATGAGGTACCAAACAAGGCTCTTAAACTCGCGATGCGCTATCTTATGCCAGAGTTTGTAAAACTGTACAACTTATGTTTTAAAGAAGGTGTTTTCCCACAAGTCTGGAAAATACAGAAATTGATCTTAATCCCTAAGCCGGGTAAACCACTAGATGATCCTTCTAGTCTTAGGCCTATATGCTTGCTAGACTCAGCAGGCAAAGTCCTGGAGCACATGATCTCAAAGCGATTAGAGCTTGAAGTTCAAGAAAGGGAAGGTATCTCGGCAAACCAGTTTGGCTTTAGAAAGGGGAAATCTACAATTGATGCCGTATCAAGAGTGGTTGACATAGCAAGAGAGGCAATTAGTGGCACCCGATGGCTAGGAGGAGAGAAAGAGTATAGCCTTGTCGTAACGCTTGACGTCAAAAACGCCTTTAACACCGCTAGCTGGGCGAAAATTCTCGACAGACTAGAACAGATTGGTGTTTCTTACTATCTTCGCAGACTAGTTCGCAGTTACTTTAGTAATCGTATGCTACTGTACGAAACGGAAGAGGGCAGAAAACACACAGAGGTCACCGGTGGCGTCCCACAGGGATCCGTTCTAGGCCCAAAGCTTTGGAATATCATGTATGATGGAGTTCTGCGAGTAAAATTACCCGAAGGTTCAAGCATAACTGGTTTTGCGGACGATATCGCGATAGTAGTCACCGCAAAGCATCTCAGTGACATAAAAGTTAAGGCGGACATATCAGTCAGCATAATAAAAGAATGGCTAAAAGCGTCCGGTCTGCGTCTTGCAGACCATAAGACAGAAGCAATGGTTATTTCTAGTAGGAAAAAGCCGGAAGAAGTGGTTGTAAATGTTGGCGGCCATATAGTGAATACCAAGTCCTCCATTAAATACCTAGGAGTGATTCTAGACAAGAGGTTGACCTTCAAAGCACATTTAGAATATGCAAGGAACAAAGCAGCGGCAACAGCCACGGCTTTATCGAGAATTATGCTGAACACTCGAGGGCCTAACCAGAAGCGGCGGCGACTTCTAGCCAGCGTTGTAACTAGCCAAATCATATATGGAGCCCCCATCTGGGCAAGCGCAATAGAATGTCCTTCTTTTTGTCGGGGATTAAATTCAACGTACCGCCTGTGCGCCCAAGGTTCATCCGACAAAGAGATCAATTGAAAGCTGCGGTGGGCGAAAACTTTTCACCACCTTCGGTAGTAAACTGCATGCTTAAAGGAGAAAAGGAATGGACGGCAATAAGCGACATAATTGCCTCGATTTTGAAGCAGCTTAGAATATTAGAGCAGCAGCGGCGTGCGCAGTGGAAATTAACCGTTTCTAAACAAAATAAAGAACTGCAAACATTAAGCTCGGAATCTCGTCTACCCCGACAGCTCAAGAAACCAGCGAACGATGCTCGGAACCCCGTCCGTCCGTTCCGACAGCTCTTAGAAAACATGAGTGTCTTACTATTAAACAGTTATATAGACGTGGGATGCAGATATTAATAAATGCCACCTAGTGCACATCGGGCGAAAAGTACACCAAAAATTTTGGGAGAAAACTACACCCAAGTAGTCGTCAAACTGGTGCCCCTGGATCTTCAAACAGGTCTGAAGAGACAGCGCCGTTCGAACCATTAAGCTCGGAATCTCGTCCATTCCGACAGCTCACTACCAGGCTGCTCGGAATCTTGTTTATTCCGACAGCCCCCAGATTACCCAGGGAAGTTGCTGCTTGGAACCTCGTACGTTTTGACGGCCTCCTTTAGCAGTAGCGAAAAATGGAAGAAAGCTTGTGAGACAATAGCAGAAAAAATGAAGAGGTTGAGAACTCTCAACCGACAAAAGCCTAGCAGCGGCGACTAACCGCCTTTCCCCCCCATGATGTAATGCTTGACGGCAGTTCCGTGGGGAGCGGAATTTCGACGAAAACAGGTTCATCCTGGTTTCAAAGGGCCTCTTGAGGGTAGTGCGCTGCGCTACCACAACGCCCCTGAAAAAAAAAAAAAAAAAAAAAAAACACCATGTAAACCAACAGAACTTCAAACACATCGAACATCTGCAACGACGTGTTAGGCAAAGTCATGTCGCAAGTCTGACTGCTATTGTTGCATTATTCATTGTGGGACTGGCCGTCTACGCAATCCGATACATAGCTGTCACCAGAAAAAGAATTTCTATAGCCAGATCAGTAAAAGCGGCAATAACAACTGCAGCTACGAGGTCCAGAGACGTACCTGTCTTAGAGGGGGAGGAGTTATCATGAATAGGTCCACACCATCATATTATTGTCAACAGCACATCCGGTTGACTTAACCTTCACTCAGTTCATCCAGTTCAGCAGAATTGCGTTCACAGTTGACGGCGACAAATATTCCACACGAGTCTCAACGTCAGCAGAAATGCGTTCCCTCAGTTGACGGCGACAAATATTCCACACGAGTCGCAACGTCAGCAGAATTGCATTCACACAGTTGACGGAGACAAATATTCCACACGAGTGGCAACGTCAGCAGAATTGTACTCACACGGGTGGTACGCAAGCAGAACAACAGCAGCGCAGCGCGACGACGTGGGTTAGGAGTAGGCTAAACAACTATTGTAGAGTTAGTTAGAAAACTCGTTCCAAATCAACCGCAACAGATGCGGAAATAAATAAAATTTATAAAACAGTAAAATAATCGTTTAATTTGCATAAGGAGATCTCTCGTAAAGAGAGAAAATTGAGTATTACGTTTGATATCCATGGCAACATGTGCATGCAAGCATTACTAGATTGATGATTTATTCGTAATTTTTGTAAATTTCAAAATTAACGGTGGACATGAATTGCTCAATTTATTGTTCGAAATTTAAATTTTCTGTACTTTTATGTGTATATGTATATGTTATTGTGCCAAATATAACGTAAGATTTTGCCGATTGCAAAATCAAGGGAACGCTTGTGTGAAAGTTCTATGGTTTGCATTGCTAACGTTGTAAAGTTTTGTATGTGAAATGAATGAAAGAAATAGTTGTTTTCGCAATGTTTATTTAATATTTATGTTTGCCAACAATGTAACATACATATATGTATACATAAGATAGGTAAAAGTCTGACGACCATATTCACTACGAAAATGGCAATATTCAAAGCGGTAGAAGTTATAGAACTTTTTAGGAAATCACCACATTTCCTCATTAGACTTCTTTCTTCTTGGCTTCTGCGGGAGTCGAACCCAATCGGCCTTAAAGCTCAAAAATATTTAAAAATAAATAGTTAAATAGCCAAACAATAACAAAGAAAAGGCAATATTTTATGTTTATCTGTTAAAATTTGATTTTTTCCATCAATTGGCGTCTTTTGATTCTACTTCAAATGTAGGGACCAACAATTTTGTGCCGACTCCGCAAGCCAGATGCAGTATGTTATGAGAATCTTTTGTGTGGCAGAAATACCATCGGAGGTTTGCCATTGCCTGTCTAGCTATGACCGCTATTGGAAAACAAACTTTTTCTATGATTAAGGTTTTACTTACCGCGGCTGGAATTCGAACCTCAAACCCAGCGGCATTTCGAGAAATAATAATAACCCCTACCCACTCGACCACAGCAGTCGCTAAGTAAGCCTTTAAGCCCTAAGCGCTGATAATGCATACTTCGCACAACTTTCGGATAACGTTTGAGAGCTTCGTACAACCTTACGTACTTAATGCTGATTATGCTTCGCACAATTAAATGGCTATTAACGTAGTAGAGTTATTCACGGTATGCGCACAAAAACTGCTGATCTTTGTGAAGTACACGTAAATGCATTTTGATATACATACAATTTTAGAGAAGGCTTAATTATGTTTTACAAGGAATTAGCAAATAAAATATTTCCTCAAACACACTTTAACATGTATTTTCAAATCCGAATTAATAATACTATTAATAATTTGCCGCTTACACTATATAGCTCAGTGTTTGACCGAGCTTCTCCTACCATTTATAGTGTGCGTCTTTATATTATACCACAAATCGTGGGACCAAAATTGTGTGCCGACTCCAGCAGATGTATTTGAGGAGAAGCTTTTTCATGGCAGAAATACCCTCGGAAGTTTGCCATTGCCTGCCGAGGGGTGACCGCTATTAGAAAAAACTTTTCTATGATTTAGATTTTACTTGCCCTGGCTCAGATTCGATTCCAGCGGCATATCAATTAATAGCACGCACAGCTACCCACTCGAACACAGCGGCCACTTTTTCAAATCCGAATTAGGAAGTGTTGATTTCGAATTCGTTATCGTTATGGGACATAAAATAAAATTGTGTGCTAAATATGTATGTACATAAAACTGAAAACCAACGACTGCATAGAAAAAACTTAATAAATAAAACTTCAGTACAACTCCAGCAGAAACTTCTTACAATAACCTTAAAAATTATTTTATACTCATTTAGTGAGCTCTTTCTCTACATCCCTTTCCATTTTCAAAAATGTTTCGTACTTTCAACGAAAATACAAGTGGTCGATCTTATATTAGGTACGTTCGTTTAAAATCTCCAGCAGAAAATATCCAACGGCAAAATTCAGGGGAAATATCTTCTCTTCTCTCAAAAAAATAAAATATCCAATATTTGCAGATTCAACGAACAGCTTATTGAAATATTGTCCGCATCCAAATATGTAAAATGAAAAACATTGCATTATTCTTTTCTTCAAACATTCTGCTACGAAAACTTAACACAACTGACACTAACTTGCTTTTTGCTTGCAAAATACTCATATTTTATAACTTTGACCTTTGCAATTTTTACCTGCAATCGGCTGTTTTCGATCACCTGTTTTCTGTTGGCAAACATTTTTCGACAGAAAAACTAAAGGAGAATTCGTATTTCTACTTAAGTCTGGCATATGCAGACCTTCAAAAAGTTTATTTGCTTCTCCCCTACATATGGTGCGCAAATCTAATGGCCGGAGAATTTGAGTTGATTACCGGCAATTAAATGCACAAACAGTACCAGGCAGGTACACGCTGTCAAACATCCATGATGTTACAGCAACTTTGCAAGGTATAAGATATTTTACGAAATCGCTTTAATAAAAGGTTATAACCAAATTCCCATGGCAGAAGAGGATATCTATAAAACTGCGGTAACTACTCCTTTTGGATTGTTCGAGTACAAACGCATGCCTATTGGGTTAATAAATGCGGTGCAAATATTTCAGCGCATAAAGCATGACTTACTCCAGGAATTGGATTCCTTAAAACGTTTATGTGAACATAACACAAGTCAGCAAACAAAAATAATTGTGAGCTGTTTTGGTTTTTTTGTGTAATTCTTATGTTTTCGGGTATGCTGAATCCGTCATAGAACGTCATGTTTTCTGACAATGTAGGTGTCTATGTTAAACAAGTTATCATCTTAAAATAAAATATAAAAGATTAAAAAAAAATTGTTAAATTTATAATTGCGTAACAAAACTAATTTATTTATGTAAAATACATTAATTAGTAAGCACTAAACACATTTCTTTCTCTCAGTGAGACTCCTTTTGGTACAATTTCGCTTGTGAGAAGGATCAGGAAGATCTCTTTGCAGCGTCCAACAGTAGTATGCCATCATTGAAACGCTCCATCTCCCCTGGTATCTTTTTTCCATCTCCTTAATATCTTCGTGAAATCGTTCACCTTGCTCTTCACTCACGTCTCCTAAATTTTCTGGAAAGTAGTCGAAGTAGGAATGAAGAAAATGTACTTTTAAACTCATCAAGCAACCTGAAGCTTGAAATGCTTTTAACATTCTTTTGACGATTTGTTTTGTAGTTAGGATCTTTGTTATTGCCTAAAAATTGCTTTATGACCTCTTTAAAAGCAATCCACCCTTCTCTTTGAGGATCCGTCATGGTTGTGATGAATAGTGGATCAGCCATAAGCCCTCTAATATCTGGTCCACCGAAAACACCTTCCTTCAACTTTGCCTCCGAGAGGCCTGGAAACTTCGATATTAAGTATTTGAAGCAATTTTCATCTCTTGGGAGTGACTTTAAAAATTGCTTCATCAATCCCAGCTTTATGTGAAGCGGTGGTAGAAGAACTTTATGAGGAGGCACCAAAGGTTCATGCAGGACATTATTTTCGCCAACTTTAAGGCCAACACTTTTTGGTCCAGTGATTTGTTCGGTCTCTACTATCCCATAGACACAAAAAGCAAGGCAATTTGGTAAACCCAGATTGTTGTCCGAGCGCCATGCCCAATATTTTGAAATCAATGCACACTTGCCAACCGTGGTCTTTATATTTTCATTTGCAAAGAATCAATTCCAGGTTCTTGTAGGTTTCTTTGAGGTATACGGAATGACCGACAGGAATAGAAGTATAGAAACCGCCGTTGTGAAACAGAACTGCTTTAAGGTTTCTTTTTGAAGAATCTATGAAAATACTCCACTCTGCTGGGTCGTATGAGATCTTAAATCTATCCAGCAAACCTTCAATATTGGTACAATAAACCAACTCGTCCTCTTGGGCAAACTAGGAAGTAAACTGCTTCTCACGATATCTAAACCAGGAGGAAGAAACTTCCGGCAAAGGTAAGTTCCTGCTTTTGAGCCTTGATCCAAGCAACTCAGCAGCGTCATCTTCAAATTCAAAACTTGACATGTCATCGGGTTCAGGTACAGCACCATCTTCGTCAGAACTTGGAATATCTTCCCTTTCACATTACTCGAACAAAAGTAACAATCATCACTATAGTTCTTTTGCTCGCGACATACCATAGGAATCGCAAATCGGAAAGCTTTTTTCTTGGCCTTAAACCAATTTTGAAGATTTTCAACACATCGTTTGCAATCAACCTTACCTACACCATGTAAACCATGTAGTGTATATACAATTGAGTAGACGCAGCTCTTCATAAGGGAAGGAAAAACACCAAAAACCTACGAAAATACCTGGTGTTTAAAAATCAAAAGGCGATAGTCAAATCCTGAAGGAGTTCGGTGAGTCCGTTCCATGTTGGCGTCGTCAGGTGCAGGCTCGTTTTCCTCACTTTTCATAATTTTAACTTCTTGATATTAAAGGAAATTATAACTTTTCTATATTTTTACTGGAAGTAGCAAGCGAGGGAGATAGAATAAAGTCGCGCGATTGTAGCAAACCCTGCCATCAGCAGCTGATCTCCTCTCCCGAAAGTGGGAACAGATCTGCTTTGCAAATCTGACTGCAGTAAGTGACCTCACTTAGTGTAGTCCCAAACCCATCAAAGTGGTCTTACGTGGGGTGCACACTTTACACTTTTATAGCTTCATTGCTTAAATATGTACAAATAAAAATCGCAAATAAAATAAAAGCAATCAATAATAATATAAATCAAATAAAACAATATAAAGTAAATAATTAAACTTAAATAATAGTAATACTAAAAAATATCTATAATAAAATAAAAATAAACAATTAAATATATAAATAAAGATTAATAATAATAATAATATAAAAATATTCAAGAAACATTGTACAAACTAAACTGAAATAAGAATAAATATTTACATTTATAATAATATAAATATAACTCAAATAAATTAAATAATAAAGATTTATAAATAATAATAAATAATAATATGAAAATATTCAATCAACACTGTACAAACTAAACTGAAATAAGAATAAATATTTATTTACATCTATAATAATATAAATAAAACTCAAAAATTAAATAAATAAATAAATAAAATAAATAAATAAATAAAATAAATAAAATAAATAAATATAAAATAATAATAAATATAAATATATACAAAGTTTAATAAACCGCATTAATAATAGATAAATAAAAAAATAAATTAAATAAATAAAAACGAAATATAACATTTATAATATGATAATACCCTAAATAAACTAAATTAATTCTGATTTCTGGCAGCAAGGAACATGTCAGAAGTCAACAAAAACCAAGGCTATAGCTCCGGAAGCCCTTTCCAAAAAAGCGGCAGGACCCAGCGTTCTCCAGTGCGTAGTGCGCCCTTACCTAAGGGACCGCAAAGCGAAAGAGAAGTCCTCGTTCAAGCTGATGGCTTGGTGGAGATCATGTCCTCACCGGCGTCACCGATGAACAAAACGAGTACAGAAGAGCCACGCAGTATTCAACCGTTCGTGTTCTCTGGCAACAGGTACAAAGAAGCTGTCCGCATGATGGGCGGAAAATTAAGCGAAATGAGAAGGATGATGGACAGTCAATGGCACGTAAACCAGCAGATGAAGAGCATGCTGACAAGTATTTGTAAACTTTTTGAGGAAATCGAAAATAGCGATGCAGGGTCAAAGAGAGCGAGCTTCTCATCAAAAGCTACGCAGACAGCATCGCCACCCAAGGAGGTCACGCAAGGAAAGCGGGGTAGACCAAACAACGGAGGTGATACCGCTGCATCGAACAACTGTCAGCCACTGGGGAAGCGTACAAGAGTCCACTCACCGGGAATGCAAGATCGGCGACCCGAGCAGCAATACTCGAAGAGCGGCCGGGAGAAACCGATTGCCCGCGCGGCCCTAGAGAAGGGGAAAGAGCAATCTTTTATTAACACCGACATTCCCGCAACTCAAGAAGCAGCGTGGACTACAGTGTCGAACGTAAAGCGCCAAAGGAAAAAAGCCCCTCGTTTGGACGCAATCGTAATCAAGTCCTCCGGGGAGTGCTCGTACGCGGAAATCCTCAAACTTGTCAAAAGTGACGTGAGACTGAGGGACCTAGGTGAAAACGTCCGCAAGATTAGGAAAACTGCCAAAGGAGACCTCTTGTTCCAGCTCAACAAGGCAGAGAGCACAAATACCGCCAAACTGCAAGCCGCGGTGGGAGAAATGCTATCGGGTAAAGCGGAAGTTAGAACCCTAACACAGCAATCCTTTCTGGAAATCCACGACATAGACGAAGTCACAAACTCGCGGAGAAGTGTGCTTAGCTTTAAATGCAAAGCTTGATTCAATCAAGGTCCAAGAGTCGGACATACGATCCATGCGTAAAGCTTACGGAGGCACTCAAATCGCGTTGTTGCTTCTACCGGCGAGTAGTGTCAATAAGGTGCTCTCACTAAGCAAAATTAGAATGGGCTGGGTGATCTGTCGCATCCGAGGTAAAGAACAGCCAAGACGTTGCTACAAATGCCTCGAGTTCGGCCACGTGTCTATGAACTGTCGGAGCAGTGAAGACTTCACAAAATCCTGCTTTAAGTGTGGTGGCCCTGGACACATGGCAAAGGACTGTAGCAACCCCCCCAAGTGCTTGGTATGTGTGAAACGCGGCGTGCTCGCTACTGACCACATAACCGGAGTTTTCAAGTGCCCTACCTATCAAGCAGCTCTCAGAAAATATAAGACAAAATGAAGATACTGCAACTCAACCTAAACCACTGTCAGGCTGCGCAGGACCTCCTGTCGCAAACCATCAGTGAGGAAAACGTGGATGTCGCGATACTCAGCGAACCCTATAAAGTGAAACGGTCACAATGTTGGGCACACGATAAGAGCGACAAAGCAGCCATATGGACATGCGGCAACCCCGCTAGCTGGATGTACGACGTCGTATCTGAAACTGGCTTTGTGGGTGCAAGTATAAGAGATCTATATATCTATAGTTGCTATATACCCCCTAGCACCACTGTGCAAGTATTTGAACAGATTGTCGGAAAGCTCTCCATCGATGCAAGAGGCAGAACAAATGTTCTTATAGCAGGCGATTTTAATGCTTGGGCGCAAGAGTGGGGCTGCCCGAGCACACGTCCCAAGGGTAGAGCACTTTTAGAGGCCCTGCCAAGCCTCGATGTCGCACTTCTAAACACCGGCACCGAACATACCTTTAGTCGAAACGGGTTTGGGTCAATAATCGACCTGACCTTCGCAAGCGCCACATTATGCAGATCAGTGGACTGGAAGATAAGTTCTCGCTTTACACAAAGCGATCATTATGCAATTACCTGCACGATTAATAGAAACAGAAGTACCCCAAACAAATTCCAACAAACCAGCATAGCTCGAGGTTGGAAAGCGCGCACTCTGGACCCGGACCTATTCATTGCAATGCTGCCATCTCGTCAATACAATGGATCCGCAAATAGTAGGGCCAAAGAGATCATGGCCGACATAAGTACCGCATGTGACGCATCAATGGCTAGAAAAGTCTTAAAAGGACATCATAAACCCGCATATTGGTGGACATATGAGATCGGAAAGTTAAGGAAGCTATGCTTAAAAGCAAGGCGAAAATACCAACGCGCAAGGGGCAACCCTTGCTTCCCTCAATACAGAGAAGCCTATAAAAGTGCACGCGACGATTTAAAAAAAGCTATCAAATGCAGCAAGCGAAGATGTTTTCTGGAACTATGCGACGACGCAGATCGAAACCCCTGGGGCACAGCATACAAAATTGTTACCAAAAAGCTAAAAAGCAATGTTATGTCGCCGAGAAGCGCAAGGTATTTGAAAGTGGCTGTTGATACCTTGTTTCCTCCCCAACGGCGCTTAGTTTCGAATATGAATTGGGGGGTACAGTGCTCTTTCGAGCCCATTCAATCGGATGAGGTTTTACTGGCCGTTAATAAACTAGAAGATAAAAAAGCCCCCTGGCCCGATGAGGTACCAAACAAGGCTCTTAAACTCGCGATGCGCTATCTTATGCCAGAGTTTGTAAAACTGTACAACTTATGTTTTAAAGAAGGTGTTTTCCCACAAGTCTGGAAAATACAGAAATTGATCTTAATCCCTAAGCCGGGTAAACCACTAGATGATCCTTCTAGTCTTAGGCCTATATGCTTGCTAGACTCAGCAGGCAAAGTCCTGGAGCACATGATCTCAAAGCGATTAGAGCTTGAAGTTCAAGAAAGGGAAGGTATCTCGGCAAACCAGTTTGGCTTTAGAAAGGGGAAATCTACAATTGATGCCGTATCAAGAGTGGTTGACATAGCAAGAGAGGCAATTAGTGGCACCCGATGGCTAGGAGGAGAGAAAGAGTATAGCCTTGTCGTAACGCTTGACGTCAAAAACGCCTTTAACACCGCTAGCTGGGCGAAAATTCTCGACAGACTAGAACAGATTGGTGTTTCTTACTATCTTCGCAGACTAGTTCGCAGTTACTTTAGTAATCGTATGCTACTGTACGAAACGGAAGAGGGCAGAAAACACACAGAGGTCACCGGTGGCGTCCCACAGGGATCCGTTCTAGGCCCAAAGCTTTGGAATATCATGTATGATGGAGTTCTGCGAGTAAAATTGCCCGAAGGTTCAAGCATAACTGGTTTTGCGGACGATATCGCGATAGTAGTCACCGCAAAGCATCTCAGTGACATAAAAGTTAAGGCTGACATATCAGTCAGCATAATAAAAGAATGGCTAAAAGCGTCCGGTCTGCGTCTTGCAGACCATAAGACAGAAGCAATGGTTATTTCTAGTAGGAAAAAGCCGGAAGAAGTGGTTGTAAATGTTGGCGGCCATATAGTGAATACCAAGTCCTCCATTAAATACCTAGGAGTGATTCTAGACAAGAGGTTGACCTTCAAAGCACATTTGGAATATGCAAGGAACAACGCAGCGGCAACAGCCACGGCTTTATCGAGAATTATGCTGAACACTCGAGGGCCTAACCAGAAGCGGCGGCGACTTCTAGCCAGCGTTGTAACTAGCCAAATCATATATGGAGCCCCCATCTGGGCAAGCGCAATAGAATGTCCTTCTTTTTGTCGGGGATTAAATTCAACGTACCGCCTGTGCGCCCAAGGTTCATCCGACAAAGAGATCAATTGAAAGCTGCGGTGGGCGAAAACTTTTCACCACCTTCGGTAGTAAACTGCATGCTTAAAGGAGAAAAGGAATGGACGGCAATAAGCGACATAATTGCCTCGATTTTGAAGCAGCTTAGAATATTAGAGCAGCAGCGGCGTGCGCAGTGGAAATTAACCGTTTCTAAACAAAATAAAGAACTGCAAACATTAAGCTCGGAATCTCGTCTACCCCGACAGCTCAAGAAACCAGCGAACGATGCTCGGAACCCCGTCCGTCCGTTCCGACAGCTCTTAGAAAACATGAGTGTCTTACTATTAAACAGTTATATAGACGTGGGATGCAGATATTAATAAATGCCACCTAGTGCACATCGGGCGAAAAGTACACCAAAAATTTTGGGAGAAAACTACACCCAAGTAGTCGTCAAACTGGTGCCCCTGGATCTTCAAACAGGTCTGAAGAGACAGCGCCGTTCGAACCATTAAGCTCGGAATCTCGTCCATTCCGACAGCTCACTACCAGGCTGCTCGGAATCTTGTTTATTCCGACAGCCCCCAGATTACCCAGGGAAGTTGCTGCTTGGAACCTCGTCCGTTCCGACGGCCTCCTTTAGTAGTAGCGAAAAATGGAAGAAAGCTTGTGAGGCAATAGCAGAAAAAATGAAGAGGTTGAGAACTCTCAACCGACAAAAGCGTAGCAGCGGCGACTAACCGCCTTTCTCCCCCATGATGTAATGCTTGACGGCAGTTCCGTGGGGAGCGGAATTTCGACGAAAACAGGTTCATCCTGGTTTCAAAGGGCCTCTTGAGGGTAGTGCGCTGCGCTACCACAACGCCCCTGAAAAAAAAAAAAAAAAAAAAAAACACCATGTAAAGCAACAGAACTTCAAACACATCGAACATCTGCAACGACGTGTTAGGCAAAGTCATGTCGCAAGTCTGACTGCTATTGTTGCATTATTCATTGTGGGACTGGCCGTCTACGCAATCCGATACATAGCTGTCACCAGAAAAAGAATTTCTATAGCCAGATCAGTAAAAGCGGCAATAACAACTGCAGCTACGAGGTCCAGAGACGTACCTGTCTTAGAGGGGGAGGAGTTATGATGAATAGGTCCACACCATCATATTATTGTCAACAGCACATCCGGTTGACTTAACCATCACTCAGTTCATCCAGTTCAGCAGAATTGCGTTCACACAGTTGACGGCGACAAATATTCCACACGAGTCGCAACGTCAGCAGAAATGCGTTCCCACAGTTGACGGCGACAAATATTCCACACGAGTCGCAACGTCAGCAGAATTGCGTTCACACAGTTGACGGAGACAAATATTCCACACGAGTGGCAACGTCAGCAGAATTGTACTCACACGGGTGGTACGCAAGCAGAACAACAGCAGCGCAGCGCGACGACGTGGGTTAGGAGTAGGCTAAACAACTATTGTAGAGTTAGTTAGAAAACTCGTTCCAAATCAACCGCATCAGATGCGGAAATAAATAAAATTTATAAAACAGTAAAATAATCGTTTAATTTGCATAAGGAGATCTCTCGTAAAGAGAGAAAATTGAGTATTACGTTTGATATCCATGGCAACATGTGCATGCAAGCATTACTAGATTGATGATTTATTCGTAATTTTTGTAAATTTCAAAATTAACGGTGGACATGAATTGCTCAATTTATTGTTCGAAATTTAAATTTTCTGTACTTTTATGTGTATATGTATACGTTATTGTGCCAAATATAACGTAAGATTTTGCCAATTGCAAAATCAAGGGAACGCTTGTGTGAAAGTTCTATGGTTTGCATTGCTAACGTTGTAAAGTTTTGTATGTGAAATGAATGAAAGAAATAGTTGTGTTCGCAATGTTTATTTAATATTTATGTTTGCCAACAATGTAACATACATATATGTATACATAAGATAGGTAAAAGTCTGACGACCATATTCACTACGAAAATGGCAATATTCAAAGCGGTAGAAGTTATAGAACTTTTTAGGAAATCACCACATTTCCTCATTAGACTTCTTTCTTCTTGGCTTCTGCGGGAGTCGAACCCAATCGGCCTTAAAGCTCAAAAATATTTAAAAATAAATAGTTAAATAGCCAAACAATAACAAAGAAAAGGCAATATTTTATGTTTATCTGTTAAAATTTGATTTTTTCCATCAATTGGCGTCTTTTGATTCTACTTCAAATGGAGGGACCAACAATTTTGTGCCGACTCCGCAAGCCAGATGCAGTATGTTATGAGAATCTTTTGTGTGGCAGAAATACCATCGGAGGTTTGCCATTGCCTGTCTAGCTATGACCGCTATTGGAAAACAAACTTTTTCTATGATTAAGGTTTTACTTACCGCGGCTGGAATTCGAACCTCAAACCCAGCGGCATATCGAGAAATAATAATAACCCCTACCCACTCGACCACAGCAGTCGCTAAGTAAGCCTTTAAGCCCTAAGCGCTGATAATGCATACTTCGCACAACTTTCGCATAACGTTTGAGAGCTTCGTACAACCTTACGTACTTAATGCTGATTATGCTTCGCACAATTAAATGGCTATTAACGTAGTAGAGTTATTCACGGTATGCGCACAAAAACTGCTGATCTTTGTGAAGTACACGTAAATGCATTTTGATATACATACAATTTTAGAGAAGGCTTAATTATTTTTTACAAGGAATTAGCAAATAAAATATTTCCTCAAACACACTTTAACATGTATTTTCAAATCCGAATTAATAATACTATTAATAATTTGCCGCTTACACTATATAGCTCAGTGTTTGACCGAGCTTCTCCTACCATTTATAGTGTGCGTCTTTATATTATACCACAAATCGTGGGACCAAAATTGTGTGCCGACTCCAGCAGATGTATTTGAGGAGAAGCTTTTTCATGGCAGAAATACCCTCGGAAGTTTGCCATTGCCTGCCGAGGCGTGACCGCTATTAGAAAAAACTTTTCTATGATTTAGATTTTACTTGCCCTGGCTCAGATTCGATTCCAGCGGCATATCAATTAATAGCACGCACAGCTACCCACTCGAACACAGCGGCCACTTTTTCAAATCCGAATTAGGAAGTGTTGATTTCGAATTCGTTATCGTTATGGGACATAAAATAAAATTGTGTGCTAAATATGTATGTACATAAAACTAAAAACCAACGACTGCATAGAAAAAACTTAATAAATGAAACTTCAGTACAACTCCAGCAGAAACTTCTTACAATAACCTTAAAAATTATTTTATACTCATTTAGTGAGCTCTTTCTCTACATCCCTTTCCATTTTCAAAAATGTTTCGTACTTTCAACGAAAATACAAGTGGTCGATCTTATATAAGGTACGTTCGTTTAAAATCTCCAGCAGAAAATATCCAACAGCAAAATTCAGGGGAAATATCTTCTCTTCTCTCAAAAAAATAAAATATCCAATATTTGCAGATTCAACGAACAGCTTATTGAAATATTGTCCGCATCCAAATATGTAAAATGAAAAACATTGCATTATCCTTTTCTTCAAACATCCTGCTACGGAAACTTAACACAACTAACACTAACTTGCTTTTTGCTTGCAAAATACTCATATTTTATAACTTTGACCTTTGCAATTTTTACCTGCAATCGGCTGTTTTCGATCACCTGTTTTCTGTTGGCAAAAATTTTTCGACAGAAAAACTAAAGGAGAATTCGAATTTCTACTTAAGTCTGGCATATGCAGACCTTCAAAAAGTTTATTTGCTTCTCCTCTACATATGGTGCGCAAATCTAATGGCTGGAGAATTTGAGTTGATTACCGGCAATTAAATGCACAAACAGTACCAGGCAGGTACACGCTGTCAAACATCCATGATGTGACAGCAACTTTGCAAGGTATAAGATATTTTACGAAATCGATTTAATAAAAGGTTATAACCAAATTCCCATGGCAGAAGAGGATATCTATAAAACTGCGGTAACTACTCCTTTTGGATTGTTCGAGTACAAACGCATGCCTATTGGGTTAATAAATGCGGTGCAAATATTTCAGCGCATAAAGCATGACTTACTCCAGGGATTGGATTCCTTAAAACGTTTATGTGAACATAACACAAGTCAGCAAACAAAAATAATTTTGAGCTGTTTTGGTTTTTTTGTGTAATTCTTATGTTTTCGGGTATGCTGAATCCGTCATAGAACGTCATGTTTTCTGACAATGTAGGTGTCTATGTTAAACAAGTTATCATCTTAAAATAAAATATAAAAGATTAAAAAAAAATTGTTAAATTTATAATTGCGTAACAAAACTAATTTATTTATGTAAAATACATTAATTAGTAAGCACTAAACACATTTCTTTCTCTCAGTGAGACTCCTTTTGGTACAATTTCGCTTGTGAGAAGGATCAGGAAGATCTCTTTGCAGCGTCCAACAGTAGTATGCCATCATTGAAACGCTCCATCTCCCCTGGTATCTTTTTTCCATCTCCTTAATATCTTCGTGAAATCGTTCACCTTGCTCTTCACTCACGTCTCCTAAATTATCTGGAAAGTAGTCGAAGTAGGAATGAAGAAAATGTACTTTTAAACTCATCAAGCAACCTGAAGCTTGAAATGCTTTTAACATTCTTTTGACGATTTGTTTTGTAGTTAGGATCTTTGTTATTGCCTAAAAATTGCTTTATGACCTCTTTAAAAGCAATCCACCCTTCTCTTTGAGGATCCGTCATGGTTGTGATGAATAGTGGATCAGCCATAAGCCCTCTAATATCTGGTCCACCGAAAACACCTTCCTTCAAATTTGCCTCCGAGAGGCCTGGAAACTTTGATATTAAGTATTTGAAGCAATTTCCATCTCTTGGGAGTGACTTTAAAAATTGCTTCATCAATCCCAGCTTTATGTGAAGCGGTGGTAGAAGAACTTTATGAGGAGGCACCAAAGGTTCATGCAGGACATTATTTTCGCCAACTTTAAGGCCAACACTTTTTGGTCCAGTGATTTGTTCGGTCTCTACTATCCCATAGACACAAAAAGCAAGGCAATTTGGTAAACCCAGATTGTTGTCCGAGCGCCATGCCCAATATTTTGAAATCACCGCACACTAGCCAACCGTGGTCTTTATATTTTCATTTGCAAAGAATCAATTCCAGGTTCTTGTAGGTTTCTTTGAGGTATACGGAATGACCGACAGGAATATAAGTATAGAAACCGCCGTTGTGAAACAGAACTGCTTTAAGGTTTCTTTTTGAAGAATCTATGAAAATACTCCTCTCTGCTGGGTCGTATGAGATATTAAATCTATCCAGCAAACCTTCAATATTGGTACAATAAACCAACTCGTCCTCTTGGGCAAACTAGGAAGTAAACTGCTTCTCACGATATCTAAACCAGGAGGAAGACACTTCCGGCAAAGGTAAGTTCCTGCTTTTGAGCCTTGATCCAAGCAACTCAGCAGCGTCATCTTCAAATTCAAAACTTGACATGTCATCGGGTTCAGGTACAGCACCATCTTCGTCAGAACTTGGAATCTCTTCCCTTTCACATTACTCGAACAAAAGTAACAATCATCACTACAGTTCTTTTGCTCGCGCCATACCATAGGAATCGCAAATCGGAAAGCTTTTTTCTTGGCCTTAAACCAATTTCAAAGATCTTCAACACATCGTTTGCAGACTTTATGAGGTGCCCAAACTTTATCCTGATTTCCAAGTTTTAAGCCAAAATACGCGAAGTATACTTTTTTTACAAAGTCCGTAATATCACCTTGCTGCTTTAATATCATATATTTGCCACAAATATAACAGAAACTGTCAGACGAGTTCACACACTTCCGCACATACGACATTGCACTATACCGCGCCACTTTCTACACTATCGGAGCGTGCACGTTCAGGTTACAACACGTTTATTTTTGTCAATGTAGCTCACATAGGGTGTTCCTTGTTTAGAAATTGATGATAGTTATGGTAAACATTTAAAAACAGCAATCAAAATAAAATTATACCTATCATGAATGCTTACAAGCTAGCCCAAAAAACCCTTTTTTATAATAAAATTTTCCGTTTTGTTAAATACCCTTATGTTCTGGACTTCTTAAAATATTTTTTTAGTTTTCAGAACACCTAAATACATAGAAATCAGTTGGAAATATCCAGACAGCATTTCTTTGCAGACCTTATTAATCTTACAATCAATGTTTCAAAATGCGTTTTTACACAACAAGAGGTCCTTTCCTTCGGCATCTCATAACTTACGTACATAATTGGCGCATCAATCGCTTAAGCGATTTTGGCCGAAAGCGACAAAGCACACCTGCTGTCGCTACTTCTTGCTAATTGGCGCCAATTGCAAATCCCAAGTGTAACCAACTCTTTTTCCACGTGGTCTTTCCAACGCAGAGGATGTCTTCCCTTTTCTTTGCTACCACCAGCGGGTACCGCGTCAAAAACCTTCAGGGCTGGAGCTATTTCATCCATTCGAACGACGTGACCTAGCGAGTGGAGCCGCTGGTTCTTAATCCGTTGCACTATGTCTACGTCCTTATTCAGCTCGTACAACTCATCGATCCATCGTACGCAGTATTCGCCGTCGCAAGACGTAAAGGCCAATCAATCTTTCAAAGAATCTTTCTCTCGAACACTCCAAGAGCCCTCTCATCTGATGTTGTCAGCGACCATGCTTTTGCGCCATACAATAGTACGGGCATGATAAGAGATTAATAACGTATGGTTATTGGTGTTAATGCTGATTCATATGTAAATGAAGTTCTCTAATTTTTCAAAGTTATAACTATCAACAGTGATGTTTGATCCCTGTCGTGAATGTGACGACTGTCTATTTGATGACAGGAGATACTTCGTCTTGCCCTCGTTGACCTCCAGACCCCTTCGCTTTGCTTCTCTATCCAGTTTGGAGATTTCAATGTCATCGGCCTATGCCAGCAATTGCACATTCTTATAAAAGATGGTGCCTGACCGATTTAGTTCTGCGGCTCGAATTATCTTTTCCAGCATCAGGTTAAAGAAATCGCACGACAAAGAGTCACTCTGTCTGAAACCTCGTTTGGTGTCAAACGGCTCGGAGAGGTCCATTCCCATCCTGACGGAGCTGGTGGAGTTGCTCAACGTCATTTTACATAGCCGTATAAGCTTTGCCGGTGTATTAAATTCAGACATTGCGTCATATAGGAAACTTTTCTCGGGCTGTCGAAAGTGGCTTTGAAGTCGACAAAAAGATGGTGTGTGTCAATTCTTCTTTCTCGGGTCCTTGTTGTTCTTCAGCCGTGCTATCGCTTTTCGCTTTTATTCAGCGGCGGTATGTAGACAGCGGCAAATCTTTTTCCACTCTTCGGAAATATGGTTTTGTTGATTATTGCTCTCCAAGCAGGATTGCAAGTCGGGTGGCGAAGTGGGTTGCTGTCTGTTGCGATTGCAGCTTTCGGACGTCGGGCTTTCCTTGTGTCCATTTACGGGGTTTTTTGCAGCACAGGGGCGCGTGCTTTGTATTTCTTTTCATTGGAGGTATGGTTTTACGTGGCGGGTTCCAAGCCCTGCGCACAACCCATTGTTGGGGAACATTTCATAACAATGGTTGGTATTAAATCCTTGCCCAGGAAAGTCGAAATAATTAGGAATGATCTTAGTAGATTTCTTGCAATGACCAACTTCTACCGAAGACTCATTCTACACGCGCTTGTGCATCAACGACCTCTTTAATGCCACATAATTCCAGGCAATAAAAAGCGAGATAAGACACAAATTAAATGGTCGAATGAAACCTAAAAACAGTTTGAAGAAAGCAAGAGTTAATTGGCAAACTCTGCGGCATTAGCGTACCCAGTACAGGACGCGAAACTAATCCTTTGTGCCAGCGATACTGCGGTTGGTGCGGTAATTCATCAAATTGTTAAAAAAATACCACAACCACTACCTTCTTTTTGGAACCGTTTGAGCGATTGTCAACGGATATACAGTACCTTTCGCCATTTATTGGAAGGAAAAGATTTTAAAAGAGCAACTGGCCACAAACCATTGATATATGCATTCCACCAAAAGAGTGCCAAGGCTTCATCCAAGCAAAGACGTCACCTGGATTAAAAGTCAATTTTCTACCAATTTTTTCACTTACCTGTAGATAGCAACGTGACAGCGGACACACACGCTCTACATGCGAAGCACAATGACGTGGACTATGAATATTTGGCGCAACAAATAGCAATAATGCCAAGAACTGAAATCTTTACGCTCATCGAAGGAAACTTAGTTCAGGCACCTCGTATTTAGTTCTATTAACATCGCTTTCATAGTGATGCTCATTTTCTACTCGAGTGGGATATTCTTCAGCTCATTTATAATGGCAAGGAAAAAACAAAGATTTAACAAGCTGTGTTATTTTTCGATTGTGAACTTTCTTAAGGCTTTGTTTACCCTTAAAAAGGAAATTTTTAAGAATGATATAAAATTTGAAAATAAATGGCTATTAAATTCTTTGTTTTCTACAATTCCGGGTTACCGGGATTGAGATGCCTACTCTCAGCCAAATGACTGTCATGATGCTGGCCAAAGAGAGACACTCGCGACTCTCTAAGCTTACTATACTTGCATATGTGCGAGAATGAGACCACCAAGTTATTCATGTTTACCATTACTGTCCGTCAGATGGACGATGAAATTGTTGTCATTTATAATTGCGCAAAAGAAACAATCACAATTTCGGCTAATTTCGTATATGCGACAAAAAAATAAATAAAATTTTTAAATGCCGCGAAAAAAAGATCTTTCCTCAATCCTCAATAAAGAATAGAGTATTTTCTAATCCAATTTAAAACAAAAATATTGTTGAGGCCGAAGCCGGATTTTGTCCGGCCAGAGTGATTTTTTAAAGAGCGGCCGAAGTTCTGCACAAAAATTACTTCACCAAAAATATACTATACCAATTATTAACCGTGACTTTGGTAGCTTGCAATTTATCAATACAAATTAATTGAAAAAATCAAATAAAAACTTGTTTATCAAATCAAACAAAAAAATAAAATATTATTTGTTGCAGTTATAAACGTCAAAATTTAAAATTTTTTAGTACTGGTAGTTTTATAGGCAGCATTGACCCATTAAGAAGAACGAGAGTGAGCTATAGCTATATACTTGTATATTCGGAAATATTAATGCGTTAGAGTGAAATGCAATATCACACGTATACATTTGTTAACATCAGTTTTTGCATGGTGGCCGTAAGAAACTGATATACACTTTGTTCTCGGTCCATTTACATTAAAGGGTGATTCCTAAGCGCTGCCCCCGCGCATGCAAGGTCCGCACATGCCTCTGACAAAATTTCAAGGCGTTAGCTGATTTAATAAAGGAGTTATGGCCCAAAATGCAATATCTGCAATATCGGTTGTATTGAAGCAACATGTTATATTTCTCCGACACAAATGAGTTTAACTGCTAAAATAGTCCTAATAATAACTGATATTTTGTGAAAAATTTCAAGTCAAACATAAATGGAAGAATTTTATTCCTCAAATTTACTATATCTTAATAGTCAATTAAGGGAGTTATTCCTATATGTTAAAGTCCTCTTATTGGCAGTTGATTATTACAAAAGTTGAGATTACGATCTTGCATTGTCTTCTTTTCTTTATAATTTTCTTTTATCAATGACAATTGCTATTTCTTTGTCAATTGCGTTTGATATTTTAAAATACAATTCTTTTCCAAGCGCTGGCTGCAAAACGAAATATTAAATGTTTTCATATAAAACATTAATCTCAAAAGTTATCGATAAATTCCAAAAAATTTGGGAAAACCTTGATATAGAAATTATATTAAGAAAAGATATCTCAGTGAAATTTATTGCAAATAAAAATTTGGCGTGGTAAAACAATTGTCATTGAAATGAGCTACTCATACGTGCATATTGACAAAAGTTTTCGGCTGCCTGTGAGCAACTTATTGTCATCGCGACACTACTGTGCATCCAACGCCTTGTTGTCTGTGTGATCCCTGCGTCGGAATTTTGTTCTGCCTCTTCTTAGGTAATTCATCGCCTTTGTAGACCAAATCTCAAGAGCGACCTTGATTAAACCCTCAACTCTGTTTATAAGTAAATTAAAGCACTTGAAGAAATTTTTAATAAAGATAATGGAACTCTTCTGAAATGTGCCCCAGATATATATACAGCTTTATGAGACTTAGTGGGACAAGCCGTATAATTGTTAATGTAAAAAGGCTGTTCTTATGGAGGACTAAAAGACAATGTTTCGTACAATAATTGAAATAAGAGTCCTCACCTCAACTGTAAGCTGTTAGCAAACGTGGTAAATTGACATTTTAATACTAGTAAATGATTGTCAAAATGTTAAGTTGTGATCAGAAAAAGTTGCGATCAGATTGTCTCTGCTATCAAAACGAAATAATCATAATAATTCAATGGAGAATGTAAGCGTAAAGTTTAAATAAAGAAAATTTAATATTTTCACATAAATTTAGTTCAGTAACAATAATAATAATTTTTTTTAAAGCCTTTTCCCTTCTACAAAAAAAAACAAAATATAATATGTTATCAGCCCATGAAATTTGACAAAGTAATTAAAGTATGAAGTTTGGTATTCTCCCAAAAACGGATTTATTTTCTTCCCGTTTCTCTTGTGCTTTCAAAATACGAGATTGAGCTAAGGGAGCGTAGAAAGTTTTCAAAACGTACAGAACGTTTCACAATTGAATCATGGAGCTAATATATATACATACATCAGTGGCGGATCCAGGATTTTTTTAAGGGGGGGTAGACATTTTTTCCTTGAGATATATGCATAATTACCACGTATATACAGGTCACCATAACGGCTGGACTACCGTGTTATAGAAAAGCCATTGGTGCTGTCCAGTCGTTATGGCAGTGCATATAGTTTGTTCGCAAATTCAAACTGCGCGCCAATCTAGTCGCGATGACAGCGCCGTGCGATTTTTCTTTAAGTTTTTCCGTTGATATTTCCGCCATCTATGAGCGTGTTTGAGCGTATTTTAATTATTTCTTTGTTTCTTTCAACACGCATTGTGTAAACATGCCGAAGTTGACAAGTGGTTAGTATAATTTCAAGTGAGAAAAATCTCTTTTCAAGTTCTCTTACTGAGAAAACACGCCTCACAATATGAAGAGGACATTGTTTTCCTATTTCACCCGCCTTGATCCAGAATCAGAACCAGAAACAAAGAAAAAGGAAAAACAGGTAAGAAAAATTGCAATAAAAAAATGATAAGTATATCGGAGAAGCTACTATTTTTGCACAATGTATTTATATAATTTATAATTTCAAAAAAACTGAAGATTCTCATTAGTTTTTAGCTAACCATATTTTTTTTAAACAGATTGAAAATGCAGAGAAGCTTAACCTCGAAGAAAATCCACCGGAGACTGGAGGACAATCGACTTCCGAAGATACGTCAGTTCAAAACAAACAAGAATTGCTTCCATTCAAAAACGACATCGCTCTAGCCACGTCTAATGCTTCAGATACAAGAAGCGCGAGTGAAATCCTGAACATTATCGACGACTCGTGGGTGCCACCAGCTAATTTTTCGTTCCCGACATCAACTGCCAAAAATTTATCTTTTCAAAGCAAATGGCTTGAGGAATTTCACTGGTTGGCATATTCTGCGAAAGAAAATGGCGCATATTGTAAGTGCTGCATAGCTTTTGGCGTGAAAACCGGTGAAATACGCGACGTACGTCTGGGGAAACTCATCAACAAGCCGTTCAACACTTGGAAGCACGCGAAAGAAACTTTTCGGAACCACGAAAAACTTGATTACCATAAAAAATCCATCGTTGCTTTTGAACATTTACGCGATATTCAGCTTGGCAAAACTAAATCTATTGATGAACAACTCGATCAGCAGAAAGAAAAAACTAAAGAAGAAAATTACGAAAGACTGAAACCCATAGTTAGTGTAATAGTTTTGTGTGGACGTCAAGGAATTGCACTTCGTGGCCATAGAGACGATGGATGTTTGTATAATGAAGAGGAACCTGACGCGGATGATAAAACTGATGGAAAATATTCGAACGAAGGAAACTTTCGTGCAATTTTACGGTATCGAGCTGAAGGTGACGAAACACTCAAGAAAAACCTTTTGTGTGCTCCGAAAAATTCAACATATTTGAGCAAAACCATTCAGAATGAAATTATCGCAACTTGTCATGAATTGATCAGAAAAAAAATCGTTGATCGAATAAATCAATCGGGAGGATTCTCAGTTTTAGCCGACGAATCGACTGACATTTCAAGCATAGAGCAATTTTCCAACATTTTTTTTTAAATGCAAAAACAATTATTTAATAAAATCTGCATATATAATCAGGTGGAATAAATTGCAAAGACAGTTGCATAACCTTTCGATTTGCCCTTTTCACCTTTTACCTTTTTATTTAATCCAAGACAATTTTAAAATCAGCTATTTATGTAGATTCGATTGCTTATGATTTTGATACATTCTATATACATACATATGTACATATGCAAGTATTTATCACCTTAATAACTTTACTCTCGAATAAAAGGGTCTTCTTGCAACTATTTTTTAAATCCATATAAAACTAAGTACATATACATATGTACATATAAGATTTACAATCAACTGTAGGCGTGTAACGATGAAATATTTTTAATATTTGATACCAGAGCTACGCATTCCTCACAAGATGAATTCAACTCTCCCAAAGTAATTATATACTAAATCCAATATTAATTTTGTTTGAAGCCATTGAAATTTGAGTAAAAAGGAAGTCAATGTTAGACTTTGCATATATTATATAAATAAATGTTAATACAAATTTGTCAAAAGGCATAACCATTACACCAAGATCTTTTTAAGTATATCGAATCAAACTGTAATACCAAGGCGGATTCAATAAGGTGCTAGAAGCGCTAGCAAAAACAAAACATGAACGTATTTTACTTATATACGCTTGCTACCACCACCTTGTTTAGTTCGCCTTGTCTGATACGTTTGACTTTGTGTCGGTGTGATAATAATGCCTAAGTCCTTTGGTTCAACTTAAGCACGTAAGTTTAAAAAAATCGTCCTTCATAAACACAAAATATTCCCTCAGAGTTACATACGTGGATGAGCTGTAAAATTCTAAAATAATTTAAAAAGTTTACATTATTATGTGTCCATTAAATTAACTTTTAAGTACAAATATTTACTTATAAGATATAAATACATTTTAGAGAAAGTAAGAGTGCTCTTATGCCAAATTTAAATAGTAAACGATTTTAATATCTCTGATCATAAAATAAACAGCTTCCTATATAAATATTAGTAGTAATAAACTTTTTCAAAGGGTTTTGACGTTGAACTTGCTTTTGAAATTATAAAATAAGCAAACAAGAAGAAGCTCTAATTTAATACATAGATATATATTTTACTAACAATCATAAAAATTATTGATACAAGTTATATTATTCGTACGTTTTTCTATCGTATTTAAGCCAAGAAGCTAATGAAAGTTCTTAAATCTCATTTATGGATTTGTGGTCGTTGTTAAAATTCCAATAAGTTTCATAATACTTGTAAAAATTGACTCAGCTCTATTTTAATTAACACTTTTTATTTACCTACATAAGTGCAATGGTTGTATTCCATTCACGATCTATAAAGAATGAACCACATCCAGTAAAATATTACAGCTTGTTCGTTTTTAGATATTTTAAGCCACTCAGTAATAAGGTTTTTGTTTATACAAAAAAACAATAAAAAATTTAGGAATTCCATGCATACATACATACATACATATGTATACATGCTAAAATATTTTGCTCAAGAAGGAAAGGAAAAGATATTAACTATTATGGAACTTTAAGTACATTTGACAGATTCTGCATTTATAAAATTTAATTTTATTTTAATTTTTCATTTTCAAACTATGTATTAAATTTTAAAACATATTCCATGCAACTTTTATGATTGTTCATCAAAAACAGCAATACACTGCAAATATTTGGGAAAGTTGAGTTGAGTCAACAACCAATCGATATTGAGGAAATAAACAAATATATACTCGTATACGTAAGCCACGGTTTTTGTGCGGTGTTGAAATATTATTAAAGAAATATTTAAGCGGATCGTCTTGACATAATAAAAATAAATAAAATGATACGAGTTTGGATAATATTTCCCCTTTACTAAGCCACATCGGCTCTTATTACTTTCCTTAAAACATTTGTTGTATGTATATTTGTATGTATGTACATACTTTCAAAATTGTTTGCATAAACATAAATATACGCGTATATGTATCCAAATATACATACGTATGAATTTCTACGCATGGAAATTTAGATTTATGTACATACGAGTATGTATGTACTTTTATATTCCTTGCAACATACTATTTACATATATGTATATGTATATGTTCAGAGGTACACATGTTTGTAACACACAACATTACGTTCTGGGTCGACGAATTCGTACAGCTTTGTTGGTCAGTTTAAATGTGAGTGCATAAATATCAGAATTTTGTATATTTACGTAAAACATCCCTTTTACTTCAAAAACGTGTACCCAAACCAAAATTGCGCCTGAATGATCAAGAACATTATATAGAACTCGCTTATTCTTATGCACCCGTTATGATACATATACATATATGGAAAATCATATAGCTAAGAATAAGTCTACACATGCACATACATATATGTATATCAATGTGCACACATTTGTAGTGAATGGTCCAGAGAATTGTTTATATACATACATACATGTAAAATGCTCTAAAATGCGAAATTTCACATTCGCCAATACTCTCCTTCCGCGAAATTTCTTTTCTCCCACCCTAAAAGCAATGAGTCCGAAACCGGCCGACATGCCATATGCGTCACAGGCCGCTCACCTCATCAACAACGTGAACTACATATGTATTTGTACGCACATTCATGATTATTTTTCCACATATTTATACATATGTATGTATGCATATGAATATATGTAAGTGTGTGGAGTACATATACATACATATATGTATTTAAATTTGTGTGTTAGTCTGTATGTACGTCACTATTACTATGGCCAATGTTAATTCTTGAGACTGAGCCAGAACCAAAGCTAGAGCGTTGGAGCCGTGGACAACGTTGGCGTTACCATCGTTTCGATTATATTATACATATATTTATACATATAAATACATATATGTATGTATGTGTATGCACATTTGCTATTGCAACGATAGCAAAAACCGATTTCGCTGCCGACGCTTAAACCGCCAGTTATCCTTCTGAGTATATCGCAAGTCATATGCAAACAGCATTTCCCAATGATGGTCTGGAGTAGCTTTCCTTGGTCTTCGTTTCATCTTCATGCAAGTCTTTGTGGTACTCCTTCGTGGAGCTAGGACAGTTCGTTGCAGCGACGAATACGGGTTCTAGTATGTATTTTTCAATGCATGTGTGTAAGTTGCTTAATGTAGACTTGTGGAAATGTGTGTGGGCAAATGTCCATTTCAAAATTCACAGACACAGCCGCAGTGGTCAGCTATGAAAATTATCGATCGAAATGCCTTCAGGGTCAGGTGGACGAATAGTAGAATGGTTGGAAAACGGGCAGGGAATCAGTAAACGGATAGGTAAGTAAATGGGGTGAATTGTTGTATTGAGAATCATAGTTTCCGTGTAAATATATGAGCAAACGGGAGACGGGCAAACCGAATGGAAAGGACTTTAGTAATTTTAGCTTGACGACGTGGAAGGGAAAGGCGATGGCGAAAGTAAAGACGGTGGCGTCGGTGTAGCCCAAGGTGATGTAGATAGAAGTAGTTGAAGTACTTGATTATAGTGGAGTTTGCTTTTTGGAATAGTGAGGGGGGTGGTTGTTTTAGCATGGTTTGTAACGACACCAGAAAAGATATTGCGATGACGATGCTGACTTTCACATAGGGAGCTCCGTGTTTTAGCTAAAGAACAAGTACGATAACGACAACGTCAAGCTGACCAAAAGGAATTGCAAGTTTTTGTCTACGTTGACATTGCTGTAACTGTGTCGTTGCTATTATTGTTGTGCTTAGCACACTGCGGAAATCGTCGTGCCACTCTTCCTCCCTCAATCCATCTCCAATGAATATGTGATGGGCAAGCCAATTGGTGTCCCTCCAAGTTTCCATTACAAATTGTAGTGTGGGATGGATGCTTAGTATATTCGGAGTCACGTATGTATGTATGTATATAAATACTACTATGCCTTCACTAAAGCTTAGACGAAGTATTCGACAATAGCAAAAGACGAGAGGTATACGCAAGTAGTTTTGGATACAAACAAAATGATTGTGGGTAGCAAATTCTGAGTTCTGTTAAGTTGAAGTTCTCTGTGTCCGACAGCTTGGTTTGGACAATTACTCTAGTCTAAAGCATAATGTCTGTACCATGGAAAGGCATCACTACCCATCCTTTAATTCATTATTTTCTACGTTGGCTATTAGAGAGACTAAAAGCGAAATAAGAACGCCGAAGTTTAACGGAACTTTCATTTTACCGTTAGATGTTAGAATTAAAACGTAATGTTGATGGGTAAATGAAAAGTAGAGCGGGAGGTTTTAGTAAAGTGGAACGTGTGCCACAGCGTGTAGTATATGAGTAAACTCCTCGAGACTTTGTTATTCCGTTGATTTTATACTAGCGACCGTTGGCCAATGAATTTGTGATGGTTGCAAAGTCTTTGGTTTTAGTGAGTTAGCACAGGTTACAAAATTTCAAACATATACATTTTTGCATGTACTTTTCATTTACTAGCTTTCAGCGTTGTTAAGTAAACAAATTTTTTTTTCTCCTTTAGTTATGTATGTATGCATTTTGCTTTCCTTGGAGCGATATAAATGTGTTATTCCATAAATATTAGTTACAAAGATTTCTTTAACCATTTTCTTATATCGATTTTGTTATAAGTTATATATGTGTGTAACAAATTTATTGTAGCAATATACTCAGGGTCGAATCCGCAGTAAAATGTTTGGAGAATAATTGTTAGAATAATTAAATTATTTTTTAATTTTTTTTTGAGAAACAGAAATTTTATATTCAATACATAAATATAAGTTATACCTCTATTTTACAAACTGTTTGCTCATATAGAAAAAGCTTTGCTTAACTTCTTCTGGATTCAATTCAATATCGTAATTTATGTTGAGGATCGCCAAATCGTTTAATATTTTCTGGAGCATTGCTTTTCTGTGCCAAGTTTTGATTCGGCGCAAAGACGAGAAATACCTTGCCAGAAAAGTTCAGAGCACATGTACGAAAAACTACTGTATATATTACCTTTTTAAGTCTATATATACAGTCATATAAATGTGAATGTCTGTTTGTTTTTTAACTAACATATATCTTTGGAACACGGAATCGCACGTTGCGTTGCACACATATTTCTTTTTACTCCGGGAAGGTTATAGCATGAGAAAAAAGGACAGAACTGGAAAAGGGGTCATAATTCATTTGTGGTATATTACTGGAAATTGATAAACAGATATATCAAATACTTTCATGCTTATGGAGAAAAATAGGCGATAAACTCTCTGTTTTTAATATTGCATATCTATGGAAGTTTGTATTGAGGAGTATTGTAATTTGCCACGGATGTGTATGAAACAAAATCCAACCCATGCTGATGGAGAAAAGTAAAGTTTATTTAAAAAGTGGGCGTGGAAACTTCCATAAATATTTATTTTTTGATAGCGCATATCTCTGGAGCTATGAGCAATGGAGTAATGGAACTTGGTACGAATATACAAATACAAATTAAACCCATGATCATGGAGGTAACTTGATTTTATTAGAAAAGCAGGCATGGAACAAAAAGTGGGATACAATCTCACAGGTATAAGCTAGGATTTAATGACAACAAGTGAAAAATCCTCTAATTTGTCCAGCAAGTATATATTTCTGTGCATGACATCCCTCTGATGCAATAATCAATTTCTACATAAAATATCACTTATTAATTGCCCAAAATATTTTTTTTTATTATTGTTAAATTACAAAGCCAAACAAATCGAAATAAAATGATATTTTAAAATCATTTAAAATCTCTTACGCTATCGACGCTATGCTCTTCACTATGCACGGTCGCATTGATATGTTAGATACATGTTAAACTCGTCGCTCCGCTATGCGCTTTGCCAAAAAGTTAATTTTTTTTAGTAATTCTTTAGAATGAATTTATAGTATTTTTCACAGATTTCCGATGACGGAAAACCATCTGTTTCCTTTAGAGGAATCAAAAAGTGGTTGCGTTACTGATAGAATACCACTAACACAGATAACACCAGTATGAAATTCAGAAATTGCACATTATCGTTGACGTCTTCACTTCAGTCGTTCTACATTCCATTCACTGCACAAGTTTATCCCGAAGAAGCGTGCTGAAACTGTGTTACGCCTCGATTTGCAAACTTGGAAGAACGATGCGACTTCTCTGATATCATCGGATACTATTTTATGAGTACGATATTGACAATTAGTCGGAGTAGCAAGGGAGTCGTCTAACGGAGATCAAGTAATAAAGTATAGTTTGAAAATTGTTGGCCAACGTGTGGCAGCCCGAGTACGAGTAAAATTCTCACATAGAAGCAGTCACCAAAGAATTTAGATTCGAACTTAGAAGCAGCCAACAAGGATCTCCAACAACTCATTAGTAACTAGGAAGCAAGAATAGAGAACCTTAAATTTAGTTTTATTTTAAAAGCAATCGTTCGCGAATAACAACCGCTTTCATACAAGCTGCTGTGAGTGCATCGTAAGACGTTCAAAGGAACGAATTTAAAACAAAGTTGCGGGAAGTAAAACAGAGAATTACTGCTGTAGATCTACTAACAACAGAACTTAAGCCATAAAAGAACGTTGCAATAGTAGAGGGCATTAGATTAAGCGCAAAAAGAAACAATATGTGTCGTCGCGGCAAGCCGCAAGTTATGCTCATAGACCAATAGGAAAATACGATGGTAGTTCACGGCACTATAATACTTTAGGGATAATCAGAAACAAGGTCACAGGTATTGCCGATGCACCGGCCTTTACATACGGTGCTAAATTTTAAAGCCATAGCAGAGAGTTTAGGTTTTGATAATGCCGATAAGTGGTCTATGTAGTATATAATTGAGTTAGAGCTCAGCACATAGCGACAAAGGACTGTTCTGAAATATTATGATGAGATCGAAACGAAATTTACGTTACTGATAAGACAATAACGATATACGAAGGCGAGCTGGAGAACTACATTAATGGTAAATATTGCGCTAATGCGATCAGGTAATACCGGTTCTGACAGAATTTCAGGAAAAGACGACAGAGAAATAATAGACTTTCCCAGATAAATCATAAAAATTCGAACTACGAGCTGCCGTTCCTACAACAGCAATAGAAGCGAATTATTTCATTTTTTAACATAAACTGGGCCTTTTCAGAATTAAACTAAACCTCTGAAGAAAGCAGGAAACCTTGATCCAGACGACGAGCCCTTCTCAGTGAAATCCAAACATGAATGCAATAATAATAAAGGTAAATTTTACATAACCTTTTTGGGAGCAAATACTCCATTTTTAATATATCGGGTCTTGCGATCTTTGACGGTATTATTGGCCTTGATCAGCTTACGTTGGAGAGCACTACCATCAATCTAAAATAGAAAATAATTCGATTCGACACTGGATTTAAAGAAAATTTGTTTTTCATTTAGAAGAGGTAAATTTTACGGAACTAGAGGACCATAGCAAACCGGTATATTCACATTAGAACTTATATCCAATGGGAATGTCTGATTTCGTTAACAAAGAACACAAAAATTCTATTTAGGAATAAAAAAAATCCGCCTACATAGATCCTATTTTAGCGACCCCATATAATAATAATAATCCCAACGGTTTTATCCCCCCATACCCGCCCGACCGGCGCGAGGGGCGCATCCGCATGACGCACGGATATATAAAAAAACAAATTTTTTGTTTTTTTTTCATATATGTTGCGCCGAGTCAAGAAAAGCAGAGGTTTGTTAAGTGTCGAGATCTAAAACTGTTCAGCTAGAAAACAAATGCTCATCAGCTGATAGAATAGTAATATATGTACATATGTATGTATCAATTATTAAGAGCATTGAGTATAGTTTTCTTTACGTGAAAAAGTGAGTCTGAAATATCAAAAGAACCGGAGTGAGTGTTAAAATCCTGACACAAACTACGGCTCATTTAACTCAAAATTACTTTTACAAGGCTTCAGACAGAGAGGCCGGAAATGTCTTGAAATTCTGGAGGGAACGTTTAGTTTTATTTCGCTAAGAAGAGATGGGCTAGAGATCAAGTCTGTCAGTAACTTGACCAAAAATACAATGCCTAGAATTTCTCTGCGACTAGCAAGTGTAGGAAGATTAATGAGTTTTAAACGACTTATATATGGCGGCTGGTTGTACTGAGAATTCCAACGAAATTTTCTTAAAGCAAAAGCAGAAATTGTTTTTGAATTGACTATATTCGGTCGGAATGAACTTGATGGCGCGGGTCCCAAACAACAGACCCATATTCCAGTATGGGCGGACTCACTAACGTTGTGAACAGAGCCTTCGTGATGTAAGGGTCGCTCAATTCTTTTGACAAACGTTTTACAATTGCAAAAACACCCTTGGCTTTGTTAACTGTAACATTTATGTGAAGATTAAAATTAAATTTCGAGTCCATTGTAATTCCAATATCAACAAAGTTAAACACTTGTTCGAGGTTATGGTTACATATGTCATAGGAAGGTGGTTGAACTGCCCTTCGAGAAAAGCACATTACTTTACATTTTTTAGGGTTTAGTGGCATGTAATTTACTTCACACCAGTTAGTCATGCTATTTAAATCCGCTTGTAGTAAGGACCTCTCCTAAACAGAATGATACGATCTGAAAAGCTTTACATCATCAGCATACAATAAAATGGAATGGAAGCGATTGAGGTGGTGATGGACCCCATCGCACAACCAGCATGCACCAGAGCGTTGCTGACTATCGCTTTTATTTTTGCAGTTGTTAAAAATGCAAGACATAATTTAATCAGTAAAATTCAATATGAGAAAAAACAAAATATTGTTTTAATAAAACAAAGAAGAAAGCAGTTTGGAAGGTAATGCAAGTTTTAAAATTATTTAAGGTTTGAGAGCTATTCATGCAACGAACAGTTTTAGATGCACAGTAATAGACACCTAAAAAACTAATTATTTTATTATTACTCAGCAGTAAAAAAAATTATTATTAAGTTTGACGACGGCAGTTGTTAACAATAGAGTTATCGGAAGATGTAATTCTGCCTTCTCCGGACTTTTAAAAACCTTTCGATCCAATTACGGATGCTTTGTCACATGGCCTGGGAAAGATTTATCTCAGAATGGAAAGCCAATAACAATGTTTCCAGAAGACTGAAAGATACAGAGCTGCAATTCGCAACCAATGAAATATAACTTAAAATATCCGAAACTTCCCTTACGGGGTAAACCTTCTTAATATTTTTACCGACCATCAGCCACCAGCATTTGCAATTTCAGACGCCAAATCAAATGCCAAAATTAAACGCTGAAACACGTTTTTGACGAGTATGATGCTTAGATATTCTACAAGGCAAGAAACGAAAATTTTTTTCTGATTCGTGCTCTTGAAGAATAACCTGACTCGAACATTGATCCAGTTCAGATTGAATTTTCTCTGTCTTTATCGATAGAAGCAACGGATAACCAATATACTGTTATTGTATTACTTTAGAAGAACCGGAATCCTCCTTAACGCGTTGCGTAACAACAAAATATAACCTTAGCATATAAATCCAATCGCACTTTATACTGTATTTTTACAAAAACAAAAGCAACAAAGCAATGTATTCTACGAAATCAATGGCAATGAGAACGAAAACTGTAATAAGGCTTACATAGGAACATCAAAACGTGCCCTACGAACTCGAATAAATGAACATGAAGCAGATATTAAAAACAAAAGAATGGTACAGCGCATGCGAAACATATAAATTACAGCATTCGCACAGCTGATTGACGAACACGAAAATAATAGACGTAGAGAATTATTTTTTTATAATCACAATTGTATTTTATACGTACAAATCAAACTGATCGGACAAAAAAAAAAGAGAAACACCAACTATTATTACGTACTACTTTCGTGTTTCCGGGGAATTATGCGACCGATCTGGAGTTCAGCTACAGGATAGCTATAACACGTGTAGGCAAACGCAGAATAAATTCAGTAGAAAATCTTTTAATATTTTGTAGAGTAAATTGATATTGATCCGGCGCGCTAGTAATACCTATTCTGACAGAAATTCAGGAAAAACACGAAAGAGAAATAGTAAACTTTCCCAGAAAAATCATAAAAACTCGAACTACGAGTTAACCGAGTCAGAGGAAGCTGGAGCAAAAATAAAATAACCTGCTGCCGTTCTTACAACAGCAATAGAAGCGAATTATTTAATTTTTTAACATAAACTGGGCCTTCTCAGAATTAAACTAAACCTCTGAAGAAAGCAGGAAACCTTGATCCAGACGACGAGCCCTTCTCAGTGAAATCCAAACATTAATGCAATAATAATAAAGGTAAATTTTACATAACCTTTTTGGGAGCAAATACTCAATTTTTATTATATCGGGTCTTGCGATCTTTGACGGTATTATTGGCCTTGATCAGCTTACGTTGGAGAGCACTACCATCAATCTAAAATAGAAAATAATTCGATTCGACACTGGATTTAAAGAAAATTAGTTTTTCATTTAGAAGAGGTAAATTTTACGGAACTAGAGGACCATAGCAAACCGGTATATTCACATTAGAACTTATATCCAATGGGAATGTCTGATTTCGTTAACAAAGAACACAAAAATTCTATTTAGGAATACAAAAAATCCGCCTACATAGATCCTATTTTAGCGACCCCATATAATAATAATAATCCCAACGGTTTTATCCCCCCATACCCGCCCGACCGGCGCAAGGGGCGCATCCGCATGACGCACGGATATACATATAAAAAAAAAAATTTTTTGTTTTTTTTTCATATATGTTGCGCCGAGTCAAGAAAAGCAGAGGTTTGTTAAGTGTCGAGATCTAAAACTGTTCAGCTAGAAAACAAATGCTCATCAGCTGATAGAATAGTAATATATGTACATATGTATGTATCAATTATTAAGAGCATTGAGTATAGTTTTCTTTACGTGAAAAAGTGAGTCTGAAATATCAAAAGAACCGGAGTGAGTGTTAAAATCCTGACACAAACTACGGCTCATTTAACTCAAAATTACTTTTACAAGGCTTCAGACAGAGAGGCCGGAAATGTCTTGAAATTCTGGAGGGAACGTTTAGTTTTATTTCGCTAAGAAGAGATGGGCTAGAGATCAAGTCTGTCAGTAACTTGACCAAAAATACAATGCCTAGAATTTCTCTGCGACTAGCAAGTGTAGGAAGATTAATGAGTTTTAAACGACTTATATATGGCGGCTGGTTGTACTGAGAATTCCAACGAAAATTTCTTAAAGCAAAAGCAGAAATTGTTTTTGAATTGACTATATTCGGTCGGAATGAACTTGATGGCGCGGGTCCCAAACAACAGACCCATATTCCAGTATGAGCGGACTCACTAACGTTGTGAACAGAGCCTTCGTGATGTAAGGGTCGCTCAATTCTTTTGACAAACGTTTTACAATTGCAAAAACACCCTTGGCTTTGTTAACTGTAACATTTATGTGAAGATTAAAATTAAATTTCGAGTCCATTGTAATTCCAATATCAACAAAGTTAAACACTTGTTCGAGGTTATGGTTACATATGTCATAGGAAGGTGGTTGAACTGCCATTCGAGAAAAGCACATTACTTTACATTTTTTAGGGTTTAGTGGCATGTAATTTACTTCACACCAGTTAGTCATGCTATTTAAATCCGCTTGTAGTAAGGACCTCTCCTAAACAGAACGATACGATCTGAAAAGCTTTACATCATCAGCATACAATAAAATGGAATGGAAGCGATTGAGGTGGTGATGGACCCACTTCAGGTGAGGATACCTGTAAGTTCTCATGATCAGAATTGCTTTTATTAAAGGAAGAAGCGCGAGTTCAGATAGCCCTTGATGAAGTTGATGAAGACGTGTCCTGAGGCGGGGGGACAGGAGACAGAAGATTAATTAGCTTAATTTGTTGAAGTAATGTAAGAGGAGCGCCAATACTTTCCTTGGGTGGACTGTGTGTCCATTTGCGTTTGGTCTCTCTTACAGGTTGCGAAGTTTGTTTATCTAGGCACTTAAATGATTTAAACACGTTTTCATAACGTTTAAATTTATCATTAAGTGCCCGAAGGTCTTTGCCGATTTCGAAAAATCCATTTCTGGTTTCTCTAAAAAATTGGAAAAGTTCAACCTCAGTTGATCTGCATTTTAAACAAAACCAGCGAATACCTTTTCCTTTATTAATTAAGTCCAGCATGCAACAGAGCGTTGCCCATTATCGCTTTTATTTTTGCAGTTGTTAAAAATAAAAGACATACATAATTTAATGAGTAAACTTCAATATGAGAAAAAACAAAAATTTGTTTTAATAAAACAAAGAAGAAAGCAGTTTGGAAGGTAATGCAAGTTTTAAAATTATTTAAGGTTTGAGAGCTTTTTATGCAACGAACAGTTTTAGATGCACAGTAATAGACACCTAAAAAACTAAACGCAAAATGCTGTTAAAGAATGACAATCAAAAAAGAGAAAAGAAAATGCGCGCAAACTTAAACAAATACACACAGTTTAAAGCAAAAGAAAAAGAAGCAAAAACAATGTAAATAAGAAACAATAACAATGCAAATCAACTAATGACTCGGCAATTGAAAACTAAATTAAAGTGTAATAAAATCAATGCAAAAAATGCCCAACAAATATTATACTTATGTAGCTTTAAATGCGCACAGAAAAATCTCCAAAACTTTTATCACTAAATGATTAATTTATATAAAAAGAAACAATGAAATTTCAATAAGAAAGTAGCACAGAAACAATAACAATGCAAATCAACTAATGACTCGGCAATTGAAAACGAAATTAAAGTGTAATAAAATCAATGCAAAAAATGCCCAACAAATATTATACTTATGTAGCTTTAAATGCGCACAGAAAAATCTCCAAAACTTTTATCACTAAATGATTAATTTATATAAAAAGAAATAATGAAATTTCAATAAGAAAAAAGTAGCACAGTGAAAACACAACTATACAGCTTGACGTTTGAGAAATTCTTTATATTTATTTATAAGTTGATAAAAAAGGTGGTCACGACCTGGGGAACATGAAAAAATGCCTAGTGATAGACTTTTGAAATTTCAATCAAAATACGGTCGATGACAAATACCCTATTCCCAATGTTGCAGTAATATTGTCGAATTTAGGTTAGCCGAAATATTTAACAATCCTTGATTTAAAATCAGCGCGAAACGTTATCGCGAAAAATCCGGATTTTCAGTAAATAATGGCAAGTACAAGTTTTGTCGGCTACCATTTGTTTTGAAAAGTGCGCTAAGCTTATTCCGGATGACCATCGACTATATCGTCCATGAACAAATTGGTAAAACTTGTTACGTCTTCATCGATTACGTAATAATCTATTCGGAAAACGAAACCAACCATGTGAAACACAGCGACTGGGTTATACGCAAATTATATTAGGCGAAAATGAGGATGAAGGTAGAATACCTCGGCCTTGCAGTGCCAAAGGGTTTTAATCAAAGTAATTCCGATTAAGGGATATCCCAACCGGAACTATAGAGAACCCTCTTATTTGGTCGGAGTTATATTATTTTTGGGCTTAGCTCTTGCTTCTATAGCAAAAACCACTATCTGACATCCTAAAAGATGAAAGCGTTAGGGTAAGTACTCAGCAGTAAAAAAAAAATAATTGTAAGTTTGACGACGGCAATTGTTAACAATAAAGTTATCGGAAGATGTAATGCTGTCTTCTCCGGACTTTTGAAAGCCTTTCGATCCAATTACGGATGCTTTGTCACATGGTCTGGGAAAGATTTATCTCAGAATGGAAAGCCAATAACAATGATTTCCAGAACACTGAAAGATAAAGAGTTGCACTTCGCAACCAATGAAATATAACTTAAAATATCCGAAACTTCCTTACGGGGTAAACCTTCTCAATATTTTTACCGACCATCAGCCACTACCAGTTGCAATTTCAGACGCCAAACCAAATGCCAAAACTAAACGCTGAAAAACGTTTTTTGACGGGTATCTTGAAGACTAACCTGACTCGAACACTGATACAGTTCAGATTGAATTTTCTCTGACTTTGACGATAGAAGCAACGGATAACCAATATACTGTTATTGTACTGTTTTAGAAGAACCGGAATCTTACTTAACGCGTTGCGTAACAACAAAATATAACCTTAGCATATAAATCCAATCGCACTTTATACTGTATTTTTACAAAAACAAAAGCAACAATGCAATGTATTCTACGAAATCAAGTGCAATGGCAATGAGAACGAAAACTGTAATAAGGCTTACATAGGAACATCAAAACGTGAGCTACGAACTAGAATAAATGCACATGAAGCAGATATTAAAAAACAAAGAATGTTACAGCGCATGCGCAACATATAAATTACAGCGGCTACACAGCTGGTTTGACAAACACGAAAATAACAGACGTAGAGAAAAGGACAATAACAAGGAATACATTAAAAAACTATTATATACGTTCACATCAAACTGGTCGGATAATATAATAATAATAATTTTTGGCGCTTACACTATATAGCTCAGTGTTTGGCCGAGCTTCTCCTACCATTTGTGGTGTGCGTCTTTATATTATACCACAAATGGAGGGACCTTCAGTTTTGTTCCGACTCCGAACGGCAGATGTATTTAATGAGAAGCTTTTTCATGGCAGAAATACCCTCGGAGGATTGCCATTGCCTGCCGTGGGGTGACCGCTATTAGAAAAAACTTTTTCTATTATTAAGATTTTGCTTGCCCTGACTGAGATTCGAACCTCGAACTCACCGGCATATCAAGTTATAGCACACACCGCTACCAACTCGACCACAGCGGTCGGACAATATAAATATAACAAAAGAGAAACACCAACTAATTCATATGCGAGCGAAATTTTGCATAATGACAGGCTGTTGAGTTAAATTACGAAAGTAATATGTTTCCGGTGAATTATGCAAGACGCTCTGGAGTTCATCTTCAGGATAGCTATAAAACTTGTAGGCAAACGCAGAATAAATTCAGTAGAAACAATTTTAATACTTTGTAGAGTAAATGGATTTTGATCCGGCGGTTCTGACAGAAATTCAGGAAAAAGACGACAGAGAAATAATAAACTTTCCCAGAAAAGTCATAAAAATTCGAACTACGAGTTAACCGTGTCAAAGGAAGCTGAAGCAGAAGACTCTGACATCGATTCCATAAGTTTTTTAGACAAAAGAACATGCCGTTCCTACAACAGCACTAGAAGAAATTATTTAATTTTTTAACATAAACTGGGCCTTCTCAGAATTAAATTAAACCTCTGAAGATAGCAGGAAACCTTGACCCAGACGACGAGCCCTTCTCAGTGAAATCCAAACATGAATGCAATAATATTAGAGGTAAATGTTACATAACCATTTTGGGAGAAAATACTCCATTTTTATTTTATCGGGTCTTGCGATCTTTGACGGTATTAGTGGCCTTGATCAGCTAACGTAGGTCAGCACTACCATCAATCTAAAATATAAAACAATTCGATTCGACTAGAGGAGGTTTTTGCTGCCACTCGCATCGAAGATAGCAACCCGGTATATTCAAATTAGAACTTATATCCAATGGGAATGTCTGATTTCGTTAACAGTGACACAAAAATTCTATTTAGGAATGTAAAAAATCCGCGCGTATATAGATCCTATTTAAGGAACCCCATATAAGTTGATAAAAAAGGTGTCACGACTTGGGCAACATGAAAAAACGCCTAGTGATAGACTTTCGTAATTTCGATCAAAATACGGTCGATGACAAATACCCTATTCCAATGTTGCAGTAATATTGTCCAATTTGGGTTAGATGAAATATTTTAAAATCCTTGATTTAAAATCAGGGTTTTGTGAAAATTCACTCGCGAAACGTTATCGCAAAAAATCCGCATTTCCAGTAAATAATGGCAAGTACAAGTTTTGTCGGCTACCATTTGTATTGAAAAGTGCGCTAAGCTTATTCCGGATGACCATCGACTATATCGTCCATGAACAAATTGGTAAAACTTGTTACGTCTTCATCGATTACGTAATAATCTATTCGAAAAACGAAACCAACCATGTAAAGGTAGAATAACTCGGCCTTGCAGAGCCAAATGGTTTTAATCAAAGTAATTCCGATTAATAGAGAACCCAACCGGAACTATAGCAAACCCCCTTATTTGGTCGGAGTTATATTATTTTTGGGCTTAGCAAGCTACTAACGCAGCTTCATTAAGGTTCTTGCTTCTATAGCAAAAACCACTATCTAACATCCTAAAAGATGGAAGCGTTTGGCTAAGTACTCAGCAGTAAAAAAAAAATTATTACTAAGTTTGACGACGGCAACTGTTAAAAATAATGTTATCGTAAGATGTAATGCTGCCTTCTGCGGACTTTTGAAAGCCTTTCGATTCAATTACGGATGCTTTGTCACATGGTCTGGGAAAGATTTATCTCAGAATGGAAAGCCAATAACAATTATTTCCAGATGTTTCCGGTGAATTATGCAAGACGCTCTGGAGTTCAGCTACAGGATAGCTATAAAACATGTAGGCAAACGCAGAATAAATTCAGTAGAAACAATGTTAATACTTTGTAGAGTAAATGGTTTTTGATCCGGCGCGCTAGTAATACCGGTTCTGACAGAAATTCAGGAAAAAGACGACAGAGAAATAATAAACTTTCCCAGAAAAATCATGAAAATTCGAACTACAAGTTAACCGAGTCAAAGGTAGCTGAAGCAGAAGCCTTCGATATATATTTCATACGTTTTTTAGACAAAAGAACATGCTGCCGTTCCTACAACAGCAATAGAAGAAGTTATTTCAATTTTAAACATAAACTGGGCCTTCTCAGAATTAAATTAAACCTCTGAAGATAGCAGGAAACCTCGACCCAGACGACGAGCCCTTCTCAGTGATATCAAAACATGAATGCAATAATATTAAAGGTAAATGTTACATAACCATTTTGGGAGAAAATACTTTATTTTATCCGGTCTTGCGATCTTTGACGGTATTAGTGGCCTTGATCAGTTGAAATAATTTACAATCCTTGATTTAAAATCAGGGTTTCATCAAATTTCACTCGCGAAATGTTATCGCGAAAAATCCGCATTTTCAGTAAATAATGGCAAGTACAAGTTTTATCGGCTACCATTTGGATTGAAAATTGCGCTAAGCTTATTTCGGATGACCATCGACGATATCGTCCCTGAACAAATTGGCAAAACTTGTTACGTCTTCATCGATTACGTAATAACCTATTCGAAAACGAAACCAACCATGTGAAACACATCGACTGGGTTATGCGCCAATTATATTAGCCGAAAGTGAGGATGAAGGTAAAATACCTCGGCCTTGCAGAGCCAAAGGGTTTTAATCAAAGTAATTCCGATTAATATAGAACCCAACCGGAACTATAGTGAACCCCCTTATTTGGTAGGAGCTATATTATTTTTGGGCTTAGCAAGCTACTAACGCATTAAGGTTAGCATTAAGCAAAAACCACTATCTGACATCCTAAAAGATGGAAGCGTTAGGCTAAGTACTCAGCAGTAAAAGAAAAAATTATTACTAAGTTTGACGACGGCAACTGTTAAAAATAATGTTATCGTAAGATGTAATGCTGCCTTCTGCGGACTTTTGAAAGCCTTTCGATTCAATTACGGATGCTTTGTCACATGGTCTGGGAAATATTTATCTCAGAATGGAAAGCCAATAACAATGATTTCCAGAACACTGAAAGATAAAGAGTTGCACTTCGCAACCAATGAAATATAACTTAAAATATCCGAAACTTCCTGACCGCTGAAACACGTTTTTGACGAGTATGATGCTTGGATATTCTTTAAACCAAGAGACGAACACTTTTTTGCTGATTCGTGCTCTTGAATTCACAGTTCAGAGTGAATTTTCTCTGACTTTGACGATAGAAGCAACCGATAACCAATATACTGTTATTGTATTGTTTTAGAACAACCGGAATCTTCCTTAACGCGTTGCTAAACAGCGAAATATAACCTTAGCATATAAATCCAATCGCACTTTATACTGTATTTTTACAAAAACAAAAGCAACCAAGCAATGTATTCTACGAAATCAAGTGCAATGCCAATGAGAACGAAAACTGTAATACGGCTTACATAGGAACATCAAAACGTGCCCCACGAACTCGAATAAATTACAGCGGCCACACAGCTGATTTGACAAACACGAAAATAATAGACGTAGAGAAAAGGACAATAACAAGGAATACATTAGAAAGCTTAAGAATTATGCAGAAAAGGGACATAGCAGTGAACACGAAGAAAGATACAGATTACATCGCTGCAGATTTTTAATTATGTTTATAACAATAACCGAATCATTATAGGTAAAACTAGCAGAAGTACTGGTACGGATTCTCATTAACTTTAGTGTTATAAAGATATTTCTTATTCAATGTAAAGTGTGTTTAACATCACCTTGTTAAAACGTTTATATTATAATAATTTTCAACCAATTTTTTGTATATACTCATATGTTTTCCATGTTAATAATTGTTCTTCGAACTTTATTGTGATTCAGGAAAAGTTAATACACACCGTCCGCGAGAATGCTAAGAAAGCTTAGCGAAATGTTGTGCCGCAAGTAAAATTAATGTTTTTAATTTACACAAACCTAAAAGAGGAGAAAGTCTATAAAAATTGTATTTTATATACGTACAAATCAAACCGATCGCTTTTGCGCTGAGTTCTGAAGAGAGCGGACGTGTTATTATTTTGCTCCTCGTTTCTTTAGCGTTTCCTATTTGAAATGGACTCAGATTAAACCAAACGTAATATAAAATTAATGTGCTTGAGACATTGACTCTAATTAAATATTCATCTTAAAAGTTATACTAAATTATATGCATAAAATGCCATGTATATACATATGAGCAAAAAGTTGATCGCAACAAAGCTAAAGTGCAGTGTGGAAAATGCAACGACTTTTTTTTATATGGAATGTGTTGGTGTTTTGCCAGATGATTTAGAATTTTTACTCAGCTCTAATAATAACTACTTCTGCAATAACTGTGCGGCCGTTCGCCGAAAATCCATCCGTTCTCCCCCTACTTCCTTTAGTGGGGATGAGATAGCTATATCTAAAAATACTATGCCAATAAATTCTGCAATCCCAGCCCAAACGACGCTAAATGTAATGATACCGCCGCAGCAACAAGTGCCTAAACCGGTAACAAGTAAACAACGTGATGAGAATAAAAACGATGATAACTCTATTTCTTTGTTCACTATACTTGGTGAAATTGCTGCTCTAAAATCAGAGCATACTCGTGCAGTTAACATGATTAGTGATGTACAATCCGACAAACATTTCTTGATAACTAAAATCGAAGAACTACGTTTAGAAATAAAATCCATGTATAAGTTTCATGCCGAAGATATTGCTTCTGTCCGTACACTGCTTACGGCAAAAGACAGTGAGCGTGGTGGCTGTGTACGGGCGTGTGTGTGTCATGATGCTAAAAAGGTAAAAGAAAAAAATGCACAAAACAAAAGTAAACGTCTAGATGCCTCTCCTTCGTCTGCGGTTAACACAACTTCTGTCTCGCCTTCTCCCGCTATTGATGTCGCTAGTCACTCTCACTCAGTTGTTACTGAGAAAAGTGTCATTCCCGTCGACTCGGCTACTGCGATAACAGCAACCGAGCGTCGTATCTTTGATGCTTCTACGTGAACAGCTAAAACGATTGGGGAACCTGCTAATGTTCTAGCTTTACCTGGATCCCATGCTAACCTCGTTCGTTCGGTTAACGCAGTTGATCAAAATACAGCCTCGCATGCTGCCGCTGCTTCTACCTCTACTGCTATAATTTCCATTCAACCCAGTAAGGAATTAAAAGCACAAAGCATTGTCGGATGTAATAAGAGTGCCGAATTAGCTGTAGCACATAGGGTGAAATGGCTACATACATATATCCTCCTTCAAACCTTCAGTCACTGCAGAAAACATTGTCGCGTATGTATCGAAGCATTCATCAATCGATTCAAAGGCGATTTCCTGCTATAGGCTCGTCAAAAAGGATGTCGCTGTTCAATCCTTGAAACGAGTTAACTTTAAGTTAGGCGTTTCCTGAAACTATTTCGACGCTTTACTTAATTCGGCGCTTTGGCCAGCTGATGTTTAAATACAGCCGTTCAAGTTTTTTCGACAACTAGGGAATGGAGAAGTAACCACATAAGTGCTGTACCGCAAGCTTTATCGCACTATAATATATCGCTCTTAGAATATACATTATACTACCAAAATGTTAGCGGCATGCGCATGAAATCTACAGACTTCTATCGATGTACCTCGCTACATGAATATGATATTATCGCTATAACCGAGACATGGCTGAATGAAAATATACCCTCATCGGAATACTTTGATGGCTATTATCAAGTGTACCGAAATGATCGTTGTCCAAAGGCTACTGGCTTTAGTAAAGGCGGTGGTGTACTATTAGCAATTAGAGCGGACTTACGCTGCAAGGAAATTAAAATTAACAATGCTGAAGGCAAAGTAGAGCAAATCTGTGTCAGCGTTATGTTTTCAAATAATAAATCAATTATATTTATATTGTCATATATTCCTGATTATAGTGACTTAGATATTTATCAGAACCATTTAAATAATTTAGTCCACGTAATGGGTGTTGTTAAATATGATGAAATAATCTATCTAGGTGATTTCAACTTAAGTAACTTGTACTGGTCAGAACATAGCAATAATTTATTACCAACTAACCTCAAATCGGATATCGATATATCGTTTATTAGTACTCTATTTTCGCAAAATCTCAATCAGTGCAATTCTATTTTAAATAATAACGCCAAAATTCTTGATCTTGTATTCACTTCCAATGATTTAAAGATTTCTTGTGAAGAATGCGAAGCTCCTATTTCTAGAAATACTTTGCACCATAAAGCAATAAAAGTAATATTTCAGTTCTACCATTACGAGACTTTACCCGCTACTATATCACATGAATACAATTACTCAAAAGGAAATTACATAGCAATTAACGAGTTTTTTAAAGCAACTGACTGGAAGTTTTTGAGTATCTCCGATGATCTAACGGCGTTTTATGAGACTTTTTGTCAAAAGCTCTCACATGCGATCTCTTGTTTCGTGCCTCTAAAATTAGTAAAAACGAATAATAAACCACAAATCGAGTAGAACTGAAGTAGATCACCAGCATTATCTGAAGTTGAGGAAAGAGTTCGACAGCCTGCACAATGTCTTGTTTAAAGAATATATGATTTCTGTTGAAAATAAACTTAAATCTAATCCGAAAAGCTTTTGGAATTTTATTACCTCTAAAAGAAAGACCAATGGTTTTCCATCGAGCTTGTCGTATGGCGGCGTTGTTTCCAACAATACCCAGGAAACATGCGATCTATTTGCGAGCTTCTTTCAAAAAGTTTATGAATATTATGACAATACAATATATCCACATTTGACCTCTCATCCGTTAAAAACTATTACCACCTTTGATATTTGCGTGAATGATGTTCAGATTGCGATTTCGTCATTACATCCTAGTTTAAAGGTTGTTCATTTTTCTGTTGGCCTAGTAAATGTTAATATTTTAGAATTTTTATTGAGCTCAAGGCCAGTTTATGGAAGATTTTTTTGTGAAAAAACAACAACAGCTTTTAATGGTTGAAGTTATAGTACTATTTCGGAAATCACCACATTTCCTCATCAGACTTCTTTTTGATTATTAAATTAAATTATTTTTAATTTAATTTTCATAACCACTTCTCTCAGGCTTTGAACCCGGGAGCTCGGAGTTGCAGAGCCAATACGCTACCTATTGTGCTACGCTAGCCGAGTTGGCTGTTGTGTTTATTTCATCTTCCTTAAACAAACCAACTACAAACAAGAGCAACTGATCTGCCGCTATTTAACTTGTTTGTGTGGTTGTTGTTTGTGTTTTTGTTTGCAAATCCTGTATAATGTGTTTTTTACATTATATTCTAATGCATTTTTAAGGCGTGCTCATCCTTGTATACAATGGTTGTTCATTTTTCTGTTGGCCTAGTAAATGTTAATATTTTCGAATTTTTATTGAGCTCAAGGCCAGTTTATGGAAAATTTTTTTGTAAAAAAACAACAGCTTTTAATGGTTGAAGTTATAGTACTATTTCGGAAATCACCACATTTCCTCATCAGACTTCTTTTTGTTTATTAAATTAAATTATTTTTAATTTAATTGTCATAACCACTTCTCTCAGGCTTTGAACCCGGGAGCTCGGAGTTGCAGAGCCAATACGCTACCTATTGTGCTACTCTAGCCGAGTTGGCTGTTGTGTTTATTTCATCTTCCTTAAACAAACCAACTACAAACAAGAGCAACTGATCTGCCGCTATTTAACTTGTTTGTGTGGTTGTTGTTTGTGTTTTTGTTTGCAAATCCTGTATAATGTGTTTTTTACATTATATTCTAATGCATTTTTAAGGCGTGCTCATCCTTGTATACAATGGTTGTTCATTTTTCTGTTGGCCTAGTAAATGTTAATATTTTAGAATTTTTATTGAGCTCAAGGCCAGTTTATGGAAAATTTTTTTGTAAAAAAACAACAACAGCTTTTAATGGTTGAAGTTATAGTACTATTTCGGAAATCACCACATTTCCTCATCAGACTTCTTTTTGTTTATTAAATTAAATTATTTTTAATTTAATTGTCATAACCACTTCTCTCAGGCTTTGAACCCGGGAGCTCGGAGTTGCAGAGCCAATACGCTACCTATTGTGCTACGCTAGCCGATAGGTAGCGTATTGGCTCTGCAACTCCGAGCTCCCGGGTGCAAAGCCTGAGAGAAGTGGTTATGAGAATTAAATTAAAAATAATTTAATTTAATAATCAAAAAGAAGTCTGATGAGGAAATGTGGTGATTTCCGAAATAGTACTATAATTTCAACCATTAAAAGCTGTTGTTGTTTTTTCACAAAAAAATCTTCCATAAACTGGCCTTGAGCTCAATAAAAATTCTAAAATATTAACATTTACTAGGCCAACAGAAAAATGAACAACCATTGTATACAAGGATGAGCACGCCTTAAAAATGCATTAGAATATAATGTAAAAAAACACGTTATACAGAATTTGCAAACAAAAACACAAACAACAATCACACAAACAAGTTAAATAGCGGCAGATCAGTTGCTCTTGTTTGTAGTTGGTTTGTTTAAGGAAGATGAAATAAACACAACAGCCAACTCGGCTAGCGTAGCACAATAATTAGCGTATTGGCTCTGCAACTCCGAGCTCCCGGGTTCAAAGCCTGAGAGAAGTGGTTATGAAAATTAAATTAAAAATAATTTAATTTAATAATCAAAAAGAAGTCTGATGAGGAAATGTGGTGATTTCCGAAATAGTACTATAACTTCAACCATTAAAAGCTGTTGTTGTTTTTTCACAAAAAAATCTTCCATAAACTGGCCTTGAGCTCAATAAAAATTCTAAAATATCCTAGTTCAAAAATAGATTGTGGAGGGTTTTCCCCTCAATTCTTCAAAACCTGCTCCGATACTGTAGCTTATCCCCTTGCGATCTTATTCAAGAAATGTTTAGATAATGGCACATTTATAGACTCGTGGAAGCTTTGCTCAATTGAACCTATTTATAAATCAGGCGACCGTAATCATGTGAGCAATTATAGGCCTATCGTTAAGCAAACTACCATAGCCAAACTATTTGATCAGATAGTTCAATCAAAACTATTTGATCACGTGAGTAAAGTTATCTGTAACTGTCAACATGGATTTATGCCTGGTAGATCAACATGCACAAATTTAGCTTTAGCGACAAATCAAATAATAAAGTCATGTAGTAACCATGCTCAATTAGACGTAATATATACAGATTTCTCGAAGGCGTTTGACAAAGTAGACCACTCAATTTTATTATATAAGTTGAAGCACTTTGGACTCAGGTATAAACTTTTAGAGTTCTTCGCCAATTTTCTATTTAACAGAAAATTATTTGTTAAAATAGGTTCTAGTAAATCCAAAACATTAATTGAGGCGGGGTCGGGCATTCCACAAGGAACTCACTGTGGCCCATTGCTATTTATTATTTTTATAAATGACTTGGTGAACCACTTTAAGTTTGCAGACGACATAAAGCTCCTCTTAGAGGTACACAGTTTATCAGACAGTAACAATATGCAGTCCGATCTAGATGCTTTTGAACTGTGGTGTGCAACAAACCACTTACATCTAAATGTTAAGGAATGCTTCGTGGTAGCATTCACCAGAAAGACATCTATTTCAATGTTTAATTACAAATTAAACCACTGTTTCCTTAATCGCTGTCCCGAAAAGAAAGATCTAGGTGTTATTTTTGACTCCAAGCTATCCTGCTCCAAACATATTGACTATATTGTTTTCAAGTCATTTGCAATGATCGGTTTCATTAGAAGAAACACTGTATTGGCCTAACGGTCCTCCACATTATATAGGGCGACGGAAATTGCTAGGTTTGCAGTCATTGCATGAAAGAAGAATATACTTTTCATTAATTTTCGTTTACAATGTTATCAATGAGAACATTAACTGCAATGAGTTGGCTAACCTATTTCAATCTCATATTCCTCCTCGATGTCTAAAAAATAGTCATATATTTGGTCTTCCAACTTACAAACCTCATTACTCATTGAACGAACCTCTTGTACGATGTGCCCGATTATGCAATGCTTATAGTGATATAGTAGATTTCAATGTTAATTTAGAAAGATTTAAACTTAATATCTTTACTGTATTTAATTAGTCTGTAAGATACCTTTTTCTTTTTTATCGTAACTAGTCTGTAAGATGTTTTTTCTGTAGACTGAAATGAAATAAATAAATAAATAAATAATAAAAGAAGGAGGCTGTGTCAGAGACACGGCCATTAAGTTTAACGTAGAATACGCCATCCGATAAGACAGAAAACATATGTATAATGATAATTTATAATGATAAATAATACAAGCAAATGAATTTCTTTATTTGATAGTTACTTTTGATGATATACATAAGCTTATGATAGGAAAATAGGATAAAAATGTTTTTAAATTATCAATTAAATTTCTCGCAAAAACGAAGGCAATGGTAGTTATCAATAGTAAAGATAAATGATAAATAACAGACCCAAATCTATTTGATTATTTGAAAGTTACTTTTGAGAATAAAGGCTTATGATAGGAAAAATAGGATAAATATGTTTTTAAATCATAATCATGTTGGATTAGTAAAAGTGACTCGCGAAGAAATTGAAAACCCTACGTTCTTCACTGAGTGTGCCGAAAAAAACTTTGCATTCCTGAAATCTCTTCCCAATTCTATGGCATATTGGCAAATGAAACGGAATGATCTCAGTAATGAAGCGTGATTTATATTTTTTAATATACTAAACGTCAACTTTCAGCTGTTGTCAAACAGCATCAATCACCATTGTTATTTTGCAGTAGTTGGCAGCGCTTTCTCTGCCTTTACTCTACTTAAATTTTCCCGCCTAAAATTATGCAATAAAATGAACGTCTATTCACGCTACAAACTAGTGGTGGGTAACACAGTGCTGCACTCAATTCGAACAAATTTTTGCACATTCGCCTTAAATTTGTTATGCATCAAACACTGATGATATTATGTACTACACATAGTCAAAGCCCAAATTTTAATATTATTGAGGAGTACGGGTGACAATAGAATACAATAAGACCATTTATTCGTTCACTAATCAAAAAGCGGTTAATATAATTCGCTCAGCTACAGATGAATATAAAGAACAATTAAAAAATAAAGTAAAAAGGGGTCAATAAGTTCAATTACAGAAACACGATGAGTCAAGACGGCATAGAACTATTAAAGTGGGAGAAAAAGCTTTAAGAAAAGCAAACAGAAGACTAGGAAATAAGCTTTCACCACTGTGCGCTAAGGATAACGTAGAGGCTGACTTAGGGACAGTTTTTCATAAAAGGTGGACAACTTAAAATAGATACATTAACCGCCTCATTCTTGATAAATTACTCTATGCAACATCAAAAAAATCACCGATATCCCGAGTGGTGATTCGTATTAGGTATACTTAGTAAACAACAGAAAACAAATTCATATTTAGATAATACGTCCCAAAACATAAATACCGGTAATCTTACTTTATTTACTTTTCGTTACTCTTAGTTGAGGGTAGCTATAAAATTATATCATTGGTATGTACAAAAGTCATCAAAACATTTAGATGATTTTTAAATCTTCAAAACGCGCGTGTTTGTGTTAGCTCTCCTACCTTATTTTGTTACGTTCGTGGTCTATTTACTCCTAAGAGAGAAAAAAAGTCAATTTCGCCTTTGTTTGGAAAATGTAATGAAGCTTATTTTAAAATTGCCATTAGAAATCAAGACAAATCATGGGTGCCGAAAGTGTCTCTTGTTAAAATGTTACAAATATTTGACGGGGTTGGTACAAGGGTAATATTAATCAGATGCCTTTTGGTGTACTAATGCAGTGGCGTAAACCCAAAAATCACGTAGACGTCTGTTACTTCTGTTTAACAACTGTGAAAGGTTTTTCAATAAAATCAAAACACTCGGTGATGTATGCTACTGTATTATCAGTGTCAACGCCGCAACCACATTCTCCAGACATTCCAGTACCGGAAAGATTTTGTATTTCGTCAAGTTTATAGATGAAACAAATACAAAACCACATTTGATTAGTCAATCATAACTAAATGACCTTGTTAGAGATTTAGATTTGACCAAAGAAAAATCTGAAACATTAGGCTCGAAATTAAAACAATGAAATCTATTGCACACTGGAGTTAAAATTACAGCGTATCGAAAACGTCACATTACCTTAGCTACATTTTATTCAAAAGAAGATGGATTGGTGTTTTATTGATAGATTAATGTCAGCATTAGGTCACAAGCAAATATCAAAAGAGTGGAGATTGTTTCTTGACGGATCAAAACGAAGTTTGAAAGTTGTTTTATTCCATAACGGTAATATACTTATATCTTTGCCTGTAGCATACAACTTAAAAGAAACTTACGATATTTTAAAACAAATTCTGGAAAAAGTCAACTTTGAAGAACAAAAATGGCATGTATGTGCAGATTTAAAGGTAGTGGCGTTCATTTTAAGGTTGCAAAGTGGCTATACGAAATATTGTTGTTTTCTCTGTGTATGGGATAGTAAAGCGCATTCAGATCAGTTCATAAAACAAAACTGACCTTTAAGATCCGGTTTCGTGCTTGGTCAGAAAAGTGTAAAAAACGAACCATTATCATTTTACCGCCGTTACACATCAAACATGGTTTGATAAAGAATAAAGCACTCCCAAAAGACGGACCTGGATTTTTGTTTCTTAAAACAAAATTTCCTATGCTAAGTGAGGCGAAAATTAAAATTAAAGTAGGTATTTTCATCGGTCTGACATAAGGAAATTGATCTACGGCCCTGCTTTTTTATCAAGCCTCAGGCCTATTGAAAAAAATGCATGGTTGGCTTTTGTCGACGTCACAAAAAATTTTCTCTGCAATCACAAATCACCGGATTTCCATGAAAAAATTAGCCGGATGCTGGATGCGTATCACAAACTAGGATGCAATATGTCGTTAAAAATTAATTTCTTACACTCCCATTTAAGTTTCTTTCCGAATAACATGGATTCAGTAAGTGATGAACACGGTGAAAGATTTCATCAAGAAATTGCAGAGTACGAGAAGCGTTATCTGGGTAGGTGGGAGCCAGCGAATCTTTCAAAAAAAACTTTTTTTAATGTAGTATAATAATTTGTGCCAACCCTTCATATAATTTTAAGTAAAATCAATAAATGCGTTTCACTACAAAACTTGACGTGATAGAACAATTTTTTTCAATATTTCAACTAGTTTTAAATCATAATTACATACTGTGAAACCAGTGTAAAAAAAATTTTACTTTGTTGAATAGTGTTGTCAAACATTCAAAGATATTCAAAACTTTATAATTTGTTAATAACATTTTGTTGAGTCAATCAGCCAAAAACATTAGCAGAAACGAAACTCTTATGACATACGACCTTAATTTGTGCAAAAGAACAGAGTTGTCAACTTTGTCAAATGCCTCAGAGAAATCGGTGTAGATGACATCTAGCTGTGAAACCAGTGAAAAAAAAAATTTTACTTTGTTGAATAGTGTTGTCAAACATTCAAAGATATTCAAAACTTTATAATTTGTTAATAACATTTTGTTGAGTCAATCAGCCAAAAACATTAGCAGAAACGAAACACTTATGCATTTGTGCAAAAGAACAGAGTGGTCAACTTTGTCAAATGCCTTAGAGAAATCAGTGTAGATGACATCTAGCTGTGATTTCCTCTCAAAAGAGTTTCTAATTTCTTTAGTTAATAACAGACAATTTGTACATGTTGATCGCCCAGGGAAAAAGCCAGGTTGGCCCTCATATATTATTATTGTATAGACACAATCGAATAATTGTATGCTGATAATGTTATCGAAAATATTGGCGAATTTCCTGGGTTTACGTTTAGCATGCGCTTGTATGATGTTTCCGGTTCATCAGTTTATTCTATTGAATATATTTTATATTCTTCAATTTAATTAGCCAGCCGATAATTTCCTTCAGGATTTAATTTTTTTTTTAACAACCTCATAAGCATGGAAATTAGACTCAACTGTAAGGGTTTAATGAGGTTGTGTTTTAACCGGCATATGCGTCAAATCTTAACTTCTGTTGATACCATTCTTCTTTTTCTTTCATTAGCTCGATAACCGCCTATGTGATTTTGGTCGAGCTTAGCAAAGCACGCCAGTTACTTCTCTCTTTCGCTAACTGGCGCCAGTTGGAAATACCAAGGGTACTAAAGTCCTTTACTGTTTGATCTTTCCAAAGCAGATGAAGCCTCGCTCTTCCTCTGCTACCACCTTGGGTACCGCGTCGAATACTTTTAGAGCTGGAGCGAACAACATGACCTAGCCAACGAAGCCGCTGGATCTTAATTCGCTGCACTATATATATGTCGTTATAAAGCTCGGACAGATCATCGTTCCATCAGCTAGGGTATTCGCCATCGCAAAGGCGTAAAGGCCCATACATCGGAGAATCTTTCTCTAGAACACTCCAAGAGCCTTCTCATCAGATATCTTCATCGTCCATGCTTCTGCGCCATACAATAGGACAGGCATAATGAAAGACTTATAGGGTATGGGTTTTGTCCGTCAAGAGGGGACTTTACTGCTCTTCTGTCTACTCAGTCCGAAGTAGCACTTGTTGGCAAGAGTGATCCTTCATAAGATTTCGAGGCTGACATTATTATTGATGCTAATGCTGGTTCCTAAGTAAGCGAAGTCGTCTAATTTTTCAAAGTTATAACTGTCAACAGTGATGTTTGATCCCAGTCGTGAATGTGCTGACTGTCTATTTGATGACAGGAGATATTTCGTGTTGCTCTCGTTCACCTCCAGACCGATTCGCTTTGTTTCTCTATCCAGTTAGGAGAAGGTAGAACTAACAACGCGGTTGTTAAGACCGATGATGTCAGCTGCAAAATCTTATAAAAAATCGTGCCTGACCGATTCAGCTCTGCGGCTCGAATTATCTTCTCCAGCATCAGGTTCAAAAAGTTGCACGACAAAGAGCCACCCTGTCTGAAACTGTGTTTTGTATCAGACAGCTCGGAGAGGTCCTTCCCAATCCTGACGGAGCTGGTGGTGTTGCTCAACGTCATTTTACATAGCCGTATAAGTTTTGCGGTTATACCAAATTCAGACATTGCGGCATATAGGAATCTTCTTCTTGTGCTGGCTAAAACGACTTTGAAGCCGACAAAAATATGTTACTCGTCGATTCTTTTTCTTTTGGGTATTTTCCAAGATCTGGCGCACCGTGAATGTCTGGTGTATAGTAGATTTAGCAGGTCTAAAGCCAAACTATTTGATCAGATAGTTCAATCAGAACTATTTGATCACGTGAGTAAAGTTATCTGTAACTGTCAACATGGATTTATGCCTGGTAGACAGTGTTGGGCATAATTAATGAAAAAATTGATAACTAATTTAATCGATTGAAATTTTCAATTGCTTTATTTAATTATAATTAAATTAGTTATGATTAATAAAAAAATGTTTACCATAATTAAAAAACTTAATTGTAATTGATTTAATTATTAATTCAAACTAATTAATTATAATTAACCAACGCTTTTTTAATATCAGTCGTGTCAAGCGTTACCGCGTGTTGTTCATCTCTCTCACTCGCCCACACTTATCGCACTTCATCTGTTTTAACGCATGCAATGCATAGATTTACAAGATGGCGCCAACGAGCGAGGCTTTGCCTCACAGTTCCATATGAGTGTGAACTTTACCATTGCCATTTTAGCTATTTTATAGCTAGATTTAGCTATTTTGTAGCTAGATTTAGCTATTAATTTCGACGTTTAGCTATAGAAGTTTGCGTTTAGCAATTTTTTTAAGCTTTTTTTTATTTTTTGTTTGCTCATTGTAACGCATTTTCATCCATAAAAGAAAAGTTCGTAATTCATTTTAAATCTACTTAATTCTAAAGCACGTCTACAGTTTGTTCAGCGATAATTTCAATTGCAGCGATGGCACATCCAAAATTCAAAAAGTCGTGGTTTTCTTGTGTCGAGCCTTTTTATCACGGTAAACTTACAAACCTTTTCAAATCAGCAATATCAGCAGAACTCGTAAAAGCCGCAGATTTTACCAATGAAAACCAAATTATCAACGAAGATGACTTTTTCGACTTCAGCTCAGAAGGCGGTGCAGAAGAGGCAGTAGTGTTGAACCAACGATCCAAAGCAGAACTTCTTACATCAAATTACTTAGCTGAAACAAGCCGAGACATGAGTATACTATGCCGCTACCTAGAAATAAAAAGTGTTTTTCTTAAATACAATACTCCAATGCCATCCTCAGGGCCTGTGGAACGAATGTTTTCGTTTGCTACTATGACAAACCAGCCTAAAACTCGTAAACTGAGCGATGAAATGTTTGAAGTAAGAGTAGTTATGAAACATAATATTTCTATGGAAAAATAGTTTTATTCAATATGTTATTAAAAGGATATTTTGGATTGAAATGTTTTGTAAAGCTTTATTTTTTATTTTTAAGCAACCTAATTTTTTTCAATAAATTCGATTGATTTCAATGTTTTTTGGGACTGTTTTTCTTATTATTTTTTAATATTAATCATCAATTTTTAATTATGCACATAATTAAAATTAAATTTTTTTTAATTGTAATTACGCACATAACTAACAATTGAATATAATTTAATTATCAATTATTAATTATAATTGATTTGAAAAATTCAATTCGTTAATTATTTAGTTAGATTGATTTTTGCCCAAGACTGCTGGTAGATCAACATGCACAAATTTAGCTTTAGCCACAAATCAAATAATAAAGTCATTTAGTAACCATGCTCAATTAGACGTAATATATACAGATTTCTCGAAGGCGTTTGACAAAGTAGACCACTCAATTTTATTATATAAGTTGAAGCACTTTGGAGTCAGGGATAAACTTTTAGAGTTCTTCGCAAATTTTCTATTTAACAGAAAATTATTTGTTAAAATAGGTTCTAGTAAATCCAAAACATTAATTGAGGCGGGGTCGGGCATTCCACAAGGAACTCACTGTGGCCCATTGCTATTTATTATTTTTATAAATGACTTGGTGAACCACTTTAAGTTTGCAGACGACATAAAGCTCCTCTTAGAGGTACACAGTTTATCAGACAGTAACAATCTGCAGTCCGATCTAGATGCTTTTGAACTGTGGTGTGCAACAAACCATTACATCTAAATGTTAAGAAATGCTTCGTTATAACATTCACCAGAAAAACATCTATTTCAATGTTTAATTACAAATTAAACCACTGTTTCCTTAACCGCTGTCCCGAAATGAAAGATCTAGGTGTAATTTTTGACTCCAAGCTATCCTTCTCCAAACATATTGACTATATTGTTTCCAAGTCATTTGCAATGATCGGTTTCATTAGAAGAAACACTGTATTGGCCTAACGGTCCTCCACATTATATAGGGCGACGGAAATTGCTAGGTTTGCAGTCATTGCATGATAGAAGAATATACTTTTCATTAATTTTCGTTTACAATGTTATCAATGAGAACATTAACTGCAATGAGTTGGCTAACCTATTTCAATCTCATATTCCTCCTCGATGTCTAAGAAATAGTCATATATTTGGTCTTCCAACTTACAAAACTAATTACTCATTGAACGAACCTCTTGTACGATGTGCCCGATTATGCAATGCTTATAGTGATATAGTAGATTTCAATGTTAATTTAGAAAGACTTAAACTTAATCTCTTTACTGTATTTAATTAGTCTGTAAGATACCTTTTTCTTTTTTATCGTAACTAGTCTGTAAGATGTTTTTTTCTGTAGACTGAAATGGAATAAATAAATAAATAAGTAATAAAAGAGAAACACCAATTAATTCATATGCGAGCGAAATTTTGCATATTGAAATACCTATGCTCAACTGATAAAAAATATTTTCTCACTTGCGTTGATAGTTGTTCTAAGCAGGCCCGTCGAGACAAAAACCGGGCCCGGGACTGAAAAATTTTTGGCCCATATACATACAACAATGATATGTTGAATTAATCAAATTCTATGTTGTAAAAAAATGTCACAGTGTTTTTCAGAAAATGTTTCTCAAAAACTGAAAGGAAAACTATGACCTTAAGGTTGGAATAAGACGCCGTGTTTGAAATCAATTCGAACAAATTTTTGCACATTCGCCTTAAATTTGTTATGCATCAAACACTAATGATATTATAAAAATTCGTATGTAATCAACCCCTTTTTTTATTGTAAAAACTTTTTTGAGCATCCCAAATTGCCGGGCCCTTTTGAAAAACCCCGGCTCGCGGCATTCCCCCCATCTCATCCCCTACCCCCCTTTCAACCGATATCATCTCACACACTAATATTAGTAATATTGCTCATTCTACAATTAACTAACATGTCTTCTAAAACAAAAAAACTAATTTCTGTGACAATGAATCGTCGTTAAATTCAATCAATTTTTCATAAACTGTTTCGATGTACTACACATAGTCAAAGCCCAAATTTTAATATTATTAAGGAGTACGGGTGACAATAGAATACAATAAGACCATTTATTCGTTCACTAATCAAAAAGCGGTTAATATAATTCGCTCAGCTACAGATGAATATAAAGAACAATTAAAAAATAAAGTAAAGAGGGGTCAATAAGTTCAATTACAGAAACACGATGAGTCAAGACGGCATAGAACTATTAAAGTGGGAGAAAAAGCTTTAAGAAAAGCAAACAGAAGACTAGGAAATAAGCTTTCACCACTGTGCGCTAAGGATAACGTAGAGGTTGACTTAGGGACAGTTTTTCATAAAAGGTGGACAACTTAAAATAGATAATTAAAAAAACGTTGCTATTTTTTATACATTTACCGCCTCATTCTTGATAAATTACTCTATGCAACATCAAAAAAATCACCGATATCCCGAGTTGTGATTCGTATTAGGTATACTTAGTAAACAACAGAAAACAAATTCATATTTAGATAATACGTCCCAAAACATAAATACCGGTAATCTTACTTTATTTACTTTTCGTTACTCTTAGTTGAGGGTAGCTATAAAATTATATCATTGGTATGTACAAAAGTCATCAAAACATTTAGATGATTTATAAATCTACAAAACGCGCGTGTTTGTGTTAGTTCTCCTACCTTATTTTGTTACGTTCGTGGTCTATTTACTCCTAAGAGTGAAAAAAAAGTCAATTTCGCCTTTGTTTGAAAAATGTAATGAAGCTTATTTTAAAATTGCCATTAGAAATCAAGACAAACCATGGGTGCCGAAAGTGTCTCTTGTTAAAATGTTACAAATATTTGACGGGGTTGGTACAAGGGTAATATTAATCAGATGCCTTTTGGTGTACTAATGCAGTGGCGTAAACCCAAAAATCACGTAGACGTCTGTTACTTCTGTTTAACAACTGTGAAAGGTTTTTCAATAAAATCAAAACACTCGGTGAAGTATGCTACTGTATTATCAGTGTCAACGCCGCTACCACATTCTCCAGACATTCCAGTACCGGAAGTATTTTGTATTTCATCAAGTTTATAGATGAAACTAATACAAAACCACATTTGATTAGTCAATCATAACTAAATGACCTTGTTAGAGATTTATATTTGACCAAAGAAAAATCTGAAATATTCGGCTCGAAATTTAAACAATGGAATCTATTGCAAACTGGAGTTAAAATTACAGCGTATCGACAACTCCACATTACCTTAGCTACATTTTATTCAAAAGAAGATGGATTGGTGTTTTATTGATAGATTAATGTCAGCATTAGGTCACAAGCAAATATCAAAAGAGTGGAGATTGTTTCTTGACGGATCAAAACGAAGTTTGAAAGTTGTTTTACTCCATAACGGTAATATACTTATATCTTTGCCTGTAGCATACAACTTAAAAGAAACTTATGATATTTTAAAACAAATTCTGGAAAAAGTCAACTTTGAAGAACAAAAATGGCATGTATGTGCATATTTAAAGGTAGTGGCGTTCATTTTAAGGTTGCAAAGTGGCTATACGAAATATTGTTGTTTTCTCTGTGTATGGGATAGTAAAGCGCATTCAGATCAGTTCATAAAACAAAACTGACCTTTAAGATCCGGTTTCGTGCTTGGTCAGAAAAGTGTAAAAAACGAACCATTATCATTTTACCGCCGTTACACATCAAACATGGTTTGATAAAGAATAAAGCACTCCCCAAAGACGGACCTTGATTTTTGTTTCTTAAAACAAAATTTCCTATGCTAAGTGAGGCGAAAATTAAAATTAAAGTAGGTATTTTCATCGGTCTGACATAAGGAAATTGATCTACGGCCCTGCTTTTTTATCAAGCCTCAGGCCTATTGAAAAAAATGCATGGTTGGCTTTTGTCGACGTCACAAAAAATTTTCTCTGCAATCACAAATCACCGGATTTCCATGAAAAAATTAGCCGGATGCTGGATGCGTATCACAAACTAGGATGCAATATGTCGTTAAAAATTAATTTCTTACACTCCCATTTAAGTTTCTTTCCGAATAACATGGATTCAGTAAGTGATGAACACGGTGAAAGATTTCATCAAGAAATTGCAGAGTACGAGAAGCGTTATCTGGGTAGGTGGGAGCCAGCGAATCTTTCAAAAAAAAACTTTTTTTAATGTAGAATAATAATTTGTGCCAACCCTTCATATAATTTTAAGTAAAATCAATAAATGCGTTTCAGTACTAAACTTGACGTGATAGAACAATTTTTTTCAATATTTCAACTAGTTTTAAATCATAATTACATACTGTGAAACCAGTGAAAAAAAAATTTTACTTTGTTGAATAGTGTTGTCAAACATTGAAAGATATTCAAAACTTTATAATTTGTTAATAACATTTTGTTGAGTCAATCAGCCAAAAACATTAGCAGAAACGAAACTCTTATGACATACGAGCTTAATTTGTGCAAAAGAACAGAGTGGTCAACTTTGTCAAATGCCTCAGAGAAATCGAAGTAGATGACATCTAGCTGTGAAACCAGTGAAACAAAAAATTTTACTTTGTTGAATAGTGTTGTCAAACATTCAAAGATATTCAAAACTTTATAATTTGTTAATAACATTTTGTTGAGTCAATCAGCCAAAAACATTAGCAGAAACGAAACACTTATGACATACGAGCTTAATTTGTGCAAAAGAACAGAGTGGTCAACTTTGTCAAATGCCTTAGAGAAATCAGTGTAGATGGCATCTAGCTGTGATTTCCTCTCAAAAGAGTTTCTAATTTCTTTAGTTAATAACAGACAATTTGTACATGTTGATCGCCCAGGGAAAAAGCCAGGTTGGCCCTCATATATTATTATTGTATAGACACAATCGAATAATTGTATGCTGATAATGTTATCGAAAATATTGGCGAATTTCCTGGGTTTACGTTTAGCAGGCGCTTGTATGATGTTTCCGGTTCATAAGTTATTCTATTGAATATATTTCATATTCTTCAATTTAATTAGCCAGCCGATAATTTCCTTCAGGATTTAATTTTTTTTAACAACCTCATAAGCATGGAAATTAGACTCAACTGTAACACACAGCTTGTTAACTCCCTTAAGGGTTTGTTTTGTCCTTGCCATTATAAATGAGCTGGAGAATATTCCACTCGAATAGACAATAAGACTTATTATGAAAGCGATGTTAATAGAACTAAAATCGAGGTGTCTGAATTGGATAAGGCAGAAAGTCTCAAAGATAAATGGCATCCAGTTTTAACGAGCAGCTCGCAATTGTTCTATAATCGAAGGGCTTACAATTTGTCAGAGGGCTTGGTAAAAGAAATTGATAGTTATTGTAATGAGACGATAAAGGCTATGTCTTACAGAGAGCATCTAACTTATTGTCGACAATCCAACCAACAATTGTTGAGGCGCAGCAGAGCTTTTTCTGTACCAAATATGTATATTTTTACTTAATTTGTATGTGTGTCAAATTTTACCCTTATTTCCTTTTTTTTTCTTGAAAATACCGGGATTGTCCCGGGATTTCGTTTTCAAATATCGAAAATCCCGGGATCAACAAAATACCCAAAATTGACATCTCTAGTAGGCATGAATTCGTCCGACCATACTTTGCAGATAAGCTAGTGCATGCGCTTTACCAGCTCTTCTCCACCGCATTTGAATATCTCAGCTGGCAGGCCATCAGTTGTTCAGTAGCCGTTGTTGTTCATTAGCCGTACTATTGCTATACGGATTTCGTCGCAGTCGGGTAACGGAACATCAATTCCGTCGTCATTGATTGGGCTTTCGGGATCATCATCTTCTCCATGGTGGTCTCGGCTTTTCTCATCTTCTCTCGAAAAATGCGTCTCGCTTCCTTCTTCAACTCACGATATCTTTTCCGCAAGGCTCGCATTGCGCCCGATCACAACGTGTCCGTGTAAGCAGCATCTTTCTGTTCCGTGGAAACGCGACATTCGTCATCGTACCAGTCGGTTTTCCGGGCTCGCTGAAAGATTGTGTAGCGGCGGCACGTAGAGAGAAGGAGATGTGGTTCAATTGCTCTGAAATTTTGCTATGGTGATTAGTGCTCTCAGCCATGTAGCCTGTTGTATATTCCTATGCTGGAATCTGGTACTACAGACTACCATGTTTCGGGCCCCGGCGAAGTCGAGCAGTCTCAACTCGTTATCAGACGTTTCTTCGTGGAGACTGAATTTTTCGACTGTGGAACCAAAGACGCCCTCCTTGCCCACCTTGGCATTAAAATCGCCAAGCAGCGTTTGAACGTGCGCTCCAGGAGTTCGTAAAAGCAATCTTTGGTCCCATCGTCCTTCTCTTCAGTCGGGGCATGGGCCCAAATTAGGGAGATGTTGAAGCATCTTGCCTTTATGCGGATTGTGTCGAGACGTTCGTCCACCGGAGTGAACGACAGTACTTTACGGCGAAGTCTCTCTCCCACCACAAATCCGACACCAAATTTGCGCTCATGTTAGCTGTAGTATACGTCGCAAAGTCCTACCGTTTTCCTCCCTCGCCCCGTCCACCGCATTTCTTGGATGGCGGTGATGTACATTCGCTCTGCCGAGCACGCCTACCAGCCGGGCAGAGGCACCTTTCCAATTAGGGGTTCGGACATCGTTTGCCGTAGTCGTCATCTAAAAAGTGGGGGCCCTATCCGAGGCTTTGCATGGCTTTTTATTGGATGTTTATTTTACGTGGCGGGTCCCAAGCCCTGCGCACAACCCGTTTCTGGGGTTAACAATTTAAATTCGTTTATATAGAGAGCAGCTTGCTGCAAGAGAGACGCCCACTTGCAGACGCACCTCCTGGTGAACATACGCTGCAGACTTTAGTGGACCCTTAAACCGAATATGTCGGAGAGGTTTTCTTAAAGCTCCCTCGCTATTAGCCGTGACCCACGGCTCCACATGGGTTGGTTACCGTTTGTCGCACATGGGTTCCTCACGTTGCCCAGGATGCGCGAACGTGGACGTAAGAGTATGGATTGAGTACAGCCGTGAAACTATAACCGCATTTACACAAGCTCCACTGTACCCCATTGCACCCCTGTAACTCCATTTAATTTTTTAAGCCCACCAGCAAAGAACGTACTCGTAATTAAAAGCTCAGAATCCGTAAAAATAATTGACGGTAGCCAATTATGACCATCACCTAGGTTGTAGTTGCCTAAGACAATAATTAAATTAGTTTCGTTGATTGTATTCACAACAAAAGTAAAATCGTTTAAGTGACTTTCATAGATTTTAAAACTGCTATTTGGTGTAATATATTAAATATATATGTACATGGTTATTCTGTGCGAATTTTATGCTAAGCTAAATCTGCTCAATTTGTGTATCATGAATTATAAATTATTTATTTAAAATTTTTTTTATTTTACTTATTAAGTCAAACATACAACCATAAGTTATTTTTACAATAATTGGCTATATAACTAGATTACATATACCAGTATTAAACTTAAAGTAACAATTAAACCACATTTAATAAAAATAAAAATAATAATAAGCAGGTAAGAACAGAAGTAAAGATTTAATAGTAGTAAAGTAAAAATTAATAGATTAAGTAGAAAAATTAAGCAGTAGATTGAAAGTTGTATTTATAAAATATTATGAACCAAAGTAGATACTAACGAAGCAATTCCTGTCTAAAGCGCAATGATTCTTTTATACTTCTAATTTTAAGCGACAAAGTGTTCCTCAAACAAACAGAGAACACGAAGTATTGGCGTTCAGTCACTAAACAACTATATTTCATTGGGACTTAGTTGAGAGAACGGGAGGATTTGGAAAACTGAAGCAGATCCTTGAGATTTTAGCTAGAAGCAGTCGAATTGGTTTAAAGTATTGTGCAGTCCATAGCCATATACTTTGCCTATAGCGCTAAAGATGACGTTTCTCCATGTCAAAGTTCTTTTAAATATAACACCTAAATTTTTGACAGTGTCAACATAATTAATCATTGAATTAATTAATCTTATCTTTAGATAGTCGTAAGGCTTAAAATATATCTTATATATGGTGATGTATTGAGATTTATCTGGATTAAGACGCAATCCATTCTAAGAAGCCCACCTGCTTATACATTTCTAGTCAATATTCAGGTTGTTAATTCAACTATCAATGGAGTCAAAGGGACAACTAGCATATAAGTGAACATCATCTGCATAAACATGGATATTACTATTTCGAATCACACTTATCAGGTCGTTATTAAACAATACAAACAGCAAGAGGCCAAGAATGGAACATTGAGGGACACCTCTGGTTACAGATAAGCATTTGAAGGTAGAGTTACCAGCACATACGGCTTACAACCGATCGCTAAGGTATGTTTTAACAAAAGTCGATGCCAACGTGGAAAAATTAAACATGTTTTTAGCTTTAAGATTAAAAGCTTGTGGCCGACAGAGCCTAAGGCCTCGGCCACGCAGTAAGCGGCTGAGCGTCTGAGCGGCAAAAAATAAATAAAACATATGAAATTACATGGAAGTGGCCACGCAATGAGCGAGCGGCGCAATCAATTTCTGAGCGTCTGAGCGACGCCGCTCAGCAACCAAACTTGTTTTAATTTTTATTTGATTTCTGAGCGCCAAACAAATAACATGTCAAAAATAAATGTAGAAATGTTAATTTCGGCTGTGCAATCGCGACCAGATTTGTGGCAAGACAGACTGCCTAATTTTAAAAATAAAAATATAACTGATAAGTTATGGAACGAAGTTGGTGAAATTTGTTGTATTAGGCCTCGGCCACGCAGTAAGCGGCTGAGCGTCTGAGCGGCAAAAAAAAAATAAAACATATGAAATTACATGGAAGTGGCCACGCAATGAGCGAGCGGCGCAATCAATTTCTGAGCGTCTGAGCGACGCCGCTCAGCAACCAAATTTGTTTTAATTTTTATTTGATTTCTGAGCGGCAAACAGAAAACATGTCAAAAATAAATGTAGAAATGTTAATTTCGGCTGTGCAATCGCGACCAGATTTGTGGCAAGACAGACTGCCTAATTTAAATAAAAATATAACTGATAAGTTATGGAACGAAGTTGGTGAAATTTGTTGTATTACAGGTAAGTTTTATTTAATTTCATGCAATACATATTTTAGTGTAAAACATCAAAAAAATACTCCGTTATTTTGTTTCTAACATCAAACGATGTATGGCTGCTTCTATTATAAAGGTAGCTGGGTTCTGCTGCGCTGACAGTTCGTATTGCGTCATTTTGCATTGTTGATGTTACTTGTATGTAGTCCAAATCACTATCTCCATCGCACTCTCTAACATAATTGTGCAATATACAAGCACATTTTATTAAATCTATCGCCGTTCTCGGTTTCGTTTCTATATTTTTTTGTAAAAATCGCCATTTCGATCCCATGATTCCAAACGCACATTCTATACATTTTCTTGCCGTTGAAAGCCGGTCGTTAAAAAGTTCACTTCGTGCATTTAAATCCCTCCGTGGGTACGGTCTTAACAAATAGGGTTTTAAAGGATAAGCTTCATCACCTATCAAAAAATTTGGTAGCACAATATTTGATTCTGGCAGTGCTTGTGGAGAAGGTACATTAAATTTTTCAGTTTCAAGTAATGTAAATAATTTAGATCCCGCAAAAGTTCCGCCATCGCTTTGTTTTCCTCTCCCTCCAACCTCTATTGTAATAAATTTTTTGTCAGCATCAGCTACAGCTTGCAGTACAATTGAGATATAATGCAAATAATTGAAATAATGTGATCCAGAGCTTGCTGGACATTTAATTTGGCAATGTTTGCCATCAATACTGCCAAAACAGTTAGGAAACTTCCAACGCCTATAGTATTCGCTGATTACTTTTTTAAGATGATCTGTTGTTGGAACAGGCATATATTCATCCACAAGTTCTTTCCATATAATGACACAAGTCTCCGAAACTATTGCACTGACTGTGCTTCTGCCCATACGAAAAGCAAATGCCACATCCCGGAAAGAATGGCCAGTAGCAAGATACCTAAATATATATACACTTTTGAATGTCGTTTAATAACAATTTTTTTTAGGCTTGGAAGCAAAAAACAAGTGGAAGAACACAAAGGACACATATCGTAAAAACCTCCAAAAAATACCACGACCATAGTCTGGATCTGAAGCTACCTCCACTAAAATAAAATGGCCACACTTTGAGTCTATGGCATTTACTAAAGACACTATTGTGCCGGATCCAACTGGAGGAAATTTGTCGGATCATGTGGATACTTGTGCTGGGTTAAACTTAACAAATTTGATTGAGGATTTACTAGGTAACGAAGAGGAGATATTAAAATACTTAAATGACACCCCTTGCACATCTGTCACATTAAAAAAACAAAAGAGGAAGAGCTCAGCCATGGATGTGGATGCAGAATTTATAAAATTGGAAAAGGAACGGTAAAAAATTTTAAAAGTGGATATGGAGAAGGAAGAAGACTGCGACGATATTCATTTCTTCAAAAGCTTATTGCCGTTCATGAAAAAAATGACACTATTGGACAAACTGGAAGTAAGAGGAGACATCCAAAAGGTTATTTTTGAGAAGCTTAAGGCCAATGAACAAATTTAAAAAACAGAAAGATAATAATAAAAATACATATGTACCTTAAAGTTAAAACCAATCTCTGCTCTGGAGAAATAGCACTTCTTTGTTTTATTAATCTAGGTTGCACTTTTTCAAGCAACATGTCAAAAGTTTTTACAGACATACGTAGGTATTGCCAGAATCTATCTTGAAATTTTCGAAGATTCTTAAATAAGTGATAGAATTCACCGAATTTTAATCTTAATTGGTTAATAGGATGAACACCAAATCTTCTTTAAGTAATCTATATACATAAAAACGATTTTCCGACAATAACATACGGCGAACTGCTTTTGACAACGTCATTTTAACAACTAATCGCTCAAGAGCAGCCGCTCAGTGCTTGGCCACACGTCGCTTAGAATTGCCGCTCAGCCGCTCATCGCTTAGCCGCTCAGACGCTCAGCCGCTTACTGCGTGGCCGAGGCCTAAGGCTTTGGAATGGTCAAGTAAAGTTAGAAAGGTAACGTGATTTTTGTTAATATTCTGTCTAATATCGTCCGTAGTGCAGCTCGTATTGGATCCGAACCCCAGCTGCAATGGGTTGACCAAAGAGTTGTTACTCAGATAGGTGTTTATCTGGCGATGCATGATGCGTTCAAGAATTTTAGACAGAAATGACAATATTGCAATTGTTCGATAGTTCCCATTCGCTTTCTTTATTGGTATAATATTAGCCCTCTTTTAGGGAGTAGGGGAGATAGACGTGGTTAAGGTAGTGTTCAAAACGTGAGTAATATATGGTTTGCATTAGATTTAATTATTTAATTTGAAACTTTACACTCATTGACACATCTATATTAGAACTGTAACTCTTATAACATATATTACACAAAGAATCTGACAAACATACACAATGTTCGTTTAACACATTTACATCAACTGATTCAGTGACAGAGTGGTTCTTGTTGCAAATTCCGATCTAACGAATCCTTTTCCATGTCTGCTTTGAACCAACCGCCACACTGAACTGATGCTCATAATATTGAAGTTTTCGTAGTTTTATTGCTTTGGTGACATCTCCTCTGCGATCCCTAAAAATTTTGTAGTTTTCTAGACATTTAAATTGCTACCATTTTTGATACGCATTGTAGCGTTTGTAGATCAAATTTTAAATTTAGTTGTTGAACCAATGTCATTTTTTATCATCGACTGACTTGTATACAACAGGCACAAACTAAGCAAAGAGTGAACTAACGTTAACTTCGAGGCAATTAATTTGATCATTGCTAGATGCTAAGTTGCAGATTAACTCTCAGTCGACTATATCCCCAACTTCTTCAAGGTGTTTATAGTCAATACGTGAAAAGTAGATAGTAGACTCTGAGCATTTAGCAGGAGTTTTTACATGCATCTCCCGATAATCGGGTGCGTTTGACTCAACGATTTTCTTATGCACAATTATAATCTTTCATATAAAATATAAAAAGAAATTATAAAAGGCCCTTAAATTTAGAAAATATTAAATTGTGTTACATTACATAACAAAAGTAAATTACTAAGTACCGTTTCGCATGTACCATAGATATGTATAACTGTTTGAGTGTATGTACTCGTACACTTATTGATAGCTGTCTTTCTCTCTACCTTCGCTTTCAAGTAATAACTTAACTCTTTACACTTGCAATGCGGTGTTTCTCATTACCTTCCTTTTCAAGCAATAACTTGACTCTTTGCACGTGCAATGCGGTGGCCAATATGGAAACGTGTATATTTTAACACGCAAATATCTGAGGAACTAACAAAATAATCATTTTATATGTATATGTATATTTCATTGTAGTCGTCATCTTTTGTAAGCAACTAGCAAAATAACGTCCAACTCGCTTATAATCAACTATCTTATATTTTCAATACAATTTACAACACATGGTCGTTAATGGTCGTTTGTAAAATTTGCTAGCAAAACAAAACAAAATGAGTAATTCTTAAAAGAGGCGATTTTACTTACGTCTGCTCTATCTTGGTTTTTTACATATTTTGATGTTTAGCGAAAATTTTCGAATTTCCCTTGGTACTTTCCAATGATTATTCACAATAGCAACACTTTCTCACTAATTTTTAAGCGAGTTTATTTCAACTCAACTCGCTTATTTTTGTTGTTGCTTTTCACGCTACACGATTCTTTTGCAAGTCACTTACAAAAGATGAGGCCTTGTATTAAGTCAAGCTAAGCACCGCTTTGCAGAATATTTACATACATATATCTATATATATATATACATATGTATATATAAGGGTGTCCGTTATTAAAGATTATTTGTCTCACGATGCCCTCTAAGTTTTTAGTTTATTGTCTGAAAAAAAAATCGGATCGTTATTATTTCCTAATATTCATAATAAACCTTGCCCCAAAAACGATTCATTTCCCATTTAAATTATATGGGAATTTACCACTTTTTGGAAATATTTGTTTTCTCGCAGCCATGACAATATGAAATTCTTGTACAAAATATAACGCTGTATAAGCATGCAGTCTAATACTAGGCTAAGCACGGTACCGATAGATGTCGCTGTTGACCACTGGCTGACAGAACTCGTTACTTCTATTCCTTTGCGCACGAGTCCTGTTAGCTTATACCGGTGCCAGATTCCACCTTCAGCGGTGAGTAATACATCTTTCAATAATAAAAACGAATTTTTGTATATATATCTAAACTAAAGCGAATTGTTTCTTTCAACAAATATTTGTGAGTGGAAGTTTTGTGAGAGGTAATAGGAGAGTTTCGGCGTCTCAAGGATCAGCTCCTACGTGATCCCCGTTGTCGAAATTCAAGAGGAATTTTGATTCTGTTTGTTGAAGACATGGAGTTAATTCTCTTTTCGGAGTAACAGCTGGCTCATTCCAGCTAGGTTTCAAGGCTGGTGGCAACGCCTGCAAGAGTAAGACTTGCACCTTCCACCTTTTCAACGTTTTTACATTTTTTTTTCTTCTTTTGAATCACTCCGCTTGAACTACGGCCCGATCAACATCGCTCCTCGCTCTGCCGGTGAATACCTCGTTTTTAATTATCGTTTTAAAATAAAATTTTTTTTGACTGACATTTTTTGCCATCAGCGGCTTCAGTCAGTTGCCTTTGAGTTATACCTCAAAATTTGATAACACAATAAATACGTTTTGTAATTAATACCTTCAAATTGAACGGCATCAGTTGTTCTTATTGGGTGCACCCTGCACTTTTGGCAAACATCTCAGCGAACTCCTTAGCTGAACATGGTCCTTCGACGCCGTTGTAAGCAAGAAAATTCTAGAAATTGTACCCCCCTCCGATATCTTAGATGCTGATTTTCTGAAGTTCCACGACGCAAGCTCAACAAAAACCTTAGGGATACAATGGAATGCGTTGCAAGATAACTTCTCATATTCTTACGACCCAAACCCCACCACAAACTGTAGAACCAAACGGCAAATCCTATCCGCTGTAGCTAAACTTTTCGACCCGGCAGGATGGCTAACGCCAATTATGATATTAGCCAAAATACTCCTTCAACAACTCTGGATGGAAGGGACTGACTGCGACGAACACGTGAAACCCGCTGCTTTTCAAAAATGGACGTGCTTTCAAGAAAATCTCCCTGCCATAAAAGATATAAAGGTCCCCCGCTGGGTACAGTTCTCTCCCGAAAAGCACATCCAACTGCATGGATTCTCAGATGCCTCCGAAAAGGCTTTCTGCGCCTGTATTTACCTACGAGTACAGCATAGCGAAACCCTTTTCACATCTCATTTACTTGCCGCGAAGAGCAAAGTGGCCCCCCTCCAAACCGTAAGTCTCCCACAACTGGAACTCAGCGGAGCAGTTATACTCTCCAAATTGGTAAAACAGATTAAAGCTGAACTCAATTTGCCATCTCACGAGTTATTTCTGTGGACAGATTCATCGATCGTCTCACAATTGGAAGACCTATGTGGCTAACAGGATATCTCAAATCCTGCATAATGTTAACAACGCCACCTGGCGTCACGTTTGCAGCAGCGACAACCCAGCCGACTTAGGCACACGAGGATGCCGAACTCAGAATCTCACCGAAAACTCTCTTTGGTGGAAGGGCTCGGAGTGGCTCTCTAAATCGGCCAACCTCTGGCCTACCTCACCACTCATCTCCTCCGGAACGGAAGTTCTATGTGCTGTGGAATCCTCAACCCTCCTCGAAAGATTTTCGTCACTGCCACGTGCACTTAGAGTACTCGCATATATGTATCGCATCGTCCGCAGGTCCCGAAAACTACTAATTTCTCATACATTACCTGTAACTCAAGAAGAAGTAAAAGAAGCCAAACTGCAATTCATATTACAAACGCAAAGATCTTATTATGGTGAAACGATGGCACAGCTCGAAGCTTCAAACCTCATTAGCAAGAAAGACACTTTGCTTACCCTTAACCCTTTTCTCGATAGCAAAGGTATAATGCGCGTAAATGGGAGACTCAAATATGCCAGTCTCAGCTACAATGAGCGGCACCCCATAATCATCCCACCAAATTCTCGATTTTGTGTGTTGCTTTTAGAATTTCTCCACACCACCATGTTGCATTCCGGAAATCAATTGATGGTGCGAATGGTGCAACAGGAGTATTATACATATACCTCGCCTCAAACCTAAAGTTTAAAAATGCATCTTTCACTGCAAAACTTGTACGATATACAAGCAGAAAATGAGATCCCAAATCATGGCCGCTCTTCCCCCTGAGCGAGCAACTTATACGCTACCTTTGCATACCACTGGAATCGACTTCGCTGGCCCCTTCCTTGTAAAAATGTCAACACTTCGACGCGCAGCATATTCCAAAGCATATGTCTGCGTATTTATCTGCTTCTCCACAAAGGCTATCCATCTAGAAGTTTGCTCTGATCTGACTTCCGAAGCATTTCTAGCAGCTTTTGCGAGATTCGTTGGACGCCGTGGACTCCCGCACAAGATCATGTCGGATAATGGGAAAAATTTCGTCGGAGCTCAACGTACGCTATGCCGTGAATTCTCCGCCTTTCTGAAGGAAACTTCAACCGATATCGCTACCAAATACGCAACACATGGCTTCTCATGGCAATTTATTCCGCCGTATGCCCCCCATATGGGAGGACTATGGGAAGCAGCCGTCAAAAGCTTTAAGTCCCATTTTATTAAGGTAGCAGGTAACCACAAGTACAGCTTCGAAGAGCTGACCACTTTGCTTGTCCGAATAGAGGCGGTCCTCAACTCCAATCCACTCTCCCCAATGTCCCAAGATCCACAGGATCTTCTTGCATTAACTCCTGGACATTTTCTGCGTGGGGCTGCCCTACTTTCACCACCTGAGCCAAACGCGGAAAATATGTCTCTGGCTAACAAATGGCAGAAGCTCAAAGTTCTCCATCACCAATTCAGCCGTAGGTGGAAGGATGAATACTTAAAGGAGTTACACAAGCGATATAAATGGAAGAGGCCTCAGAAAACTGTGCAAGAAGGTGATTTGGTCGTCATCAAGGATGATGTAATTCCTCCCAACTAGTGGCGACTTGGACGTATAATACAACTACATTTAGGAGTGGATGGCAAAGCCCGTGTCGTTGACATACGAACGCAAAACGGCACCATCACGAGAAGCATAGTCAAATTGTGTGTGTTACCCCCTACGTGATGCTCACTCGCTCTCTTTCTTCGTTCACCCCATTTTTGCTTATCCATAGCCCATTTCTCATTGAAAATATCACATAAAGACTGCTCATGTCTTCTAATGACTATTTTTCGCTAAAGTCTTTTTTTATTTTTATTCGTTCACAGGTCTTCATCACGCCGTCTGGTATCGCACAAGCGATTTTGAAAAATAAAACTTTATTTTAGAAAGGTCTATTTAATATATATAACATATCTGAAAACTAAAATGGGGTGTTTTTTCTTTTTTTTTTAAATTTATTTAAGTAAATGTTAACTTGTTAACTTTTTTTATTTTGATATTATTGTGTGACAAAAAAAGGTACCTAGCTATACTTTGGAAGTTATACAGATTTTTTTTTATTCTAATAGAGTCGAACAAGAATTTTTGTTGTCAAATTTTCAGGCATTCCCAAAATATAAAATTAATGACCTTGGTAACACAAAAATTTAACCGCTCATCAAAGGATACAGCGGATCAACCTTCCACCACATGAAATCAGTAGCGAAAATAATTTTTTGTACCTGTTTGTTGTGCTGTTTACCGCAACAACTGAAACAGATTCCTAGAATATCGCTATGAAGCTAACAGTCAGGTAGAAATAGTATCTAAACGAAGGGTGTATGTTTATGTTGTACAATAGATCCTATGCATAGTAGTGCCGAAACGTACCTAGGATCTATTGGACAACATAAACATACACCCTTCGTTTAGATAGTACAATAAACTTTTAATGACTAAGTATATACTATTTCTACCTGATTGTTAGCTTCATAGCGATATTCTGTGAATTCGTTTCAGTTGCCATTGCAAATTCAAAGCGAACGTACGTTAATTTCGTCTAGTAAAAATTTTAGTTGTGTTTAAACGGCTGTTACACTTCGTGCTTAGTTTCTCCTTAAATTACAAATATATATGGAATTAGGATTTACAAAATTTACCATGTTGCGACCAGAGAATTGTATCAAACTTGGGGTTGGAAACCAGCAAAATGTTTGTGTGTGCACATTGCATCAGAATGTAAAACTGATGTTCGAAAAATCGGGTTTGAAATCGATGGAAGGTCAACATAATTTCAGAAACTGTAAAGATGTTATTAAATTCGTTGTCTGTAATGGTAATATAGAAAACAGCGAGTGTTGCGTATCAATGTGTGGTCGGTGCTACGATAATTTAACGAACCTTAGAACGATGATGTTGGAATATAACGAAAAAAATTCGATTCAAGAAGTCATTTACAAAAAATGGAACACAACACTCAGATGTAATCTCGAAACCATTTCGTCTACTACAAACACATTTGTTGACGATTTTGTACAACACATCAATAAGCTGGTGTCACATCATTTCACAGCTAAGCGCCAGCCCCGCTTCGTAAGTGAAAGAAAAATAACACTGCTGCCAGGAGAACTACTAATTCAAATGGATTTCGCTGAAAACTATGCGTTTGTTGTACAAGATGCCATTCAAGGATATCATTGGAATAATAATCAAGCCACGATACATCCGTTCGTTATTTATTACAAAGATAACGATAATTTAATTCATAGAACCTTTGCCATAATATCCGATTGTAATATCCATGATAGCATAGCAGTTCATCTATATATTTCAAAAATGATTAATTTTGTTAAGACTAATATAAGCAATTCAATTACGAAAGTTATCTACGTGTCAGATGGTGCAGGAGCACAGTACAAAAACAAGTACAACTTAATTAATTTATCTCATCACAAAATTGATTTCGAAATATTCGCTGAGTGGCACTTTTACGCAACCTGCCATGGAAAATCTGCATGTGATGGTATAGGTGGGACATTAAAAAGAGGCGCTCGGAATTATAGCATGGCAAATAAAAACCAAATTCAAACGGCGAAAGACCTTTATCATTGGGCTTCACAAACGTATAACACCTCCATAGAAGTTGCTTACGCAGACGCTGATGAATACAACAAAACAAAAGAAGAGCTACTTTCAAGATACAAAAATGCCAAAACTATTACAGGAACTCAAAGCTTCCATTCTTTTGTACCTTTAGGTGAAACATCACTAAAAGTAAGCAAATATTCCGAAAGTCAGCAGTATGAGCTGCGCAAAGTTGTATATTAAATCTAAATAAATAAAAATAAAAAATTAACTTTATCAAGTGTACGTCAATTTATTGTGCGGGTCTGAAAAATTTGATAATACGATTCTTGTTCGAATCTATTAGAATACTTAGTCATAGTATCTGTATCTGTATAAAAAAAGAAAAAACACCCCATTTTAGTTTTCAGATATGTTATATATATTAAATAGACCTTTCTAAAATAAAATTTTATTTTTCAAAATCGCTTGATCTTTGAAGTGTTTCTTCAGTTTAAAATTTTATTTTGGAAAAATTTTTTTTTTCAGTGTACAGTGAAAGCTTATTTCAATACCTTTCTAATGGTATGAAGATCTTTGAAATCGGTAAAGCCATTCCGTAGTAATCACACTTTAAAAGTACCTATTATCGTAATTTTTCGAATATTTTCGAATATTTCGATACCTTGCCACGCCCACAATTTTTGAAAATCCATTTTCTAAAAATAAGGTTGTGTTTGGGTAGGTAAGATGTACCTATATGCAAAATTTCATCAAATTCTGAGGGGGTCGGGTTCAACGCATATTGGATTTGATATGAAATTCATCATATATTGAAAATTGCAACAAAAAAAAAAAAAAAAAGAAATACTACTCAAGTAAATAAATAAAATAATAATACATAATAATATCAAAGTTATTATCCGAAAATTGCTACACACTACAATAACACCCTTATTGTTTCGCATGTGTACCTATATATGTATGTACACATAAACATACTCAAACTCTCTCTCATAAGTATGAAGGTGCAAACATACTGTGGTATTTTTTAAAACTTAATAACTCCAAAATAGTTAATAAATAAATAAAATAAAAATAAATAAAATATAAGAAAATAAAACAAAGTAAAATTAACTAAGATAATTTTATATTAGATTAAATTAAATTTTAGTTAATTTTGAATTAATAATTTAAATATCCACATATACTTAATACATAATTAATTTAATATTACTCGTTAAATACTAAATTTATATTTATAGCTCAAACTCATATTTATAAATAAAATCCTTTGACTCTTTGCTCAGACCACTCAATTTTTAATTCTTAATCCTTCAACTGAAATCCAAAGGTAGGAAAATGGATTCTGATCAAGAATTTCTAGACCCAAATCCAAAACAAACATTAGACACCAAAAAGCGGGAGACCTCAAAATCTAGGTCAACTAAAGAGTTGAAAAAGTTCATATTTGAAACAAATAGATTAGAAATTTTCTGCTCAAAATGGTCATCTTCGATGTTAAAATCTCACAACTTGATCAAAACTGGCAAATGGTATTAGAAACATACCAGGCCATGTTTCTCTCAGACTCCTACTCGAATCTCAGTGAATCGGTTGAGCAAAAATATTCAAAATGTAGCGATAGCTACCAAAACTGCAAAGCTGAGATGACTGAGGCCTTACAACTGTTTAAACCCAAAAACTCAGTCTCAGGCTCAATAAACCCGGCAACCGAGAAAAATCATTCAGAATCGTCTGGTGTATTTTTACAAGTTCCACCATGTGATACTCAAGATTTCTATGGTGGATACGAGGAGTGGCCAGCCTTTAGAGATATGTTTACGGCTGTATACATAAGGCACCCAAAATTAACTCCCGCTCAAAAATTGTATCACTTACGATATAAAACCAAAGGCCAAGCTGGAATCATAGTTAAACAATACCCACTCAGCGATGGAAGTTTCGATCTCGCTTGGGAAGCTCTAAGGTCACGATATGAAAATCGCCAAATACTTGTTGATAACCAGCTCAAGACTCTGTTGAGCTTACCCACAGTTTATGGCGAAAACAGCCAAGCTCTCCAAAAATTACAGACAAGTATTAATAACTGTCTCTCAATATTAAAATCACAAGGCGTTTCGATAACTAATTGGGACCCCATATTAGTACATATATGCACCTCAAAACTTCCAGAAGAGACATTAGCCCTTTGGAAACAATCCCTCTCATCGAGAAAAGATCTGCCTCTCTGGTCGGAAATGGACGAATTTCTTACCACTCGCTATGAAGTAGTAGAAAGGCTAAACGCTCACCGTCCCTCAAAGCCCAAACAAAACCACACTATGAACCCAAAACAAAGTTTTCCGAGTTTTCAACCCACGCTTAACTCAACGAGAGCTCAAAACTATAACTCTAACCCAAACCCGAACAAAACTCGTTCATTTCACAGTGATCAAAAATACGTAAACTCTTGCAAATTGTGCAGTGTTTCACCCGCACACCCACTCAAAATATGCACAAAATTCAAATCGATTTCAGTTCAAGAATGGCTAAAATTTATTAAAGAAAATGAATATTGTCAAAATTGTCTTGCATTTTCACATAAAAGTCGAGAATGTAGAAGTAACTTTACTTGTGTATACTGTCAAAAAACTCATCATTCAATGTTACACATTAACTCTCAAAACTCAAACCCAAGCTTAATTCCCCAAAACTCGACAGTTCTCACGACGACAGCCAGGTTAACAGAGGATTCGATAATAAATTCTATACCCGAAGAGATCCCCAGTACTTCGAAATCTGCCAGACAGCAAGAAAATGAATTTGTACATTCTCACCACACAAGTAGTAAAGAAAAAATATTACTTCCAACCGCCATGGTCCCACTTGTTCACTTAGGAGACATGTTTATGGTGAGGGCTTTAATATACCCAGGTTCCGAAAAAACCTTTATTTCCTCAAAGGTGAAAAATCTATTAAAACTTTCAACGAAAAAGGAAAATTTCGAGATTTCCGGTATGGGAGGAAGAATCGTACAAACCTCCACGCACGTTTGCTCAATAACTCTAAGCACAACGGATTCAAAGACTAGGATAGAAGCAAATGCCATTGTTTTACCCCAACTGACCCAATTTTAACCAGAGTTTGCAGTTAAGAATGTTGACTGGACACAGTTCGGCTCACTAGATCTTGCCGATCCCTCATGTTTTACCGCGGGTAAAATCGATTTGGTGATAGGCAGTGATTTAACACCGAAAATATTTCTGACAGGTGTGAAAACTGTCTCCGATAGCTTGTTGGCACAGAACACCATCTTCGGATGGATTTTAAGTGGCCCAGTTCAAGCTCAAGTCTCAGCGTTCTCTACTCGAGTCAAACCAGTTCCCGATGACTCATTAAGTGACCTACTTAAGCAGTTTTGGGAACAAGAAGATGTAATGGACATTGCCCAAGTCTCAGAAGAAGACCAAATATGCGAAAATCACTACAAAAACACAACAATTCGGAAAGCTGATGGTCGATACGAAGTTCGCCTTCCCTTTAAAAAAGATTTTCCAGATTCTCTAGCTCTCGGTCACTCACGCTTCTCAACTCTAAGCCAATTCTTAAGTATCGAGCGGAGTCTTGAAAAAAGGCCCGAGATCAAAGAAATGTACTCAGACGTTTTACAAGAATACGACACCCTAAATCATATGGAAGCCACAACTCCTCATGAAATAATAAAGAGCGGAAAATATTCCTCGTTTTATTTACCCCATCACGCAGTTCTGCGCCCAGAGAGTAGGACAACAAAAGTTAGAGTAGTTTTCAATGCTTCTAAAACTTCAAGTTCTGGTTATTCATTGAATGACGTTCTCTATACAGGACCCACTCTCCAAACTGATTTAATGGTTCTCATTCTCAATTGGAGATTATATCAGTTCGTATTCAATGGCGACATTGAAAAAAATATCACCATTTTCAAAAAATAGTTTTTCGAAAAACTCCCCATCACCCAATAAGAGATTTTAAGTTGACATTCGGTGTAAATTGTGCCCCTTACTTAGCCATCAGAACACTACACCAGTTGGCTGAAGACTCAATCCACAAATTCCCATTGTGTACAAAAATTCTCAAGCATGAAACATATGTCGACGATGTTTTTTCTGGCGGACATGATTTAGAAACTGCCCGAAAGTCATTATTTCAACTAACACAAGCCCTAAACTCGGCTGGGTTCCCACTCAAAAAGATAACAGCCAATAACTCAAAAATACTCGAAGAAGTACCCATTAAAAATCTCTTAGACTCAAATTTTTTAAAATTGGAAGATCAGAGTACAACTAAAACCTTAGGTGTTCAGTGGAACGCTGTATCTGATTCCTTTTCATATACATTTAGTTCACCACAAACTTCACACTCGGCGACCAAACGCCAAATACTCTCAGCAGTTGCTAAACTGTTTGACCCGGCTGGATGGCTATCGCCTATAATGATTAGAGCGAAAATCCTCCTGCAAACTCTATGGAAAGAAGGAACGGATTGTGACGAATGTGCTAAACCCAATTCTCAACACACTTGGAGTACAATCATAGAAAACTTTCGTTCAGTGGAAACCATAAAAATACCTCGATGGATTGGGTATTCACCTACCTACATTGTCCAAATGCATGGATTTTGCGATGCGTCACAAGAAGCTTATTGTGCTTGTCTGTACATTCGTTGCCAAGACGGAGGAAACCCACCCACTTGCAGACTTTTCGCAGCTAAAACGAAGGTAGCTCCTCTGCATACTATTAGTTTACCACGTTTAGAACTCTGCGGAGCTGTTCTCCTGTCGAAACTCATCTCTCAAACCCGTGCTCAACTCAATTTAGGAAAGGCAACCGTATATTTATGGTGCGATTCTTCGATTGTACTCGCCTGGTTAGATAAACCACCATACGTGTGGAAGACTTACGTCGCGAACCGTACGTCCCAAATATTAAAGAATGTTGGGATCTCTGTATGGCGGCATGTAAGCACCAATGATAACCCCGCTGACCTAGGTACCCGAGGATGCAGGCCTCAAGATCTGACTACACAATCCCTTTGGTGGCATGGTCCTGAATGGCTCTGTGAATCACCTAGTCGCTGGCCAACGTCAGAACCCTTAAAAACTCCGCCTCTTGAACAAAGGATAATCCAGACATTTCATATGGCAGAAAAGGAAGATCTTCTGGACAAATTCTCCTCCTTTGCAAAATCTTTACGCGTTATTTCGCACATTCTACGGTTTTTGGACAGATGCAAAAAAACGTCTTATAAGATTGGTACATTGTCTCAAGAGGAAATCAACTCCACAAAAACGCGACTAATAACACTAGCCCAACGTCGTTACTTTAAGGATGAATACACCCAATTGTCCGCCAACAAACCCATTAGCAAAAAAAGTAGTTTGCTTTCTTTGAACCCAATACTCGACAAGAAAGGACTCATGAGAGTAAATGGAAGATTAGTACACGCTACCCTAAGCTACAATGAAAGACATCCCATGATACTACCCGGGCAATCACGATTTTGCGAATTGTATTTACGATTTCTCCGTACCACCTTGCTACATGCTGAAAAATCCCTTATGATACGTATGGTGCAGGAAGAATTCTTTATCCCACGGTTGAAACCCCGTATAAAAAAATGAATTTTTCATTGCAAAGCGTGCACAATGTACAAACAAAAAATTAGCTCTCAAATCATGGCCGCGCTTCCTCCAGAAAGAGTTAAATTCTCTCTACCCTTTAACGTCACTGGAGTTGACTTTGCGGGACCCTTTCTCGTAAAAAGCGGATTGACCCGAAATGCTGCTTACCACAAAGCGTACGTATGTGTATTTGTCTGTTTCTCAACTAAGGCAATACATTTAGAAGTTTGCTCAGACTTGTCAACTCCCACATTTCTTGCAGCTTTCGCAAGATTCGTGGGCCGCCGTGGACTACCCGCAAAAATAATGTCCGACAACGGCAAAACTTTTGTTGGAGCACAAAACGCCTTAACCAAAAATCTCGATGGCTTTAAAAGTCAAATAGCATTACAATTCGGAGAGAAGTTTAATGCCCAGGGTGTAGAATGGCAATTCATACCCCCTCATGCTCCTCATATGGGCGGATTGTGGGAGTCCGCAGTAAAAAGCTTTAAAACCCATCTTATTAAAGTTGCGGGATCTCACAAGTTCACCTTTGAGGAATTCACGACGTTGTTAATACGCATTGAGGCAGTTTTGAACTCCAGACCTCTAACCCCGATGTCTGAAGATCCGAGTGATCTTCTAGTCCTCACCCCAGGCCATTTTATTCGTGGCGCCCCCTTAATGGCAATACCCGAGCCACCCGCGGAACAAATCACACTGACAAATCGTTGGAAAAACTTGAAAATTCTCCATCAGGAGTTTAGCCGAAGATGGAAAAGTGAATATTTGCAAGATCTGCACAAGCAGCACAAGTGGAAACAGCCGCAGAAAGACCTTAAAGAAGGTGAACTCGTCGTCATCAAGGATGATTTACTACCTCCCCAAGAGTGGCGCCTAGGAAGAGTACTCAAAACTTACAGGGGTGCAGATAACCACATTCGAGTGGCAGATGTCAAAACTCAAACTGGCATTTACACTCGGCCCATTGTGAAACTGTGTTCTCCCTACCCAATAGTTCCCCGATATCATCCCATACCGCAATAACTCTCACGCGCATTTCCCTTGAAACTCGTTCACTAGAAATACGACATTTCACGTAATCACCCTAAATCATCCATTTTTCTAATACACTTGTTTGTGTCTTCCAGATCACCTGACATATATCAGTGCCAGCTTTGTTGCCGGTTCCATCCACTACAAGCTTGTTCAAGCTTTCGTAATATGGCTGTGGAAGAACGAGTAAAAGCAGTGAGAGTGCATAAATACTGTATGAACTGCCTTGCCCGATCTCATCGCACTAGATCATGCACGTCTCGGCATAGCTGCCGCATATGCCAGCTCGCGCACCATACGTTGCTCCATCGGCCAACAACTGAGGCGAAACCGAAGCGCAGCGCAAGCGCGGTTTCCACCAAAGGGAAACTAAACACAAATACTCCACAACGTAGGAGCGTACAATCGCGCCTCTGTTACTGCCAACACCAACGTCCCAACAACGAAAGGAAACCTGCCACCAAACCGGAGCACCCCAGCACTAATCAAAAGCAGAAGTCCGTACATCGCAATGGGCGCGTAAATAAACGTCGGCCTACGCTGAATGGCTTGGTCAATGCGGCCGTTTCCTCCCTGCATGACTTACAGCAACACCTCCGACGAATTGCACCGTTGCAAGGCGGTCGGCATTGTCGTGATGAGGACAGTGGCAACCTCATCGACCTCTGAAATGCCTCAATTGGAGTCGCTACTCTATGAAATGCCTCAACTGTAGGCACTGCTATATTTTATACGATTTTATATACTACTTTTTTTATTCTTGGTGTATATACATTTTTTGTTAACGGAAAACATATATACCGGTGATCGCTAACTCGAAAGTCTTGTCTCGATTAGTAAAAAAACCTCAAAAAAATTGAAAAATACCTGTGAATTTAAACTCAAACTTTTTACTTAAAAATTGTGAAATAAATTACTAAAGAATTAAATTGAACTCCCCTGTGTGTCGCAAAGTTGTTTGATCCTGCGGGTTGGCTAAGTCCTATTGTCGTTGAAGCAAATTTGTGATGCTTCGGAGAAAGCATATGTGGCGGCTCTTTATGTTAGGGGGCGAGAAAAATCAACGGACAACGTCCCCTTTGTACATTTACTCGTAGGCAAGACGAAGGTAGCACCCGTGAAGACTATATCCTTACCTCGCCTGGAGTTATGCGGAGCCCTTCTCTTGGCAGAGCTTATTAACGTTTTACTTCCACAGTTTGACGTTGCTCAGCCAGTACTATACAAATGGACTGATTCCACCATCGTTCTCTCGTGGTTAAAGAAACCTCCCTGCTCCTGGACAACCTTTGTGGCGAACAGAGTCGCCAGAATCGAGGAACTGGTTGGAGTAAATGGATGGAATCTCGTAGACTCCACAGATAATCCAGATAAACCATCGGAATGGCCTCTAAAAACTCTTGAAATACTAAAAGAGACGGAATCAGAACAAAAGGTGGTCCGAATACATACAACGTGTAATTAGAAAAACAGGACATCTTAGAAAGATTCTCCAGTTTCTCGCGAATCCTGCGAGTGATGGCATGGATTTTCAGATTTTATAGCAAACTCCATCCGGTGCACAAGATGACTCGACGATACACCTCTTCTCAGATTACTTCTGAAGAAATTCGGCAGGTAAAAACACGCCTTGTTCTTCTGACACAAAAGCAGTACTACTGCAATGAGTATGAGGCACTCTCGTCGTCCAATACGATAAGTGCTAAGAGCCCTATCAAGGCTCTTAATCCGTTCCTCGACAGGAATGGGATCATGAGGGTTGGTGGCAGACTCACGCGAGCAGAGATGCATTTTAATGAGCGTTACCCGATCATCTTGCCGTACAACTGCCAATTTTCTAGACTTCTCGTTAGATTCTCGCACTTGATCTCTCTGCACGGAGGGAATCAGCTTGTGCTGAGGCTACTGAGGTCAGAATTTTGGATAGTACGGATGAAGAATTTAATTAAAAGTATAATCCACAATTGTAAAGTTTGTCTCATTTACAGAAAAAAGACACGAGAACAGCTGATGGAAGCCCTGCCCCCTGAACGAGTAGAAATATCCCGACGTTTTACCAATACCGGCGTGGATTTTACTGGGCCATTTGAGATCAAAAACTATACCGGCAGAGCTTGTCTCATCACAAAAGAATATGTCTATGCCTTTGTCTGTTTTGCAACGAAGGCAATACATCTGGAGGCCACTAGTGACCTTTCGACTACCACCTTTCTCGCTGCATTTTCAAAGTTTGTATCGAGACGCGGATGTCCGAGACGCATATACTCGGACAACGGGACAAATTTCGTGGTAGCTAGCAAGGCATTGAGGCAAGACTTCCGAAAATTCGTCACAGAAATGGCAAGTCGGACTACCCAAACATACGCTCATCAAGAAATCGACTGGGCTTCATACCTCCAGGTGCTCCGCATATGGGAGGATTGTGGGAGGCAGGTGTAAAAAGCTTTAAAACACACTTCCGAAAGGTAGCAAATACCATGCGTTTTACGATGGAGGAGTTTGCAACGTTGCTTGCCCAAATAGAAGCTTGTCTGAACTCGAGAACAATCAGCCCGATTTCAGATAAATGGCAATCGCCTCAGCGAAATATCGAAGTAAAGGACTTCGTGGTTATCAAAGAGGATAACATACCCCCAAACAAGTGTCGACTTAGCAGAGTTGTAAAAGTTTTTGCAGGTCCCGATGGCTGCGTGCGAGTAGTAGAAATACGCACTACTCGAGGAGTCATTACACGACCAATCGTGAAATTAGTGTAACTCCCTTCAGTAAACGCAAACTAATATTCTGTTTTTCTATTTGCAGTAAATCTTCCGAAGATGGCTCACCATTCCCAAAGTAAAGCTCAAGAGCTCAATCGTTATCCCATCTGCAACCACAACCACAAACTCTTGTTTTGTCGTCAACTTCGCCGAATGGAGGCTGAGGAGAGACTGAGAGCTGTCCTCCTACACCGCCCTTGTGCAAACTGTCTGTCGTCGCGTTATATGGCCAGCAGTTGTCCGTTCATCCACAGCTGTGAATTATGTGAAGAAAGGCACCACAGTCTCCTTTACTTGTGGGAAGCTCCCAGACGTGAGGAAGACGTGTCGTCACGCCGAAACGCGACAGAATCTCCACCGCAACGACAACACCATGGCGATCTGTTAGAGCTTGATTTTACCGATGATGATATCCAGCAGAACGGAGCGACGGTGCGACGTGAACAACCGGTGCCCAGACTACCTCCGTCGGGCATTCGGTCAGTTATCCACCGACCACGTAGTCCAACCATACGAAGGCAACCAACTCCGCACCGACCGAAGGTACGCAGCACACAACGCACGCAGTACCGAGGTGTAAGAGACGCCCGAGAAAGCATTAGTGGGCCAACCCCACATGGTCTGGTTTTATCTGTCCTTACTCCGACGGTCATGCTTAGAATTATGGTAGGAGGAAGATACCAATCAGTACGAGCAATAATCGACCCAGGGCAACCTTTCACGACTATGTCAAAGGCTCTAGTTAGACAACTACGCATCCTCTGTAGCAACGAGAGGTCACATTGCGCATTTACCGTAAAGGGCTGGCAGGAAATATTAGTAGTCCGCGCAAAAATAGTACACTATCTGAAAAAGATCACCCCCGAGCGTACCGTCGATGCCCGCAATGTAAACGATTTTGACAGCCTCCGGCTAGCAGACCCTAGCTTCTACCGATCGTGCACGGTGTCAATCATCCTAGAAGCGGATGTATACGGAGCGATTTTGCGCCCGAGGCTGATGCCTGCGACACCTACCCGTCCAGCAGCGCAGAATACTATCTTCGGTTGGATCATCTCTGGAGCCACTGCTTATTAAAGGATGCGGCATCTGACTTATTTTAAGATTTTGTCATAGGCTAAGAAATATTTTAAGTACAACTTATGAATGAATTTAATTGCAGTTTCGCTGCAAGGCGGGCGGCATGTTTAAGCATGCAGTCTAATACTAGGCTAAGCACGGTACCGATAGATGTCGCTGTTGACCACTGGTTGACAAAACTCGTTACTTCTATTCCTTTGTGCACGAGTCCTGTTAGCTGATACCGGTGCCAGATTCCACCTTCTGTGGAGGCTATAAATGCGGCAACTGCGGGAAAAACGGGCTCTTCTTTCTCTAGTTCGATCTTCGGTGAACAGCGACATCAGCGGCGAGAAATACATCTTTCAATAATAAAAATATATCTTAACTAAAGCGAATTGTTTCTTTCAACAAATATTTGTGAGTGGAAGTTTTGTGAGAGGTAATAGGAAAGTTTCGGCGCCTCAAGGATCGGCTCCCCCGTGATCCCCGTTGTCGCAATTCAAGAGGAATTTTGATTCTTTTCATTCCTCCGCTCGAACAACGCTATAAAAAAAGGTTTCCTACAATTTTTTGATATATTTATTCCTTCAAAAGTTATTAAAAGTTAAAGTAAACCGCTGCGTAAATTTTTGTACTTTTACGGCAAAATTATGATTGTTTTTAAAACATATTTCTACGCAATCTAACCGCAAAATTTCATCATCGCTCGTTTCTTAACCATTTATAATTTGTAAAATTTTTGACTTGCATTCTAAGTTTCTCCCCATTGCAATCGCTGTTGGTAATGAAAATAGACTATTTCTGTTGTAGGCGCAAGAATCCAGTTTAAACTTTATTCTTACATATATAAGGGCTCAGTTCTACGTACAAGTATATATCATACATAAACACAATCCATGACAGACACCAATCCATTTATACTCCAAAGAACTCAACAACAATTTTCAAATCAAAGACAGCATTATTCGAAAAGATTCTTTCATTAAGTTATGAAAATTGTTTTATTTATTTGATTGTAAATACTTTTATCTAATGATTTTTATTAAAGTATTAGTTTAATTTGAAATTATGGAAATAATCAGCTCTTGAACTTTTAACACAATTTCGGCTCGTAAAGTATCACAGCATGAATCATGCGGATTGAAAATTCTTGTCAGGTTACGAAAATTCTATTAAATTAGACACACGAATAGGTAATCAATATATTATCAAGAATAAGATTGAAAAGAAGTACATAACAAGATGATTCGTTAAATATATTATATTTACAGGCTCCTCATAAAATGCACTAAGCTTTCACGCAAGAAGAATTGATTATTTGAGACCAGTAGTGCGATTCAGTAACTTTTAACAACACAACTTGACGTGTTGTTAGCTAAAAAGATTTGTGGTTTGCAATAGCGATTGTGCGATTCACTAACTTATACTAAACAACACTGAACAGCTGATTTGTCCTATTTATTCTAATTGACAAAAAGTGGCATTTAAAAATTTACGAAAAACACAAAAAATAATTTAAAAAAAAAACATTGCAATTCATCCCGCCAATAATTGGAGCATTGGAGCGCAAATTCAGTAAACCAAAAGGAAGTATTCTTAATTAAAGTTATTTAATAGATCATTTACTTTTCTTTTTCTATTTTCAGAATGGCCTCAACAAGCCAAGCAGCAAAAAGGAGCCGTGTCTCAATGGAGCAGCTGAGTGGGATGGTGAATTTTTTTCAAAAGAATCCGGGCTAGCCAGCGGAAAGTTTCATCGGCTTCATGGCAGGATGGAGCTGGAAAAGAAGTTGGAAGGAATGGCTTCCGTACTGAATGCCATCGGAGGTTGTGTAAAGTCCGCCGACCAAAGGTGCACGGTAATAACCCCGTAATATTTGAATGTACCCAAAAGGAGCTGTGCGGTGCTAGCAAATGTGCATTGTGCTTAGAGTTGTGAAAAATTAAATAATAGATGTGTTATAATGTTTGTGAAAGTTAATATCTTTTTTGTGTATAGAGACTACGCCAGACGTTCTTTGTGTGTATTTACATACGACATACGACATAACCGCATTAATTATCTCCGTGTTGCTATTATTCCTTTCAAATTTCTTGTAATTTTTGGAAATAACCAGAAACCAGAAGGTGCTATATCCGGGGAATATGGTGCTGGACGTATTTCTTCGATCCCAGAGATCGCAATGAAGTTACTCGTTATTTCTGCAGTGTGGGCTGGGCCGTTGCCATGATGTAAAAAGTAGCGTCGCAAATCCTCTTTCTTCCGGTTTTCCAACAAATCTTTTAAAACTTTTGGTAAGCAGTCTTCGGTGTACCATTTTGCAGTTACCGTCTGACCCTTTTCCAGCGGAATAGCAGCTACGATTTTAAATCGGGTGAAGTAAACTGACATCATTACTTTTGTTGCTTAGATTTTACGGGTGGGTTTGGTACTTTTGGGCTCCATACCATGGACTGCTGTTTGCTTTCCGGATCGTACTTATAGAACTACGATTCGTCACCAGTAACGACTTTACTGAAGTTGCTAGACTGACCATTTTCGAATTTGTTTAGGAAAAATTGAGCAAATTTTACGCGAGCCTCTTTTTGGGTCTCATTTAAAATTCGTGGTACCCAGCCAGCAGTTTTCTTCGTGTATCCCAGATGATTATTTAATATTCGCGATACAGCCATGGCATTCAAGCTCAATTCATTAACAATAATTTCTTGTGTCAATCGTGGGTCTTCGTCAATTTTGGACTTCACCAGAGCTATAGTGGCGTCATCAGTGGAAGATTTTGGTCGACCTTCTCGAGGCTCGTCCTCAACGGAAAAATGTCCGGTCTGGAATCTTCGGAACCACTTAGAAATAGTACTTAGAGACGGTGCAATCGTTCCATATGCAATTTGGCATTCATTTAATATTTGTACTGGCTATAAATTACGCCGAAACCCGAAGAGAATCACATGGCGAATTTCTTCTTGCGTTGGTTGTGAAATTTTGTCTGATCTATCCTCAGCTATCTTGCGTTTTCTCGTTTCCATTGCAACCGATCATTCTGAAATTTGAACGTAAGACTAATAAAGTAATTTCAAAGGATTTGGTATTTGTAGATTTACCAAAAAAATTTAAAGTCGCCAACTAATCGAACTTTTGTTAGCTCCCTCGGTTGTATAATTCAACCGGTTTATTTCATATTGTTTTTTTTTTCTTCTAACATGGCGCGATTTAAAAAATAGGACCAGTGTCAGAGTGCGCGACCGGAGAAGGCAGCAGTCTTTAACCGGCAACAGGCCCTTAAAGTAGTAAAGGGTGCTGGAATCCATAGGAAGCCAGTATGTAGAGGGCCTCTCTGTGACAGAAAGCTTGTCAATGGAATACTTTGAATACATTATTTTTTAATTCTTCAAAACTATTCAGAAATTTAATTTTGATACTGTTGAAGTTTTAGTGAATAAATAAGGTTTATAAGATCTTTCTGTATATGTTGCAAGTGCGTTTATTCCACTAATATTCTTATATATATGTACATTTAACATTCATTGGTTTAAATAGTAAATATTAGGTTAAAAGGGATATATACGTTTTTTAATAATTTAATATCCATGTTCCGAAGTGAACGTCAATCCACCGTGTGCCCGTTTAGTTCATCATCACTCACCGATAAATTATAAACCAACAATTCAAAAGCCATTTTCGTTTCCTTTTATAAATTTACACAAATAAATTAACTATCGTGTTTCTAACAACACAAAACTAAATGCCGACAGCTTAACAACAGAGCTGATTTTGCGATACCGTGAGTTGTCAAAAATGAGTTATGGAATAGCAATATTGTTAACATCTGTTGTTTACCTGAGTTGGCAACTTCGAGTGTTGTTAAAAAAGTTACTGAATCGCGCTACAGTATTCGTTGTCTGGTAATACTTCCCACAGAAACTTTGTGTATAAGAAGAGAGGTAAACAAGATTTCTTTTAAGGTAATATTTCTTCGAAATCAAAGAGTTATCTCACTTGTCTGAAAATGAAGTTATTTAATTAAGACAAGATAATTACCATCTAGGTGTACGTAAGTGCTTTTTTGGTTGCGGGAAATTTTGAAGTCTATTCTAATAACAAAATATTAAAATATTTGGTAAAAATGCGAAAAGTGAATTCAGTTAGTCCATTACTAGAAAATACACCATAATACTGTACTAGATATTATAAGTCTGTATCTGTATATGTTTCTCATATTATCCAAATCGACGAAAACATTAAGTTAGTCAACGACTAAAAGGAAACAAAACGAATGAATTGGTGGCTTGATATATGATTATCAGTATTCGGTGAGTGAAAAAAACTCCCTTTATTATATCCGAACTTACAAAATGCTTTATTGAATGTTTCGGAGTATATTCCAACGTTGCCCCAAGCACCTGCATCAAATATGCATAACAATCTACAGAAGACAGAAAATTGTATATAGCAGGTATACCTTAAATGCAAATGCAGTTATCAATACAGTTAGCAGCACATCATAAACAACTAACCTGCATTTTGAAGTGAATTCAAAAACAATCGAATGCAGCATACAATTGAGGCCAGATTTAGTTTTTTATTATGTCGTTTAGCTTCGAAAAAAGAATTTCGTTTCGTGGCTTTTTCTAGCTTTTTCTTATTTTCAAACCAATTTTTCTCTAAAATTTTTGTAGTAAAAAACACTCAATTATAGATTCAGCGTAACGTCTGCGCTTACCCACCAATGTAGATACACTTAGGTTAGGTAGAAGTGGCTGCCAGCGATCTCACCAGCACACTTAGGCCTTGTTAGGCCCATTGTGGTACCACGCGGATTAAAAACCCCCTACTCGAACCAGCGAGTGGAATCTGCAAATTTTAATAGCATGCGTACCTCTATCCTGGCCAGGTCGCTTAGGTCGCTGAAAAACTGTGATCCTAAGAATTTCCTCCTCTTTCCCCATAGAGCGGGACATTCACATAGGAGGTGCCGTACCGTTCCAGGCTCCTCTTCATTTCAGCAGTTTCTGCAGAAGTCATTCAAGGGGGCCCCCAGTCTCTGTGCGTGTCTACATATCAGTAGATGACTTGTTATTATGCCTAAAGCTGAAGACAGGTCTGCTCTTGCTGATTTTTTGACGTCGTACTCATGACACAAGAGTTTGGAATTTATGCAGGCATTACCGTTATTCCAGAGGATCCCTGCTTTCTGAAGGGATGAATGAGCTTACAGGTAGCAAGCGGCATACCTAGACCCTTCCAGCGTGGTGAAAGCGGAATGGATGATCCCCATCTAGGCAGCTCACTTAGTCTTTGAGCGGCATTTGCAGCGAATTGTTTTCCAGCAATATAAATCGGGAGTATATTTAATATGGTGTCTTAAGTCTCAGAAGGGGTTGTGCGTAGAGCCAACCCCTTTTTAAGTGTATGCTGCAAAATGTCGCATAGTATCTGAGGAAACTTTCCTCTTAATAAGGTCGTCGTCATAAGCTATAACATTGGCTCCTCCCTCCTCCTCCAAGGCCCTCAGTAGGTCGTTAAGTTCCACCACCCATAGGAGCCATAGGAGAGGAGAAAGAACCCGACCTTGCGGTGTTCCTATGCTTGTACAGCGTTCAACTGTTACTTCCGCCATCTGAGCCCTCACGGCCCTGTCAATCAGCAGTTTTTGCACAAGGGTCGCCAAGTGCGGATCTGCGCCCAGCTTCGCCAGAGCGCTAGTGATCGCCGAAGGTTCTATATTATTGAAGGCACCCTCAATGTCTAAGAATTATTTCTGGGTGTACTCCTTGGCCTCCAAGGAGTTTTCTATATATGACACACCTTGATGCAGCGCCGTTTCAGTAGACTTCCCTTTCATGGAAGCATGTTGTGAAGTCATGAGTTTATGCGCAATGGATTCCCTAATGTGGGAATCAATCACTCGCTCTAATACCTTCAGCTGAAAGGAACAGAGGCTGATAGGTCTAAAGTCCTTTGGGTTGACATGCGATATTTTTCCTGCCTTAGGAATAAACACTACTCTCGATTACTTCCACATTTCCGGAATGTGGTTGAGGTTTAACACCCCTACGTACAAAGTAAACAGCCAGTTAGCACTAAGCTGCAATGATTGTTGAAGTTGCACCGGCAAGACTTCGCTTAAAGAGGTTAATTTATTTTCTGTTGAAAATTCACTTAGGGCCGTTTGCACAATCTCTGATTAAAATTGCCGGAGGTAAGCTACAATTCAGCTTAATACTTCAATGGTTAAATTTTCGATGAAATGAAAGAATTTAAAAACTCATTACACGAACATCCGGTTTGTCAGCTAGTCTATTTAGTTTTAGTTTTTTTAGCTCTGCCAATCATCAACGCAATGAAGCTAGTAAAGCCTAAGCAAAGAAATAAAATAGAAATTAAAATGCTTAACTCATTGGTAAACAACAAATGTTAAATTAATAATATTAAAAAAATGTTGCTGTATATTTAAACAGTAGTTCATCCAATTTATCTGATGAAGAGGAAATAGTACATATGAGATATGGAGTAATATAATTATTTAGTTTTGAATTTTTCAGCAACATGTTTTTTTAGAACATTTAGCCTTTTTAGCTTTTTTATTTGGTCGATCTAGCTTTTTTGTTTTCGAAGTCCTAGCAACACTGCATACAGCAGATTTACGGGGGATCTGTTTACGGGAGGTGGTAGTAAGTATTATTTTAATAAAAGCCTTTTGTAGTTATATAAGTATGTATATGTTGGTGTATGTACTCACATGTGTACTAATATGCATATATAAAAGGATAGGCAAAAATCAGAATAAAGGAACTGAGTGGAAATAGTTCTAATAGCGCAGTTACCCACGAACGTGTATGTAGCATAGCGTAGACGGCGGTAGAATGTCATTTTTACAAAAACTCATTACCGTAGCCTTAGCGTAGAAATCAGCTGTTCTCGCATTGCATACCAACTCGCTTATTTTTGGTTAATTTGTTTTGTTCGCTCGTTTTTATACAATGTTGCCGTTGATTTATATATACATATGTTTTTGCATAAAATTACAATTTTAGTTAACATTTTTATAATGTACATGATCGAATCGAAATGCTGACCTATTTAAATAATATATTATGCAATAATCTTCTATATTCGGTAGTATTTTTCTAATAATTTAAGAATATTTCAAGTATTTGGAAAATAACTTTTTAATGATTTCAAAAAGTACGCGGCGGCTACCTGGTACGAGAATGATGAGAGAGAGAACAATAGGCTGATGCGTTTCTACGGAAAAAATGACATTCGCTTGGATTTTCTACGTAAGTTCTCCGTCAACACGAAAATTCTACGGTGGTGAGTTTTCATTAACAAGGCGCTCTCATAAGATAGGTCATGTCATCTGGCAGCAACGGCCGTTTTACGTCGGTGGGTAACTGCGCTTTAAATACTTTGTTCATCCCTTTGTTGAGTTAAAAGTAAGTTGGTAAATAGATGTAAAATCAAATCAAAATCAGTGGCGGATCCACCAGGGGATTTTCAAGTCCGAACATCTCATTTTTCTACTTTTTTATAAAAAAGGGAAATTGATTTTCGGTTCGTAAATGCTTATACATAATTCGGAAGTTAAGCGAGTGCAGCAAACCCTGCACATGTAACCTCTCTTCATAAATACTTGGATTATTTAACTTTCAGTTTTTAGGTTTACATATTTAACAGTTGAATTATATATTTACCTATGTAACCGTTTGGATTTAAAAGCGCCGCAAATATATACCTGTAATTATACAGACACATCCCTTTCTATGAATACCCTTAGAATGGGAGCAAGGTAGTTGGCAACGCGTGCGCTAGTTATTTGACATACTACTCGCTCGCTGCTTTATGTCATTTTGCTTTGACTTTTTAGTCAACATTTTTGAACCGCTCCTCCTTTTCCAAAACCAGGATCCGCCACTGCTCAGAATATAATCACGTCTAACACAACACTATCACTGCGTTACTTAATTTTCCTTACTCGTGCAATTGGGAAAATTAAAGGCCAGTTTAATTTAACAGACAGATAAGAAAACGGCTCTTAAGTTAAAGAGCGAAACCTAATTTTTTCACTGCAGAATACAATTTGTCAAACGGGACATTTAAACGGCTTGGTATGCACTATGGTGATTGACTCAGTTTTTTCAAACCGGTTTTCTTCGATTTTTTTCATAAAAAATTGTACGGTTTTTTTTAAATCTTGATTTTTCGAATATCGAATAAATCCGTTTTTTAAACCGGTTTTTTACATAGTTGTAAATTTAAAGCCGTTAATAAATTATATAAATATGGCAGCACATCGACCAATTTTACATCCATTATATTTTTATTGAAACGGAAACCACAAAGAGCTTATCAATTAGATAAGACCATATAACATATATACGAAATCCACATAATTTGTAGAAAAAACCAAGCAAATGTATTTTAAAAGATTTTATATATTTAGACAAATGTCATTAGAGTAGAGTAAAACTTTGAAATATTGTATAACGCCTAACTGACAGTAAGTCCTTTTAGTCGCTCAATGTGCTCAATGAGGAATTCAATAATTTCGTATAATCGCAAGTTTTAAAATTTGAGACTATACATCAATTGAACATTGTGCCCTCGCTACCCCTTCGTACTTTCGTTTTCTGCAGGACCGCTAATCAGCAGCTAATACAAGAGTGCTTGCATAAAAAATGTAGTTTTTGCTCCGTCGTTACCCACAAACACTCATCGCAGTTGCTGTAAATTCTTCGCTTCAAAAAGAACCATACGCATCGTTCGACTCCACGCAATTGCTACATCGCTTTCCACCCGCTATTCGTAATTGTAACATTTAAGCATACGTAATTAGTTTATAGAAATATTCGTACAGTCCATTTGAGGAGGTCGTGTACACACCACATAATTTGAACAATACATTTTTTGGCATTTGATAGCCAGTAAAAGCTATGTCTTGGCTCGTCCAAAAGTGGAATTTCATAAATTTTTATTCAATCTTATACATTTGGTAAAATAACAATAAAAAATACACTTATATGTTTACAATTATTCAATATTTTTTTCCGATGAATTATTATGTAAATTAAGAAGTTCATCCCTCATAAGTGAAATTTTTAAAATTCCATATTTTTTTTGTGATTCCTCATGTGTCAGAGTTAAACGTTGTTGCACCATTCGCTTATGCATAGCAATGGAATTAGCTTGTTCAACAAGATTCTCATAGTTATAGTTATCAAATTTGTCCTCAAACTTATTTAAAAATCGGTTTAATGATTTGAATTCGGTGGTAAGCTGAAATTACGTCTCATTAGCAACGCAATATAAAATGTATTTTATCCTAACAAATAACTCTTACATCTTCGTAGTGAAGTTGGAGGCCACTTAAGGCAAGCGTTGTATGCCACTAATGATTCCTCATGTGATAAACATCTGCCTTTATATGGAACCAAATATGCCGCCAGAAAATCAGCTGATTTGGTTTGCATGTTCAATTTAAACGCTTCTTCTTCAGCAGCCTAAAATAATTAAAGTTTTTCATATTAAAAACATTAAAACCATAATAAACATACATATATAACGATAATTTAGGGTAAATCTTACATCAAATCAACCCCCTTGTCCTTACAGCTACTGCAAAATTATAGCATTTATATTTGATTGATAACACAGGCATACAAATTTCGAAAAAGTTCATTCCCTGGGACTAGGGCATCAGATTTACTCCATTGGCTGTAATTTGCGGACAATTTTTTACTATATTTGCCATGAATTCTCGTCAAAAATATTTTTTTACAAACCCGAATATGTCATTTGAAAATAAAATATTTCCCTTCGCTCATAATATTCTGTGATATCTCCCCTTGAGGCATACTACTTATTCCTCTTTTACACACCTTTCAATGATACAGTTTGAAAATAATCTTTAAACTGCATTCTTTTTCAAAATAAAATGAAATAAATTAAAATATTTATAATAAAACAAAGTTAATTATAAGGTTGTCCACGCCAGTTGCGGAAACATTAATAGTAATAATACTTTTTTTAATATAATAAAGGTTAAGTAAAACACGTGTGTTAGATTATTGAGATTCCGAATTTTAAGCGTAAGATTTTATTACAATGATATTCAGTTTTATATTAGATGGTTGACAAAAAAATAAAAACAAGCAATTCAATGTGCAAAATAAGATTACCAAGAGGGTTCAACTAAGCAATAATATTAAACAATAATAAGAAGGTTAAGGTATGCAATAATATTGAACATTCTCTCACAACAAAAATGAAAGTTTTTTAATTTGTTTTCAAGTTAGTGGGAAATAAGCTGGGATAGTTGCAATCCAACGTTAGTAATTTCAGGACTAGTATTGACAGGCAGCAAACAAATTTTTGAAATCGGTCGTTTCACAAGTTTGCCATTGCACTACAGTGTAGCGACTCTTACGAGCCCATCTGCACCGGGATGTACCTCATGCACTCTCGCCAACGCCAGGAACTGGAAGTGCTAAGTTCATGTTGTAGCAAATAGACGTCGTTGACTCGAAGTTTTTTTTGAGCTGTCAAACATTTGGAACGAGTTTGTAGGGTATGCAGATATTCGTTCGCACAACGATGCCAGAAATGTTGTCTTAGGCGTGCAACTAGTTTCCAACGAGTCAAATGGTCCATTTTAGCATCAAGCAAACTCTTCTCTGAAACGCAAATTGTTGGTTCACCAACATGAAAGTGTGCAGGTGTCAACGCTTGGTGATTAGTGGGATTCGCTGGTAATTGGCAGAGCGGCCGCGAATTCAAGCAACTTTCTATTTGGGCAAGAAGCGTGCTGAGTTCTTCAAAGGTAAGAACCCGATCGCGCATGATTCGCCTCAGATGATGCTTTGCCGACTTAACCGCCGCTTCCCATAAACCACCGAAGTTTGGTGAAGCAGGCGGAATGAAATGCCATGTCGTGCCTTCATTTTCCAGTGCAGAGGCCAGATGTTCGGGGAGCGAAGCCCTTTGACGCTCAAAATAAACTTTCAGCTCTTTGTTAGCCCCTACGAAAGTGGTACCGCAATCGGAGTATAAATCGCTGCGTCTACCCCTCCTGGATATAAAGCGATGGAATGCTGCAATAAAGGCGTCTGTAGTTAAGCTCGAAACTAATTCAAGGTGTATAGCCTTCGTACACAAACAGACGAACATACATATATGTATATCCCTTTATGCTTGCCGCTTTGCGAAGTGACGAAAGCTTAAGGGTAATGGGTCCGGCATAGTCGAGTCCACTGTGTTGAAACGGTTTTGCAGGCTGAAGACGAACTGCTGGTAAATTTCCCATTTGCTGTTGATGCACCTTTGCTGTGTATTTAAAAAAAAGTATGCATTTGCGGAGAACGACAAACGACAGCATCTGCTGAACCCCACCGTGTAGTGTTTGGTGGTGAGCGTCGGTGAATATAAGAACCGACAAAGGAGATTGTTTTGATAATAAAAGCGGATGTTTGACATCAAATGTGATGTTCGCCTTCGATATTCTACCTCCGACTCTTAACATGGATTCGCTATCCAGAAAGGGAGCCAACTGAGGAATTTTGCTCTTTTTGCAAACAGCTTGTTTATTTACCAAACAGTTTATTTCTTGTGTAAAATTAATCTGCTGTACCTGTTTAATTAGTATTGAGAGCGCGGTTTTAAGCTAACGGGATTTTAAAAGGCCTGTCTCACGCAAATTGTTCTCGTTATTGTGTTGCTGCAGCGTTGCTCTTAAGTTATAATAAAATCGCAGAAGATAAGCAATGACTCGCACAAGCCGAGACAGCGAAGAGTATTTGCAGAAGAAATCTGGATATTCCTTTAAGTTCTCTGCTAACGTAGTTATGTGAGAAGCGATATATGATTTTCGTTCCTCTAAAGAAGTTTCAAAAGTTTGGCTCTGTTGTGGCAAGTTTGATATTGGTCCGGTTATCCAAGTCGGCCCAAACCACCATAGAGTATGTGCTTTGAGTTCCTTTGGACTCAAACCGAGTCCGCTGGGTTTTCCTTTGTAGGCACATGCCTCCACTGACTTACGTTTGATTGGCGCTGAGTCTCAGCTACGCGATTAGCGATGTTCACTGACCAGCGCGTGGAAGGGCAACGTATCCAACTCAAAATAACTGTGCTGTCAGTCCAATAGAAAACCGAAGTGTCGGTATGAAAATAAGTTTTCACTTTCGCCATCAGTTTACCCAGTAGCGTCGCCGTAAATAATTCCAATCTTGTAATCGACACCGCTTTGAGCGGTGCTACTTTAGTTTTAGACTGAACAAGTGACGCTGAAAAATTTGAGTTGTGGTAGACTACCTACTGCAGCATAGGCAGTTTGTGAGGCGTCGCTAAAACCATGCAACTCCACTTTATCAGATTTGTTGCCTCCCAACCATCTTGGAATATTTATGCTTTCGATTTCATACAGAGCATCGCGATACTGTAACCATTCAGCACTTAACTTAATAGGAAGAGGGTAACTCCAATCTATGCCCACAACTTTTGGAACATGATTTTTGCAACAGTTGTAATAGGCGCCAGCCAACCCCAACTAAAATTTATCTTGAAAGAGATCCAGTAAAGAGCAAGAGCTTTTACGAGGTTCTCTGCCCTAAGTTCAATCCGAGCGGCACTCTCCTTATTCCCAGGTGGAATGGTTTGTAGCAGCACGGCTGAATTTGAGTTCCATTTTCTAAGGTTAAATCCATTACTAAGTGATAGCTTGCTGAGTTGTTGTTGTAGCTCGATTGCTTCCGCATTCGTGCACTTGGCTTGCGTAAAACACGAATTGCTAAATACGGAGCTGAAGTTGTACGATATATGACAATGCAAAGTTTGTAAATTTTTGTTGGCTTTGTGAAATCTTCTCTCCAGAGAATGTACTGATAGTTTAGATGTTCCTTACAAACGTTGATTTGCCCAAACATTTTTTCTAAATCAGCTGTAAAAGAAACTTTGTGACATCGCCATCGAGAAATAATAGTAGACAAATCATTCTGCACTGCCGGCACTGCAGCGAGTTCATCATTTAGAGAAGTTCGAGAGGGAAAACGATTTCCACCGTCAAACATAATACGTAATTTGGGCGTGCTACTGGATTGCCTTAAAACACCATGATGCCAAAAGAAATACGAATTTTCTTGCAGATCTTCTGGGTAGAAGCCAACTTCTTGCATGTGGCCTAAGCTTACATATTCTGCCATAAAATTTTTATATAGCCTTGCAAATTCAGGCTGGGTATTGGATCGCTGTTCGAGCTGCTTCAGCCTTTTAACGGCGGTAAAGTCGGTGGCACTAAATGCTGGTAGCTTTGCCTGTGTAAATAGGCTTTTGAAAGGTAAGTGAACAGTGTATCGGCCGGTTTCATCCCGCTTGTGGGTTTGCTGAAAGAGATTTTTGCAAGCTATCTCCTGGGAGGATAGCAGTCGTTTTTCCTGCAATTCCTCTTGTTCCAAGAAAAGGCGTCAAAAGTGCATAAATACGCATGGAAAGTGTGTTGTGAAGGAGTTGTAGCAGATGGACCAGAAATCATTAATCCAAAATGGGTTTCTTGAAGAAAAATGCCACGATCGTATTTTTTCACCCCAGATAGTAAACCTAAAACTAGTTCGATTTTGACGGGTAAAGCGAAAGTTGGATCAGCTAGGACAATGTTGGATAAATTTGGGAAAGTGCGCGAGTTAAAGGCTTGAGTCAGGAAACTTATAAAAAAAATTATGTTTTCATATTTTTCTGAGCAAGGGCTCTTTATTTGAATTCATGTTATTTCGAACTGCCTTTCATATTTATGCTTACATCTATTTATACCATTTCTACTACTGATGATAAATGGTGTTTGTTGTTAGTTTAGTGATTAAATTTGTTATTGAAGGTGGTTTACAAAGTTTCCATATTTAAAGGCTAATGGGGTTATATTATACAGATTACATTTATTTCTTACAACCGGATATTTGTAGATTGTTATAATAGCATCATGAACTGTACATACATACATATGTGGATATCAGAATGTTCTAGTATATTTATTATTGGAATATCATATACTTCGTTTTTTATTACTTCTTCTACATCTCTGATATTAAGTGTTCCAGAGAAGAAATTCCCTGTTTTTGGTATTTGTAATAGTTAATAGTTCACTGTACATTGCCGTAAATATTGAATGATCAAAAATAGATTGTGGATCTGGAGCTGTTAAGATTTTTTCAAATCGAGAATTTATTGGCCTTTGTTGATTATTATTTTCAATAAGTTGATTAAGTCTTGTTTTAATTTCAACTAGATCATCGTGATCTGGTATTCCAGTTATTAATTTTAATACTGAGCCTAATAAAAATAGGGCGCGTTTAGAACGATACCCAGATGGTATTAACTGTGACTTCAGAGTTTCTATTTAATCAATTATAATTTTTTTTTTCAGTTTGAATAGAATCATATCTAGATCTTACTATTTTTTCATATGGAGCCAATATTATAGATATATTCGATACATGGTAATGTTAGGATGATCTCTCATAAACATACACGGAATCTAGTTCAGTGAGTACGTATTTCTTACCAGTATCTGTGGTTTCATCGCATAACCCGCAGGTTATTATTATTAAAATTAAGAATCCTGTTCGTTGCATGGTATGCAATTTTTTCTTATGCTATATTTATGTATTAATTGACCGCTAACTATTAGGATTGTGTCCCCGCGATCTTCTTTTACCTTATGTTTGTTATATTTTGTAGCGAGTTTATTACGGCGATCGGTTTGGATGTAAATTAGGTTACTTGGTTTGTAAGTTAAGCCTTTCCTGTTCATATTGTGTAATGTTGGAGTAGTTTTGCTTGTTGATCTTCAAGTGTGTCTTTGATATCAGGGTATTTATCACGGTTATAGAACAGTCTTCAGGCTTATATCCTGTGGAGGAGTGCATTGTCCTGTTGTATTGGCGAACTGCGTTGAATAATTCGTCGGTGGGAGCTGTTTTATTTTCTGCACCTAAAGTTTGACGGAGTTCGATTAGTGTACTGTGTAGTCGTTCAACTTGAGCGTTTGATGTGGAATGATGTACAGGCGTGACGGAGTGCGTTATTTGTAGCCGGTTGTACAAAAATTTCGCTATGTGTCCGTTGTGCATTTGGGTAAACTTGTGTGAGTACTTCGTCTATGTATTCGTAACAATTTGTTGTTTTGTTTAGGTTTCGTAGGAAACAATATTTAGAGTATCTGTCTATGGAGCTAAGATACTGCATGTTATTGATATGGAATATGTACGTCTGTATGTATTCTCCTACTCGTGTTGGTATTGGGGTTTTTTCTGTAGGTTGTTTATTTGGTTGCCTTTCATATTTGTGCTGTAAACATATTTTACAATCTACTGCTTCTTTTCTGCACATCTCTTTAATGTTGGGCCAGTAGTGGGTCAACAATATTTCCTGTGTGTTGTTTTTGTAATTTCTATATGTACGTTTATGTGTCTGTTTGACGATTTGACTTTGCTCATTTAAAGAAGTTACGTCAGTTAGCTGATTTTGGGCTAGTACCAGGGTGCAATTCGGGAATGTGGCAATTATTTCTTTTTTTAAGTGAAATAATAGTATTTCTTCGTCTATTTTTATAGCATTAGTGAGTTTTGGTTTAATTACAATTTTTAATTTGGAGAGCAAATCTGGGGTATCTTTTAAAAATATTGTGATGAGCTCGGGTAGATTTAGAGGGCTGGTTTCCAACGGGCGTGAAATAAAAAACATACAAATTGTATAAGTAAAAGGTTTATTTAAATATATTCTGGAACTCAACTTACCACCGTCTATCGTCCGTGAAGATCGCTAAGAGAAGACCAATCATCGGCTCTCTCACGAACTCCAGAAAATTCGAAGTTGTGAGCAGAGCTTTTTGACGAAAGTGGTAAGCGTTGCCACATGGGCGAACGGAGTGAACATTCCGCCCGCCTTGCAGTATTACTGCGAAGAGCGCATATTACAATTAAAATTCATTTACAAATCATATATGTATGTATCTTCATTTGTAACTTATATATAACAATTTTCTAATTAGAATTTCAATTTCCATAAATAACAATTCATTTATTTCGTAAAATTTATCGGCTGAAGTTTTTTACTGGGTTACGCCAGAGATAACAAATCCCAGCAGCGTATTTTGCGCGACCAATTGTCCTGCTACCATGGGGGCATCATACCAGGCTGCATCAGTCTCGCGTAGAGGTCGGCTCCGAGTACCATTTGGATCGGCGATGCCTTATGGAATGACGGATCGGCAAGCCGCAAGTTCCTGAACACTTCCACTGTGTGTGGCGCTAACGTGCGCAATGGAGTCGGCGTCGGGCTAATGTTTTCGATTTTTGCGCAGACTGATATTTCTTCCTGCCCGCCAAGATTGCTGCGCAGCGTGATATCGCACACTCGGCCGCCGCCACGTCTTTGAGTGCGGAGCCGAAGTCTTGACACAGTTTCATCGGAAATGCTGGACGCCGGACTTGCTGGATTAAGCACCGCACGCACTGTGGTAAACCTATCCGCTGTACGAATGCGTACTAACGCCGTAGGTGACAGGGCCAACATCTGTTGCCAAGGAAGAGCTGCTGATCGCTGCTCAATAATAGTTCGCGCATTTCTTCGTCGACGGGCACCTTGACCGCGCCTTCTTTTCAGCTGGGGTGGCCGACGGGACGAGTCGAGTTCCGTTCGGTCCGGGCTACGCCGCTGAGACGAATCGAGTCTTAGTCGGTCGTTTCCATGCCGCCAGTCTGATCGGAAGTCACCAGCTCGCTTAAGTCGTCGAGACGAGTCGAGTCTAGCTCGATCATGAGCAAGTGGTGTGCGCGGTAGGTGTCGAGAAGTTGTCTGCGTCCTATTTAGCGGTGGTCGAAATGAGTGTGTGAGCGTATCATTGGTTGGCGGTGTGGTTGTTTGTTGAGTGCTTTTCTTCACGTTTTGATTCTCATTATCGGTTTCTGCTAGCAATGCGTTTTCTATATCCATTTGCTGTGCCCAGGAGAGCTCAACGACGTCTTCATCTCGTTCTTCTACTTCGGAGCCCGTGATATGCAACATGGTGTGATGAGCCTGCCCACATCGTTTGCACCGAATTACGCTATCGCACTCGGTTATGGTGTGATTTGAAGCAAGGCAGTTGCTGCAGTAGCGATAAATTAGCGCCGTTCTCAACCGGAGTTCGGGAGTCATTTGGCGGAATTTGGAGCACAAACGTAGTGGATGGCTGTCTTTGCAGATACCGCAAGCAAATTGGGACATTTTCTAAATGAGAAAGATAATATTAATTCAAATCAGATCTAATTTGTTTCGTTTGGTAAGACAACTAATTTGACTACTGGTCTACTGATTATGCCACGTTGGGTTTGTACGTCGACTATTCGTACTTTCGTATCAGGTCCGGGATGAATTTTTACTACCCTACCTAATCTCCACTCATTTGGAGGTATATTTTCTTCGCGAATAATTACTAAGTCGCTAACAGCTAAGTTTTTCTGTGGATACTTCCACTTATACCGCCTTTGGAGTTCTGACAAATATTCAGATTTCCATCTTCTGCAGAACATATGGTTCATAGCTTTCAATTTTTGCCATCTGTTGACCAATGATATAGGGTTATCATTGATTTCTGGCTCGGCTTTTGCAAGAATAGGTGCACCTACCAGAAAGTGTCCTGGTGTAAGGGGTGCAAAGTCATTAATGTTTTCAGACATTGGGCTTATGGGGCGAGAATTTAAACACGCTTCGATTCTAGCTAATAGAGTGGAAAGCTCTTCGAAAGTGTATTTCATCGCACCCGTGATTTTCCGAAAGTGGGCTTTGAAGCTTTTTACTCCTGCTTCCCATAAACCTCCCATATGAGGAGCCCCTGCAGGAATGAAATGCCAATTGATTTCTGCAAAACTATGGTTACTGGAGATGGCTTCAGGCCAAATTTTAAGGAATGCCTTTACGTCTCGTTTGATTTCTCTTGAGGCGCCGACGAAGTTTGTGCCATTGTCTGAATATATATGATTGGGACAACCACGGCGAGAGATAAATCGTGTCAGAGCTGCCATGAACGAGGCAGTTGAAAGGTCACTCGTGGCTTCAAGGTGTATGGCCTTTGTAGAAAAGCAGACAAAGACACACACATAGCCCTTTGTTATTAAACAAGCTCGACCTGTAAAGTTTTTGACATCAAATGGGCCTGTGAAATCGACACCCGTTGTTTCAAATGGTCTCGAAATTTGCGTTCTAGACGCCGGGAGAGCAGCCATTAGCTGCGTTTGTTCCCGTTTTTTATACAAAACACATGTTTTGCAGTTGTGTATAGTAGACCTAATTAGGTTTTTTGCTTTTACCAGCCAATATCGCATGCGTAAAAGACGCAGGACTAGCTGGTTGCCACCGTGAATCGAGACCAAATGAATGAAGTTTACCATTAGTTTAGAGAAATGGCAATTATACGGCAATATTATTGGGTGCCGTTCATCAAAGCTCATGGAAGGGGCATTATTCAGTCTTCCACCGACTCTTAGAAGTCCACTGTCGTCAATATATGGGGTCAACGATAGTATCGTAGACTTTTTTCCCACAGGCTTGTTATTTTCTAACTCCGAATATTCAGAGGCATAATGCGCTCTTTGGGAGATTTGGATAAGCCTTGATTGGACGAATTTAACCTCACCAGGAGTGATGGAAGAAGAATTCGAGATTTCTTTGTGTGCAGGATGAACCCGCTTAAAGAACCTGAAGATTCGAGCAATGACTCGAATGGCCCTTGGAAAGTTGGAAAAGCGTGCTAATATATCTTCAAATGGAAGAACTGACGCTGTATGAACTCGAATAGCTTTAGATTCGAGTGTGGTTTCAAAATCCTTGGGCTGAGAGATTGGCCAGTTTTCTTGGCTGAGGTTAAGCCATTTGGGACCATGCCACCAAAGATGACTCTCTCCTAACTCTTGAGGAGAAAGACCACGACTAGCGAGGTCTGCTGGGTTGTCTTCAGAACTTACATGATTCCAATTTTCGATCATTGTGCTTTCCGAAATTTTAGAAACTCGGTTGGCTACAAATGTAGACCACGAACAAGGTGGTTTTCTAAGCCACGCGAGAACAATTGTGGAATCGGTCCAGAAGTACAACCCTTGACTTTCTATACCCATTTTCGGCAGGAGAAAATCTGCCATTTTCGCGAGGAGAACAGCTCCACTTAGCTCTAGTCTGGGTATAGAAATAGTTTTGACAGGAGCGACTTTTGTTTTTGCGAGAAGCAAATGAGTTTGAACATTCAAACTAGTGTCCTGTACACGAATATATATAGCAGCCCCGTACGCCTTTTCTGAGGCGTCACAAAATCCATGAAACTGTATTTGACAGTGTGGAGTATAACTAACCCATCTGGGGATTTTTATAAAGTTAATATGGGGGTAGTTATCCAAAAACGTCTGCCATTCACTGAGAGTCTTTGGATTTAACTTCTCATCCCAATTTGTTTGTTCCAACCAGATTTGTTGCATTAGCATCTTTGCTACTATGGTTATTGGGCTTAACCAACCTGCAGGATCGAACAGCTTGGCAATCGTGGACAAAACTTCTCGTTTCGTGAACGAATCTTTTTTGTCCAACGATTTTGCCATAAAATAGAAGTGATCCGTTTTAGCATTCCATCGGATACCTAAAGTCTTAGCTTCGCTGGAGTTGTGTAATTCCAGAAAATCAGAAGCTAGCAGGTGGTTGCTCGGCAGGCCTGACAGAATTTCTTTGTTGTTTGATGTCCACTTTCTGAGTGGAAAACCTGCCGAGTTTAAGGCCTCAATAAGCTGATCTCGTGATTTTAATGCTTCGGATATATCATGTGCACCAGCTAATACATCATCTACATACGTACTAGAGCTGAGGATTTGCGATGCTAGCGGGTAATTTAAGTTGGAGTCCTTGGCGAGTTGCAACAAGGTGCGGATTGCCAGATAAGGGGCACAATTAAGACCGAAGGTGACTCTGTCCAACTGAAAGTCCCTGATCTCCCCGTCCAAAGAATCTCTAAAGAGGATTCTTTGATATGCGGTGTGCTGCGGGTTCACGATTATTTGCCGGTACATTTTCTCGATATCGGCATTAAAAACATATTTAAATAATCGCCACTTAACAACCAAAATAGTCAAATCGGTTTGGAGAGCGGGACCAGTGTGAAGAACATCATTCAGGCTCACTCCATTAGATGTGGGACAAGAACCGTTGAAAACCACTCTCAGTTTTGAAGTAGTGCTGTCTGGTTTATGCACAGCATGGTGTGGAAGGTAGTAAGAGTTCGAAGACTCTTCACCTTTAATATATTTAACTTCATGCATATGACCCAGATCAGCATATTCTCGAAGTACCTTATTATATTCCTCCTTTATTAGGGGTTTTTTGCACAAAGACGTTTCACTTCTGAGAAATTGTCTCAAAGCGATATGGCGAGAGGCGCCTATATGTGCATTTGGAGGTAAGAGTTTGAACGGGAGCGAAACTACATACCTTCCCTCATTATTGCGAAAGGTGGTATCTGTGTAGAGTCGTTCGCACTGTTCCTCTTCGACCGTTAGAAGATTGGTCTTTGGTACTTCTTCCAACTCCCAAAATTTCGTGAGTTGTTGATCTAATGAGACCTCATTGAAATAAGTGAGATAATTTGTTGGTTTAAGGTTCCTTCCACTTGGTACGGGTCCGGTTAAAATCCATCCAAACACCGTACGTTGAGCAATCAGTGAGCCAAGGATATTTGTCCTCACTCCATTTAGAATGATTTTTGGATAAAGATCCCCACCGATTAATAAGTCAATTGGTTGACTTTTAAAGAAGTTATTATCTGCCAAAGGTAAATCAGGAAGCGTTTTTAAGATTGCTTCACTGATCGAATGCGATGGCAGCGAACCCGTCAGCTTTGGAAGAACTAAGGCATCCCCTTTGATGCGGAAATCTTTATTACGTGGGGAGCCAATACTAAAGGTACAGACCTTTTGAACTTTTCCAGATATGGCTTCGTTTAGACCCGATACTTGTGCAGATATACCTTTACTTGGCAACTTCAGGCGCTTTTGTAAGCGTTCAGAGACAAATGTGCCTTCAGATCCTGAGTCTATCAAGGCTCTGACAGTATGTGTCTTATTTTGATGACAAATGGTCACCATAGCAGTCCCTAGTAGCATACTTCGATTTTTGTCAACAGGACAATTTGAAGTATTAGCTTTTATGGACGCCGTATGAGACTTAGTTGAAGTCTGTTGAGAACTTGAGGTAGAAGGTTCCTCACTTTGATCTCTATGGAGCATGGTATGATGCCGTTTTCTGCATTTTGCACATGTAAAACTACTCTTGCAGTCGTTTATTTCATGCGTATCTGATAGGCAGTTAATGCAGAGATGATACTTTCTGACGGCAGAAAGCTTTGCATTCGGGCTCATTTCTAAAAACTTTTGGCAAGTCTTTAGTATATGAGCCTGAGAAGAACAAACTTTGCATCTTATATTGTTTGTCTTCACATGATGGGTATTTATTCTCTTATTTTGAATATTATTATACGGCCTGAAGTTATTTGGCCGATTATTGTTTACTACCATACTAGGTTTGGGGTGGACGTTAGAATTTCCCTTGAGATCGGATACTGTCTCAAGGGTTTGGAACCTGTTGGTTAGAAATGCATCTAAGTCCACCCACTTTGGAATCTCCGTTTTTGTTTTCAGAGTCTGTTCCCATAGAGCAAGCGTGTTTTCTGGGAGCCTGGTTGAACACAAATAGGTGAAAATTGCATCCCAATGTTCAACGCTTATACCCTGAAGTTGTAGCGCTGAAATGCAGCTGTTAATTTCACGCTGCATTTTCTTTAGCGCTGACCCAGACTCTGAGGAGATATGTGGCAGATTGAATAATATTTTTAGTTGCGAGTTTATTAAAATTCTTTTATTTTCATACCTATCACTTAAGTTCGCCCAAGCTAACGCAAACCCATCATTAGTGAGGGGGGCCTTTTGAACTATTTCCCTCGCCTCATCTCGGGTTTTTTGATTAAGGTGGAAAAGTTTTTCCATCGGAGATAATCGCGCGTTATTCCGATAAATGGCGGTGAACATGTCCCTAAATGAGGGCCATTTTAAATAGTCACCATAAAATATTTCGGTATCGCAAGGGGGCAGGTGGAGACTAGGCAGCACTGGCGGTTCAACCAACCGTTCAGGTTGAATTATCGTTGAATTTGTATTTTGGTTGAACGTCGTCAGGTTATGAATTTGTTCACCCATCATAGCCCCGCAACAAACATATGCTTGATAGCAGTTAGAATATTTGAGCTTGATGGATTCAACTGCACTCTCATTACCCGCTGAACTTGTCTCAGACAAACAATTTTTATAGTCAGCCTTTACTTCAGCCCAAAGCGACTTTAATTCCTCTTGCTGGATTTCAAGGGAGAAAGTGCTTTGATTTGCGACTGTAGGCGAAATGTTTGCTTCAAATTCCAAAAGCGCATCTGCTGCTTGATAAAATTTATTTGTCAATGCCATTATAATTTCAGAAGAATTGAAAAGTTGTTAAATGGCAAAGCAAAATCGAAAAAATTATTTAAAAATGTTAAATCAATTAATTAAATTATATTGCAAAAATCGACTAGCGATTGTTTATTCAAACGTGAATAAATAGATCAACAAATGATCGGAATCCCCACAGAAATATTTAAAATGTAAATTAAGTTCCAGAAAAATTTAATAAAGTGTCAAAATGTTCGATAAATGATCGACTTGACACAACGCAAATATAAAATATAATAAAAATGTTGCTCAATATAATTTGTATTGGCGAAATAAAACAAAAATTTTAAATATAAATATTATTTCACCACAGAAAAGGCACCAGAAAGTCAGAATGAATTAATTTTAAATTCAGAAAGCCAAAATAAATACTCATATATAGTTATATCGATATATGATCGATTACCAAAAACGTTTATAAAAATATTTAATAAAGTATTTATTTGATGCTGACTGAAATTGCGAGGAGGCAGCACAATATTGGCCAAATATTAAATTTGGAAAATTATTTTGAAATTTTAAACACTCGCAACTTTTAATTTTGAATAAATATTTAAATTATTATCGCTTAAATTTATATAAATTTTTTGCAAAAAAAAATAATCTAAATTTATTTATTAAGCATCGAATTGAATATTAAAAATGTCACAAAAAAGCAAAATTAAAAATTCGATTTATTTTTTAAAATTAAACTTTTATAAATTATTCACTTTCCTTCAACACTGTGCCAATGCTTAGTTAAGCGCACCAACTACATACATATATATCACTTGCATATGTACATGCACTTCCTTGTATATAAGCGCAACTTTCAGAGTTGGCTAGAGCAAACACATCAAAATGCACTTCACAATAATTTTATTTGCTGTATTAATGAATTTTACAAATAAAATAGAATATATATACAATTTCAATATATATACGCACAATTTTCAACACCACAAAAAATCTTTATTTTTAAAATATTTTAATTTGTGCACCTTTTGATTGGTGCCTGCCCACTGTCGTATGTAAGTCCGCTATTCTCCTTTGGTCGGAGTATGCCGTATGCCTGTGGTTGTTGTGCTGCTCCCACACTGCTATTCGGCTGCTCTGCTGCGCCAAAGTTCTGCTGCTCTCTATTACTGCTGCGCTGCCTTTCTAATGCACTAGTGTTCTGCTGCACTTACCACTGCTTTGTTTGTTTTTTTTTTTTTTTTTTTTTTTGTTATTTACACTTTTATTTTCACTCGCGTATACAGCATATACATATGTATGTTATATGTTTTGCTATTTAATATTCGCTAATTGTAGCGACAATTTATTTTATATGCACGGACGTATAAATATGTATGTAAATATTTATTATATGTTGAGCGCAAATTTAATGCAAAAAAAAAGGGCGCGAGAGAAACTCTTGAAAATTTTTTACAGCGAGTTAAGAGTAATTTCGCTAGCGGGAAAAACAAATTCTCCCGTCTTTTCTCTTATTTTAATTTACCAGCTACCGCTTGTAGCCTAATAAATATGTATATATGTAAAAATGTTTATGTACTGCAGCCCTCTAAAGGAGAGTGCAAATATGCAGTTTAGTTAAATATATAAAGTTAATTTGGCGCAAAGACGAGAGAAAATATGTTTATGAGCATATATAAAATAAATTAAAGATTTATATGTGGGGATGTACATATGTTTGTATATTTTATATACAAATATGTATGTACATACATATGTGGGTATAAATGTAAATGAAAAGGAGCGGCTTATTTTTTATTATATGAGAAATATAATTTAAGGTATTGTACTTATCGAAGTACACTAACAAAGAATAGTCTTTGCTACCTTTTTTTTGTTTTTATATGCAAAAGCAAAGCACTAAAAATATGTTTTAGGCTCTACTTTGCTCAGATTTTATTTTTGACCGCTTTTACAATATGTGTAAATGCAAATCAAATATGTTGATTGCACCTTTTTATATTCACAATTTTACCTGTTTTTTTTGTGTTTGATTGATGTTGTTCGTTTATGTATGTATGTGCGTTAATGTTTTTCCGCCAATTTATGTATGTTGGGTGTATTTCTGTTTAAAATTTACCGCCTGTGGAAATCCGGGTTGAAGGACCAAATGTTGAGCACGGGTAAATTTAGAGGGCTGGTTTCCAACGGGCGTGAAATAAAAAACATACAAATTGTATAAGTAAAAGGTTTATTTAAATATATTCTGGAACTCAACTTACCACCGTCTATCGTCCGTGAAGATCGCTAAGAGAAGACCAATCATCGGCTCTCTCACGAACTCCAGAAAATTCGAAGTTGTGAGCAGAGCTTTTTGACGAAAGTGGTAAGCGTTGCCACATGGGCGAACGGAGTGAACATATTGTGTGTCTAAATTGACCGGGAAATGTTGTTTGATTAAGAATTTCGTTCCTTTCATTATCTTGTAAAATAATTATTTGCTTTTTAAAATAGTTTAGTGGTTGTTTCATTTTTCATAGTTTCATTTGGAGAGCTTTGTTGTGAATGATCTGAACAATCTATTGTGTTGTTGACTTGTTGTCGGGAAAGTGCGTCTGCAACAAGTCCAGGTTTATAAACCAGGTTGGCTCCGTTATCTTCAATTAGATTTTTCCAACATCTAACTTTGCATTTGGGGTTTTTCCGGAAATCGAAAAATTAAGGATCGGTGATCTGTGTAAATTGCTAGGTTTGCTACACCGTACAAATAATTTCCAAGTTTTTGTAAAGACCAAACGATTGCTAGTAACTCTTTCTCATTTGAACTACATATAGTTTTGCTCTGTTTCATTTAGTGTGCGTGAGATTAATTCGATTGGGTGGCGATTTTGAGATAAGACTGTTTCCATGGCAAAATTGCTAGCATCAGCTGTTAAGCTAAATGGTTAAGAGAAATCTGGTTGGAAAAGTTCAACTTGTTCTCGTAAAGCGTTTTTCCATGGCTTCTACTGCTGCTGCGTCTAAGCGTATTGATACTTTGGCACTTTGATTTTTAGATACCATTCCTAATTGTCCTTTCAAATGAATTGTTAAGGGTTTCGTGATTTTAGCAAAATCTTTTATAAACTTCCTATAGTAACTAGCAAGTCCTAAGAAAGATCTCAATTCTTTTTAATTTAATTAAAAATAATTTAATTTAATAATCAAAAAGAAGTCTGATGAGGAAATGTGGTGATTTCCGAAATAGTACTATAACTTCAACCATTAAAAGCTGTTGTTATTTTTTCACAAACAAATCTTCCATAAACTGGCCTTGAGCTCAATAAAATTATAAAAATAGTAACATTTACTAGGCCAACAGGAAAATGAACAAACAATTTAAATTATAATCAAATTAGTAGTCCCTGTTCTCCGAGTATTATGTCAAAGTCGTTTCATTCTTTAATTTCAAAGAAAGTTAAATGATGTCGGTACATCTGTATTATTTTTTAGAATTTATACTCCTCATTGAGTGAAAATGTAAGGTTTTGGTGTTAAATTGTTTTATTTTTATCGATTTTCCTATATTGCAATTTATATTTATGTAATTGTTAGTGCAGCTAGTGTCAGTTAATAGTGTAAAGGGCGTGCCGGTTAGGCCGCATTTTGTTTGTAAGCAAGGCAGTCCATTTATTCGCCTAAAAAAGTACTTCGTAATTTGAAAAATCCACCAACTCTAGATTCTCTCCATTTACTTGATTTATTCTTTGTAACTTATTTTGAGGAGTAGTTACGTTATTATGACTGAATGTCCTATCTCACTTATATACATATATTGTTAGGTATATTATTATTGTGACTTACGGCATTATTGCGTCCACTTGTTGGGATATATTTTCTAGAGTGTTCCACGTCCATTGGAATAGGTGCAGGTTGTCTTTGTTGATTGAAAAAGCTTCTTTGTTGATGGTCTCCTCGTTGTTGATAGTCGTTTCTTTGAATTCTGATGTTTGGCTTATAGTACCTCTCTTCACGATGTGGTTGTGAGTAGGTGTTCCGATTTTGCCAATGATGCTGGATTCTGGGTTATACGTTCCGTGTTTCGAATTCTTCATTTACGTTATCATGTGATATGATACAGGCTGTTGCGTATGCCGATTCCGAATTTGTTGGATTATGGCTATACAATGTACCGCTGGTATATTTTGAATTTATACCAAGGATGAACGTTCTTACTGCCTCTTGGTTGGCGTAGGTTTTCATACCTTCGTTGTTGTCATCACTGCACATTTTGATTTTGGCTAAGGCTAAATAAAGTGCCTTAGATACTTCACCGTGGAATTCTGCGAGAGTTTTTCTTCCTTGTGAGATTTTTTTCATTTGATCCAGGAGGACATATAGTGGGCGTTTGTCAGCATAAGTATAGTCAAGTCGGTTGATGATTGAATAAAAATTAAATTTGGTGTCGTGATTTGTCAATATATTCGCAGCTGGTCCTGTAATCTTTGTTCGTATGATTCCCAGGGCGCTGTAATATTTTGGAATGTGTTGGAAGTTCTTTAACGCTTCCATGAAGGTCCAAACTTGTGATCTCCATGATCGGTATTGCTCTTTATCTCCATCGAATTTTGGTAGAGATTTGAACAATTCAAGGTCTATATCGCTTGGGTCGGTGATGTCAAGTTTGACTTCGTCGTGTAGTACCACTTTGTGTGGAGCGTTTTCTTGCTCTAGCCGAGCTACTCTCGATGTGAAGTCCGTCTGTTGTTGTTGAATCTGATTTACCAATGCAGCCATGTTCGCGTGTAGTTGATCTAGTTGTTCCTCCATTTTTATTGGGTTTTTTAATTTTCTGTTGCCGTCGTAAGTTCTTTGTTTTTTTTTTTATTGTTTTTTGTTTACGTAAGGTATCCAGTTTCGCCTTTGTGTTTCATTATTTTGATTCACTTTTCGATTAGCTTGTTTTGAATCGTGTGTTGTTTGTGTTTATATTAATTATTTAAGCACTTTCTTCAAATATGTAGTGCTGGGAGTCTTACTTCCCGTGGGATTTTATATTTTTCTTATCCTTTATAACGTTACAGGATTAGAAAATGGCTTTTAAGATCGGTTGAGCCCTCAGTTTAATGCTCGAGTCTGGAAAGTTATAAAAGTTTATGTTTTCATATTTCTCTGAGCAAGAGCTCTTTATTTGAATTCATGTAATTTTGAACTGCCTTACATATTTATGCTTGCATATGTTTATACCATTTCTACTACTGATGATAAATGGTGTTTGTTATTAGTTTAGTGATTAAATTTGTTATTGAAAGTTGTTTACAATGTTATCATATTCTTTTGTTTATGTGTACATTATAGTTTATGTATATATGTAATGTATGTGACCAGGCATGTTAGCTATGTATGTAGTGTATGTATGTATGTAATATATGTAGTATATGTATTAACGTCGTTAACTCGCGCGTGTTGAGGCGATGGTTTGTATGAAGTCATTCCATTTTAAAATCTTTCTCATAATGTGAACGCAAGTCTATTGATAGAGACGTTTTAGCAATTAAACGTTTTGCTCCCCCAATGCCAGCTACAATAACATCGGCATTTCGTTTTGGCAAGTTGAGTAGTTGAGCGGCGTTCTCTGTAATGAGAGGCTTGATTGCCTTGATCAACGAGTGTCTTTAAATAATATTGTCTCTCAGGTGTTTCATAAATCACTCGCACAGTGGCGAGTAGGGCATGAGTGTGTGTTACTGTAGACTCTAAGTCTCACAATTTGAGCAGCAGTGGTGAAATTTGCAGAAACCTTGTTTTCATCAACTTTGTTGTTGTGAAGAGCAAATGCATTATGAATAACAGTGTGATGAGGCAGTTTGCAGGCTTGGCAGCGTGCATTAATTTTGCACTCACGATAGATGTGACCCTTACCTAGACAGTTGAGGCATAGCTTAGACTGTACATCAAAATTCTTCTTTTCAGCAACATGTAGTGCGGAAAATTTAAAGCACTTGTATAAGAGGTGAGGGTTTTGACAACAGGGACAGCTGTAATTTGACGACGATGAATTGTTGGTAGCAGCATGGTGAAATTATATACAGTTGAAGTCAATAAATGAAATAATTGTAAATCTTGGCAATTATCGCTGTGTTAATTTCAGTAATGTACACTTAGTCAATATTTTATTACTTTTCCATACAAAATAAATAAAATGGTACTTTTGTGAACAAAAATTTGCGTTCGGATTACTGACAAGCTGACAATATTTTATTTACATTTTGCTTTTACAAAATTGTGTGAAAATTTGTAATTGAGGTAAGTAAATATATTTATTTACATTAAAATGTAATTTAATGTGTTTTAATTTACACGATTGATATACAGCGAGCGCCTATCTTGGTATTCTAGCATTTCCGTCACTTTTGAGGTAAGACTTGTGCGAAATACGAAATCATAAAATATTATTATGTATTCAAATTTATATCTTTACATAATATTTTTCCCGATTTTGCTATCGCTGCCCAATTATCCTGGCTGCCGTATCAAGCACATTCCTGGTTTTCTGCATGCACTCTTTTGGCGATGTGGCGAAAACAATGATGACGTCCATGTATAACTGCATTATACATTCGTTGACAAGTTCCTGAAAAATATGGTTCACAAAACGTATAAACGCTGATGGAGAATTATTAAATCCAAACGGAGCTATATTAAACTCAAAAAGTCATTCGGGCGTGACGATCGCTGTGTATGCTCTGCTGCTTTCTTCGACGGTAACATGGAAAAACACGTTTTCCAGATCCATAACCGTAAACCACCTTTCCCCCTGCAGCTTAACTATGACGTCTTCGATTAATGGCACTGGAAAGTCATCCAGCGCCATACTGTTTAATTTTCTGTAGTCTATGCAAACTCTGAGTGTGTTATGCTTTTTTTAACAACGATCACTCTACTAGCTACGTTGGATGACGACTCCGTACAATGTCCTACTTCAGCCATTCGTCGACCTGATTTTTAACTGCTTCAGCTTCTTCTGCTGATAAGCGACTCCGTGACTGACGAAATGGTTTAATAACACTATCATGAATGATTTTCAGCTCTACAGAGCACTGTTTCGGTGCTAAGACCAGCTTCTCATAGTCATACATATATTTAATGCTCAACACAATTAAGATATTGTGGTGGAGCTATAATGACCGAACAAACCTCAAAAACGTTATACAATTTTACCGTGGTGTATTTATTTTCGTCACGCATTAGTCGCTCACAAATTTCGTATTCGTCTTTTAGTTCTTTATACGATTTGCACCGATACAGTGTCATTTTATATTCACATTTTGCACTAACTCCATCTATGATATAACGCAGCACTGCCGCAGCTTCAACACCACCTGTAGCAACTAAACCTCTCATATGCAACATGTACTCATGAAACGATTAATCTTTTTCCTTTTTACGGTCTCTCAACTGCAAATTTACATCAGCACTTCTCAGATTGCGCTGAAACTCATCCGTTAGTGCCTGCTTTAAACCGTCATAATCGTTTATTGTTTCTGCTTGTAATCTTTGCAATCTTGCCGCACCACACATTTTGCCTATAGCCTTACCATATTTCTGTTTTGCGGTGAGTTCATAGGCATAGTTATTTTCTTTTTCAAAATTATCAAACCACTTTTGCACACTTTTGCAGGGCTGCTAATTTTAAACGTTCTGCGTCTGTGATTTGAGGTAAGGACGGTGTAAAATTATTTAAAGTTTTGCAATAAATTGTGAAAACATTTTTAGATAAACTTAATACATACATTCTTATGCACATATATTAAAGATTAGAATTAAAGATTTAAACAAAAACATTAAATGTAAAAAGTGAAATTAAGACGGCAGTTTAATAAATAGTGGTTTTATCAGCTAAGCTGTTTTCCACTTCAATTCTGTTGTTTTATTATTATTTTATTCATACGAGTATGCATATACATAAGAATCTATTGCTCTAAAATGATTTATACTACTATCTTTACAACATTGAAGAACAGCTGGACCCATTTCAAAAGGTCGGATTCTGTACTCGTCATAAGTTCCTTCTATTATTTTTAACATTTATTTAATGTCAGTACTCAAAAACTAAGTAAAGGGGGAGATAGATTTTTTTAATTTTTTATTTTCATATCTAAAAATTTCATTCATTCTGAGTATTCCTTGTACAGTTCTTATTCCGGTGTTTTTTTTTCAAATTACGACGGGACTTCTTTTTTCCCTTACTAGTACTTATTTACTCCCTCTTTCTACTACTTGCAAAATGCATGCCACAATTATCGCAGCATACCATCTGGTGAATTCATATTGACTTCACCTGTATATTATTCCACCATGGGTAGCAGTAGCTTCATTTGCATGCAATGGTCTGCAAGAAGCTGTGTGTTGCGTTTGTTTGTCGCTGTAGGAGCGGTTCACAACCTTTTTTGAAGTATTCTCATCGTCGATAAATTTAAGTGCTCCATAAGTGCTTTCGAGAAATTTAAGCAGCGAACATACTAGAGGAGTTTCACTGCAACCCATTAGAGAATGATCCCATTCTTTTTTTATTTGTTTGTCCAGCTTTTGAGTGAGTTCCATCTAGAGGTATGAAAATCTAAAGTTTTCAACAGAGCAGGGCTGTTGCGAGTGATGGCGAGCAGCAGTTTTACACTTTCTAAGCAACCATCGGTATTTTGGGTGTTGACGAGCCTTTTTCAAATTTGATCCACTAGTTTCCTTTTGTTGTGAAAGCTACTTACCAAAGCTGCCCAAGCAGGTTCATAGCTGGCATCCGTTGCGGGGGAAATCATCCACCATTTCATTAAATGTGCCTACACAAGAGCCTTTTAGATAAAAATATTTGTGTTCCGGAGTTAAGGCGTCGTTATTATGTACCAGCGATAAAAACATATCGCGATAAGGGATCCACTCCAAGAAGTTTCCTGAAAATCTGGGCAAGTCGATTTTTGGCAGTCGTGCAGAAGCAGCGGTAGTGTCATTCCGTGTAGTGGTCATTGCAAATGTGCTTGCGTGGCCGAGTGGCGGGGGCTATGGCGCGTGGTACTTTTGCCGATCAAGTAATATAGACTTAAAGGCGATATATAAGTCATAGCATGAATAGAAAACCTATTCCTTCAGATAAGGAATGTCTTTTTCTTGGAGTGAAGCTTTGCGAATTATTTTGTAAATGTGTTCATGTCCGCGCTTAAAGTCCTGGAAAATAGTGTCAATTTCCGTGAGAAGACTAACCTCTTAAGATATCGGATGGTTGCTTAGCCTCAAAGTTACTTTTGGTTCGAGTGAAGTGGGTTTGAATTCTGCGCTGGTCGTCAATTGCACCGCTTAGGGCTTCCATTTCTTTGCAGATGCGATAAATCATGAATTCAAGCTTGCAAAAGGTAATTAAGTAAAAAACGGGTTTTGACACCAATTTAATGTTGCGGAAAGATAATTAGTAATAATCTTTTTTTAATAGAATAAAGGTTAAGTAAAACACGCGTGTTAGATTATTAAGACTCAGAATTTTAAACGCGAGATTTTATTACAATGATATTCAGTTTTACGTTAGAGGGTTGCCAATAGATAAAAACAAGAAATTCAATGTGCAAAATAAGATTAAGAAGAGGGTTAAACTAAGCAATAATATTAAACAATAATAAGAAGGTTAAGGTATGCAATAATATTGAACAACGCCATTAAGGTTACCAGGATATCTGATTATTTAGTTACAATCTTTGCTAGTATCCGACAACAAAGCACATATAAATATTTTCTTTTCATTTCTCTCTGTACTTTGTTGGAAGCAGAAAATAATTATAAACATATAACTAGATAACCAGAATAGTGTGAATAAACTCAATATCAAACAGAATAAAATAATATCATGAAATATAAACATAAAGACTTCAGGGTGGTTTCATCCAAGTGTCCTCTGGGAGCACACGTATATCCGGTTGGGACCGATGTAAAGTGAGAAGGCGAACCTCGTGAAGACACTCCGACATATTCGGTTTAAGGGCTCAGGGTCTTGGAGCAAGCGGCTCTCTCGTTTTCTGCAGGACCACCACTGTCTGTGGTTTTTCTCTAAAATGCATTCCCCACTTTCGACCCACCATCACTCACGAATTCATTGCTGGAGGCACTATTGCAAAAATTCTGGGTAATGGTTGGTTGGTTAGTTTATGTGGATTGCCACCCTGGTGGCAAGCAATTATCAAGTATGCCATTTTGATTCCACATCTCGTGCAACCTACAGCCATTTGGCGGTTTTTATGAATCGCAGTATATCACACAAAGAGAGGCGGCTACACTCTAAAAAACTCTGCAGGAATGGTTTGCCAAGGGTTTTTAACCTTATTCTAGCAAGGGCCGGGCACTCGCACATAACATGCTCAACCGTCTCCTTTGAGCCTGGGTCTTCACAGCGGCCGAACCGGGTAAAGGGTATGCCTATACTTTCAGCCTGTACTCCTACAGGCCAATGCCCTGTGCAAACAGCTGTAAGTTTGTATATGTTTTCTTTGCTCATTTCTAAAAGAGCTTTTGTTTTAAGCGGATCATAAGACACCCAAACCTGCCGGGTAATCCTGTACGATCCTGTATTACTCCACCTGTGCTTAGCCTGCGAGCCTGTCCATATTCACGGCGTTGGACCTATTCAGTGCAGAACCACACCTCGCTAGTTCATCCGAAGTTTCGTTTCCATAAATGGACCTATGCCCCGGGATCCATATCAGGGTAATTTCGTATTCGCTGGAGATTGAAGCCATCTCTCTCCTACATTCATCTACGAGTTGAGAGCCGACCGAGGTAGAAGAGAGTGCTTGAATGGCAGCTTGGCTGTCTGTGAGAATGTTCACTCGCGTACCTGCTGTTGCATTTCTCTCAACATACCTAATCGCCTCCTTTATTGCAAATGTTTTAGCCTGGAATACGCTTGCATAGTCTGGTAGACGGTATGATAACTTCAGGTTATGCTGCTCAATGAAAAACCCCGCACCTACCCCGCACTCCATCCGTACGTGTAGACTGCTAGACCATCCTGTAATCTGACTTTTCCGCGAGTTCAGTCTCTACGGCTGGGGAATCTAGCCTGGATTATGCGGTTAACGTAAGACTTCAGCAGGTTGTAATCAGTGGGCAGCGCCTTAATCTCAGCTGGGATTCTACCAAGAATGGTGCTATGCCCCGTCGGCCTTTCTTTCCAGAACCCCAATGCATGTAGCCTAATGGCACTGTTAGCTGCTGGTTTTTCGATAAAAATATCTATTGGTAATAAGTCGAGTAGTACGTTCAAGACATCCGTTGGGCAAGAACTCATTGCATCCGTTACACCAGTAGCTGCTGACCTTTGAATTCTTTCCAGTTTCTTGACGACATAAACTTTGGTGAGAGCTGGCCACCATACCAGCGCCCTGTATGAGAGTATGGGTCGGACTATAGCTGTGTACATCCAGTGCACAATCTTTTGTTTTAGTCCCCATTTATTGCCTAACATTCTTTTTGTGGTGTAGAGAGCCACCGAGGCCTTCTTTAAACGCTCCTCGATGTTCAGTCTCCAATTAAGCTTTGGGTCCAGAATGACTGCAAGGTATTTCACCCTATTTAACAGATCAAGTTCCGTCCCTCGGAGCTTAGGTTTAGTGAAGAAAGGTAGTTTTGTTTTGTTTGTGAAGAGCATTAGGTCCGTTTTCTCAGGGTTCACCCTAAGCGAACAGTTTATGGCCCAGGAGTCCACCTCTTGTAAAGCCCTCTCCGCAATTTCGCTGATGACCGGACAAAATTTTCCCGATACCAGTATTGCAACATCATATGCATAAGCTACTACTTTGATTCCCCAGGAATCTAACTTTGTCAGTAGTTGGTTTAAAAGCATGAGCCACAGTAGCGGCGAAAGAACTCCTCCCTGAGGGGTGCCCTTCACCGCATATACGGTTCTATCCTGGGAACCTAGATTTGCATAAATTGCTCTGCTCCTTAGCAGCGACACTATCCATGAGCGGACGCAGTGATCAATTCCTGCTACCACCAGTGCCTCCTGTATTGATTCTATGCTGACATTATTGATGGCCCCTTCGATATCTATAAAGGACGCCATAGTAAATTGTTTATAGTACAGTGAACTCTCAATCGTGCGCACCACCTCGTGCAGGGCTGTCTCCGTTGATTTCCCTTTCAGGTACGCATGTTGTGAGTGTGATAAAAAGGAGGTGTTATCTCTAATGTATAGGTCTAGAAGTCATTCAAAAGTCTTCAGTACAAAGGACATCAGGCTAGTTGGCCTGAAATCCCTAGCGTTGTCATGACCTCGTTTCCCTGCTTTAGGAATGAAAATTACCTTTATTCTTTTTTAGTTTCGGGGGACGTGGTTCAGTAATAGGTACCTTCTGAAAATTGCCAACAGGACCAGGGCGACCACTTCTGAGGATGTCTTAAGCATAATTAGAAGTATTCCGTCCATTCCCGGGGATTTGAAAGGTGAAAAGCTAAAGATAGCAAATTTTAATTTCTCCTTGTCCAGTAGCTCATCCAAGAGCTCGCTGGGGGGAGTTCGCGAAGGGTTAGGGTCCAAGACCGATTCTAATTCGCTTGCCTTGCACCCTGGAAAGTGAGTACTAAGCAGAATGTCTCCAGCCGTTTCTGTCCAAGACCCATCTGGTCTTTTTACATATGCTGGCTGCGAGTGTCCCTTAACAATAATTCTACTCAGTCTGGCAGATTCCTTGGTACTTTCAATGGATTCACAGAATTCTCTCCAGGATGCCTTCTTGGCATCTCGGATAGCTTTCTTATACTTTTTTAAAATAAGTTTGTAACGGTCCCAGACTTTTGTTTTTTAGCCATCATTGAAGGCCCTTCTCACTTGCTCACGGAGCTCTGTGAGTTCCTCATTCCATCAAGGTGAACGTTGGATCGGAAGATCTTTAGTTTTGCTGTTCTCACTCTGAAGAACAGCTCGTTGTCGTCCATTCTTAGTGGCTCAATGCACTCGTCGTTAAGCCTCAAAAGCTACGACGAGCCCTGCGCACCCCAAGGGACTTTTCTGCTCAAATGACTGCCCAGTCTGTAATCAGTAGGTTCGGATTTTGCCGCTGTAGGAGACGCATCCCCACTTTAGAGCCACCATTAGTCACGAATTCATTGCTGGAGGCACTATTGGAAAAATTCTGAGAAATGGTTGGTTGGTTAGTTTATGTGGATTGCCACCCTGGTGGCAAGCAATTATTAAGTATGCCATTTTGATTCCACATCTCGTGCAACCTACAGCCATTTGGCGGTTTTTATGAATCGCAGTATATCATACAAAGAGAGGCGGCTGCACTCTAAAAAACTCTGAAGGAATGGTTTGCCAAGGGTCTTTAACCATATTCTAGCAAAGCCCGGGCACTCGCACATAAAATGCTCAACCGTCTCCTTTGAGCCTGTGTCTTCACAGTTGCGGCCGAACCGGGTAAAGGGTATGCCTATACTTTCAGCCTGTACTCCTACAGGCCAGTGCGCTGTGCAAACAGCTGTAAGTTTGTATATGTTGTAGTGTATCAAGAAACCACATATATACAAACACACATTTCAACACTAAATAAAACGTACAAATGCACAGACATACATAAACATAAATATGCATAATAAATATGCATATCAAAATACAACACGCGAGTTAATATCGTTCACACGATATGAGTTTAAAAAAATATCTTTTATCGCTACGCCGAAATGCGTGCTCTTTATTGATCTTCTAAAAACTGTCTTACATTTTGAATTCTTAGTTCTATTTATACTATTGAGATGTGGTGGTAGTTATCGTAGTGGATTATTCCATTGTCAGTTGTTTGTTGTTTACGAGTGTAGATATCTATTGTTTGTAGTGATAGTGCATTTCTATTGTTCCAATGATTGTCCGTTGCTTATGTGCAGGTCAGTTGTTTGTTGTTTACATGCATTTCTCGGTAATGCATGTTTATCTGTTGTTTACGTGTTGATAATGCATTTCTTGATAATGCATGTTTTGGTTGTGGAAACGTTGTGCCTTGTGATGACGTCATTAACTCCCCTCCTTCTTAAAATGAAGCGTCCTCGCTACACTGCTGCTAGGTGTTGTTGTTGAAGACGGTTGAGTTCGATTTCGTAAAGTTCGTCCATTCGCCGTTGTCTGCCAAGTGTTCTTTTATTTTCGCAGTATCGGCAGAGGTGTACTAGACCATAAGTGGTGACTGCTAAGGTAAGGAATGCAATTATGATGAAAAGTGTAAACTGTACAGGGTTCTGATTTACAAATAAAGGTACTAATATAATTTTTACATTTTGATACTCTTTGATAATCGTTACATTTTGCAATCTTAGGATCTAAATTAATTTTACCATGCTTATGTGCTAAAGGATATACGTTAAATAGGTTACATTTAGTTTCAAGAATAGGGTATTTGTATATTGTTATAATTGCATGTTGTAGGTAACAGATATGAATGTCCGCATATTCTAATATATTGATTATTGGAAGATCCAACTGTTCATGGTTTATTAACTCATACACATCTTTCAAATTTAATGTGCCAGAATAAAAATTATTATTTTTCGCAAAATTAATAGTGTTCGCTATTGATTGAAGTTCATTATAGACTTCTGATATAACAATATTTTCGCTAATTGTTTTGGGATCAAGAGTTTCGAGTATTCTTTCGAACTGTGAGTTAATTGTTTTTTGCTTATTGTTATTTTCTATTAGCATATTAAGTGACGTTTTAATTTCTATAAGGTCATTGTGGTCTGGTGTGCCAGTGATGAATTTAAGGATGGAACCAAGGAAGTTAAGTGATCTCTTTGATCTGTAGATATTTGGTATGAGTTGATTTTTTAAAGTTTCAATTCTGTTCACTAAAATTTGAGTCTCAGGGTAGTTTTCTAAATTATATGTAGATTTCATTACACTTTCGTAAGGCGCGAGTATTTTTGAAAGATTAGATATGTGATACAGGAAAGCTGTATTCTGATAAATGTAAACAGGATCTGTTTCCACTAGTACATATTTTCTATTGGTTAAGTCTATTATATTATCGCTAAATGCGATAGGGAAAAGTAAGATAAATACTACTCCGTACATGCCTTCACTCTGATGTTGTCCTTATGTATAATGAGTCCTTTATTTGTTGTTATCGTTTTTCCGTTGTCTTCTTTAACTATATGTTTTGCGTATGTTTTTACGTTTTTGTTCCGTCTATGCGTCTTGGAGTATATAACATCACCTTGTTTGTAATTCAGCTGTTTGCGATTGTGGTTGTGGTATCGTAAGACTCTGTCTTGGTTTTGTTGAAGGCGCTCTTTGATGCCAGGATACCCCTTTTGGTTGAAGAACACGTCCTCGGGTTTCTCGTTGGTCACTGAATGGATTGTCTTATTGTATTGTCGGACTGCTTCGTATATCTGTTCGTCAGGTGCTGAACTGTGTTGGTGTGCCAAGACTTTCGCGAGTTCGATTATCGTGCTATGCGTACGTTCGACTTGCCCGTTTGTTGTAGAATGAAAGGCAGGAGTTTTGGTGTGTGTTATTTGTAGTCGTTTGTAAATTTGTTGTGCACATATGCTAGTGAGTGTTGACTCGTTATCAGTCATTACAAACTTTGCGTTTGGGTATATTTGTGAGAGAATCTCGTCAACGTATTTGTATGTATCTTTCTTTGAGGGTATTTGCCTCAAATGGCAAAATTTTGAATATTTGTCGGTTGAGCTAATGTATATGTTATTGCTCATATAAAATAAGTCTAAGTGTATGCATTCGCCTACCTTGTTTGGTATTGGTGCTGAACCTATTGGTTGTTTATTTGGTCGGCGTTCATACTTGTTGGTAAGACATATTTCGCAGTCTTGTACTTCTTTTTTACAAGCGTCACGGATGTTCGGCCAGTAATATCTGAGTGAAATTTCCTGCGCGTTATTTTTATAATTTCTGTGAGCACGTCTGTGTGTGTCTTGTATGATTTGTTTTTGTTGTTCGGTTTCGGTGATGTCGTCTACCATTTTTTGGGCTAATACGATTGATACGGTCGGAAATGTGTCAATAATGTCGTTTTCGACGTAAAATAATATTTGCTCGTCTATTTGAAGAGCGTTAGTTACCTTTGGTCTAATTATATTTTTTAGTCTGTCCAGTAATTCAGCTTTGGTGTTAAAGAAAAGTGTATGTCGACTGTTAGAAAAAATATTTTGTGATGATATTTCGATTAGGTTCGCATCTGATTGTTTTATAACAATTTGATTTTTAAAGCAGTTTAATGGTTGCTTTACTCGTTTGAGTTTTTGTGTTGGTGAGCTTTGTGCCGAATGTTGGGAGTCATCCGAATTTGATGTGTTGTTTATTTGCTGGCGAGAAAGTGCATCAGCGACAACGTTCTGGTGTCCAGGTTTGTAAACAAGTTTTGCGCCGTATTCTTCGATGAAATTCTTCCATCTTTTTAATTTTGTATTGGGGTTTTTTTCCGATATGGAGAAGATTAAAGATTGATGGTCAGTGTAAATAGTCAAATCCGCTATACCATATAAGTAGTTGCGGAGTTTCTGTAATGCCCACACAATTGCGAGTAACTCTTTCTCATTTGTAGAGTAGTTCTGTTCTGTTTGGCTGAGTGTTCGTGAAATAAATGATATGGGTTTTTTATTTTGGGATAATACAGCTCCTATAGCGTAATTGCTAGCGTCCGTGGTTAATTCAAAAGGTTTATCAAAATTTGGTTGGAAGAGTTCAACCTGGGTTTGCAGTTCTTCTTTTATTTTGTTTAGTGCTTCTAGTGCAGGTTCGTCTAAGGAGATTTTTATTTTTGCACTTTGATTTTTTGATATGCCACCGTTGTCTCCTCTGAGGAACGTAGTGAGTGGCTTGACGATGGCTGCAAAATTTTGTATAAATTTTCGATAATAACTGGCGAGACCTAGAAAGGATCTGAGTTCCCTCAGCGATTTGGGAATAGGAAAATCTTTAATAGTTTGTATTTTTATAGGGTCAACAGTTATCCGGTTATATTTTATTATGTGTCCTAAGTATTCTACAGAGTCATGAAAGAAGTGTGATTTCTCATTCGAAATCTTCATGTTGGCTTGGTGAAGTGCGTTTATAATTATGCGGATATGTTCGATATGTTCTTCGGGAGAGGAAGAATAAATGAGAACATCGTCTATATAAACGTAAGCAAACTTCCCGATATATGGTCTAAGAATATCGTCCACGCATCTTTGAAAAATGGATGGGGCATTTTTCAGGCCGAACGGCATACGAAGGAATTCGTACTTAGCTCCATTTACACTAAAGGCCGTTTTTTCTCTGTCAGATTCATTAATAAGGATCTGATGGAAGCCAGACTCTAAATCTAAAGTAGTAAATACCTTTGCATTACCTAAATTCTGTATGGTCATAGCCACATCAGGTATGGGGTATCTATCTGTGATAGTTTGAGCGTTTAGCTTCTGAAAGTCTACGACCATTCTGCGCTTAGGTTTCCCTTGTTCGTCGGTACCTTTTTTAGCGACAGTCCAAATGGGTGAGTTGTAAGGACTTTTGCTGTGTTGAATTATTTCGTTTTCTAGAAGTTTATTGATTTCTTTGTTAATAAACTCATTATCCGACATAGGGTACGGATATTGCTTTGTCCAAATAGGATCTTCGGAATTCGTCCTAATGGTGGCTTGTATCGTGGTAGTAAATGGTAGTATGGCGTTAGTACTTTCATTTTTTTGCATTATTTCGGCGATTTCCGCCCTGAATTTTTCATTATTAATTGTATAATTTATTCTCTGTACAGAGTCACTTTCTTTCTTGGCCCTATATTTATAACTGAGCTTGTACTCGAAAAGGTTGACCTCTGCTTTGATTGCTCTGCGCCCCTGTTCGCCCAGAAGCATATCAAATTCTTCTAATGCATCTGTTTCAAAAAATGTGAGATTATGTTCTAATAATGTTATTATTTTTTTTGATTTGGTTATTGAGTGACCATGAAGAGTTTTTACTTTTACAGGTTTAATTTGAATAGGCTTACCGATATTGCATTTTGTACTTATATAGTTATTTGTTGCTCCAGTGTCGATGAGGATGTTTATAGTTTTGCCTGTATCCCTGCAGTGGCGTTGCAGACACGGCAAATCGTTCATACGCCTAAAAAAGCACTGCCGGTCTCGTATTCATCATCATCGTTATGTTCTGGTGCAAGCGATTGCAGTTCTTCGTCGCGTGTTTGGTTTACCCGCTGTACCTTCTGTTGTGTGTTGAAGTTGCGAGATGAAGGATTTCGTTCTCTCTTCTGTGGTTCTCCTCTGAATGGGTTATTTGGAGGTAGCCCTTGGTTTTGGCGGTTATAGCTGTTTTGTGGGGGTGCAGGATGGTTTCTGTTGAAGTTTGTAGATCTCATGTATTGGTGTGATTGATCTACTTCCATTGGTTGTTGCTGTTGCCTGGGTGCATTTTGTGTATATTGCACTCGCACGTCTGGTCTGTATCTTCGTGGGTCCTCGTGATATCTTCTGTTCTGAGGAGGTTGATGCTGCGGTGTATTGTTCGGTCTAAGGTGATGGTATTGCGGAACATCGAATTGTGAGTTCACGTTATCGTGATATATTGTGCTTGCGATAGCGTAGGCGGTCTCTAAATCTCTTGGGTTGTGGCTATAGAGGGTGCCGCTGGTATACTTGCTGTTTAATCCGAGAATAAATGTCCTGACGGCTTCCTGATTCGCATATTGTTGCATATCAGAAGGGGATGTTGAGTTCTCCATCTCGATTTTCGTGAGTGCGAGGTTTAATGCCTTGTTGACTTCACAATGGAATTCTGCTAATGTCCTTTTACCTTGCGTTATTTTCTTCATTTCTTCCAGTAAGACATATAGAGGTCTCTGGTCCGCATAAGTGTAATCGAGGCGGTTAATTATTGAATAAAAATTGAACTTTGTATCGTGGTTGATTAGAATATCTGCTGCCTCTCCTTGAATTTTTGAGTGTACAATCGACAGTGCCGTGTAGTATGTGGGTGTTGTAGTGTATTCCCTTATATTCTCCATGTGTATCCAAGCACGTTTCCTCCATGATCTATATTGATTCCTATCGCCTGTGAAGTTGGGTAACGTTTTGAATATTTCCAAGTTTATTTGCGATTGATCCGTGATGTTTGGTGTACATTCTACATGTTGATCTGTCGTAGTGAAAGTCTGGGTTTGTTGTGCTTCCAGGGTATTTACTTTTAATTGTGTATTGTTCAGAGCCTGTGTGAGGAGTTCTACCTGTGCTCGTAGAGTTGCGATGTCCTGAGCCATTGTATCGTCTTGTGGTATTGGGCGCAGAGAGTTGAAAATTTGTTGGCGTTTATCGCGTGAGTCCAGGGTGAAGGATTCTCTTTAAAATCAGGAATCTTTTATTTCACTTTTCACTTTTTTTTTTTTCGGTTTAGGCTGCCTGCTATTTCAAGGTTTGCCTTTTTACGCCACTGGATAAACTTATTATATCTCACTTTTTTCAGAGACTGGTTTTGTGCTTTTCTTCAAAGCCGTGGAATTTTTTATTTTATTATCCTGTAGTTTCGAGGATATTTGGCTGTAGTCAAGAGTTTAGACCGGTTGAGCCCCCAGTTAATATCGTTCACACGATATGAGTTTAAAAAAATATCTTTTATCGCTACGCCGAAATGCGTGCTCTTTATTGATCTTCTAAAAACTGTCTTACATTTTGAATTCTTAGTTCTATTTATACTATTGAGATGTGGTGGTAGTTATCGTAGTGGATTATTCCATTGTCAGTTGTTTGTTGTTTACGAGTGTAGATATCTATTGTTTGTAGTGATAGTGCATTTCTATTGTTCCAATGATTGTCCGTTGCTTATGTGCAGGTCAGTTGTTTGTTGTTTACATGCATTTCTCGGTAATGCATGTTTATCTGTTGTTTACGTGTTGATAATGCATTTCTTGATAATGCATGTTTTGGTTGTGGAAACGTTGTGCCTTGTGATGACGTCATTAACTCGCGCAACAGCCCAAAACATAGGTCATTGCTCGAGTCGCGCATTACATTACATAAACTAATAGCGACTTGAACTTGAGTACAAGCGCATACAAACATACATACAAGTTTCTTGCTGCACTCAGCATTCTTCGCGTACGAGCCAATATTGTTATGTATACAATTGACCGTACATATGTAAGCGTTAGTAAATAAGAATATTGTAAGTATAAATAAGCGTGAAATATGAAAATAAAATCAATTGCAATCAAACCGAGAACCTGCTTCATTACATGGCGATCCTGCCAGTTCTATCGGCAACTTGCCTTGTATATCGGCAAGCTGCCTTTTAATATTCAGATCCTGCCAGTTCTATCGGCAACTTGCCTTGTATATCGGCAAGCTGCCTTTTAATATTCAGATCCTGCCAGTTCTATCGGCAACTTGCCTTGTATATCGGCAAGCTGCCTTGTAATATTCAGATCCTGCCAGTTCCAGCGGCAACTTGCCTTGCATATTGGCAAGCTGCCTTAATCCTGGATCACACGCGCCTTGCCTTTAATATTGGCAAGCTGCCCTTTTAAGAAAAAAATGAGTGCAGAAAATTTTGAAGAAATTTTAAAGAAATGGACAAATTTCTTTACCATAAATTCTGAAAAACCGACCACAACGGAGCATCAAATTGGGCCAAAGCCGATTACTATTGAAGAGTACAGGAAACGCAACACCAACAAAAAAGAAAACACCCCAAAAATACCTATTGCTAAGCCCCTCAAAAGGAAAAGAGGAGGGAAGAAATTTCAACAAAGGAAGCGCATAGCAGAAATGTACAACAAGATTATACTGGAGACATCGATTGCAGCAGTTCTAGACCTCAAAGACGAAATCAGGGAAATAAGGCATAATTAGTTAATACTTTTCAATATTTTGGCAACCTCACGGCTGCCTATTGATGGGCAAGAATTGAAAAATTCTTGCCGTTTTTAATTTTAATAATCAAAAAAAAAAAATTTTGTTTAACAATGGGTGGAGAAAACTCCAAGATTAAAGACCCGAAAGCTAACGTAGTAAACCAAATTGAAATAGTTTATCAAAAAGAATCCTTAGAGATAATAAAAACACTGCTAATTTTGTTGACAATATGCACTTGCATATCTTTAGTTTTAAGATTATATTCCATGCACAACAAATTAATAAAGAAAAAATATTTAAGTCGTGCTGATGGATGAGATAAAGTATAAATAGTTAAATTAGAAAAGAAGAAATTATAAAAAACCAAATGGAAGTAATTAATATAACTAAATGGGTAATAAATGGGATGAAATATATACAATCCTATTAGAAGAAAAATTAATCATAGACAAATCATATAAATGTATCAATAAAAACATTAAAATAAAGGAAGAAACAATCATTAAACATTTGAATATAATATTAACAACCTTTAACAGATTAGGAAAAAAAATTAATGATTTAAAAAACCAGCTCACACCTAACCATCAAAAAGAAGCATCTCAAATATTTGCTTATATTAGAGACAAGTTAGTTTGCTCACTTGCTAGATACAACATAGAATTCACAGTACCAACTAAATACGAACAAGAAATTACCATTGACTTCGAACATTTACTAATAGAAGAGGAACAGTCAGAAAATACGAATTTCCAAACAACAAAATTCAAAATGGCACAAACAACGGTAGAATTCATTAAGACGGCATCATCAATTCTTCTTGACGGTAAACCAGAAAACCTACCCAGTTTTTTGGATGCTCTTGACATTCTTGAACAAATCAAGGATAGTCATGAAGCCATTGCTATCTCTATGGTAAAAACAAAGTTGAAAGGTACAGCGAGGAATTTAATAGGTAGTGAAGAATCATTACAAGCAATAAAACTAAAACTAAAAACAAGCATTAAAGGTGAATCAGTAGAAGTATTAACAGCCAAACTACTGAACGTACAACAAAGAAGTAAGACAGCCAACCAATATACTGATGAAATAGAAAAACTTACAAAATCATTAGAAGGAGCATACATCTCCGACGGACTAACTACAGAATTAGCAACAAAATATGCTACACAATCGGCTGTAAAAGCCATGTGTAAAAACTGCTCAAACGAAAAAGTAAAAATGATTATGCAAGCTGGAACGTTCACATCGATGAACGAGGCGATATCAAAATTTACTAATAGTTGTACTGAGGTAACAGGAAACCCTAACTCAGTGTTGCAAATTCGCCAGCAAAGGTATTATCGTGGTAACTTCCGTAGAGGTTATCAAAGTAATAATTACAGAACATTCCCACGCAGTAACAATAACAATAACAATAATTACCGACCAAACAATAATCATCAAAGACAGAATAGGAGTTATTATAATCAAACAAGACCGAATAACAGAACCAATGGTCGCAATGTACGTAACCTAAACCAACAAGAAAGTCAAAGTACGGGAAACCAGCAAACTCCACTTCAACAACAATAGATAGTGCAAAAAGAAGGGTATGCGTACTCAACCTACATCTAAATAGCTACATATCTTGCAAAACAGCATTAAGCAACTCATATTCAACATTCCTGATAGACACAGGAGCAGATATATCAATTATTAAAAAGAATCGAATTGATACGAACATTATTATCAATAGTTCACAAATAACAGATTTAAAAGGTATTGGTCAAGAAATAATAAATACACTAGGAATAGTTAATACAGATTTAGTAGGTGATAATATATTAATTCGACACAAATTTCACGTAGTAGAAGACAATTTTCCAATTCCATGCGACGGCATTATAGGACTAGATTTTATTAAAAAATATAATTGTATATTAGACTATCAAAGGGATAAAGATTGGTTAATTCTCAGACCAAATGATTACCATGAAGACATAGCAATCCTTATGACAAATAGACCAACTATTAATACAATTACAGTACCCGCTAGATCAGAAGTTATACGCCAAGTTTATGTAAAAACCAGTAACACTGAAATTCTAATACCACATCAAGAACTTGATAATGGCATTTTTCTTGCAAATACAATTGCGAATAAAAATCAAACATTCGTAAAAATAATAAATACAACAGATAAAAACGCAATAATTGAAAATTATGATATAAAAACAGAAAACCTAAATGACTACATAATTCTGAAAAATACTTACACGAACAACGAAAATAATAACAGAAAACTAGAGAAATTGAAAAAGAATTTCCCACCATTCGTTAGCCAACAACTTAATACACTATGTTCAGAATATATTGATATTTTTTCCTTAGAAACAGAGCCCATAACTACTAATAATTTTTATAAGCAAAAACTACGTATGAAAGATGAGGAACCAGTTTATGTAAAAAACTATAGAATACCAGAAGCACATAAAACAGAAATAAATAAACACATTACTAAACTTATTAAGGATGATATAATAGAACCATCAATGTCAGAGTATAATAGCCCAGTACTACTAGTACCAAAAAAATCACTTCCAGGTAGTACAGATAAAAGATGGAGATTAGTAATTGACTTTAGATCAATAAATAAAAAACTAACAGCAGATAAATTCCCACTACCAAGAATTGATGATATTCTCGATCAATTAGGAAGAGCAAAATATTTTTCATGTTTAGACTTAATGTCTGGATTTCATCAAATTGAACTAAGCACAGAATCTAGAGATTTTACATCATTTACAGCAGACGGTGGTACTTATCGCTTTAAAAGACTACCATACGGTTTAAAAGTAGCCCCTAATTCATTTCAAAGAATGATGACCCTAGCATTCTCAGGTCTCAAACCATCCCAAGCATTCCTATATATGGATGATTTAGTAGTATTAGGATGTTCCGAAAACCATATGATGAAAAATTTACGAGACGTATTTTCCACTTGTAGAAAATATAACCTTAAGTTACACCCAGATAAATGTTTATTTTTTAATCAAGAAGTAACATATCTTGGACATAAATGTACCAGTAAAGGAATTTTACCAGACCCTTGTAAATTTGAAACAGTTCAAAAATACCCAGCACCCAAAAATGCCGACGAAGCAAAAAGATTCGTCGCGTTCTGTAACTATTATAGAAAATTCATACCATATTTCGCACATCACTCAAGAATTTTAACAAAACTTTGTAAAATGAATGTAGCATTCGATTGTACAGAAGAGTGTGAAAAAGCATTTAATTATTTAAAAAATGCATTAATTAGTCCAAATATCCTACAATACCCCGATTTTGTATCACAACAGACGCAAGCGGTTCCGCATGCTGAGCAGTACTAAGTCAAGAATATGATGGAAAACAACTTCCAATTTCCTATGCCTCAAGATCATTCACTAAAGATGAAGTAAATAAATCAACAATAGAAAAAGAATTAGCATCAATACATTGGGCGATTACTTATTTCAGACCATACGTTTATGGCAGAAAATTCCTTATCAAAACAGACCATCGACCTTTAACATACATTTTCTCAATGAAAAATCCATCATCAAAGTTAACTAGAATGAGATTATGCTTAGAAGAATATGAATTTGAGGTGGAGTACATAGCTGGAAAAGAAAACTATGTGGCAGACGCACTATCCCGCATAGATATAAATGACTTTAAAAACATGACAATCGAAGCAAATAAAATACTTCGAGTATCGACCAGATCGGCGACTAAACAGTCGAACAAGAACAAAAATCTTAAAGAAGATGAAAAATGTCACAAAGAGAACCCTAAAATATATGAAGCGCTTAATAGATATGAAGTAAAAAGACATGTCGAGCTCGTTTTCAATCCTCCGAAATTATATTTCAAGAAAGGAAAGAAAATTTGTAGCCAAATAAATACAAGCAACCTAATTGTTGAGGCGAAAATTGACTTAGGACAATTATTTACCAGGCTTATGAAAGAAGCCGGCAATTTAGGACTTGTAAAAATACAATTGTCCTTAGGAGACAAATTGTTTAATTTTACTCGAGTAGATGAATTTAAGGAAATAGGTACCAAAGTTCTCAAAAATTTAACAATCGCATTAACTCCGGAGGTTATGCAAGTGACAAATGCTGATCAAATTAATAAAATTCTTAAAGATTTTCACGATGACCCTGTTAAAGGTGGCCACCCAGGAATCAATCGTACGACTAACAAAATAAAACAAAAATTTTATTGGAAAAATATGAAAAATGACATTCGTAAATACATCAAGAAATGTATACACTGTAACAAAAACAAGACAGATAAACACCTTAAAGAACCAATAACAATTACAGAAACACCACCTAAAGCTTTTGATATAGTACAAATAGATACTATTGGACCACTTCCAAAATCAGAACATGGAAATGAATATGCAATCACTATCGTATGCCAATTAACAAAATATTTAATTGCGATTCCAATAAAAAGCAAACACGCTAAAACAGTAGCAAAAGCAATATTTGAAAATTTCATTTTAATATATGGACGTATGAAAACAATCATGACAGACATGGGAACTGAATACAAAAATAACGTTTTTGACGAGTTATGCAAACTTCTTAAAGTTGAGCATAAAACTTCAACACCGTACCATCACCAAACGTTAGGCACTGTAGAAAGAAGCCATAGAACTTTCAATGAATATGTACGTTCTTACATATCCAGTGATAAAGAAGATTGGGATGAATATATCAAATATTTTGCGTATTGTTATAATACAACACCTTCAACGGTTCATGGTTACTGTCCTTTTGAACTAGTTTTTGAAAAAATACCACCGACTTACGACTTTTTACAAGAAGACAAAATTAGCCCTCTATATAATTATGACGCATATGATAAAGAAATAAAATATAGGTTACAAGTAGCACAACAAAGAGCACAAAAATTAGTGCATCAAGCTAAGGAAAAACAAAAAATTTACTATGATAAAAACATACAAATAAAGGAAATACAAATAGGAGATTTAGTATTAGTTAAAGATGACACAGGTCATAAATTAGACAGTAAATACAAAGGGCCCTATAAGGTAGAAAAAGTAGATAAGAATAATAATTATACATTAATTAATGAAAATAAGAAAATAATAATTCATAAGAATAGACTAAAATTGTTAGAATTAGAAAAATGAAATATACACAAAATAAAAATAAATCAGAAAAAAAAAAAACCTGTTTATTTATAAGAAACAACTAATTGTTATAATATTCCACTTAGCATAATAAGAAATTGTATTAGCTAAGCAAATAAAGCATACAAAATTTTTATTACTTAAGTACAATAACCTTTTTCAAGTGTAAAGAAAATAAAATTACTTAATTGTAAAAGAATGCTCATACATTGACCTCACAATGTATAACCATTCTTCCTAAGGAAGGAGGTGTAGTGTATCAAGAAACCACATATATACAAACACACATTTCAACACTAAATAAAACATACAAATGCACAGACATACATAAACATAAATATGCATAATAAATATGCATATCAAAATACAACACGCGCAACAGCCCAAAACATAGGTCATTGCTCGAGTCGCGCATTACATTACATAAACTAATAGCGACTTGAACTTGAGAAAAAGCGCATACAAACATACATACAAGTTTCTTGCTGCACTCAGCATTCTTCGCGTACGAGCCAATATTGTTATGTATACAATTGGCCGTACATATGTAAGCGTTAGTAAATAAGAATATTGTAAGTATAAATAAGCGTGAAATATGAAAATAAAATCAATTGCAATCAAACCGAGAACCTGCTTCATTACAATGTTTTCTTTGCTCATTTCTAAAAGAGCTTTTGTTTTAAGCGGATCATAAGACACCCAAACCTGCCGGGTAATCCTGTACGATCCTGTATTACTCCACCTGTGCTTAGCCTGCAAAACGCCCATATTCACGGCGTTGGACCTATCCAGTGCAGAACCACACCTCGCTAGTTCATCCGCAGTTTCGTTTCCATAAATGGCCCTATGCCCCGGGACCCATATCAGGGTAATTTCGTATTCGCTGGAGATTGAAGCCATCTCTCTCCTACATTCATCTACGAGTTGAGAGCCGACCGAGGTAGAAGAGAGTGCTTGAATGGCAGCTTGGCTGTCTGTGAGAATGTTCACTCGCGTACCTGCTGTTGCATTCCTCTCAACATACCTAATCGCCTCCTTTATTGCAAATGTTTCAGCCTGGAATACGCTTGCATAGTCTGGTAGACGGTATGATAACTTCAGGTTATGCTGCTCAATGAAAAACCCCGCACCTACCCCGCACTCCATCCGTACGTGTAGACTGCTAGACCATCCTGTAATCTGACTTTTCCGCGAGTTCAGTCTCTACGGCTGGGGAATCTAGCCTGGATTACGCGGTTAACGTAAGACTTCAGCAGGTTGTAATCAGTGGGCAGCGCCTTAATCTCAGCTGGGATTCTACCAAGAATGGTGCTATGCCCCGTCGGCCTTTCTTTCCAGAACCCCAATGCACTGTTAGCTGCTGATTTTTCGATAAAAATATCTATTGGTAATAAATCGAGTAGTACGTTCAAGACATCCGTTGCGCAAGAACTCATTGCACCCGTTGCACCAGTAGCTGCTGACCTTTGAATTCTTTCCAGTTTCTTGACGACATAAACTTTGGTGAGAGCTGGCCACCATACCAGCGCCCTGTATGAGAGTATGGGTCGGACTATAGCTGTGTACATCCAGTGCACAATCTTTTGTTTTAGTCCCCATTTATTGCCTAACATTTTTTTTGTGGCGTAGAGAGCCACCGAGGCCTTCTTTAAACGTTCCTCGATGTTCAGTCTCCAATTAAGCTTTCGCTCCAGAATAACTGCAAGGTATTTCACCCTCTTTAACAGATCAAGTTCCGTCCCTCGGAGCTTAGGTTTAGTGAGGTAAGGTAGTTTTGTTTTGTTTGTGAAGAGCATTAGGTCCGTTTTCTCAGGGTTCACCCTAAGCGAACAGTTTATGGCCCAGGAGTCCACCTCTTGTAAAGCCCTCTCCGCAATTTCGCTGATAACCGGACAAAATTTTCCCGATACCAGTATTGCAACATCATCTGCATAAGCTACTACTTTGATTCCCCAGGAATCTAAATTTGTCAGTAGTTGGTTTAAAAGCATGAGCCACAGTAGCGGCGAAAGAACTCCTCCCTGGGGGGTGCCCTTCACCGCATATACGGTTCTATCCTGGGAACCTAGATTTGCATAAATTGCCCTGCTCCTTAGCAGCGACACTATCCATGAGCGGACGCAGTGATCAATTCTTGCTACCACCAGTGCCTCCTGTATTGATTCTATGCTGACATTATTGATGGCCCCTTCGATATCTATAAAGGACGCCATAGTAAATTGTTTATAGTACAGTGAACTCTCAATCGTGCGCACCACCTCGTGCAGGGCTGTCTCCGTTGATTTCCCTTTCAGGTACGCATGTTGTGAGTGTGAGCTACTCGCTCTCCATGGCCGTCTTCGGCAGCCAAGTGCGGGCCCTGGGTTTTCTAGGGATCTCCGTGGCCGGAGTAAGCTTGACCTTCAAGCCCTTCCAGGCGTTGCCGAGCTCGACTCACTTCTCCTGAACGGGCTTTCCGCTCCCTGTGACCTCGTCACCTAGCGCGATCTGGAGGTGATCCCTGGACACCTCACAGTACCGCTGTTTCGTCGGTGGTTCTTGCAGCTGGGGGGAGTCTTTCGTGTCTGCCCTTTTCCCACCTCACTCGTTTAACGGCTTCCGTTTTTGTCAGAGGTTTTGAGAGTTAAGGTGCTTCTTGTACTTTTCCACTACCTCCTTACACTTATGGCCGTCTTCCTCATGCTTGGTGTGCACCGTACCGGTAGCTGCATTTTTGGCAATATTTTCCAAAATGTAAACAGCCCGCTTGTACTTCGCCTTAAGAGTCACCCCCGAGGACTTCGTTGTGGGACCAATGCAGCCAAAGGCAACCTTTGCTCTGGTTGCGGGGCAGTATCAGGCCAGATGCCTGCTAAAGATGGGTGCAGTGTAGCACAATTGCCGCCAGGTTACCCAAGGATGCTCTGGTCTCTGCAGCAACTGCAGCTGATTCAGTCTGCTATCCTCGAAGCGTGGCTAGCAATAGCACGGTGAACGAAGACCGACCCTGTTGCTCAAAGGACCCCCAAATATTGCAAAGGCCCTCTGCGGAACTAACCACCACAAACTCCTCGGGTGGAAACCCTAAGGAGCGGCCGGGCTGCCCAGAAGGTAACGCAAAACTGAGGAACGAGGAACCCCCACTCTCACCCGATTTAATATCGTTTGGCCGATATTCCTGAAAAAAAATATTTTTTGGTTACACCGAAATGTGCACTCTTTATTCATAATCTTTAGACTAACTCGTTTACGTAAATCTTAGTGCTACTTATAGTATTGAGATGCGTCGGTCGTTATCTGTTTACTAGTATATAGCTATTTGGGTTATTATTATTTGTTTTAGTGATAGTGCATTTCTATTGTTATAATGTTTGTCCATAGCAGTTCGTGGTAAATCATGTTGAGACAAGTTCTGTTGTTTTGGTGTTGTGTATATTGTTCTCATACAAGGGTAAAGGACATATGGTTGTTAATCGGCATTTTTGTTTGTAAACAATAATTATGTATATATGTATGTGGTGTATACATTTATATTCATACATACATATTTATCTTTGTACTAACGTCGTTAACGCTTCTCCCTCTTAAAACGAAGCGTCCCCGCTATGGTGCTGCTACGAGTTGTTGAAGACAGTTCATTTCGATATCGTATAGTTCTTCAATTTGTCTTTGTCTGTGAAGCATTCTTCTATTTTCATAGTATCGGCTGATATGTACCATACCATAAGTGATGACTACTAAAGTAAGGAAACCCATTATGATAAAGAACATAAAATGTACTAGGTTTTCTTCAATAGGTATCTAAAATGTTGAGAGATTTTGGATATTGCTGAATTTGTAGATTGAGTTTGAGCAAAGGATGCGGAGTACTTCAAGTTTTTCGCTATGTTGATTGTGTATGATTTCTCTGAGTTGTCGTTGAGTATTGTAATATGCGATGGTTGTAGATTCATTAAAGTCTATTAATTTAGGGCCTGATATATGCATGTTGTTCCTAGTTACTTATATAATTTTTACATTTGGATATTCTTTGATATTTGTTACATTTTGCGATCTTAGGGTCTAAATTAATTTTACCATCCTTATGTGCTAAAGGATATACATTAAATAGGCTACATTTAGTTTCGAGGATAGGATATTTGTATATTGTTATAATTGCTTCTTGTACGTAACAGATATGAATGTCGGCATATTCTAATATGTTAATTATTGGAAGATCTAGTTTTTCGTGGCTTATTAAATCGTACACATCTTTCAAACATAATGTGCCAGAATAAAAATTATTAGTTTTCGCAAAGTTTATAGTGTTTGTTATTGATTGAAGTTCATTATAAACTTCTGATATAGCAATGTTTTCGGTTACTGTTTTGGGATCAAGGGTTTCGAGTATTCTTTCGAACTGTGAGTTACTTGTTCTTTGCTTGTTATTATTTTCTATTAGCATATTAAGTGAAGTTTTGATTTCTACAAGGTCATTTTGGTCTGGTGCGCCAGTGATAAACTTTAACACGGAGCCAAGAAAGTATAGTGATCTTTTGGGTCTATAAATATTTGGAATGAGTTGATTTTTCAGAGTTACTTTCGTATGGTGCTAGTATTTTTGAAAGTTAGATATGTGATACAAAAAAGCTGTATCCTGATAAAGGTAATTAGTTAAATCTATTATATTGTCGCAAAGTGCGATAGAGAAAAGTAAGTTAAACACTATTCCGTACATGCCTTTACTCTAATATTGTCCTTATGGATAATGACTGTTTTATTTGTCGTTACTGTTTCGCCGTTGTCTTTTTTTAATATGTGTCTCGCATATTTTTTTACGTTTATGTTCCGTCTATGAGTCTTTGAATATATTACGTCTCCTTCTTTGAAGTTCAGTTGTTTGCGATTGCGGCTGTGGTGTCGCAAAACTCTCTCTTGGTTTTGTTGAAGACGCTCTTTGATGTCAGGATACCCCATTTGATTGAAACACATGTCCTCGGGTTTCTCGTTGGTTACCGAATAGATAGTTTTGTTGTACTGTCGGACTGCTTCAAATATCTGTTCATCAGGTGCCGAACTGTGTTGGTGTGCCAAAACTTTTGCGAGTTCAATTATGGTGCTATGCGTCCGTTCAACTTGACCGTTTGTTGTTGAATGATAGGCTGGAGTTTTGGTATGCGTTATTTGTGGTCGCTTGGATATTTGTTGTGCACATATGCCAGTAAATGTTGACTTGTTATCAGTCATTTCAAACTTTGCGTTAGGGTATATTTGTGATAGTATCTCGTCGATGTATTTGTATGTGTCCTTCTTTGATGGTATTTGTTTAAATAGCAGATGTTTGCGTACTTGTCGGTTGAACTAACGTACATATTATTGCTCATAAAAAATAAGTCTTAGTGTATGGATTCGCTTACCTTGTTCTGTACTGGTGCTGAACTTATTGGTTGTTTATTTGGTCGGCGTCATATTTGTTTGTGAGGCAAATTTCACAGTCCTGTACTTCCTTTTTACAAGCGTCACGTATGTTCGGCCAGTAATATTTGAGCGAAATTTCCTGTGCGTTATTTTTGTAGTTTCTGTGAGCACGTCTGTGTGTGTCTTGTATGATTTGTTCTTGTTTCTCGGTTTCGGTGATGTCGTCAACCAATTTTTGCGCTAGTACAATCGATACGGTTGGAAATGTGTCGATAATGTCATTTTCGACGTAAAATAATATTTCCTCGTCTATTTGCAGGTCTAATTATATTTTTTAGTCTGTCTAGCAATTCAGTTTCAGTTAAGAAAAATCGTATGTCGGCTGCTAGAAAATATGTTTTGTGAGGATATTTCGATGGTATTCTGATCTGACTGTCTTACAATAATTTGATTTCTAAATGCGTTTAGTGGTTGCTTTACTCGTTTCAGTTTTTGTGTTGGGGAGCTTCGATGACATTTTTCCATCTTTTTAATTTTGTTTTGGGGTTTTTTCTGATATAGAGAATATTAAAGATTGATGGTCAGTTTAAATTGTTAAATCAGCTATACCATACAAGTATTTACTTAGTTTCTGTAGTGACCACACAATTGCGAGTAACTCTTTCTCATTCGTGGAGTAATTCTGTTCTGTTTCGCTGAGCGTTCGTGAAATAAATGATATGGGTTTTTGGTTTTAAGATAATACGGCCCCTTAAGCGTAATTACTAGCATCTGTGGTTAATTTGAAAGGTTTGTTAAAATTTGGTTGGAAGAGTTCAATTTGGGCCTGCAGTTCCTCTTTTATTTTGTTCACCGTTATCTCCTCTGAGGAACGTATTTAGTGGCTTGACTATGGCTGCGAAATTATGTATGAATTTTCGATAATAACTCGCAAGGCCTAGGAAGGATCTGAGTTCCTTAAGCGTTTGTGGGAATAGATAAATCTTTAATGGTTTGTATTTTTGAAGGATCAACTGTGATCCTGTTATATTTATTTATATGCCCTAAATATTCTACAGAGTCCTGGAAAAAGTGAGATTTTTCTTTGGAGATCTTCTTGTTGGCCTGGTGAAGCGCGTTTATGATTATGCGGATATGTTCGATATGTTCTTCAAGAGAGGAAGAATATATGAGAATATTGTCTATATAAACGTACGCGATATACATTTGAAAAATGGTTGGGGCATTTTTCAGGCCGAACGCCATACGAAGGAATTCGTACTTAGCTCCATTTACACTAAAGGCCGTTTTTTCCCTGTCAGATTTATTAATAAGGATCTGATGAAAGCCAGACTCTAAAACTAAAGTAGTAAATTCTGTATGATCATAGCCACATCAGGAATGGGGTATCTATCCGTGATAGTTTGAGCGTTTAGCTTCTGAAAGTTTACGACCATTCTGCGCTTAGATTTCCCTTGTTCATCAACACCTTTTTTAGCGACTGTCCAAATGGGAGAGTTGTACGGAATTTTGCTGGGTTGAATTATTTCAATTTTTAATTTATGTGTTAATGAAGTCATTATCCGACATAGGGTATGGATATTGCTTGTTCCAAATAGGATCTTCGGATTTCGTTCTAACGGTAGCTTGTATCGCGGTAGTATAAGGTAGCACTTCGTTCGTACCCGCGAAATGGGTATTTGGAGGTAGTCCTTGCCTCTGGCGGTCATAGCTGTTTCGTGGTGCGGAATGGTTTCTATTATAATTTGTGGATCTCGTGTATTTTTGTGACGGATCTATTTCCATTAGTTGGTGCTCTTGCCTGGGTGCAGTTAGTTTGTATTGCACCTGCACGTTAGGTCTGTACCTTTGTGGTTCCTCGTATCTTCTGCTTGGCGAAGCATTGTAATGTCTGTGGTTGTATTGCGAAAAATCGAACTGTAAGTTCACCTTGTCGTGATGTATAGTGCTTGCGATAACGTAAACGGTTTCTAAGTCCTTTGGACTGTGGCTATAGAGGGTACCGCTAGTGTATTTGCTGTTCAGACCGAGAATGAATGTCCTTACAGCTTCCTGGTTTGCGCATTCTTTCATGGCTGAGGGATTCCTGAGCTATCCATCTCAACTTTAGTGAGTGCAAGGTTAAGCGATTTACTAACTTCGCTATGGAACTCCGCCAACGTCCTTTTTCCATGATTTATTATTTTCATTGCTTCGCGCAACACATAAAGGGGTCTCTGGTCCGCATAGGTGTAATCGAGATGGTTAATTATGGAGTAAAATTTAACTTTGTGTCGTGGTTAATTAGAATATCGGCCGCCTCTCCTTGAATTTTGGAATGAACGATCGAGAGCGCCGTATAATACGTGGGTGTAGTAGCGTGATTCTTGATGTTTTCCATGTGTGTCCAGGCCCGTTTTCTCCACGATCTATAATGGTTCGTGTCGCCTCTGAATATTGAAAGCATTTTAAAAACTTCCAATTTAATTTGCTACGCATCAGTAATGTTTGGTGCACAGTCTTGGTATTGATCTGTGACTGTGACTGTGACTGTTGCGTTGGTTTCAAGAGAATTCATCCTCTCTTGGGTTTCAGTCAGGGTTGTTGTCAAGGCAGCTATTTGTGCCCTCAGGTTTGCTATCTCTTGTACGCTCATTTCTGCGTTCGATGATAAACGTGTTAAGTCAAAGATGTGTTGTCGCTTTTTTCGCGATTCTAGTTTTAAGTTTTAAGTTTTTTCTTTTTCATTACTTATTTATGCACTTTCTTCAAATGTTATTGCTGGAAATCTTATTTCCCGTGGAATTAGTTTTTTTTTATAATTTTCACATTTAATTATAAAAGTGGCTTAAAAACGATTGAGCCCCCAGTTAATATCGTTTGGTCGATATTTAAGAAAAAAAATATTTTTTGGTTACACCGAAATATGCACTCTTTATTCATAGTCTTCAGACTAACTCGTTTACATAAATCTTATTGCTACTTATATGAGATGCGTCGGTCGTTATCTGTTTACTAGTAGATAGCAATTTGGGTTATTATTGTTTGTTTTAGTGATAGTGCAGTAGGCCCACAGCGCCGTTAGTAATAAAAAGAAACACAACCTTTTTTTCCCATTTCAGAGTTGATACATCAGGACCTAGTGGCCATATGGACTGAGGTGTCAACTCAGATGGGAGTACAACAGGTTGTACTTGCCTCAACCTACCTTCCTGAAGACGGTGACGTGATGCCCACAAGGGAAGTAATTGCCCTAGAGGAGTACTAAAGGAGAGAGCGACTGAAATTTGTATTAGGCCGTGACGCCAACGACCATCACTTATTATGGGGTAGCTCCAACACTAACGCAAGAGGTGAGTTCTTTCTTGATTACTCTCTTAGTAGAAACGTACACTTTATAAACTGGGAAAATGAGCCGACATTTATTAATTACATTAGAGGCGAAGTCTTAGACCTGACTATATGCACGTCTTATATGTCCACATTTATCTCCAACTGGCATGTCTCAAATGAGGTGTCTATGTCGGACCATTAAGACCTAAGGTTCGACATAGAGGCCGAAAGGGAGACAATCCAGTTCTACAGAAACCTAAACAAAACAAATTGCGAACTCTTTCACTTACACAGTGTGACACTCAAAAATACCTGGGAAGTGATGTTATTATTATTGTAGGTCTTATCGAGTAGAACGATAATCCAATTTTGGAATTTGTCAAACACCCCCAAAATCTGGACTTTTGCGCACTTCTTAGCCCATATCTTAGCTAAATAACAACTGATTCTAAAACGGTTTAAGAAAGAAGAAGCTCAGTCCTTTTGAAAGATATATAGACGTCTTAATAAAGCTGAAGAAATTTACTTGTTTTTGCACAAACAACTTAAATTTTGCTACCCTTTTTCTTTTTTTTTTGATTTTGGCGATATTTTCACACACTATTTTATAAAAACACAAAATGAGTTTTGATTTGATTCAAAGAGTACGTTTAATACCGAGTTCAACGAATGTTTCTTTAAAAAAATCGGCCAAAAAGTGACTGAGTTATTTTACTTTTTATAAGAACGGAATTTTGCAAAAATTTACAACGAACTTAATTTACTAATAAATATTATTAAAAGACAATGTATAGATCAAAAGTGCTTCTTTGACCGTTTTTTCTTTAGGTAAGCATCGTCAGTTTCGCGTTGTACTGGCCAGCAATATTCTGCCATCATATTTATTTTGTTTTTTCCTTCGAAACGTTTTTCGATTGTAGCCATTTCTTGGTGGAAGTGTTCGCCTTGTTCATCACTGAACTGGCCCAGATTATGTGGGAAGAAGTCCAAATGCGAATGCAAGAAATTAATTTTTATCGACATGTTGCAACCCATCGTCGGTTCTGTTGTACCCAAGGAAATTATCACATAGCGCTACAAAACTCTTCCATGCACGTTTCTCAACACAGCTTATTTTGTTCATAAAGGTAACGTCGCTCATAATTTTGCGAATTTAAAGTCCAAAGAAAATACCTATATACACATATTATAAAAAAAAAATAAAAAACAAGTAGGTATGAAAACAAATCATAAAATACCGCCTTTTATTTAAGCTTCACTGGGAAGACAGTTTTAAGATGAAGAAAAGCTTCGCTATTAACATCCAATTTCTTTACAAATTGTTTCATGTATCCCAGCTTAAAGTGTAGTGGTGGAAAGATAACATCCTCAGATTTTACCAATGGGAGGCTTAAAACGTTTTTCCTACCTATCTGATGTGACTCTCGAGATGGCCATCCTTTGCGATCATAGCGATTGAATGCCCGACTATCCCTTTCACAAAGGTAGCAAGGATATTTTGTGTAGCCACCTTGCATGCCAAATAAAATTGTCAACACTTTTAAGTCAGCGATGACTTTCCATTTATGCGTGGCATAGTCGATCAACCGTAAAATTGTTTCCATCATTTCATACGTTTCTTTCTTGTTAACCCCATACGCGATTGGAACTGATGATAAGAGATTTTCATTGTGTAATAACACAGCTTTTATACCTAAGGGTGACATTACAGACTTCATTAAAGGAACACGAATGTAATTTTTATTTAGGGTACATACTTTTACACGATCCGAAAATAATTTGGGTAAATTTACACAATGTACTAGATCACAGTCATTGCCATCAGTTTTAAAACTTTCTCTAAGTATCAAAGTGCGGTCGCTTTTTCTACCCGATGTTATTTGAAAATATTTTTCCACTAAATTCCACTGCCTTAGTCGTGAACCGAGGACTTCAGATTCTCGTTTCGATAAATGCAAATCACGCACGAGATCGGCGAAATCAGAATTTCAAACCAAATGCCTTTCCGTTGATTTTGATTTACAAGGAAGGAATTCTTACTCTACTAAATATGTTTCACCAGCATCAATTGACTCACTTTTTGTAGGCACTTCGGCATTTAAGTATTTTGGTTTTGTAACCGTAACAACATTCCTATACTTTACGTTTTCCGCGATTTAAAATTGTGACCTGAAACGTTTTTTTTGCAAAAATAGCAATCGTCTTGTTTATGATATGCCTGATGATGCCAAGTCATAGGCACAAAAAAGGGCAAAGTAATTGATTTTTGAACAATCTGGTTCAAACCAGCGACTTGCACTATAAAACCTTTCGAAAATCTTGTTATATAATTTTACAACACCAATATAATTTTTAAAATCACGCCGATGACTTGTAACCGTAAATTAGCCATAAATGTAGCAAAACTTATTACGCTTGTCGTAAATTTTAGTTTTACTTTACCACGATTTTTAACCAATTTAACAGCAAACACAACAAAAGATAAACAACACGTGCACTTCAGTATAACGGAAATTTATAAAGACTTCAAAATTGAGTAAAAACTCAAAAATTAAGTGGTAATTTCCTTGGAACAACAGAAGCAAAGTTTTGCAAAAATTTCGTTCTTATAAAAAGTAAAATAACTCAGTCACTTTTTGGCCGATTTTTAAAAGAAACATTTGTTGAACTCGGTATTAAACGTACTCTTTGAATCTAATCAAAACTTAGTTTGTGTTTCTATAAAATAGTGTGTGAAAATATCGCCAAAGTCAAAAAAAGAAGAAAAAGGGTAGCAAAATTTAAGTTTGTTGTGCAAAAACAAGTAAATTTCTTCAGCTTTATTAAGACGTCTATATATCTTTCAAAAGTTCTGAGTTTCTTTTCTGTTTTCTTCCTTAAACCGTTCTTAGAATGAAAATCGGTTGTTAATTAGCTGAGATATGGGCTAAGAAGTGCGCAAACGCATGAAAAATCGGGTTTTTAAGGTTAAGGAAAATAACATCACTTCCCAGGTATTTCGACTTCATTCTTTTTTGTAGCACTGTGTTATCTATTGCACAAGAGGCTAATACGGCCTCGGCGGACATAATGTCTACTCACGATCTGGAAATTGAATCAATAAAGCTTTATAATAATCTAACATCAGCCTTTGAAGTGAGGTGAACAGAGAAGATTAACAAATCTCAAAGAGACGTCCCATGGTGGAACGGCAATCTCAAAAATCTTCGACAAAAGGCTCGAAAGCAATTCAATAGGGCTAAACGGACTGGTGAATGGTCCACTTACAAAACAGCCCTCACTACTTATAACAGAGAGCTAAGAGAGTCCAAAAGGGCCACATGGCGTAAGCACTGTGAGAGTATCTGCACCCTTCCTGTTGACAGCGTCTGCCGAAAGCACTTAGACTGGATCATACAAATGGCTTATGCACACTAAGGAAACCTGATGGAACCTACACAGCTGACCCTGAGGAGACCAACCGGCTCCTAATGGAAACCCACTTCCAGGATGTATTATACAAGGCCATAATCCTACTGTCACCACTGTTGCTACAGTGTGTGCCAACAAAAGGACAAGAGGTCTTGCGAGAAGAATTGTCAACTGTGACAGGGTACGGTGGGCCATTTAAACGTTGAGTGCATACAAATCCCTTGGTCCAGATGGTATCTACCCATGTCTGCTTCAGCGGGCTCCGAAATCCATATCTGGAACCCTTGTCGAATACTGAGGGCGAGATTGCTTCTTACGTATATACCTTCACCTTTGAAAGAGGTGAGAGTAGTATTCATACCCAAAGCCGGAAAAAATTCCAATCAATTTCCAAAGGCATTTAGTCTTATAAGCCTAAGTTCCTTTGTGATAAAGACACTGGATAAACTTATTGACTTTTACATCAGGGACACCTATCTAAAGGTTAAACAACTCTGTGAAAGTCAACATGCATATCAAGCCGGGAAGTCTACTATGACTGCCATACACGACCTAACTCAAGTGCTTGACATAGCCCTGTGTGCATTCCGACATATATCAGGTGCCTTTGACAATACAAGTTATGAGGCAAGCTACGCATGATTGACAGGGAAGGATATCCTGAAGCTTATAACCAATTGGGTAATAAGCATTCTGAAATCCAGAACCATAATGGCTGAACTAGGTGGAAGTATACTTCGGGTAACGGCCACTCGTGGCTGCCCTGAAGGGGGTGTTCTCTCACCTTTATTGTGGACACTCGTTGTCGATGAACTCTTAGAGAAGCTTAAAGGAAAAGGATTTAATGCCCACGGCTATGATGACGACCTTGTAATCTATATTGTGGGCTGGGATGAAGAGACATTAAGCTCCAGGCTTCAATCTGCCCTAAATCTGACGCTCAAATGGTGCTCTGAGAAAGGGTTGTCTATCAATCCAACAAAGTTAACCATCATCCCATTCACCAAAATAAGGAAGGTGAAGCTAACTTAACCAATGTTGGGAGGTACGGAGATCGAATTCTCAAAAGAGGTGAAATAATTAGGGATCACACTAGATAGCATTCTATGCTTTTCAAAGACTACACGGCAAAACCTGGAGAATCTCCCCGAAACTCACATACTGGTCATTTAACACGGTGATAAAGCCAATTATTACCTACGCAGCACTAGTATGGTGGCCTAAGACAAAATGGTGAGCTCCGGCGGTACTCTCCGCAAACTCCATCGCCTCGTCTGTGTGGCCATTACGGGGCCATGCGCACGTGTCCAACAGGAGCACTTGGCATCATCTCGGACATCCCACCATGGGCCATACTCATTGAGAAAGAGGCTTGTCAGGGCGCTCTGAGACTGTATAATCTTAATCGTCTGAAAAGTGAGACTTCATGGGGCGTTTGGGTGTTCTACAACCACTCAGTGCCGATCCATAATCAAACTCACATACACTCTGTTGCCAAAACTATCCTTTACCAAGGCCTACAAAGTCACAATACTTGAAAGGGATACATGTAAAGAGATGGTGAAAGCAATCAATAAAGGATCACAGGTGTGGTACACTGACGGATCCAAATTTATCAATGGGAGCACCGGGGCCGGGGTGTTCGGACCAAGATTTAAAAAAAGTGTCCCAAGTGCGGTGTGGATGGTAAGGAAAGAGCGGACTACCTGGCAAAAAAAGGGGCCCAACAGAGCTTCTGCGGTCCTCAGCCGGTCTGCGGTCCTTCTAAGGGATACACAGCAGAACTTTTAAGAAGATGGGAGGACTCAAGAATCGCAGCCCAGTGGCGATCGTCAAAGGGTAATAGACAATCTAAGAGGTGCATAAGTCCATCCCGTGAAGCCTATAGAAAATTTCTCATTCTCAGCAGAGAGGGTATTAGAACTCTCACCGGGTACTCAACAGGCCACTGTAGGCTGAGATACCATCTTCACAAAATAGGACTATCGGAGGTTCCAGACTGTAGGTTTTGTGGCTTAGTGGCGGAGGCCTCTGAGCATATACTGTGTGATGCCCGAGTATAAGTAGACTCAGGCTAATACACTTTGGAGAGCGACTGTTATATCCATCCATAATATGGACAATCACACCCTCCAAAGTGCTTAGTTTCATAAATAGCCTAAAGATGGAGTGACAACTTAAAGGGTTAGCACAATAGATCTTTTTAGGTCGCAGCGCTACCAAGCCCTGATAATAATAATAATAATAATACCCATAATGCAAAATACCCAGTTGGGTTGGATCGTATCTGGAGTTCTCAATTCGCATTCCCCCCTTTCGAGCCACCATCACTCACGAATTCATTGCTGGATGCACTATAGGAAAAACTCTGGGAAATAGAGGACTACGGATTTAAACTTTCGTCGAGGGGCATTGAAACGGAGCATGAGTGTGAAAAAGATTTTCGCCAGAATACTACGCACTGTTCGCTCACCAAGAAATTTGTTGTATGCCTTCGTTGTTGCTCGTGGAAGATTTTTCGCATTGGATAAAAGGTTGCAAAACAATCATACGATGCAGCAAGATTATTTGACATTAATGCGAGAATATGTTGAGCTACAACACATGGTGCCAATTAACGCAAGTGACATTGCAGCGAAGGTGGGTACCTACATTCCCCACCACTGTGTTGTTAAGGTGGATAGTTCAACAACTAAACTACGAGTAGTATTTTACGCTTCATGCCGTACGTCAAATGGAAGAGAACTAAACAATATTCTACACGTTGGGCCTAAGCTGCAAGACGATATAGTTAAGATTCTTCTGCGCTTTTGATCACATCGCTTCGTCTTAATAGCCGATAAAGCCAAAATGTATCGGCAAATCATCGTTGATTGTCGCGATAAGAAATGGCAATGTATATTGTGGCGCTCCTTTCTTAGCAGTTCGTTGTTTACAACAATGCGCCTTCGACAATAGGGAAATCTATCCTGTTGAAGCTCAAATCACGTTTCGAGATTTCTATGTGGACAATTTAATGACTGGAAGGTTCACTGTTAAAGAAGTTCTCACGATAAAGTCTTAAGTTACCGCATTACTATCTTCCGGAGGCTTCCCGCTTCGGAAGTTCTCCTCTCACTGCAGCGCAATCATCGCAGACGTACCCAGCACAGACATTGAAAAAATCATCACAGTCGATGACATAACTTATATAAAGGCTCTTGGATTGAAGTGGGCACCCACAAGCAATCATTACCCCTTCGCTTACAACTCTTTGCAGCTAACAGCACCAAATGCGACCAAACGCAAGATATATTAGCACAAGTGGCAAGTTTCTTCGATCCCTTGGGTATACTTAACCCTCTCGTCGTCAAATGTAAAATTTTGATGCAACGCCTTTCACCATTTTTCTACCCGAGCGTACTTGTATACAAGGGTATTATAACTTTGTTCGCATAACGGTTGTTTGTGACAGCAAAAAATAATCGAGATAGATATAGACATATATATACCAAAATTATTAGAATGAAAAGAGGAATCGATTTAGCCCTGACTGTCTGTCCGTGGTTACAATAACTTGAGTAAAAATTGAGATATGGTACATATATTTCTCTTTGGACAGGGTAGGTTGGTATTGAAATTGGTCAAGATTGGTTAATAACTAGGCCCACCATGGAAGGTTTTGAAAAATGCAAAAACTCAGTTTTTTCGGTATCTATTACAGAAAATTGAGTGAGATTTGGTATTTGGAGTGATTTTGAACAAAGAAACCGTTAGTTATCGTCACAAAATTTGGTGGACATATTTTCCTTGATACCGCTATTATTACTTCATTTTTTCGGTATCTATTAAAACAAATTGAATGAAATTCGGTGTTTGGAGCGATTTTGAACTAAGAAATTAGGTATTTATGAAATTTCAAAAAATGGGCGTTACCACGCCTACTTAGAAAAAAATTCCTGTATCTCAATAACGGTGTTAGGCATCGTCAGAAAATTTGGTGAACAAATTTTCCTCAATATCGCTGTTATCATCGTTAAAAAATTTTGAAACCGGACCATAACCTCGCCCACCTCCCATATAGCGGAAATTTTTTAAAAATGCAAAAATTTCGTTTTATCTTTATTCTATTTTATTGGAACATATTGATTAAAATCTTATATTTAGAGAGTTAGTTAATTAAGCAGCTTGATTTTTATGAAATTTTGAAAAATGCGACCACTTAAAAACAAAGAGCTGTAGGTATCTCAATAACGATGTAAGGTATCGTCACAAAACTTGGTGAACATATTGTCCTTGATATCCTAGCATCACTGTCAATAATTTTTGAAATCGGACTATAAGCACGCCCAACTTCCATATAACGGAAATTTTGAAAAAATGCAAAAAACTTGGTTTTTCAGTATTTATTGGAACAAATTGAGTTAAGTTTAATACCAGCAATTTGAAACAAAGAAACTGGAATTTTATGAAATTATGGGCACCGATCATACAAAAATACATCGCGAGGGTATACTAAAATCGGATATGTAAGGTACCTATCGATTCGTCGTCACCGCAACAGTAATGGTTAGAAGCCAGCTTCCAAGAGGGGAGAATGTTCGAGCATTGAGCTCTAACAACTTGGGCCCTCGCTACCCCTTCGCACTTTCATTTCTGCAGGACCGCCACGGTCTGTTGTTTTTCTCTAAATGCAATGCACATCATTGTTGTTCGCTAATGCACCGCTAATCAGCAGCTAATACAAGAGTGCGTGCATAAAAAATGTAGTTTTCATACCCTCGTTACCCACAAACACTCATCGCAGTTGCTGTAAATTCTTCGCTACAAAAACAACCATACGCATCGTTCGACACCACGCAATTGCTTCATCACTTTTCCACCCGTTATTCGTAGTTGTAACATTTGAGCATAAGTAATTAGTTTATAGAAATATTCGTACAGTCCATTTGAGGAGGTCGTGTACACACCACATAATTTGAACAATACATTTTTTGGCATTTGATAGCCAGTAAAAGCTATGTCTTGGCTCGTCCAAAAGTGGAATTTCATAAATTTTTATTCAATCTTATACATTTGGTAAAATAACAATAAAAAATACACTTATATGTTTACAATTATTCAATGTTTTTTTCAGATGAATTATTATGTAAATTAAGACGTTCATCCCTCATAAGTGAGTTTTTTAAAATTCCATACTTTTTTTGTGATTCCTCATGTGTCAAAGTTAAACGTTGTTGCACCATTCGCTTATGCATAGCAATGGAATTAGCTTGTTCAACAAGTTTCTCATAGTTATAGTTATCAAATTTGTCCTCAAACTTATTTAAAAATCGGTTTAATGATTTGAATTCGGTGGTAAGCTGAAATTACGATTCATTAGCGACGCAATATAAAATCTATTTTATCCTAACAAATAACTCTTACATCTTCGTAGTGAAGTTGAAGGTCACTTAATACCTCCACATACCGCTTTTTAAGGTCGTTAAGGCAAGCGTTGTATGTCACTAATGATTCCTTATGTGATAAACATCTGCCTTTATATGGAACCAAATATGCCGCCAGAAAATCAGCTGATTTGGTTTGCATTTTCAATTTAAACGCTTCTTCTTCAGCAGCCTAAAAGAATTAAAGTTTTTCATATTAAAAACATTAAAACCATAATATACATATATAACGATAATTTAGGGTAAATCCTGACTGTCTGACCGTGCTTACAATAACTTAAGTAAAAATTGAGATATCGTACATAGATTTCTCTTTGGACAGGGTAGGTTGGTATTGAAATTGGTCAAGATTGGTTAATAACTACGCCCACCTTGGAAGGTTTTGAAAAATGCAAAAACTCAGTTTTTTCGGTATCTATTACAGCAAATTGAGTGAGATTTGTTATTTGGAGTGATTTTGAACAAAGAAATTAGGTATTTATGAAATTTTGAAAAATGGGCGTTGCCACGCCCACTTATGAAAATGATCTTTATCTCAATAACCGTTAGTTATCGTCACAAAATTTGGTGGACATATTTTCCTTGATACCGCTATTATTACTTCATTTTTTCGGTATCTATTAAAACAAATTGAATGAAATTCGGTGTTTGGAGCGATTTTGAACTAAGAAATATGAAATTTCAATAAATGGGCGTTACCACGCCTACTTCGGAAAAAATTCCTGTATCTCAATAACAGTGTTAGGTATCGTCAGAAAATTTGGTGAACAAATTTCCCTCAATATCGCTGTTATCATCGTTAAAAAATTTTGAAACCCGACCATAACCTCGCCCACCTCCCATATAGCGGAAATTTTTTAAAAATGCAAAAATTTCGTTTTATCTTTATTCTATTCTATTGGAACATATTGACTAAAATTTTATATTTAGAGAGATAGCTAATTAAGCAACTTGATTTTTATGAAATTTTGAAAAAATGGGCGTTACCACGCCCACTTATAAACAAAGAGCTGTAGGTATCTCAATAACGATGTAAGGTATCGTCACAAAATTTGGTGAACATATTGTCCTTGATATCCTAGCATCACTGTCAATAATTTTTGAAATCGGACTATAAGCACGCCCAACTTCCATATAACGGACATTTTGAAAAATGCAAAAAACCTGGTTTTTCAGTATTTATTGGAACAAATTGAGTTAAGTTTAATACCAGCAATTTGAAACAAAGAAACTGGAATTTTATGAAATTATGGGCACCGATCATACAAAAATACATCGCGAGGGTATACTAAAATCGGATATGTAAGGTACCTATCGATTCGTCGTCACCGCAACAGTAATGGTTAGAAGCGAGCTTCCAAGAGGGAAGAATAATAATAATAATAATCCCAACGGTTTTATCCCTCCATACCCGCCCGACCGACGCGAGGAGCGCATCCGCAGGACGCACGGATATATAAAAAAAAAAATTTTTTTTCATATATGTTGCGACGAGTCATGAAAGGCAGAGGTTTGTTAAGTGCCGAGATCTAAAACTGTTCAGCTAGAGAACAAATGCTCATCAGCTGATCGAATAGTAATATATGTATATGTATGTATGTATTAATTATTGAGAGGATTGAGTATAGTTTTCTTTATGTAAAAAAGTGTGTCTGAAATATCAAAAGAACCGGAGTGAGTGTTAAAATCCTGACACAAACTACGGAGTGGCTCATTTAACTCAAAATTACTTTTACATGGCTTCAGAAAGAGAGGCCGGAAATGTCTTGAAATTCTGGAGGGAACGTTTAGTTTTATTTCGCTAAGAAGAGATGGGCTAGAGATCAAGCCTGTCAGTAACTTGACCAAAAATACAATGCCTAGCATTTCTCTGCGACTAGCAAGTGTAGGAAGATTAATGAGTTTTAAACGACTTATATATGGCGGCAGGTTGTACTGAGAATCCCAACGAAAATTCCTTAAAGCAAAAAGCAGAAATTGTTTTTGTATTGACTCTATTCTGTCGGAATGAATTTGATAGCGCGGGTTCCAAACAACAGATCCATATTCCAGTATGGGCCTCACAAACGTTGTGAACAGAGCCTTCGTGATGTAAGGGTCATTGAATTCTTTTGACCACCGTTTTACAAATGCAAAAACACCCTTGGCTTTGTTAACTGTAACATTTATGTGAAGATTAAAAATAAATTTCGGGTCCATTGTAATTTCAAGATCAACAAAGTTAAACACTTGTACGAGGTTATGGTTTCATATTTCATAAGAAGCTGGTTGAACTGCTCTGCGAGAAAAGCACATTACTTTACATTTTTTAAGGTTTAGTGGCATGTAATTTAATTCACACCAGTTAGTCATGCTATTTAAATCCGTTTGTAGTAAGGACCTTTCCTCAACAGAATGATACGATCTAAAAAGCTTTACATCATCAGCATACAATAAAATTTTTGAATAATTTATTACAGAAGGTAAGTCATTTATAAAAAGTAAAAACAGAATCGGACCAAGGTGACTTCCTTGCGGGACCCCTGAAGAAACATGAATGATGTTTGAGGAACTATTTTTAAAAAGAACTCGTTGTGTTATGTCAATGAGGTAAGAAGACATCCAACGAAGGAGATTAGGTTGAAAACCAAGGAGATCGAGTTTATGGATCTGTAAAGGGTGACTTACTCTGTCGAATGCTTTACTAAAATCAGTGTATATAACATCAGTGTGCATAAATTCTCTGAATCCATTTGAAACATGAGTTGTGAACTCAAGCAAGTTTGTAACGATAGATTTACCCTTAGAGAACCCGTGTTGTGTGCTAGAAATTGTAAAGGATATGGAATACGTTAAATGGTCAACAACAATAGCTTCGAATAATTTAGGAATAGCAGAAAGCTTAGCTATACCGCGGTAATTTTCTATAGAGGACCTACTCCCGGTCTTATAAAGGGGTATAATGAATGATTCTTTCCAAGCTGAAGGGAAAATCCCAATCTTAAGAGAAAGATTAAATAAATTAGTTAAGGGCAAATAAATATGTTTCGCACAGTTTATGAGGAAACACGTTGGGATCGAATCGCGGCAGCCTTAAATGATTCTTTTAAGTTACTCAAATAATAAAATACTTGCTCGGAAGATATCTGCGGAATAATAGCAGAGGTGAGGGAACAGAGTTTATAAGGATAATGTTTGCTCAGAGGCGAGTTAATGGAGTAATTTGACCTAACGAATTGGGCAAACATGTTGGAAATTGATTGGGAGTCACAAGAAACGGTATTTTGATATTTCATAGCAGACGGAAAACTAGTCACTCTGCGCCTAGAGTTAACGAAGTCATAAAATGATTCATGATTCTTATTTTTTAAATTTTTTAGTTCTTTAGTAAACCAAGGTTGTGATTGCTCCTTTTGTACTCAAACCGGTTTTGGTACAAACTTTTGAAATAAGCTTAATATAGTGTTATTAAAATGCATCATCTTTATACGTCGGCCATGATAATTTTGATAATTCTCGATTTAATTTCTTGAAATTGGCTTTCGCGAAAATAAAACGAGCGTTTGAGCTACTTGATTTATCTATATTATTTCCAAAATCACCAATAACTTCATAATTTACCTCAATTGCAGGGTGATAAGAGTCCTCTGGAATAACCAAGGGTTCGCACATCTTCATAGATAACTTAGATACGTCATCAACAAAAACAAGATCCAGAATGGTGCCAAAATTGTTTGGAGTTAAATTGATCTGATTTAGACAGAGCTCAGCCATATCTTCTAAGAACACATTGTATCTATCCTTTGAAGTTATTGGAACGATAAAGTTGTCTATAAGAGTCCATGATATGCCTGGCATATTGAAGTCACCAAGTACAATCATCGAGTCATGTGCAGTAATCATTGAACTTTAAGATCTAAGTAACGCAATATGTTGAGAATAAACCGATAAGTCAGAGTTAGGAGGGATGTAGCAAGCAGCTAAATAAAAGAAACCATTTCCTACCATATGTAACTCGTATTGCTTTAAATTCGATTGACTCGATGAGGGGGATATTAACATCTTCGGATGGTATTGAAGAATGAACTGCAAAAAGAACACCCCCACCGATTCTGTCCTTACGGTCATTTCTATAAATTTGATATTGATTAGGAAGGATCTCTGAATTAAAAATATGTGGTTTAAGCCAGGTTTCAGTAAAGCAAATTACGTTATAGTCACAGTATAAGCCTTTTAAATATAAATCGTTCAATTTAGTATTTAAACCTCTAACGTTTTGGTAGAAATTACTTAAAGTAGAATTTAAAATTAGTTTTTAGGCTCAGTGTCACGATTAGGAATTGAAGCTAAGTTATTTATTATATTTTTATTTTTATGTGGCTTGTATTCAAATTCGCGAACAAATGCCCCGGTTGGCCAAAAATAATTGTTAAGCAAAGTATCAAAAACTTCAGGTGCCACATCATTTTTAAAAGATGATACGTTACGTTCGTATTTAAAATTAAATTTTCGGATAGCTAAGGTTTCTACCTACATTTTGATGAAATGTAAAACTCTATATCATCAGAAAAAGTGTCCTTAGCAAATCTAGAAACAAAAATCGATTTTCTCAAAGGAACCACAACCAGCTTCTTTGCAGTGCAGTCAGCCTCACCCAATGGTGCTACAGTTTTTGCAACAATAGGAGCAGATTGGGATGGTGGAAGCGATTGAGGCGGTGATGGACCCACCTCAGATGAAGATGCCTGTAAGTTCTCATGATCATAATTGCTTTTATTAGAGGAAGAAGCGCGAGTGCAGATAGCTCTTGATGAAGTTGAAGAAGACGGGCCCTGAGGCGGAGGGACAGGAGACAAAAGATTAATTAGCTCAATTTGTTGGGGTTGAGGCGAAATATTTTTTTGAAGTAATGTAAGAGCAGCCACAATACTTTCCTTGGGTGGACTGTGTGTCCGTTTGCGTTTGGTCTCTCTTACAGGTTGCGAAGTTTGTTTATCTAGGCACTTAAATGATTTAAACACGTTTTCATAACGATTCAATTTATCATTAAGTGCCCGAAGGTTTTGCCGATTTCGAAAAATCCATTTCTGGTTTCTCTAAAAAATTGGAAAAGTTCAACCTCAGTTGATCTGCATTTTAAACAAGACCAACGAATGCCTCTTCCTTCATTTATTAAGTCTAGGACTCTACCAGTCAATCCGGCACATTTTATACGAGCAATGCCATCGCACAACCAGCATGCAACAGAGCGTTGCTCATTATCGCTTTTATTTTTGCAGTTGTCAAAAATGCAAGACATAATTTAAACAGTAAAATTCAATATGAGTAAAAACTAAAATTGTATAAATAAATCAAAGAAGAAAGCAGTTTGTAAGGTAGGGCAAGTTTTATAATTATTTAAGGTTTGAGAGCTATTTATGCAACGAACAGTTTTAGATGCACAGTAATAGACACCTAAAAAATTAAACGCAAACAGCTGTTTAAAGAATGAGAATCAAAAAATTCAAAACTAAATTAAAGTGTATAAAATCAATGCAAAAAATGCTCAACAAATATTATACTTAGCTTTAAATGCGCACAGATAAATCTCCAAAACTTTTATCACTAAATTATTAATTTATATACAAAGAAATAATGAAATTTCAATATAAAAAAGTAGCACAGAGAAAACACAACTATACAGCTTGACGTTTGCTGTGATATGTTCGAGCATTGAGCTCTAACAACTTGGGCCCTCGCTACCCCTTCGCACTTTCGCTTCTGCAGGACCGCCACGGTCTGTTGTTTTTCTCTAAATGCAATGCACATCATTGTTGTTCGCTAATGCACCGCTAATCAGCAGCTAATACAAGAGTGCGTGCATAAAAAATGTAGTTTTCGCACCGTCGTTACCCACAAACACTCATCGCAGTTGCTGTAAATTCTTCGCTACAAAAACAACCATACGCATCGTTCGACACCACGCAATTGCTTCATCACTTTTCCACCCGTTATTCGTAGTTGTAACATTTGAGCATTAGTAATTAGTTTATAGAAATATTAGTACAGTCCATTTAAGGAGGTCGTATTGTACACACCACATAATTTGAACAATACATTTTTTTTGGCATTTGATAGCCAGTAAAAACTATTACTTGGCTCGTCCAAAAGTGAAATTTCATAAATTTTTATTCAATCTTATACATTTGGTAAAATAACAATAAAAAATATACTTATATGTTTACAATTATTCAATGTTTTTTTCAGATGAATTATTATGTAAATTAAGACGTTCATCCCTCATAAGTGAGTTTTTTAAAATTCCATATTTTTTTTGTGATTCCTCATGTGTCAAAGTTAAACGTTGTTGCACCATTCGCTTATGCATAGCAATGGAATTAGCTTGTTCAACAAGTTTCTCATAGTTATAGTTATCAAATTTGTCCTCAAACTTATTTAAAAATCGGTTTAATGATTTGAATTCGGTGGTAAGTTGAATAAATATAAAATGTATTTTATCCTAACAAATAACTCTTACATCTGATTGATTGATAACACAGGCCTACAAATTTTGAAAAAGTTCTTTCCCTGGGACTAGGGTATTTTTCTAAGCGTTTCCATACGCAGCGTTTGACGCGGCATCAGATTTGCTCCATTGGATGTAATTTTGGAACAATTTTTTACTATATTTGCCATGAATTCTCGTCAAAAATATTTTTTTACAAACCCGAATATGTCATTTGAAAATAAAATAATTCCCTTTGCTCATAAAACCATTTTTAAAGTATGATATTCTGAGATATTTCCCCTTGAGGCATATTACTTTTTCCTCTTTTAAACACCCTTCAAAGATACAAATTGAAAATAATCTTTAAACTGCATTCCTTTTTCAAAATAGAATTAAATAAATTAAAATATTTATAATAAAACAAAGTTAAATTATAAGGTTGTCCACGCCAGTTGCGAAAACATTAATAGTAATAATTCTTTTTTTAATAGAATAAAGGTTAAGTAAAACACGCGTGTTAAATTATTAATATTCAGAATTTTAAGCGCAAGATTTTATTACAATGATATTCAGTTTTATATTAGATGGTTGACAACAAAATAAAAACAAGCAATTCATTGTGCAAAATAATATTAACAAGAGGTTTAAACTAAAAAATAATATTAAACACTAATAAGAAGGTTAAGGTATGCAATAATATTGAACAACGCCATTAAGGTTACCAGGATTTCTGATTATTTAGTTACAATCTTTGCTAGTGTCCGACAACAAAGCACATATTAATATTTTCTTTTCATTACGCTCTGCACTTTGCTGGAAGCAGAAAATAATTATAAACATATAACTAGTCTGGAGATGAACGAGAACAAGACGAAGTATCTCTCCTCCTCGACTGGGAAGTCACATCAGTGCTGACAGTTGTAACATTAAAAAATAGAGGACTTCGTTAAATTAGAAACCAGCATTAACATTAACAGCCTTGAATTTCTCTTGCCAAAATGTTCTACTTTGTGTAGGCAGTAGACGGGCAAAAATCACACTCTATTGTACGGCGTAGAAGCATTTGATGAGAGTGGTCTTGGAGTGTCCGAGAGAAAGATTCTCCGAAAGATTTTAAGGGCTTTACGCCTTTTCGATGGCGAATACCGCAGAAGATGTAATGATGAGCTGTAGGAGCTTTACAATGATATATGTTATTACAGCGGCGTAAGATCCAGCGGTTTTGCTGTCTAGGTCATGTCATTCGAATGGATGAAAGCGCATTAACCTTGAAAGTATTCGAGGTTGGACTCACTGGCGGTGTCAGAGGAAAACGGAGGAAAAAACACCCGATAGAAGACTTGGGTACCTTTGGTATATCCGAATGTCGCCTATATGGTTATACTCGTAAAGCCAATTAAGTAAGTACGCAGTGTTTTGTGAGTGTAAAAGTTAGGGTGGTTTAAGGATTTATGGATTTTAAAATCAGTTTATTTGAGTTTTGAGCTAATTTTATTCGAAGTGATTTGATGTTGAATTAGTTTTAGGTTACGTATTTTGTTTTATTATATGTATTACTTTTTATTTCATTATAGTAAACTTTTTTATGATATTTAATATTATTTTCTTTTAATTAATTGTATATATTTTATTTTATTTTATTTTATTTTGAATAACAAAACAGTTTTATAAAGATCTTCACATACATACATTCATAACCTGAATAACGAAGCATAAAATATACTTAAAATTTACATTTACTCAAATTGTAATATCCAAGAATAAGCTCGGCTAATAAAAAAATCTGCTTCTGTATTGATAAAAGTGAAAGCTCATCCCAGAGTCCGAAAAATATCATCAGCCTTAAAATAGTACGCCCAATTTTTAGTTTCCGTGTTAATTAACTCGCTGTGTTGGTTTTCAGTCAAATAGAGACGTTGCTTAAACTTAGTTTTTAAGCGCATTATTAATTTAAAATTAAGTTTAAATAATCAGCTGTTAAGCTGCCTGCTGAAGTAATTTTAATTTGCATAAGCTATATAAGTTTTATTTGGGCCCAGGGCTTTATTGAAGAAATATTTTCGTTGTTTTTGTACATATATGTTAACACGAGCAGTGGTATAAGTGCGCAAGCAGCTAAGGTTGTGTAATCAATCGAACTAATTGGATTAACGCCGTGCATTCCATTACATACTTCCACTTAAAATGAAATGTGGGTAATGCAATACTTTGCACAAGCAACTTGATAAGCACGTTTCAGTCAATCCACGAACTAAAAATGTGGTAACATCGCGAACTAAAAATACAGGTTGGGTGCATTAAGAGTGGGCATACTAGGAAGTTTATGAGCGGAATATTGTTCTCAGTAAGCCCAGCTGACTTGCCTGCAGCCTTGGTGCTGACATACCATCAATAAAAGAAAAAGTCCGTATTTTACAAAACGAGGATAATTTATGTTGGTGAAAAAGTTTTGGTAAATACTAGTAGAAGGCTTGGATATAGATTACCATCGATATGCTTTGAAGAAACGGTCGAAGCTGATTTGGGAACCACGGTTCTTTTTAAAGAAAGGCGGTCCATAAGGAGAAAATAAAATGAAAAATTTAGCCACCATGGTTACCTTTAATTTACTTCTTATTTTATTACTCTTTCACCTAGGTTTACTATAATACTTCATATTATGATAAGGAAATAAAATTTAAACAAAGACAGGTCATTGGGGGTGTAATGGGGTACAGCGGTGCTTCTGGGTATGCAGCTACAGTTGCGCGGCTATACTCAATTCCTACTCTTACGTGCACGTTCGTGCACCCTGGGCAACGTGAGCAACCCAAGTGCGAGATGCGGTAACCAACCCGTGTGGAGCCTTGGGTCACGGCTAATAGAGAGGGAGCTTTAGTGGAGCCACTCCTACATATTTGGTTTAAGGGTTCACTAAAGTCTGCAGCGTCTGTTCACCAGGAGGTGCGGCTGCAAGCGGGCGTCTGTCTTGAAGCAAGCGGCTCGCTATATAAATGAACCCAAACTTTTTACCCCCAGCAATGGGTTATGCGTTGGGTTTGGGACCCACCATGTAAAATGCAAGTCCAATGAAAAGATCGAAACAGCCTCGGATAATGACCTCCCCACACGTTGACGACCCACGCAAACGAAACAAGGACTACGATTTACGGATATGCACCTGGAATGTCCGGACCCTTTATAGGGAAGGTGCCTCTATCCAACTGCTGGATGTCCTAAATGAGTATAAGGCTGACATCACTGCAGTCCAGGAAATGCGATGGACGGGGCATGGATGCAAAAAATATGCATCGTGCGACGTTTACTAAAGCTGCCATGAGACGGCGCACAAATTTGGTGTTGGATTTGTGGTTGGGCGGAGACTGCGAGATCTTGTCTCCAGGTTCACCCCCATCAGTGAATGATTTGCCACAATCCGCATCAAAGCTAAATTTAATAAGATCAGCTTGATTTGTGCGCACGCCCCGACGGAGGAGAAGGATGATGGGACCAAGGATGCATTTTACGAGCGCTTGGAGGAAGCATACGAGTGCTGCCCCCGCCACGTTGTAAAAATTGTGATTGACTATTTTAACGCTAAGGTGGGCAAAGAAGGAATTTTTGGTCCAACAGTCGGAAACTTCAGCCTTCATAAAAATACCTCCGGCAACGGAGAGAGGCTGATCGACTTCGCCGCGGCGCGAAACATGGTAGTAAGTAGTACCAGGTTCCAACACCGAAGCATCCACCAAGCCACTTGGGTGTCCCCTGATCAAAAAACGCGAAACCAAATTGATCACGTTGTGATAGACGCGAGATACGCTTCGAGCGTGCTTGATGTTCGTTCTATCCGAGGAGCAAGTGTTGACTCGGATCATTACCTTGTTGCAGCTAAGGTCCGCATGCGCCTCTCTGCAATGAAGAACGCTCATCAAGTAACGCAACGAAAGTTCGACGTCGAAAAGCTGCAATCGCAACGGACAGCTGAGAATTTTCAATCTCGACTCTCGATCCTGCTAAGGCAAGCACCTTCTCATCGCCCCGACATTAACGAGCAATGGGATAACATCTCCCAATCTCTTCGCACCGCTGCGGAGGAAGTGGTTGGCTACTACCAGCCTCGCAGAAATATTTGGTACGATGACAAATGCCGCGTCGCTGCTGCAGAGAAATATACAGCATACAAAGCCACCCTGCAGCCAATTACTACGCGTGGAACAATTGAGCGATACCGGGAGAGAAGGAGGGAAGAGAGACGTCTTTTCAAGAGCAAGAAACGAGAGACGGAAAGGCGTGAGTGCAAAGAGCTTGAGATGCTAGCAAGCAGGAATGCGGCCCGAAAATTCTATCAGAAAATAAGGCAGCAAACAAGTGGTTTCAAGACCGGGGCTGGTTCCTGCAAAGACGAGTATGGAAATCTGGTGACGGACGTACAGAGCACACTTGAGGTATGGAGGGACCACTTCTCAACGCTACTGAGTGCGAACTCTGGTGAGGAGTTTGAAGAAGAGGACCCCAGAACAATCTTTAGGGATGAAAAACAAATCCCTCCACTCGACCAAGGTGAGGTGAGAACAGCACTTAGGCGGCTAAAGAATAACAAAGCACCTGGGGCAGACGGTATAACGGCTGAGCTTTTCAAAGCCGGTGGCGAAGAGCTGGTAGGAAGCATGTACCAGCTGTTAAGCACAATTTGGTCTGACGAGTACATGCCAGAAGATTGGAACCTTAGTGTTCTTTGCCTAATCCATAAGAAGGGTGATCCTGCTGTTTGCGCCAACTACCGTGGGATAAGCCTTCTAAATATCGCATATAAGGTTCTATCGACGATACTGTGTGAAATACTGAAGCCATATATGAACCAGCTGATTGGACCTTATCAGTGTGGTTTTAGACCTGGTAAATCCACAATCGACCAGATATTCACAGCACGTCAAATCCTGGAAAAGACCTTAGATAAGCAAATCGACACACACCACCTTTTTGTCGACTTCAAAGCCGCTTTTGATAGCACGAATAGAAGCTGCCTGTACGACGCCATGTCTAAATTTGGGATCCCCGCAAAACTAATACGGCTATGTAGAGTGACGTTGAGCACAACATTTAGCTCCATCAAAGTTGGGAAGAACCTCTCCGAGCCGTTTGGGACCAAACGAGGTTTTAGACAAGGTGACTCACTTTCGTGCAATTTCTTCAACCTAATGCTGGAAACTGTAATAAGAGCTGCCAATCTGATTCGCAGTGGTACTATATATAGCAAAAGTACGATGCTGCTTGCGTATGCGGATGATATTGACATCGTTGGCCTTAACAACAGGGCCGGCAGTGCAGTATTTTCCAGTCTAGAGAAGGAAGCAAAGGAGGTTGGTCTAGGAGTGAATGAGGACAAAACAAAGTACCTTGTGGCAACAAACAAAAAATCCTCGCGTATTGGGACCCACGTCACTGTTGGCAGCTACAACTTTGAAGTAGTCAAGGATTTTGTATACCTTGGATCCAGCATAAACACCAGCAATAATGTCAGCCTTGAAATCAAACGAAGAATAACACTTGCCAACAGATGCTACTTTGGGCTCGGTAGGCAGTTGAAAAGCAGAGCCCTTTCTCGACGAACGAAAATCTCGCTCTACAAATCTCTCATCGTGCCCGTCCTTGCATATGGCGCAGAAACATGGACGATGTTGACCAGCGATGAGCAAGCCTTGGGGGCTTTCGAGAGAAATGTTCTTCGCAAGATTTATGGCCCTGTTCGCGAAAGCGACTGGTACCGAAGAAGATGGAATGACGAGCTGTATGAGCTGTATAATGATGTGGACAGTCAAGCGTATAAGAATTAAACGATTGCGATGGCTTGGCCATGTCGTTCGCATGGATGATAATGCTCCAGTGAAAAAGTCCTTCGAAACGGCACCCATGGGTGGGCAACGACGGCAAGGACGCCCAAGAACACACTGGAAGGACCAAGTGCAGAAGGACCTGTCTACGCTTGGTATGAGTAATTGGCGTAACCTCGCGAAGGAGAGAGGGAACTGGCGAAGCTTTTTGATCTCGGCCCAAACCGACAAACGGTTGTAGCGCCATAAAAGAAGAAGAAGGTCATTGGAGTAGAAATTAACCAAATAAGCATTAACACAAACACACAGGAGCAAATTAAGAAGTTAACGGAAAGTGTGAATAGTCTGTCAAAAAAACTCGCATTTAAACCTACGATTCATAACCAGCAAAACTCCTTTAATTTCATAACCAGGTACCCGGGTACCCGAAGTAGGTTGTTTTGCGTTTATTGAAATAAAATAATATTTTCCTGGAAATATTTTTGTTGTTGATTATATTTTGCGTTCTCAACTGTACAAATTTGATGTTTGGAAAAAAAACTGGTTTCTGTTCGTATATAAGTACCTAAAGCGACACAAGTAGGCAGAAACTGGTTTTATGTAAGGGTTGTTTATTTGCTTAGTTTGCTTATTTTCGGTACCTACTTGCTTAATTGCTTTTGAATTAGATAGCAGATGTTCATTTGTGTCGTAAAATTGAAATATTTCATTTGCTTCGTCATTCTGTGTTGAATATTTGAACAGTGAAGTTGGTGAAAAATCAGCTGCAACGACCGATATTTGTCTACAAGGGAATACTGGAATTTGAGTGATGAAGCAAGAAGCACATATATTCAACGTTTATTTGAGGAAGTGACTCAAGATGAGGACCTTGAAGTGGACCCTGTGGAAGGCCAAAATTAAGGAAATGTGTCCTATACTGGCGAAGTTTCGGAATCAGAGAATGAAGATTTGAATGTTGACAACGCAAACAAAATTGCAGCTGCTATTGACGCACCAGAGGAAATTTTCTTTGATGACGAAAGTGAAGATGATGATATGCAAGAAGATGCACCAACAACAAACCCAGCATGACTGCACGTGACGGCACACAATGGCAGCGAACACCACGTAGTTGCCAACAAGTGAGAAGCCACAATATATTCAGAGACCGCTGTGGTCCAGCGCGGATTACTGAAAATATGACGCCTTTGCGTGGAAATGCTGGATGTAATAGTGCGCCACACAAATAGAAAAGCGCATGCCACATATAATGCGTAAATGAAGCAAATCCCAATAGACGTCAGTTGAAGTGGAAAGACACGACAATCAACGAAATTTATGCGTTCATTGGAATGATTTTGATGGCTGGCACAAATCATTCTAATGAAGAAAACGCAAGAGATTTGTGGACGTCATAGGCTCACCCAATATTCCGCGCCACCATGGGAATAAACAGATTTTTCGATTTGCTGCGTTTTATGCGGTTTGACGACCCCAGAACACGGGTAGAGCGGCAGCGTCAAGACAAAGCGGCGCCAATTCGCGATATTTGGATAATGCTCAATGGAAATCTTGCCAGATATTATGTGCCATCAGAATATTTGACCATTGATGAACAATTATATCCATACCGTGGTAGAACCAAATTCACACAATATATACCCTCGAAGCCAGCAAAATATGGTATAAAAGTATGGTGAATTTGCGATGCCAAAAACTCATATCCACTTCATGGCCAAATATATACTGGCAAACAAGAAACTGGTCGCGAAGTTGGTGTTGGTGAAAGAGTGGTGAGAGATTTAGTTTTTCCATACTACGGTAGCGGACGAAATATCACAATGGATAATTTTTTTACGACGCTGCCGTTAGCTAGGCAACTAAAAGTAGAAAAGCTCAGCATTGTGGGTACACTCCGCCGCAACAAAGCCTACATCCCTACGAAGATGAAAGAAGACAAAAAAAAAGACGTTCGTTCAAGTTTATTTGGCTTCCACGACAACGTAACACTGCTCTCATATAAGCAGCGGAAGTCCAACTCGGTCATCCTTCTTTCTAGTATGCATGATGATGCACAAATTGACGAGAATGGGAAACCAGAAATTATAAATTTTTACAACCAAACAAAAGGTGGGGTGGACGTTATGGACCAAACGTTCCAAGAATACACGACCCAGCGACAAACAAGAAGATGGCCGATGGCATTTTTCTATAACATCATTGATGTGAGCGCATTTGCATCACACATCATATATTATGGAAATAATCCAACTGCACGATACACCACGACGCGCAGGAAAAATTTCCTGCGTCAACTGGCAGAAAGCCTGTGCATTCCTGTTATAGAAAATATAATTTCAAATGTGCAAAGCGTGCGCCAATTTTCAACAAAAAATGCAATTGAAAGCATCATTGGAAGGTCGTTGGAGCGTGTGCTTTGTGCTGCAGGTCCGTCAGCACGACAAAGGGGCAGAAAAGCACATACGGGCGTGTGCTACATGTGCAACCTTCTTCCAAATAAGCGCAGAAGAAAAACTAGAAAAAATTGCAGCATATGTAGCACGCCGATATGCGATGAGCACGCCATAACAATTACTAAATGCTACAATTGCCACAATAACAACGATAGTGATTCGGATGAATTATAATATAATATATATAAAATATGATAAAATAAATAAAATAGACATTTATTTCCAATAAAAACAACACAAAAAAACGTTTTTTCATTTACATGTCAGGCATTTACATAAGAATTGAATTAGGGTACCCGGGGACCCGGTTGTGTGTTTATGGGGGTAAAACATTTAAAATCATTTTTTAAAGAAAATATTGAAAATATTTTGAATTTTTTGGTATTTAAATCTTAGTTTAGCCAAAATCTCTGATGATTCGGAGTTTTATGTCCATATCTCAAAAATTATAGGCACAGCAGCACGTTAAATTCAAAAAAGGTACACGGGTACCCGGTTATGAATCGTAGGGTTAAGCTAGTTGCTTAGGGTTGTTAGTAGAACTTAAATTTTGTTCAGAATAAATAGTGCATGTTAAGTAACTACTTTATGTTACTTTACTTAACATGCACTAATTATTCTGAACAAAATTTAAGTTCTACTAACAACCCTAAGCAACTAGCTCGTTGCTTTGGTTTCCCACGGGCATTTTGTTGGATTGTGTATTGGTATGATTGCATGCTTGCGAATATCTTGACTTCTCGCGAGATACGCTTCGAGCGTGCTTGATGTTCGTTCTATCCGAGGAGCAAGCGTTGACTCGGATCATTACCTTGTTGCAGCTAAGGTTCGCATGCGCCTCTCTGCAATGAAGAACGCTCATCAAGTAATGCAACGAAAGTTCGACGTCGAAAAGCTGCAATCGCAACGGACAGCTGAGAATTTTCAATCTCGTCGCTGCTGCAGAGAAATACGCAGCATACAAAGCCACCCTGCAGCCAATTACTACGCGTGCAACAATTGAGCGATACCGGGAGAGAAGGAGGCAAGAGAGACGTCTTTTCAAGAGCAAGAAACGAGAGGCGGAAAGGCGTGAGTGCAAAGAGCTTGAGATGCTAGCAAGCAGGAATGCGGCCCGAAAATTCTATCAGAAAATAAGGCAACAAACAAGTGGTTTCAAGAACGGGGCTGGTTCCTGCAAAGACGAGTATGGAAATCTGGTGACGGACGTACAGAGCACACTTGAGGTATGGAGGGACCACTTCTCAACGCTACTGAGTGCGAACTCTGGTGAGGAGTTTGAAGAAGAGGAGCCCAGAACAATCTTTAGGGATGAACAACAAATCCCTCCACTCGACCAAGGTGAGGTGAGAACAGCACTTAGGCGGCTAAAGAATAACAAAGCACCTGGGGCAGACGGTATAACGGCTGAGCTTTTCAAAGCCGGTGGCGAAGAGCTGGTAGGAAGCATGTACCAGCTGTTAAGCACAATTTGGTCTGACGAGTACATGCCAGAAGATTGGAACCTTAGTGTTCTTTGCCTAATCCATAAGAAGGGTGATCCTGCTGTTTGCGCCAACTACCGTGGGATAAGCCTTCTAAATATCGCATATAAGGTTTTATCGACGATACTGTGTGAAAAACTGAAGCCATATATGAACCAGCTGATTGGACCTTATCAGTGTGGTTTTAGACCTGGTAAATCCACAATCGACCAGATATTCACAGCACGTCAAATCCTGGAAAAGACCTTAGATAAACAAATCGACACACACCACCTTTTTGTCGACTTCAAAGCCGCTTTTGATAGCACGAATAGAAGCTGCCTGTACGACGCCATGTCTAAATTTGGGATCCCCGCAAAACTAATACGGCTATGTAGAGTGACGTTGAGCACAACATTTAGCTCCATCAAAGTTGGGAAGAACCTCTCCGAGCCGTTTGAGACCAAACGAGGTTTTAGACAAGGTGACTCACTTTCGTGCAATTTCTTCAACCTAATGCTGGAAACTGTAATAAGAGCTGCCAATCTGATTCGCAGTGGTGCTATATATAGCAAAAGTACGATGCTGCTTGCGTATGCGGATGATATTGACATCGTTGGCCTTAACAACAGGGCCGTCAGTGCAGTATTTTCCAGTCTAGAGAAGGAAGCAAAGGAGGTTGGTCTAGGAGTGAATGAGGACAAAACAAAGTACCTTGTGGCAACAAACAAAAAATCCTCGCGTATTGGGACCCACGTCACTGTTGGCAGCTACAACTTTGAAGTAGTCAAGGATTTTGTATACCTTGGATCAAGCATAAACACCAGCAATAATGTCAGCTTTGAAATCAAACGAAGAATAACACTTGCCAACAGATGCTACTTTGGGCTCGGTAGGCAGTTGAAAAGCAGAGCCCTTTCTCGACGAACGAAAATCTCGCTCTACAAATCTCTCATCGTGCCCGTCCTTGCATATGGCGCAGAAACATGGACGATGTTGACCAGCGATGAGCAAGCCTTGGGGGCTTTCGAGAGAAAGGTTCTTCGCAAGATTTATGGCCCTGTTCGCGAAAGCGACTGGTACCGAAGAAGATGGAGTGACGAGCTGTATGAGCTGTATAATGATGTGGACATAGTCAAGCGTATACAAATTCAACGATTGCGATGGCTTGGCCATGTCGTTCGCATGGATGATGATGCTCCAGTGAAAAAGTCCTTCGAAACGGCACCCATGGGTGGGCAACGACGGCAAGGACGCCCAAGAACACACTGGAAGGACCAAGTGCAGAAGGACCTGTCTACGCTTGGTATGAGTAATTGGCGTAACCTCGCGAAGGAGAGAGGGAACTGGCGAAGCTTTTTGATCTCGGCCCAAACCGACAAACGGTTGTAGCGCCATAAAAGAAGAAGAAGGTCATTGGAGTAGAAATTAACCAAATAAGCATTAACACAAACACACAGGAGCAAATTAAGAAGTTAACGGAAAGTGTGAATAGTCTGTTAAAAAAACACGCATTTTAAGACAGAACGACAAGGGTCACGTCTTTTGAAATTTTGCGTGCCTTACCCTTATATTATTTTTGAAATTAAAAAAGTTATTGTTATCGGTAAAACTAGCAAATATCGATATGACCAACATTATAATTTTGGATAATAATGATTTTCAATCCATTCTCGATCAGCGATTTTCGAATATCATTGTAACAGGACTAATGGAATTAGTTAAGTAACTACTTTATGTTACTTTAGTTAACATGCACTAACTATTCTGAACAAAATTTAAGTTCTGCTAACAACCTAAAGCAACTAGCTCTTTGCTTTGGTTTCCCACGGGCATTTTGTTGGATTGTGTATTGGTATGATTGCATGCTTGCCCTTCAAAAACCTTCGTCCCGCAGATCAGGCAGCAATGAAGAGTTCTTTCAACGTAGAATACAATTACACCTGGTCGGAACGGATAACTTCAGCTCAGGCACTTTGACTTTGCGCCAAATATATCAATTTATCAGCAATAGCGGCATTTGTACCAATAATTCGATAGCAGTTTTCCTTAAGTTAACTCAGTAATTTTGTGTTGTCAATTGTCATCTATACTCATTAGGCATGTCAGTCCCGTAATCCCGAAATGCTGGGATTCTGAATTTTTGAATTCCCGAATATCCCACGATTTGAGTAGACTTATGACGGAATTGCTAAAAACAATTCATTTAATAGGCATTTGAATTTAAAAATTGTTTTTAACTACTATCTTCTTTTCAAAGGTAAAGTTACTGCTGAAGCCTTATGTGCTCGCAACATGGACTTATTCAAATGCTAGACGAAATAAAAATGAAGAAATCTATCTTGAGTAACAACTTTTTTAATAAACTAGGTGCAAGGCTTTTGGTAAAAGAAATTGATAGTTTTTTTAACTTTTTGTCGACAATCCAACCGACAAGTGTTGAGGAGGAGCGGTGCTTCTCCACTGCAGGTTTTAAATGGAACAAATTTAAAATCGTCAAACGCATAATTCGATTTAAAAAACTCCGCACATAAATTTGATGCTTCAGTTGAGGTATGCGCATAATTACGAGTATTATCTTTATTTTATGTAATTCCAAATTTTTTTTGGATTCGATTTAATGCTCAGCTCCATGTTACGGATATAGTGATTTTAGAGCGATTTATTTAAACAGTTGAATTCCCTTACATATCGTTTAAGTTAAACAAAATAAAAAGGGTTCTTAGATAATTTAAACTTTTTAAAATACTTCTTTTTAAGATTTTTAAGCTTTTTTAGATCCTTAAAATACCAGGGCAATTTGTAGGGTATTTTCTTTTTGACCGGAATATTATCAAGGCATAGTTTAGACATAATAAACTAAAATGTCAATCTCGATAAGTAATTTATTAAAACTAGGAAAATCGTATAAGGCATAATTAAATGATATCCTATCATCAAAACGAACAGAAGCAAAACTAAAGAAATCGAGTTTTACAACTAAACGTAAATTATGCTTATTCCTAGGAGTTATGGGATTCAAACATTCACTAACTCTATAGCTTAAGTTATTACTTACAAATATAAGACCTAAGATTATACTCAGAGAATTAACAAAATTGTTAACTTGACTTAAATTAAGACTTAGAATATTATTAATAAAATGTAACTCGTGATTTGCGGAAACATCATTTGGTGTGAGATTAGAGTTAGAGATACTAGTAGACCAATTTATCTTACATAAGTTAAAATAAACTAGCAAACATAAGTGATTAAAATTTAAATTATTTGAACTGGAGATACCACGTTATCAGCATAAATAATATAATGTAAGACTATTCAATTTAAACTTTCCGGGTTTATCGATTCGGGTAAATGTTTTTATTTTTAAGTTGGATGTATTGCTATTTACATCTGTGTAACATTTTACATCAATTTGTTCGTGGTGTAGTAGTTACACTTGTGTTTGCGAACAAAGAAAAGTTGTTTCTTCGATTTTTATAAATTTTGTGCGCGAAATGAAATACATGTCAACAAAATCAAAGAATTGGTGCTTCAAAATCGTCGATTGACTACTCGAAAGCTTGCTGATATTGTTGGAATTTCAAATGGGTCAGTCAACACCATTTTAAGAGATGTTTTGTGCATGAAAAAAGTCAAATCGCGATTGGTGCCAAAAACATTAAACTTTTCGAAAAACAGCGTCGCATGGTTGTCTGTGAAACGATGCTTTTTGACTATCAGGACAAGATGGAACGCATAGTAGCTGGAGATGAGACTTCGGTCTACGCTTACGATCCAGAAACAACCGATCGTGCCAAAGGCGAGCCGAGACCTAAAAGACCTCTTAAGTCGCTCAAAAATCTAGGTCATATTGACAGCAGCCAAACTGTTAACAAATAATATTATTTGAGTGTTATGCGTCGTTTACGTGAAGCTATTCACCTTAAAAGGCCGGATTTGTGGAAAGAAAACTCTTGGTTTTTGCACGACGCTAATGCACCATCGCACAATGCACTCGTTCTTCGTGACCATTTCGCCAAAAACTCAACGCGTTCCACAACCACCGTATTCGCCTGATTTGGCTCCGTGTGACTTCTGGCTGTGCAAAAAACCACTATGGGGAAACCGATTTGATTCCAATGAAGAGATAAAAGCCGAACCGAAGAAGGAACTGATCCCCATTCCGGAAGACGAGTATAAAACATGTTTTAAAAATTGGAAAAGCGTTGGCATAATTGCATCGCATCCGGGGGGATTATTTTGATGGGGATAAATTATATGTAGAAGAATAAATAAATATTTTAAAAGTTATATATAATGTCTTACTCTTTTTTTATGCAGTAATATGTGCACATCGATCTCGCAGACAATATTTATTTATTTTATTAACTTATTGTTTACAGTCTTGCGACTTTAAAATGTACAATTTTACAAAGCTATAATATATTTTCCAGCAAAGCACAAGTAATGTTAGATATATTTCCAAAAATTATGAATAAAATTGTTTAAAAATAATTTCGTAGTTGGGTAGCTGGAAAGGCCTAGTGTCCAGTCTAACATTATGTACCACGGGCGGAAAGGTCCAGTTTCCGCTCGGCATTCCTGTTACTTGGTCGGACAGAACGAGTTTCCGATCCATATTCCAATTTTTACTCTCCATACTGTATGTGAGTCGGGCGGAAAAACCTTCCGCTCCGCTCTATAGACGAACAGTTTGTCATAATCGGAAAGGGCGTGTTTCCGATCCATGTTCGTATCGCCTATATATAGGTGTCTTTATTTAAAGGGTTGGTATTGAACACGCCAGCCTTGACCATTTGCAAGCGTAAGTAAAGTGGTTGACATCTTCACTCAGATTGGTGATATTGCATTCAATTTCTTGAGAAATTCCTTCTGCGATAGCTTTTCCGGATATTTGAACTATATTTGCAACGCATGAATTTGAATTCAAAGTATTAAAAACACATTATATATTTTGATAATATGTTTTTATTTATGTCGTCACAAGTTGTTAATTATTAATTATTATTTATTTCATATTTCTATTTTGTGCAAACACTTACATGTTCTTACACAGACATAATTTGCATAGAAATACAAAAACTCATATAGAGTTAATAATTTGATTTTTTTCATTTATGTTAATTTTCAAACTTTGTTTTCATTCGATAAAAGCAAACACTTGTTTTCATCTCATTCGTGCTCTTTGCACAATGTACATTTTACTCATGAAATGAATGAATATTTTGTATATATGCTTTGTGTATTTTGTGTCCAATTTGTACAGAGTTGCGAAAGTCCATTCTTAGATTTTGCTTTGTTGAATTTTAGACCTACGTTTTCAGTCCTTTCTAGCACTTTATTTAAAACGCAAAACGCAGGCGCAAAATAGCTTTATTCAGATTTCGTGGATCCAGACACAGACGCAAGTTTCCGTTTTGCTTTGTAACTAAAGCAATTGAACTCACCCACTGCGTTGGTTCTTTGACCGGTGTAATAACTTTTAAGTTAACCATTATATTTAATTATTTTTTTAGAGGTTCATGTGAAGTAAACGGAATTATTTTTGGAGCATCTATTACAGGTTCTACCTCCGGATTAATTTTTAAATGACATACATCCTTTAGCAGACCCCGACCTTCGAAAACGCTTTCGTATTTTTTGAACTTTTTATTAACAACATTAACTACATTGGCCTGTTTCACTAAATTCATCGCTATAGCACTTTGTAAACCAATAATATTATAACATTTCATATTAAGTATGTAGAAAATAACTGAATATTCTTTCTGTTTGAAAACTAATGTCAATTGACACATACTTAGATTTGGCAGTTTTTTGCCACTAAATGCTAATATTTTATTTGTTACATTCCGTTTTAAATTGTTTACGTTCAACGATTTGTACGTATTTATAGACATTACATTAGCCTGTGCTATTTGGCAGACCACATTCTTGTTACCCATTTTAACATTGTTTTTTAATTCCTTGTCTGTTGAATAGGGCTGAGAATTTTTTACCACGCCAACAAAAAAATCATCGCTTTCGTCATCACTTTCGCCTTCTTCATTTTCCTCCAACTTCTTTATATATTTGTTTTGTTGTTGTTTAGTAAAACAGTATTTCGCAAAATGATTCGGTTTACCGCAAGCATGGCACTTCACTCCGAACGCGGGACATTGGTATTTGTGCAGTTGCCCACACTTTTTGCATTTTATTATTGTTGGACCCTGACTCTGACTTTGACTTTCACTTGACTGCTTACGGAACATTTTATTTTGACGCGGCTACGGTGCTTATTTCGTGTTCGTCCAACTGTTCTATTATATTTTTTTTAACTGTTGCTAACTCGATGCTTTTTGCCAACGTACATCCCCTTCACTCAAAAGCCTTTCTTTAATTTTTGAAAATTTCTGTGATAGGCCGCATATAAATATATCGCGCAGTAGGTCTTCACGAATATTGCCAAATTCACATGTGGAGCTTAAATTGTTTAACACGGCCACATATTCATTTATTGACTCACCTCGATGTTGACTTCGAGTGGAGAATTTGTGGCGCTCCATAGCTATATTGACTTTCGGTACAAAGTATTCCTCGAATTTATTTAGCAGCTCCTTGTAAGTGACCGCGTCGACATCTTCGTTGAAATAATTGAAGATTTGCAGCGCCTCCGGTCCTAGATGATGTATTAACAACGCCACTTTTCTAGCATCGAACTGGTCCTCCAAATTTGGAGCACGGAGAAAAGTTTAAATTGCGTTCTCCAATTTTTCCATTCGCCAGCTAAACTACTTGCTCGCAAATTTATCGGCGCACTTGTCGTAGCGAAACTCATGATTTGCTTTTGAACATTAGGCGCATTTGTAGATTTCTCGTCCTCCATATTGTATTTGTAATAAATGTGTAGCTTATTACTTTTTAAAAGTTTAATACTGCAGCCACATCTGACACCATATTATAATATTTATAATATAGTTTATTTTTCTGTTGGCCTAGTAAATGTTAATTTTACAATTTTTATTGAGCTCAAGGCCAGTTTATGGAAGATTTTTGTAAAAAAACAACAACAGTTTTTTAATTGTAGGAGTTATAGTACTATTTCGAAAATTACCACATTTCCTCATCAGACTTCTTTTTATTAAATTAATTTAATTTATTTTTCATAACCACTTCTCCCAGGCTTTGAACCCGGGAGCTCGGAGTTGCAGAGCCAATACGCTACATATTGTGCTACGCTAGCCAAGTTGGCTGTTGTGTTTATTTCATCTTCCTTAAACAAGCCAACTTGCCTTGGTTTAGAGTTTTTCACACATTTAGTAGGCGCTATCTCGTAAACAATGGGGTGCAATGGGGTACAGTGGTGCTGCTGGGTATGCGGTTACAGTTGCACGGCTGTACCTAATCCCTGCTCTTACGTCCACCTTCGTGCACCCTGGGCAACGCCTTGGGTCACGGCTAATAGAGAGGGAGCTTTAGTGGAGCCACTCCGACATATTCAGTTTAAGAGTCAACTAAAGTCCCCAGCGTCTGTTCAACAGGAGGTGCAGCTGCCAGCGGGCGTCTGTCTTGTAGTAATAAGCTACACATTTATTACAAATACAATATGGAGGACGAAAAATCTACAAATGCGCCTAATGTGCAAAAGCAAATCATGAGTTTCGCTACGACAAGTGCGCCGATAAATTTGCGAGCAAGTAGTTTAGCTGGCGAACTCATAATTTTCACCCCCAGCAATAGGTTGTACGCAGTGCTCGGAACCCGCCAGGTAAAACCAATATCCAAGGAAAAGAAAGACAAAGCCTCGGATGAGACCCCCCTTTTTTGATGACAATCACAGCAAACGTTTAAAGGAACACGATTTGAGGGCGTGCACCTGGAATGTCCGGACCCTTAATTGGGAAAATGCCTCTGCCCGGCTGGTTGATGTCCTCAACAGAGCAAAGGCTGATATCACCGCCAGCCAAGAGATGTGATGGACGGGGCAACGGGAAAAAATCAATAGGCCCTTGCGACATCTACTACAGCTGCCATGTAAAAGAGCGCAAATTTGGTGGCGGATTTGTTGTGGGAGAGAGACTGCGCCGTAAAGTACTGTCGTTTACTCCGGTGGACGAACGTCTCTCCACAATCCGCTTCAAGGGGAGATTCTTCAACATCTCCCTGATTTGCGTCCACGCCCCGACGGAAGAGAAGGACGACGGGACCAAAGATCGCTTCTACGATCTCCTTGCCGCACGTATGGGCGGTGCCCCCACCACGATATAAAATTGATATCAATGCCAAGGTGGGCAAGGAGGGCATCTTTGGTTCTACAGTCGGAAAATTCAGTCTCCACGACGAAACACCCGATAACGGAATGAGACTGATCGACTTCGTCGAGGCCCGATACATGGTAGTCTGTAGTACCAGGTTCCAGCATAGGACTATACAAAAGCTACATGGCTGAGAGCACTAATCACCATAGCAAAATTTCAGAGCAATTGAACCACATCTCCTGCTCTTTACGTGCCGCCGCTACACAATCTTGCAGCGAGCCCGGAAAACCGACTGGTCCAATGAGGAATGTCGCGTTGCCACGGAACAGTAAGATTCTGCATACAGGGGCACGTTGTGAGTTTTTCGAGAGAAGAAGAGAAAAGGCGATACCACCTTGGAGAAGATGATGATTTGATGTTCCGTTACCCGACTGCGACGAAATCCGTTTAGCAATAGTACGGATAATGAACAACAAAGCGCCCGGAGCTGATGGCCTGCCAGCTGAGATATTCAAATACGGTGGAGAAGAGCTGGTAAAGCACATGCACTAGCTTATCTGCAAAGTATGGTCGGACGAATTCATGCCTACTAGGAATGTCAATTTTGGGCATTTTGTTGATCCCGGGATTTTCGAAAATCCCGGAATAATCCCGGTATTTTCAAGAAAAAAAAGGAAATAAAGATAAAATTTGACACACATACAAATTAAGTAAAAATATACATATTTGGTACAGAAGAAGCTCGACAATAAGTTAGATGCTCTCTGTAGGACATAGCCTTTATCGCCTCATTACAAAAACTATCAATTTCGCCAGCTCATTTGTAATGGCAAAAACAAAACAAACCCTTAAGGGAGTTAACAAGCTGAGTTATTTGTCGATTGTGAACCCTCTAGAGGCTTTATTTTACGCTTGAAAGGGGAATTTTTATCAACCATACAAAATTTGAAAAATAAATGGCTATGACATTTTTTTTTCTACAATTCCGGGATTTGAATAGACTTATCCCGGGATATTCGGGAGCTAAAAAACGCCGGAATCCGGGGATTTCGGGATCCGGGGATTGACATGCCTTATGCCTACTGATTGGAATATATTTGTACTTTGCCCAATCCACAAGAAATGTGATACTGCAATTCGAGCCAACTATCGCGGAATCAGCCTTCTTAACATCGCATATAAGATTCTGTCGAGCATATTGTATGAAAGACTAAAGTCCACCGTCAATGAACTGATTGGACCTTATCAGTGTAGCTTTAGAACTGGTAAATCTACTATAGACCAGATATTCACGGTGCGCCAGATCTTGGAAAATACCCAAAAAGAAGAATCGACAAGCAACATTTTTTGACGACTTCAAAGTCGTTTTAGCCAGCACAAGAAGAAGATTCCTATATGAAGCAATGCCTGAATTTGGTATCACCGCAAAACTTATACGGCTATGTAAAATGACGTTGAGCAACAGCACCAGCTCCGTCAGGATTGGGAAGGACCTCTCCGAGCCGTTTGATACCAAACGCAGTTTCAGACGGGGTTCTCTGTGCCGTGCAACTTTTTTAACCTGATGCTGGAGAAGATAATTCGAGCCGCAGAGTAAAATCGGTCAGGCACGGTATTTTATAAGATTGTGCAGCTGACATCATCGGTCTTAACAACCGCGTCGTTAGTTCTACCTTCTCCTAACTAGATAGAGAAACAAAGCGAATCGTTATGGAGGTGAAGGAGAGCAAGACGAAGTATCTCCTGTCATCAAATAGACAGTCAGCACATTCACGACTGGGATCAAACATCACTGTTGACAGTTATAACTTTGAAAAATTAGACGACTTCGCTTACTTAGGAACCAGCATTAGCATCAATAATAATGTCAGCCTCGAAATCTTATGAAGGATCACTCTTGCCAACAAGTGCTACTTCGGACTGAGTAGACAGAAGAGCAGTAAAGTCCCCTCTTGACGGACAAAACCCATACCCTATAAGTCTTTCATTATGCCTGTCCTATTGTATGGCGCAGAAGCATGGACGATGAAGATATCTGATGAGAAGGCTCTTGGAGTGTTCTAGAGAAAGATTCTCCGATGTATGGGCCTTTACGCCTTTGCGATGGCGAATACCCTAGCTGATGGAACGATGATCTGTCCGAGCTTTATAACGACATATATATAGTGCAGCGAATTAAGATCCAGCGGCTTCGTTGGCTAGGTCATGTTGTTCGCTCCAGCTCTAAAAGTATTCGACGCGGTACCCAAGGTGGTAGCAGAGGAAGAGCGAGGCTTCATCTGCTTTGGAAAGATCAAACAGTAAAGGACTTTAGTACCCTTGGTATTTCCAACTGGCGCCAGTTAGCGAAAGAGAGAAGTAACTGGCGTGCTTTGCTAAGCTCGACCAAAATCACATAGGCGGTTATCGAGCTAATGAAAGAAAAAGAAGAATGGTATCAACAGAAGTTAAGATTTGACGCATATGCCGGTTAAAACACAACCTCATTAAACCCTTACAGTTGAGTCTAATTTCCATGCTTATGAGGTTGTTAAAAAAAAAATTAAATCCTGAAGGAAATTATCGGCTGGCTAATTAAATTGAAGAATATAAAATATATTCAATAGAATAAACTGATGAACCGGAAACATCATACAAGCGCATGCTAAACGTAAACCCAGGAAATTCGCCAATATTTTCGATAACATTATCAGCATACAATTATTCGATTGTGTCTATACAATAATAATATATGAGGGCCAACCTGGCTTTTTCCCTGGGCGATCAACATGTACAAATTGTCTGTTATTAACTAAAGAAATTAGAAACTCTTTTGAGAGGAAATCACAGCTAGATGTCATCTACACTGATTTCTCTAAGGCATTTGACAAAGTTGACCACTCTGTTCTTTTGCACAAATGCATAAGTGTTTCGTTTCTGCTAATGTTTTTGGCTGATTGACTCAACAAAATGTTATTAACAAATTATAAAGTTTTGAATATCTTTGAATGTTTGACAACACTATTCAACAAAGTAAAATTTTTTTTTTCACTGGTTTCACAGCTAGATGTCATCTACACCGATTTCTCTGAGGCATTTGACAAAGTTGACAACTCTGTTCTTTTGCACAAATTAAGGTCGTATGTCATAAGAGTTTCGTTTCTGCTAATGTTTTTGGCTGATTGACTCAACAAAATGTTATTAACAAATTATAAAGTTTTGAATATCTTTGAATGTTTGACAACACTATTCAACAAAGTAAAATTTTTTTTACACTGGTTTCACAGTATGTAATTATGATTTAAAACTAGTTGAAATATTGAAAAAAATTGTTCTATCACGTCAAGTTTTGTAGTGAAACGCATTTATTGATTTTACTTAAAATTATATGAAGGGTTGGCACAAATTATTATACTACATTAAAAAAAGTTTTTTTTGAAAGATTCGCTGGCTCCCACCTACCCAGATAACGCTTCTCGTACTCTGCAATTTCTTGATGAAATCTTTCACCGTGTTCATCACTTACTGAATCCATGTTATTCGGAAAGAAACTTAAATGGGAGTGTAAGAAATTAATTTTTAACGACATATTGCATCCTAGTTTGTGATACGCATCCAGCATCCGGCTAATTTTTTCATGGAAATCCGGTGATTTGTGATTGCAGAGAAAATTTTTTGTGACGTCGACAAAAGCCAACCATGCATTTTTTTCAATAGGCCTGAGGCTTGATAAAAAAGCAGGGCCGTAGATCAATTTCCTTATGTCAGACCGATGAAAATACCTACTTTAATTTTAATTTTCGCCTCACTTAGCATAGGAAATTTTGTTTTAAGAAACAAAAATCCAGGTCCGTCTTTTGGGAGTGCTTTATTCTTTATCAAACCATGTTTGATGTGTAACGGCGGTAAAATGATAATGGTTCGTTTTTTACACTTTTCTGACCAAGCACGAAACCGGATCTTAAAGGTCAGTTTTGTTTTATGAACTGATCTGAATGCGCTTTACTATCCCATACACAGAGAAAACAACAATATTTCGTATAGCCACTTTGCAACCTTAAAATGAACGCCACTACCTTTAAATCTGCACATACATGCCATTTTTGTTCTTCAAAGTTGACTTTTTCCAGAATTTGTTTTAAAATATCGTAAGTTTCTTTTAAGTTGTATGCTACAGGCAAAGATATAAGTATATTACCGTTATGGAATAAAACAACTTTCAAACTTCGTTTTGATCCGTCAAGAAACAATCTCCACTCTTTTGATATTTGCTTGTGACCTAATGCTGACATTAATCTATCAATAAAACACCAATCCATCTTCTTTTGAATAAAATGTAGCTAAGGTAATGTGACGTTTTCGATACGCTGTAATTTTAACTCCAGTGTGCAATAGATTTCATTGTTTTAATTTCGAGCCTAATGTTTCAGATTTTTCTTTGGTCAAATCTAAATCTCTAACAAGGTCATTTAGTTATGATTGACTAATCAAATGTGGTTTTGTATTTGTTTCATCTATAAACTTGACGAAATACAAAATCTTTCCGGTACTGGAATGTCTGGAGAATGTGGTTGCGGCGTTGACACTGATAATACAGTAGCATACATCACCGAGTGTTTTGATTTTATTGAAAAACCTTTCACAGTTGTTAAACAGAAGTAACAGACGTCTACGTGATTTTTGGGTTTACGCCACTGCATTAGTACACCAAAAGGCATCTGATTAATATTACCCTTGTACCAACCCCGTCAAATATTTGTAACATTTTAACAAGAGACACTTTCGGCACCCATGATTTGTCTTGATTTCTAATGGCAATTTTAAAATAAGCTTCATTACATTTTCCAAACAAAGGCGAAATTGACTTTTTTTCTCTCTTAGGAGTAAATAGACCACGAACGTAACAAAATAAGGTAGGAGAGCTAACACAAACACGCGCGTTTTGAAGATTTAAAAATCATCTAAATGTTTTGATGACTTTTGTACATACCAATGATATAATTTTATAGCTACCCTCAACTAAGAGTAACGAAAAGTAAATAAAGTAAGATTACCGGTATTTATGTTTTGGGACGTATTATCTAAATATGAATTTGTTTTCTGTTGTTTACTAAGTATACCTAATACGAATCACCACTCGGGATATCGGTGATTTTTTTGATGTTGCATAGAGTAATTTATCAAGAATGAGGCGGTTAATGTATCTATTTTAAGTTGTCCACCTTTTATGAAAAACTGTCCCTAAGTCAACCTCTACGTTATCCTTAGCGCACAGTGGTGAAAGCTTATTTCCTAGTCTTCTGTTTGCTTTTCTTAAAGCTTTTTCTCCCACTTTAATAGTTCTATGCCGTCTTGACTCATCGTGTTTCTGTAATTGAACTTATTGACCCCTCTTTACTTTATTTTTTAATTGTTCTTTATATTCATCTGTAGCTGAGCGAATTATATTAACCGCTTTTTGATTAGTGAACGAATAAATGGTCTTATTGTATTCTATTGTCACCCGTACTCCTTAATAATATTAAAATTTGGGCTTTGACTATGTGTAGTACATCGAAACAGTTTATGAAAAATTGATTGAATTTAACGACGATTCATTGTCACAGAAATTAGTTTTTTTGTTTTAGAAGACATGTTAGTTAATTGTAGAATGAGCAATATTACTAATATTAGTGTGTGAGATGATATCGGTTGAAAGGGGGGTAGGGGATGAGATGGGGGGAATGCCGCGAGCCGGGGTTTTTCAAAAGGGCCCGGCAATTTGGGATGCTCAAAAAAGTTTTTACAATAAAAAAAAGGGGTTGATTACATACGAATTTTTATAATATCATTAGTGTTTGATGCATAACAAATTTAAGGCGAATGTGCAAAAATTTGTTCGAATTGATTTCAAACACGGCGTCTTATTCCAACCTTAAGGTCATAGTTTTCCTTTCAGTTTTTGAGAAACATTTTCTGAAAAACACTGTGACATTTTTTTACAACATAGAATTTGATTAATTCAACATATCATTGTTGTATGTATATGGGCCAAAAATTTTTCAGTCCCGGGCCCGGTTTTTGTCTCGACGGGCCTGCTTAGAACAACTATCAACGCAAGTGAGAAAATATTTTTTATCAGTTGAGCATAGGTATTTCAATATGCAAAATTTCGCTCGCATATGAATTAATTGGTGTTTCTCTTTTATTACTTATTTATTTATTTATTCCATTTCAGTCTACAGAAAAAAACATCTTACAGACTAGTTACGATAAAAAAGAAAAAGGTATCTTACAGACTAATTAAATACAGTAAAGAGATTAAGTTTAAGTCTTTCTAAATTAACATTGAAATCTACTATATCACTATAAGCATTGCATAATCGGGCACATCGTACAAGAGGTTCGTTCAATGAGTAATTAGTTTTGTAAGTTGGAAGACCAAATATATGACTATTTCTTAGACATCGAGGAGGAATATGAGATTGAAATAGGTTAGCCAACTCATTGCAGTTAATGTTCTCATTGATAACATTGTAAACGAAAATTAATGAAAAGTATATTCTTCTATCATGCAATGACTGCAAACCTAGCAATTTCCGTCGCCCTATATAATGTGGAGGACCGTTAGGCCAATACAGTGTTTCTTCTAATGAAACCGATCATTGCAAATGACTTGGAAACAATATAGTCAATATGTTTGGAGAAGGATAGCTTGGAGTCAAAAATTACACCTAGATCTTTCATTTCGGGACAGCGGTTAAGGAAACAGTGGTTTAATTTGTAATTAAACATTGAAATAGATGTTTTTCTGGTGAATGTTATAACGAAGCATTTCTTAACATTTAGATGTAATGGTTTGTTGCACACCACAGTTCAAAAGCATCTAGATCGGACTGCAGATTGTTACTGTCTGATAAACTGTGTACCTCTAAGAGGAGCTTTATGTCGTCTGCAAACTTAAAGTGGTTCACCAAGTCATTTATAAAAATAATAAATAGCAATGGGCCACAGTGAGTTCCTTGTGGAATGCCCGACCCCGCCTCAATTAATGTTTTGGATTTACTAGAACCTATTTTAACAAATAATTTTCTGTTAAATAGAAAATTTGCGAAGAACTCTAAAAGTTTATCCCTGACTCCAAAGTGCTTCAACTTATATAATAAAATTGAGTGGTCTACTTTGTCAAACGCCTTCGAGAAATCTGTATATATTACGTCTAATTGAGCATGGTTACTAAATGACTTTATTATTTGATTTGTGGCTAAAGCTAAATTTGTGCATGTTGATCTACCAGCAGTCTTGGGCAAAAATCAATCTAACTAAATAATTAACGAATTGAATTTTTCAAATCAATTATAATTAATAATTGATAATTAAATTATATTCAATTGTTAGTTATGTGCGTAATTACAATTAAAAAAAATTTAATTTTAATTATGTGCATAATTAAAAATTGATGATTAATATTAAAAAATAATAAGAAAAACAGTCCCAAAAAACATTGAAATCAATCGAATTTATTGAAAAAAATTAGGTTGCTTAAAAATAAAAAATAAAGCTTTACAAAACATTTCAATCCAAAATATCCTTTTAATAACATATTGAATAAAACTATTTTTCCATAGAAATATTATGTTTCATAACTACTCTTACTTCAAACATTTCATCGCTCAGTTTACGAGTTTTAGGCTGGTTTGTCATAGTAGCAAACGAAAACATTCGTTCCACAGGCCCTGAGGATGGCATTGGAGTATTGTATTTAAGAAAAACACTTTTTATTTCTAGGTAGCGGCATAGTATACTCATGTCTCGGCTTGTTTCAGCTAAGTAATTTGATGTAAGAAGTTCTGCTTTGGATCGTTGGTTCAACACTACTGCCTCTTCTGCACCGCCTTCTGAGCTGAAGTCGAAAAAGTCATCTTCGTTGATAATTTGGTTTTCATTGGTAAAATCTGCGGCTTTTACGAGTTCTGCTGATATTGCTGATTTGAAAAGGTTTGTAAGTTTACCGTGATAAAAAGGCTCGACACAAGAAAACCACGACTTTTTGAATTTTGGATGTGCCATCGCTGCAATTGAAATTATCGCTGAACAAACTGTAGACGTGCTTTAGAATTAAGTAGATTTAAAATGAATTACGAACTTTTCTTTTATGGATGAAAATGCGTTACAATGAGCAAACAAAAAATAAAAAAAAGCTTAAAAAAATTGCTAAACGCAAACTTCTATAGCTAAACGTCGAAATTAATAGCTAAATCTAGCTACAAAATAGCTAAATCTAGCTATAAAATAGCTAAAATGGCAATGGTAAAGTTCACACTCATATGGAACTGTGAGGCAAAGCCTCGCTCGTTGGCGCCATCTTGTAAATCTATGCATTGCATGCGTTAAAACAGATGAAGTGCGATAAGTGTGGGCGAGTGAGAGAGATGAACAACACGCGGTAACGCTTGACACGACTGATATTAAAAAAGCGTTGGTTAATTATAATTAATTAGTTTGAATTAATAATTAAATCAATTACAATTAAGTTTTTTAATTATGGTAAACATTTTTTTATTAATCATAACTAATTTAATTATAATTAAATAAAGCAATTGAAAATTTCAATCGATTAAATTAGTTATCAATTTTTTCATTAATTATGCCCAACACTGTCTACCAGGCATAAATCCATGTTGACAGTTACAGATAACTTTACTCACGTGATCAAATAGTTCTGATTGAACTATCTGATCAAATAGTTTGGCTTTAGACCTGCTAAATCTACTATACACCAGACATTCACGGTGCGCCAGATCTTGGAAAATACCCAAAAGAAAAAGAATCGACGAGTAACATATTTTTGTCGGCTTCAAAGTCGTTTTAGCCAGCACAAGAAGAAGATTCCTATATGCCGCAATGTCTGAATTTGGTATAACCGCAAAACTTATACGGCTATGTAAAATGACGTTGAGCAACACCACCAGCTCCGTCAGGATTGGGAAGGACCTCTCCGAGCTGTCTGATACAAAACACAGTTTCAGACAGGGTGGCTCTTTGTCGTGCAACTTTTTGAACCTGATGCTGGAGAAGATAATTCGAGCCGCAGAGCTGAATCGGTCAGGCACGATTTTTTATAAGATTTTGCAGCTGACATCATCGGTCTTAACAACCGCGTTGTTAGTTCTACCTTCTCCTAACTGGATAGAGAAACAAAGCGAATCGGTCTGGAGGTGAACGAGAGCAACACGAAATATCTCCTGTCATCAAATAGACAGTCAGCACATTCACGACTGGGATCAAACATCACTGTTGACAGTTATAACTTTGAAAAATTAGACGACTTCGCTTACTTAGGAACCAGCATTAGCATCAATAATAATGTCAGCCTCGAAATCTTATGAAGGATCACTCTTGTCAACAAGTGCTACTTCGGACTGAGTAGGCAATTGAGCAGTAAAGTCCTCTCACGACGGACAAACCCCATACTCTATAAGTCTTTCATTATGCCTGTCCTATTGTATGGCGCTGTGGTTGAGTTGGTAGCGGTGCGTGCTATAACTCGATATGCCGATGAGTTCGAGGTTCGAATCTCAGTCAGGGCAAGTAAACTCTTAATCATAGAAAAAGTTGTTTCTAATAGCGGCCACCCCTCGGAAGTCAATGGCAAATCTCCGAGGGTATTTCGGCCATAAAAAAGCTTCTCATTAAATACATCTGCCGTTCGGAGTTGGCACAAAACTGTAGGTCCCTCCATTTGTGGTAGAATATAAAGACGCACACCACAAACGGTAGAAGAAGCTCGGCCAAGCACTGAGCTAAAAAGTGTATGCGCCAAAATTATATTTATATTTAGTATGGCGCAGAAGAATGGACGATGAAGATATCTGATGAGAAGGCTCTAGGAGTGTTCTAGAGAGAAAGATGAGATGGATGAAATACCTTCAGCCCAGAAGGATTTTGACGCGGTACCCGCAGGTGGTAGCAGAGGAAAAGGAGATCTCCTCTGCGGTGGAAAGACCAAGTTGGCGCCAGTTAGCACGAGATAGGGACAGCTGGCGTGCTTTGTTGACCTCGGCCAAAATCGCTTAGGTGGTTAATGCGCCAATTAATTAAGTTTAAGATTTGAAGCGAAACATAAAGACTTAAAAAAATATACGTCTGTCTATTATTCTCGAAAGACTATTTCGTATTTATTGGCAGGTAAAACTTCGAATCAGTTTGCTAATTTTATTTTAAAATATAATGAGTCAGCACCATATATAATTCACATCACAGATAAAAATCAAGGTTATGAGGATAATGCACGTACAATTGTACTTTACTATAGCTAACTCAGTGACGTTCAAAGCAAGTGTTTAATAAAAAAAAAATTATCTTTCCAGATTATCAGAAAAGTTAAACTTGTATACAATCGAAAGACTTTTAATTGACAAACAAAATCAATTGTTTATTTTATTTGTTATTGTTTGGCCATACAACTTTTTATTTTTTAAATACTTTTGAGCTTTAAGGCCGATTGGTTTATTTGGAAATTTATTAGGAAAAAACGACAATACTCAAAGCGGTAGAAGTCATAGTACTATTTTGGAAATCACAACATTTCCTCGTCAGACTTCTTTCTTCTTGGCTTTTGTGGAAGTCGCACCCGCAACAACATGCGTAATACTTAAGCCGGCAGCTAAACGCATTCAGCTAAGCTTACGCTGTGTGAGCTGTTGTTATTTTTCCTGCTTTCCCTTCACAACTTACTCCAATCAAGTGCGGCTGTACTGCCGCTATTTCTACTTGACTGTGTAGTTGTTGTTTGTACAATTTTTATTTTGTTAGAATTTGTTTGTATAAGGCTGGCTCATCCTTTTATACATTTTATTGTTATTGTTTGGCCATATAACTATTTCTTTTTTTTAAATATTTTTGAGCTTTAATGCCGATTGGTTTATTTGGAAATTTATTAGGAAAAAACAACAATACTCAAAGCGGTAGAAGTTAAAGTACTATTTCGCTCTTAAGCTCAAAAATATAAAAAAAAAAAAATTGTTTATTGTTTCTTCCAAAATCCAATTGAAAAAATTTGATGAATATTATCAATCTTTTGTTGTTGATACCAATACTAAGGAAATGTGTTTTAATGCAATTGAATTTTTCACTAGTCTAGATGGTTCAGTATATCTAAGAAATAATATGTTGTGAATACTTACCAAAATATTATTTATTTAATTTAATGCATAAAAAAAGTAAAATGAAAGTATGAAATTATGCTTATGTACATGCATTTGTTTTCGTATGTTGTTTGTTACTCGAATATTTTTACGAGCTTGATCAAATTGTATGAAATAATTAATCTACAAAAATATATTGTAACGCGATTTTTATTTATTTTAATAAAAAAAAACAATTTTCACTATCAATAAATCTGTGTTTTCTCTTAAATTAACAGTAAGTTTGCAGTTTAATAAAGGATTAAACAATTATTTTAACATAAATATATGGCAAAACAACAATCACGACTTTTTTTTTTCATTTAATAAAAACAAAAATATTTGTTTACATACATTTGATTTGTGCTTTTTAGGGAAAAAAACATTTTGGGCAGTTTGCACATGAAATGAGTGAATATGTTGTATAGTTGTGTAAAGTATTTTGTGCCAAATTAGAACAGTGCGTTATTCGCTCGTAAATGGCGGCATTTCGTTCTTAAAAGTGTCGCCAGAGCCACACCGAAAGATTGTTAGCAAGGGAGCTTGTGGCATCACGTTAAATATAACAATGTGGTGTTCATGGCCCTTTTCGCCTTGGATTTGAGGGAATATTTTATTTGCTAATTCCTTGTAAAAAATAATTAAGCCTGCTTTAAAATTTTATATCAAAATGCGTTTACATAAACTTCACAAAGATCAGCTGTTTTTTTGCGCATAACGTGAATGACCCTACTACGTTAATAGCCATTTATTATTGTTTGACGGTTGGCAGGGCTGATAAGTTTGGGTGTGCGAAGCATAATCAACGTTAAATACGAAAGTTGGGCGAAACTCTCAAACGTTATTCGAAAGTTGTGCGAAGTATGCATAATCAGCGCATAAGCTGTGCCAACAATTTCGTCAATAACTTTTTTGTCATAAACCCGAATAGCCGCATCGCCGTCTCTTTTTCGAACAAGGATCTGTCCACTTATTGAGAAAGCAGACAGATGCTAGAAAAATGTCCATACAACACTTGCCATCTGCGTTAGGTATGCCGTTGATGATCAAGTCAGTACCAACAGTTACGTTCTCAGCGCGAGCACATCTGCTTTAATATAAGCAATTTCCTCGTATTACGATTCCACTGCAGCGAGCAAGAATGATAGATATTACAGATTGCGACAATCGTCGTGTTGTCTATCCTCTCGTAGTTTTGACATTCGCTGACATCACACACACATCCACAATTGAAGAAAATGAAGGAATACAGCTGGGAAACAATGGATGGCACTATCAATAGCATCGATAGTTTTCACTTTATGAAATTTCAGACGGTTTTTAGTGACTATCGATAGTATTCCAATTGAAACTCAATATTTAAGCTTACAAAATTCAGTTCTCAAAAAAATCGAAAGGTTCTTATAAAATTTACAGCAACAGTACTTTTTCAAGCAACAGAAAAATTGAAAAATATTTCTTGTGATTTTTTTTTGAGCAGCATTTTAAGCTTCCATTGCATATATTTATCGCTAAAAATAAGTAAAGACGTAGAAGTAAATTTAATTAAAATAAATTGCGAACTTTCATTTTGTTGAAAAAAATAACAGTATTTTATCGGCACCTGCTGTCAGAGTATATTGTTACGCCTCGTTCTAAAGGAGCGTGAGTTAAAATGCTATGACTACAGTGGTCTGATAACCAAAAGCTGAGGTTTAGATTGAATTCATCGGATTGAATACCGCTTTCTACTTCCTCGTTAAGCTTGGATCCATCTGTGTATACAACCGTCGAATCTGGGTCCAGGTCCACGGCTCCTAGCCACTCGTTCCTCTCTGGAATTCTTGTGGAAAACTTATTTTCAAAACATAGAAGAGGAGTAGTGTAATCCAGTTTTCATGGCCGGATCTTTTATCTCCGAGGCTGTCCTCAGAACCCCGCTCTAAGTTTGCTCTGGGTAGAGTCTTGCTCAAAGCCGACCACCATACGGCGACTCCGTAGAAAAGAATGGGTCTTACCACAGCTGTGTACATCCAGTTTACGATGTGTGGCTTTATTCCCCATTTCTTCCCCACGGCCGTCTTGCATACATTGAGGGCATTGATGGCTTTCCTAGAGCGGTCTTCAATATTTCGGTTACAGTCTAGTTTTTTTTTATAGAATAGTTTCTAGGTATTTGACCTCGGCTGCGAAAGTTAATATTACCCCATTTACATTAGTTTAAATAAGGGAATTTTATATTTCCTCGTGAAGAGCACCACTTCGAGCTTCGTAGAATTGGTGTTGAGTCCACAATCCACAGACAAGGTGGTAACAGTGTTAAGAGCGTTTTGTAGCAGATCACTTAGAACTTATGGGCATTTGCCCTGTTCTATGATCGCTATGTCGTCCGCGTACGCGATGACTTGGCAATCAGTACCATTAGGATTTAAGAGCAAGAGGGAGAGAACGCTTTCTTGGGGCGTGCCTCTGGCTACGTGTTTAGATTTCGATTCGTCTCCTAGTGTAGAGAAAATTGATTTCTTTTTGGGAAGAAGCCCCACAAAATCCACGAGTCAGTGCAGTACCTCCACCCTATTGAGGGAGTTGATAAGAGCTTCGGGGTAGACATTGTAATAGGCTCCCTCGATATCGAGAAAGATCCCCAGCGTGTATTCCTTTATCACCAACCCTATTTCGATCGTTGAGACGATGTCATGGACAGCAGTCTCCACAGATTTGCCTTTGAGGTATGCATGCTGGTTCTAGGAGAGGAAAGGAGAACATATTCCTCTATGAGCCTCTCAAGAGGAGAAGGGAAGAGGTGAGGCTTATGGGACTGAAATCTTTCGGTTTCGCATGGCAGGCCCTGCCTCCCTTTAGTAGAAAAACTACCCTCGCCTTCGTCCACTCGTGTGGAATGTGGGTGTATGTAAGGCAGGCAGTAAAGATTTGGGTGAGCAGAGGACAAATAATGTCCCTGGCCCCTTGTAACTGTGCAGGAAATATTCCGTCTAGTCCTGACGGAGTTCCTTCGGGGAGAGTGAGTAATGGGACACGTGCGATGTTAGGCTCGTCAGAACACCCGCGAGAGTGGGTAGACATTAGTAGCTCCAACATTCTACTACACGTGGATGTCCAGTCCCCGATTGGTTTCTGGATAGAGTTAATGCTTTGAGCATTTTTCGAAAGAACTTTTCTAAGCCTATTGGCTTCGGAGTTCTCTTCTATATTATTGCAAAAGTTTTTCCATGACTCTCGTTGTGCTTCTTTATGGCCTTCTTTAATATTTTAAGAGCGTCTTTGTACGATTGCCAGATACTTGTTTGAAAAGTCTCCTACTCCCTTTCCTAAGGGATGAAAACTCTGGATTCCACCACCTAGATTTCTTTTTACCCTTCGAGAGGGTTTTAGGGCAGGAAAATTGAAAGGCAGAGTTGCAGATGTTTGTCACTAGGTGTAAGGCGTCATCAATTTTCGACGATGAGTCCAGCTCACCGAGAGAAATAACCTTCGTGCTGGAGGTGCTCGCTTCATCAGAGGCTGTAAAGACATTTTTATATTTCAGCCAGTCCGTTCGCCTTTTGTTCCTATATGCCGTTAAAGAAGAAGTGGGGTTTAGAGTAATTCAAAAGATATGAAGAGATGATCAGAGAAGGAGTGCTCTTGCCAGTCGCTTATTAGATCAGAAATATTGCTTGATGCGAGAGTGAGGTCCAGCACTTCAATACAGAGATTTGTTTGATAAAATAAAATCAAGTAAAAACTCACCTTGAGGATTGGTGTCGGAAGAGCCCCATATTACATGATGAGATTTGGAGTCAGCCCCAATTATGACCGGGAGTCTTTTCCTGAAAGCCTACTTCACTGCTTCCTGCAGTCTGGTCGATGGGAGAAGTTGGCTGTCGTAGGTCATGTAGCTTGTCGAAAACCAAACAACGCTTTCCTTCAGTTGGACGCTAATGCTAATAATATCTTCGTTACTGTATTGAGAAAGAAGAATAAAATACTTTTTTGATAAGAATACATGCCCTTATCCTACCTACTTATGGTAATGCTATTACTATGTAGGCATCAGAGTAGAGTCCGCAAACCCTGTTTCTTGCGATCGATGGTTCTTGGATGAGAATTTTGTCCTCAGCTTTTTCGCGGAGTCGAAGAAGCAGGGTAGCAGAGGCTGCCTTGGAGTGATGTGGGGGTCATCTGCAGATTTCGGAGCATCCCTAGATGCTGCAAAGTCTATTGCCCGTATCGCTCTCAGCATCTGCCGCAGCATCAGATACATGCAATGGGAAGCCTGCAGTTGCGCTCATGACGCTTGTTATTTCTGTTGAAGGTGCTGGCTCGAGGGCATTAGAGCCACTCGAGGTGCTTCTTTGGTTGTTTGCCCCTTCGCTGGTCAGACTGGCCAAAGCAGCAGGTCCGCTGTCTGCTCCGTTATTTTTGCTTCTTCCGCCTTTTTTTGGATCTTAACGAAGATGGAGTAAAAGCCATAGCTTAGAGCTGGGACTGAAGTATCGCTGATGATCAGGTCAATTTAACCCTGCTTCTCCTTGGTCTCACCAACTCCAGTCGGTAGTTGGCAGTCCTTCGATGCCAAGGCAGATCAGCACCAGGATCTTCCGCGGTTCTGACGGTTGCGCTGGGACCCAGGCCTAAGCCCAGGCTCGTGGCATTTTGGGATTTCATCCCTGTGGACGGCCATCAAGTTTGCCCAGTCACAGCTGTCCCACCGAGGAGATAGCCTCCTTGTAGAACTTTACTGGGCGCTCGTCTGCCGTTGTCCGGTCGGAACTACGGCTACGGCAGAGCCCCATGCCGCAGCAAGTCCACCGATACTCCCGGAGGCGGACCGATGTCCGGAAGTCGCCGTTCGAATACAGTCAGGAAAATCCCCCTGACTGCAAACCATCCATAGGCACGGTGACGCATGACACCCTGGATTAGGGGCGAGGGTAGTTCGACACCTTTCAGGTCTAGATCTATAGTGTTCGGTGAAAACAGGGTCACCTCTTGATGGATACGATTCTTAATTGAGCACTATGGTCTTTGTGTTCGATAAGCTGTGTTGCGCTTCATCCACACCCTGCTTTCGCTTAACCCCGTTCTAGTATTAAGTCTTAAGATAATTTTGTTGTGTATCTAGATGCAACCACGCTCACGTTGTCATAATTTTTGGCAGCACTGGATTTATGTTTTAAAGTTTTTGATGTAGAGTATCCGTTATACTGTAAAGGTGTTTGGCTTTTTATCCAACATTTTTTTTTTCGGACGACTTGACTTGTTGTTGACTAAAAATATTTGTGGTTTGCAATAGCGATTGTGCGATTCACTAACTCATACTAAACAACACTGAACAGCAGATTTCTCCTATTTATTCTAATTGACAAAAAGTGGCATCTCAGGTAACGAAGTGTCAAAATTTACGAAAAACACAAAAGGGGATTGCAAAAAAAAAAACATTGGAATTTATCCGGCTAATAGTTGAAGCATTGTAGTGCAAATTTACTTCTCTTTTTCTAGCCAGCTAGCCAGCGGAAAGTTTCATCGGCTTCATGGCAGGATGGAGCTCGAAAAGAAGTTGAAAGAGATGTCTTCCATACTGAATGTTGGTTGTGTAAAGTTCGTCGACCAATGGCGCACGGTAATAACCACGTAATATTTTAATGTACCCCCAAGGAGCTGTGGGGTGCTAGCAAATGTGCATTGTGCTTAGAATTGTGAAAAACTAAATAATAGATGTGTTATAATGTTTGTGAAAATAAATATATTTTTTGTGTATAGCCACTACGCCAGATGTTCTTTGGGTGTATGTACATATGTATAATTCAACCGGTTTATTTTATATTGTTTTTTTTCTTCTAACATGGCGCGATTTAAAAAATAGGACCAGGCCCTTAAAGCAGCTACCCTTAACGCAGCTGGACGAGCGGGTGCTGGAATTGATTGGAAGCCAGTATGTACAGGGCCACTCTGAGGCAGAAAGCTTGCCAATAGAATATAAATAATAATAAATGTTTCTGTTGATGTTGCAAATGCGTTTATTTTACTAATATACTTATATATATGTATATTTAACATTTATTGGTTGAAATAGTAAATCCTAGATTAAATAAAATATATACGTTAACAGTCATGTTAATTTAACCGGTTTAGTTAAAAGATGGAACTACAAATTAAAAAAAAAAATAATTAAACACGAAAAAAAAAATTAACTATCGCGTTTCTAACAACACAAAACTAAATGGCGCAAGCTTAAGAACGCAGCTGATTTTGCAATAACATATGTTGTAAAAAAAAGAGTTACTGAATAGCAGTATTGTTAACTTCTGTTGTTTAGCTGATTTGGCAACATCGAGTGCTTTTAAGAAAGTTACTGAATCGCGCTACATCCTAAAGCTAGTGGATTGATATGACATTTGAATTCGTTGTTAAAAAAAATTTGTAAAATGAATTTTTTTTGTTTGTGAATACAGAGATGAAACGGTTAAAAAGTTAATTTCTCATTTCAGTAACGAACATAAATGTGCACAAAAAAACTGTTTTCAGCATTTTTTAAGTAAAAGGTCATTTGCAAAAAACCTTAATAGGCACGAAAGAGATGCTAGTGATGATAACTTGAGTGCTACTATTGTAAAATCTAATTTATAAATTTCTAACAACACTTACCACCATCAAATAACTGTACCAAGTCAGCAAATCATATATATATGTAAAATGGAGTTCAATCGAAATGATAAAATTATAGAATCAGCTGCGTTACTTTTATGTGAACTATACTCAAAAAACAACTTAAATCGTAAAGATGATCTTAGTATCCAAAAATGTACAGCTCGTACAGCTCATCGTTCCATCGAACGCGGTATTCGCCGTCGCAAAGACGCAAAGGTCCATAAATCTTTCGAAGAATCTTTCTCTCGAACTGTTCAATAAAACACCTTTTCGCTTTTGGTTTTAGAGGAGATGTTTATTTATTTAACCGACTTCGTCGGAGCGCACAAGATGACTGCTCATTTCTTTTACAGAAAATGATCGGTAAGCCATTTCATAACAGTGTTGTAAACTCTATATACATACTTAACAGCAGACTTTTCTTAACCTTAACATACTCCCTCTATACTTGACAGCAGACAGTGTTGGAATATTAACACACTCCCCTCGCTGACGGAGTCTAGAGATTCTTGCAAATAAAATTTTTTTTTTTTAATTCGACATATAATCAAAATTTTGAATCTAAATCCGCTTACGGTTGCTAATAATATTAGCCCTAACAATGTCCCTTGATGGGCGCACAATTCAGTAACCTATATAACAAGAGCATAATTATTATTATCTAATGCCGCATATCACTTGTTTATTGATCCGCTTTGAACGCCTTAGAAGTTGCTTACGCTGCTTCGAGTCATCTTGCGGAAGTAGGTCTACGGTGGACATGCCGGCCATCGCTCTCGATTTTTCGATTGAGTCGCTCTTCGATGTTGTGGACTGTATATGTTGGTTATTCAGTCGCTCCTGCTCTTTATTTGCTCGCATTGCTAGTTCAGTCAGTTACTTCATCCTCATCCAACTCTTTAGCAGTTGGAAGATAGACTAAAGCCCGCACTGATCGCTCAAATTCACCATTGGCTGTTCGCACTCGAACATTTCGCACCCTTCCATCTGAACCTGAAAAGGTCTTTATGACCCTACCCATGCGCCAATGCTGGGGAGCCCCACTATCGCTTTTTAAAAATACCATGTCGTTCACACGCAGATTCCGCTTAGAAGTATTCCATTTATGACGACATTGTAAAGTATTAAAATAATCGGTTTGGAAACCTATCCAGAACTGTTTGATCATATTGTCTATAGCAATATTCATTCGCACATGTTCCATCGGAGCAACGTCAACGTTATCGATTAACGGCTGAACGGTACGCTGTCCCATGAAAGCGCGACTTGGCGTAAGGTAGTTTAAATCATGTGGATCGTCTGATAACGGCACCAAAGGCCTGCTATTCAAAATGCCAGTTATACCTGGCAACATTGTTTGGTATTGTTCATATGTGAACGTTCTGGCAGCAGCCACTCTTCTAATGTGATGTTTTGCTGCTTTTACAGCCGCTTCCCACAGCCCTCCTTGATTAGGAGCTCTAGGCGTGATATGTTGCCAAGTTACGCCGTGTAAATTCAGATGGTCGATAGTTTCTTTATCATGCCAACTCCTTCGCGCTTGTTCTAAAATCGATTCCGCATAGATCGAAGTCAATCTCATGAATGCCCAAATGAATCGCTTGGCTGTTAATCCGGTAGCGCACTTCATGTGTATCATGCGAGTGGTCATACACACGAATACCACTAAATTGTGGACAAGATTTAACAATACGCTTCGCCAGACGTCGGGATTGTAAGACCCAGTATCTGGACCTGACATAATGCAGCATAGCCTGAACATTACCATGCATTGTCCTATTATAAGCTTCCATCATTAACAACTTGCTCAATCGCGAATGAGATGGTATTATAATGGGGTGCATTTCATCTTGTGGTAAAAACGCATTTTCAATACGTCCCCAAACGCGCAACATTCCATTATCATCTAATATAGGCTTGAAACGAATTAATGAACTTTTGGAGTCGGCGTTTCCAATCGCACGAATACGCTTGATGTCTTGACGAAAGAATAAGTCAAATCTTTGTTGGTTTCGCCACCGCAATAAAAAACGCCTACAATAGGCAGTAATTCTAATCACTTTTCCGAGTAAATCGCCATAATTAATTAATAATGTGTCTCCAATATAAAGGTGTTCACTTTTTCGCTCTTTCAAATTTCTAACAGAAAGCACGGTGGCTTTGTACTCTCCCGCCCGCCACGATGTGTCTTTCGCAATTTGTATTTCAGTTGATGGCCATTCCTTCTTCTCCAATACCATAAAGTCTGGCCCATGTCACCATAAAGAACTTTTAATAAGCTCCGTGGGTGCAATCCCCCTTGAGAGTAAGTCAGCTGGATTTTGATCTGTCATTATATGACGCCATTTGTCGAATGGACACATTCGCTGTATATTCGCAGCTCGTCTATCCACCCATTGTTGTAAATGAGATGACTCTTTACCAATCCATTGTATCGCTATCATGGAATCGGTAAACAGGATATACGTTTCATTCTGGAGATCGCATTTATTTTGGACTTCGCTCGTTTGTTCTTTGATGGGTTCAACATGTGAACTTGACATCAAGAAATTGCACTCATATCGCTCATACACTTTCACCCGTGCATAAATGCATGCACCATATACCTTTGTTGAGGCATCGGCAAATCCAATCAACTCGACCTCCGTATTAGATGTTGTAAATATCCAACGCGAAATTCGAAGGTGCTTTAAGGCAGTCAGCTCTGCCTGTAACTTTCGCCAAATTTCATGATTACTCGCTTTAAGATCCTCGTCCCAATTGAGCTGCTGGAGCCACAATTGTTGGATAAACATTCGCCCCCGAATTGTAGCTGGACCTATATAGCCACACGGCTCGTAAAGCCGTGCGATATCCCCAACAACAACTCGCTTGGTCAACGTTCTATTCGATGCCTCAGATGGCTCAACCTGAAATAGGAATGCATCTTTAACTGGACTCCAATGGAGGCCCAGAATTGAAGGAAATTCATCGCCAGCTGGAGTTGGTTTTCCATTTGCCCAGCTCCAAGCCTGCTTTGGCTAGCATGGCACGCAATTGCTCATATAACTCAATTATTTGTTTTTCGCTATCAGCACCGGAGAAATAATCATCCATGTATCGCTCAAGTTCCGTTGCCTTGGCGGCTAGCGGAACTTCGTTTTTGTATATTCTCGCCAGTTCGATCATACATCGCATCGCTAAAAACGGACTGGATTTCATGCCATATGTTACAGTTTGGAGCACATATTTGCGTATGGGCTCATTAGTAATGAATCGCGACAACAATTTTTGATACACGTGATCAAAAGGATGCAATTTAAATTGCCTAAACATTTTTCGAACGTCAGTGGCAAACACCCACCTGTACATTCGAAATCGCAGTATTATTATAGACAAGTGTTCCTGTAAATTAGGGCCAGCCATTTGTACATCATTTAGTGACTTTCCGTTTGTAGTTTTCGCGCTGGCATCATAAATAACGCGGAATCTTTTTATTACCGCGTGATGAGGGATGTAGTACCCTTTCGCACTATTTCTTTCCTTTCTGATGCTAATCTCATATGTCCAAGCTCAAGGAATTCCTGAATGAATGCATTATATTTATCTTTGAGCTCAGTATCATTCGCAAAACGTCGTTCAAGGTACACCTTGTAAGCGCATGTTTTTTTGAATCGCCTAATTCTACGAATGGCAATCTCATAACTAATCGCCCTCGATTATCTGTCGTTGTCGTATCTCTAAATATTTTCTCGGCACGATCCTCTGCCACAGTGTTGGTGGATTCAGGTGGGTTTCTCAATTCCCAAAACCTAGCCACAAGCATTTCCAACAAATTTTCGGGTGGATCTCCTCCAATGGGATTGATCGCTAATCCCAACGTCAACACTTTGGATGGATCGCATTTTTGCTTGACATTAACAAACACAGCAAAACCAAATTTAGTAGCCTGTGCTCTTAGGCCACATTCGCTTTCGATTATCCGGTTTTCCAAAATTTCAGCCTAGATATCCATTCCTAATAACAAATGGAATCGCTCATTAACATGATAATCTGGGTCGGCCAATCGGAATTCCGCAAATTCATGCACCAGTCCCTCCAATGGATAAGGTGACTTATCTGGAATCGCATTTGATTCAATCAGGGTGGCCATGATACCACCAGCATTCGCATAATCATCCCACGCATATAACGGTATTTTAACCTTTCGCCACTATCCATTATCGAACAACGCCTTAACGCATATTAAATCGCCTGATACTTTAGGCAGCTTAATGTAGCCCGTAGAAAGAACAGGCAGAACTGAGCTACACTGCCTTATTGAAAATTTTGTGTTCCATTTGAACTCTTACCCATATTAGGATTCGCCCTTGAATTTACATTTGCATCCGCATTTGTATTCGCACTCGTTACAGCATTCATGTTCGCTCGGATAACATTAACTGCAGCTCGCTCAACCAACACCGGACATAATATACTATTGTGTTTATGACCAGAGCAACGAGGACATTCTCGGCCTTGACAACTAACATTGTCCATCATATGTGTATCCTTTAAACAGGAAAAACACAACCGTAATCGCTTGATACACTCAGATCGCTTCTTAAGGTCTAAAGCCAAAAACTTTTGACACTTGAAAATGGTATGATTACCATTACAATTATAGCATTTGAAAGTAGTTGAAGAACCGCTTGCTCGCACTTGATTATTATTTATGCCTCGTAGTCCGCCATTGGACATACTACTTAGCACTGCTGAATGATGGAATTGATTTGCTTTTACCTACACTCATTTCAGTTGAATTCAAGCTTAAGGATCCCTGGGCTCGTTTATCCAAAAACTCCAATATTTTTTCAGCAGGCGGCATTTCAGTTAAACTGTGATTGATCTCCCACGCTGGAGGCATCTGTGCAATTAGAGTATATGCTACCATATGACCCCATGTGTCAGCTGGTGTTCCCAATACCTTGAGCTGTCTCACCATACCCATGACGTTGTCAACCAACTCACGGATAACCGCAGAAGCCTATATACGCTCGCCAAGTGTGCCATAATAATACGATTATTATTGTCGTAGATTTGAACAAGCGTTTCGTACGCTGGAGCATAATTCGCTGGTGTCATTTGCCAACCAGCCAAAAGGCTTAAAGCAGCCCCTTTTAACGACCGTTTAAGATACTAAAATTTGTTTGCATCATCTAATTCAGGGTTATTATGATAAAGACTTTCATATACGGCCTTCCATTCGCTCCAATGTCTATGCTCCCCTGAGAATTCTGGCAATTTTAATGATTCATATTGCTGGTTCGGCCTTCGCTCGCGTCGCTCATCATAGTTGACAACGGCCCGTAATTCGCACAATTTCGCCGTTATTGTAGCTGAAACCCTAGATAAATCGTTTTCTGCCCTTTCAGATTCAAGCCTCAGCCGTGTCTAACGCAATCAACGAAAAATGCTCTGTCGCTAATTTTTCCCAATGGGATCGCACAACGCCTAATTTGGTATCCAGTATCTCATAAGACGCATTACGGTATTCATCCGTGTTCAAAAACGCAACGGCTTGTCGCAATAACCTGCTTAGTGCCTGACGACGTCTTATACCACCCGCTAAGGCAGGATTTTTCTCTGGAGCGCGTGAGCCCGAAGCGCGTGTTTCGGGCGCATCACGATTCGCTTTCGGCGTATTTATGCAATGTTGATCAAAAGGATCAAAGCGCAAAGGTACAGTTTGTTTAAACTATCGCACTTAATTGGGAAAATATCGCACTAAATTACCGTAATTTAATTCGCAGCACGTAGAAAGTAAAAGTAAACCACATATGTAGTTACATCGCCCTATTGTCAATAAATCAAAAAGTCGAAAACGAATTCACTCTAATTGCTTGAGGCTCTCTCCTATATACATAGCCCAATTCCACGCGTTCACAACAGTTATCGCACTAACCCTTTTCTTCTATTTCTATTTCTTCGGACACAATAAACTGTTGTGCTGAGATGGTTCACATAAAGGGCAACAACGATTGTTCCCTTTCGGGCAACCATGATGGCGTGTTAAACGCATGAAACAGTTTGGACACAAGTTCAATTGTTTAACACGAGTTTTCTGTTCGTCCAACGAAAGAATAATAAACGAAGCGCAACGGAAAATTTTATGGGCGCCATTACGTTTCGCAGCCGTCGATATCACAACCGAGCGCAATTTTGGTTGTCTCACTCGCTCATGTACGCTCTGCCATCCACGATTGCGTTCCGGCTGACAATGCCGATTCCATCTACCAACCAATGTACTGGGCTGGTCGTCTCTTTCGGACGATCGCTCGTTATGAAAACGCACCTTATTACGTTTTACCGGGCTTCGTTTCACTGGTGAGCCTGATTGAGATCGCACTGGAGAACCACTTCTCTCACCCTCCACCCCTGATGATGGCTGCGTCACTGAACTATGTGGTGGTAATATGCTCAAAATGCGTTGAGTCGTTTTGGTTGGTTATTTTTCTTTAATTTCCCTTGGTCGCATCGAATCCCATAGTCTTTTTTTGGCTGTGTCGATTTTTCGGCTTAGCAAAATCAAACAGTCCTCCGCTTCTTTTAAAGTATCTCTAAACAATTTGAATTCAGCATCTTTAGCCGATAAGTCAAGCAATTTTGGTATTAACGCGTTATGAACCTGCAAGAACTCACTCTTCAAGTCATTAACTCTTCTTCATTGCCCCTCCAATCAATGCAGGTCTGGACGTGGATTAGGGTCCGTAATTCCATCATTAGCACTCTGAGTGCATTTATGACCGTCGAACAAGGCAAATGAGCATTGGAGGGAAATCTTCCAGCCGGTGGATCCATATGCAATCGCACTTAATTATATTCCGCTACTAAACAAATGCGATTCACGAAAAAAAATATTAATCGCTCCACCGTCGGTCCATTAAATCGCCTTTGTTCGTGGAAATCGCACGAAATTCGTAAAAACTATAAGATCTTCAATAACCAGTTTTTAAAAATGGCGTCGCAAAGTTTCTTCGCCCACTACTGGCATATAATGCCAATTTTGCCTACGCAAATCGCTCAGCTACCGCTTTCCAATTAAATCGCACTATTTTATTTTGCCTTTTAAAGACAAAAATCGCAAAAAAATAAATAATAAAATAATCTCCTGCAATCCCGCTCGATTGGACCAAATTGTGTTCAATAAAATACCTTTTCGCTTTTGGTTTTAAAGGAGATGTTTATTTATTTAACCGACTTCGTCGGAGCGCACAAGATGACTGCTCATTTCTTTTACAGAAAATGATCGGCAAGCCATTTCATAACAGTGTTGTAAACTGTATATACATACTTAAGAGCAGACAGTTCTTAATGTTAACATACTCGCTCTATACTTGACAGCAGACAGTGTTGTAAACTTAACACGAACACTCCAAGAGCTCTTTTATCTGATGTTGTCATTGTCCATGCTTCTGCGCCATACAATAGGACGGGCATGATGAGAGACTTATAGAGTATCAAGAATGATGGATAACAAGATTGCGCCTATCAGAGAGGATTTGTCTTTGCGTGACGTCAAACTGGTTGAGCAGGGGGAGAGAGATAACAAAACAAAACAAAAATGAAAATGAAATGTTATGTAGGGTAAATGCACCACCATCTAAGTATCCGGACATCTGTGCTTTTTTCAGTGTATTAATACGTCAGCACTATATTATTAGAAATATTTATACGCATACAAACAACAGAATTATTCGCGGTTTGGTTAATAGCAGGAAAAAGAGCGTCAAAGTAAAGAAATGTTGAGTGTCCAGAAATGGGTTCGTTTACCCTATAAAAAACCAGTTTTACCAGCGTGACGCAACAAAAAACAGCTAATTCTGTCAAAATCACAAAAAGAGGAATAGCGGTATAGCGATGGGCTCAACCTTTGTTTCGCTCAATCGTGATATAGAGTATGGATTTTGTCCTTCAAGAGAGGACATTACTGTGCAATTGCCTACTCAGTCAAAAGTAGCATTTGTAGCATCAATACTGGCCTCGTTCAAGAAATTCAATTTTTGGAAGAAACGGGTTGAGAATAAATGCTGATGGAAATAGCCATCAGGTTTTTTTACATTAGGACTTGTTCTAGGAGATAACTTAGGTATGAAAAGAATACTTGGTTTTTGTAAATCATTTCGATCAGAAAAATTTTGTAGTCTTTGCAGAAGAAGCAAAGTAAATTTATAAAAATATGTAATTGAAGCAAACGATTGTATAAAAAATGTACAAAATTATTCAGAAGATATTTCTGCCTTTAATTATAGGAGACAAAGTGCCAAGAAATGATAAGTGTGAAAGCTTATCACATTATTAAATAAAATCATTGATATTTTCCTATATTAATCTTTCACTGAAAATGACATTGAACTTCTTATATATACGACACGATATCTCGTCATCACAAATTATATTTAAAATTATTTGGATTACTTGGTCCACTATAGCACGGCAATAAAGTCTTCAGGGCCTTTGAAATATATATGGTGTTAATATTTGTCACAAAGCCTCGGATGAGGCCCCCCTTTTTTGTTGACGACCACGACAAACGTATTAAGGACAATGATTTGAGGGAATGTCCGGACCCTTAATTGGGAAGGTGCCTCTGCCCGGCTGGTTGATGTCCTCAGCAAAGCGAAGGCTGACATCACCTTTATCCAAGAGATGCAATGGACGGGGCAAGGGAAAAAATCGATAGGCCTTTGCGACATCTACTACAGCTGCCATGTAAAGGAGCGCACATTTGGTGTCGGATTTGTTGTGGGAGAGAGACTGTGCCGTAAAGTACTGTCGTTCACTCCGGTGGGCGGTGCCCCCACCACGATATAAAAATCGATTTCAGTGCCAAGAACGGCAAGGAGGGCATCTTTGGTTCTACAGTCGAAAAATTCAGTCTCCACGACGAAACGTCCGATAACGGAATGAGACTGATAGACTTCGCCGGGGCCCGAAACATGGTAGTCTGTAGTACCAGGTTCCAGCATAAAAAGATTGACCAAGCTACGTGGCTGTCTCCAGATGGTAAGACACGAAACCAAATCGACCACATTGTGACAGTGTCTTAAATGTGCGCACGACCCAAGGAGCCAACTTCGACTCGGATCATTTTCTTGTGGCAGCTAAGATCCTCTGTGCAGCAAAAAGAGCACACAAATGGACACAAAGAAAGCTCGACGTCGGAAAGCTGCAATTACAACAGACAGCCACCCACTTCGCCACTAGACTTGCAATCCTGCTCTCTTAGAGCAATAGTCAACAGAACGATATTTCCGAGCAGTGTAACCATATTTCTCGCTGTCTATATACCACCGCTGAAGAATCCATCGGATTTCAGCGAGCCCGAAAGAACAACTGGTATGACGAGAAATGCCGCGCCGCTACGGAAAGTAAAGACGCTGCCTACAGGGCCACACTGCGATCGGGCGCAACGCGAGCTGTGCGGGAGCGTTATCGTGAGTTGAAGAAGGAAGCAAGACGCATTTCTCGTGAGAAGAAGAGAGAAGCCGAAATGCGTGAGTGCGAAGAGCTAGAGATGCTAGACGGCAGGAAAAGCGCCCGAAAACTTTTTCAGAAAGTACGGCGGCTAACAGAAGGTTTCAAGACCGGGGCGAATTCCTGTAAGAATGAAAACGGTGACCTGATGACTGATGTCCACAGCATAGTTAAATTATGGAGGGAGCACTTCTTCACACTGCTTAATGGAAGCAGCTGCAACAAAGTTGGAGAAGATGTTGAACCCAAATCCTTCATCAATGATGATGGACGTGATGTACCATCACCCGACTATGACGAAATTCGGAAAGCGATACCACGGCTGAAGAACAGCAAAGCCCCCGGGGCCGACGGGTTACCAATTGAGTTATTTAAGTACGGCGGAGAGGAGCGGGTTAAGTGCATGTACGAACTCATCTCTAGCATATGGTCGGAAGAACGCATGCCTGCTGATTGGAATTTAAGTGTGCTCTGCCCAATCCACAAAAAGGGTGATCCTGCAGTCTGTGCCAATTATCGCTGGATTAATCTTCTTAACATCGCGTAAAAAGTTCGGTCGAGTGTATTGTGTGAAAGACTTAAGCCCACCGTGAACGAACTGATTGGACTTTATCAGTGTGGCTTTAGACGTGGTAAATCAAGAGACATCCCGTCACTGTCCTGAGTGCGGCGTTCTGGCAAGTCTTCAGTCTTGAGCACTGAGTCCTGCTGGTTCCAGGCGACCATATTGGCGCAGCATAATTTTAAACCGGCCGGCCAATCGTCTTGAATGTTGCCAACAACGTTTCTTTGTCTTTGCCCCAAGTGCTGCCAGCGAGCGACTTGAGGACTTTGTTGCGGTTGCGGTTGTATGCACTGAGAAGGAGACCAGGCCGTCGGGGGTGACCCCAGTATCCTTCGTCCAAGAATTAAATAGAGTCCACGTGGACTTCACAGGAGACAGCGCCAAATTTCGTCCTGTAAAGTAGTGAGCAAGTTCTGGGAGGTTGCTATTCACCTTAGAACACAGACCATAAATTCCATTGCTGGTAGCCATTATCGTACAGTCGTCGGCATACGAGACCAGTGTGACTCCCAGCATCAACATGCTTAACCCGTCTGGGCCAATGGATTTGGAGGTTTTCGCCTTCCCGATGGCTTCCTTTACCTCAGTGCTAGGGAGAACATTTAGTGCGCTGGATTTTTGCTTGCGCAGCCTTCTGGTTACTGAACCTTTAGATTTGTCGGCCGAAGGATGCATTATGAATTGTCGGCTAAAACAAATCGCGCATCGCTTCGAATTCGACGAGGCGTGGTCTCCAAAGGAGATTTCTGTTCGGTCGTCAAGCCTCGTCGGATTGGACAGGGATCCACTTCGGTGAGGTGTAAATCGTGCAACGGATGGTGCCATCTTAAGGCCTGCTTCGTATCAGTTCGCTAATTTTATTTTAAAATATAATTAGTCAGCACCATATATAATTCACATCACAGATAAAAAACAAGGTGATGAGGATAATGCACGTACAATTGTATCTTTCTTGCAGTCATGTAACTTATCAACAGAAAACTTTACTATAGCTAACTCAGTGATGTTCAAAGGAAGTGTTTATAAAAAAAAAGTATCTTTCCAGATTATCAGAAAATTTAAACTTGTATACAATCGAAAGACTTCTAATTGACAAACAAAATAAATTGTTTATTTTATTTGATATTGTTTGGCCATATAACAATTTATTTTTTTTAATATTTTTGGGCCTTAAGGCCGATTGGTTTATTTGGAAATTTATTAGGAAAAAACGACAATACTCAAAGCGGTAGAAGTCATAGTACTATTTTGGAAATCACAACATTTCCTCGTCAGACTTCTTTCTTCTTGGCTTCTGTGAGAGTCGCACCCGCAACAACATGCGTAATACTTAAGCCGGCAGCTAAACGCATTCAGCTAAGCTTACGCTGTGTGAGCTGTTGTTATTTTTCCTGCTTTCCCTTCAGAACTTACTTCAATCAAGTGCGGCTGTACTGCCCCTACTTCTACTTGACAGTGTAGTTGTTGTTTGTACAATTTCTATTTTGTTAGAATTTGTTTGTATAAGGCTGGCTCAACCTTTTATACATTTTATTGTTATTGTTTGGCCATATAACTATTTAGTTTTTTAAATATTTTTGAGCTTTAAGGCCGATTGGTTTATTTGGAAAATTATTAGGAAAAAACAACAATACTTAAAGCGGTAGAAGTTATAGTACTATTTCCGAAATCACCACATTTACTCATCAGACTTCTTTCTTCTTGGCTTCTGCGGCAGTCGAACCCGCAACAACATGCGCAATACTTAAGCCGGCAGCTAAATGCATTCAGCTAAGATTACGCTGTGTGAGCTTCGGCCTTTAAGCTCAAAAATATTTAAAAAAAGAATTGTTTATTGTTTCTTTCAAAATCCAATTGAAAAAATTTGATGAACATTATCAAGCTTTTGTTGTTGATACCAATACTAAGAAAATGTGTTTTAATGCAATTGAATTTTTTACCAGTCCAGAAGGTTCAGTATATCTAAGAAATAATATGTTGTGAATACTTACAAAAATATTATTTATTTTATTTAATGCATAAAAAAAGTAAAATAAAAGAATGAAATTATGCTTATGTACATGCATATGTACTCGTATGTCGTTTGTTACTCGAATATTTTTACGAGCTTGATCAAATTGTATGAAATAATTAATCTACAAAAATATATTGTAAGCGATTTTTATTTATTTCAATAAAAAAAACAGTTTTGACTATTAATAAAATTGAGTTTTCTGTTAAATTAACAGTAAGTTTGCACTTTAATAAAAGATTAAACAATTATTTAATTATTATTAAATATATGGCAAAACAACAGTGGCGTTTGATAATAATGAACAGAAATATATCACGACTGTTAATAAATAACAGAAATTTTGTTGGATTAACTAACTACTGAAAAGTTAATTCAACAGACGATTCGTAAATTTAACAGTAAAACTGTTAAACTTTTAATCAACATACCGGTATTTGTTAATTTAACCCTACGGTCCATAACCGGGTACCCGGGTAACAATTTGAACTTTAAAGTGCTGCTGTTCCTACAATATTAAAGATATCAACATGAAACTCCGGATCATCAGACATTTCCGCTAAACTTAGAGACTAGAAAAAAGTTTATCAAATTTGGTTAAATATATTAACCAAAAAATGAGTTTAATATTTTTGCATACAGGGGTCCATGACCAGGGTACCCGGGTACCTTAATGCAAATTACCTTATATTTCAAAGAAAAAACTTTTGTTTCATTTTTATTTTGATGGTTACCGTCTCCAGTGGTCTTCCCAAAAAGCTCTCAATTGCTGTTTTGGTGGAAAAGAGGCGCGTTACTTGGCGATTGGTTACTCTTTCTTCTATTATTGGCGCACACAAGTCTTCAGCAAGTTTACGCAAAAAGCGTTTTCTCCGTGTTGTTTGATATGGAACAGTTGTGTTATTCTCATAAAATATAATATATGCCGCGAAAGCACTAACATCGAGCATATTGTATAAAATTCGATTGGAAATTCTGTATCAGAGCCTACAGACTTAGCAAGCAGAGATTTTTTACAATATATAGCCACACCACCCCCTTTTTATGCTTTCGACCATTCCGAACTACACTCCAGTAGTTGATACAGCACTGAAGATCAGAAACATGTTCGCTGAACCATGTTTCAGAGACACAAATAATATCTATTGAGGACGGCTCAAAAAAGTATCTTACATAATCCATTTTATCTGAAATTCGGCTTCGGGTATTAAAACTATATTGAGACCAGTCGACTGTTTACACAAAATATCTAACATTAGCTTGTGTTTTCCATCAGCGCTCGATGCTAGCTTAACAGTCATGTTAAATAATTATTTGGCACTGCACTGAATAAGAAAAAAACCACGTAGGAAAAAAAATTGAAAGTGTAGAAATGTACATATAAATAAATGAATAAGAAGTAATGAGAACATATCAAGAGAAAAATTATTAAAACTTAATTCTAACAGTACCTTTAAAGAGCTTGTTGAAGCGTATAATTGGTTTGGCAAACACATTAAATTTACAACTTTAAGCTGTGGATGGCACTATCAATAGCATCGATAGTTTTCACTTTATGAAATTTTAGACGGTTTTTAGTGACTATCGATAGTATTCCAATTGAAACTCAATATTTAAGTTTACAAAATTCAGTTCTCAAAAAAATCGAAAAATTCTTATAAAATGACGCCCAAAAATTGAAAAGAAATTTTCTTTTATAAAAATTTCTCAAATCCGTTTGAAGCTCTAATGAAAAAATTGACAAACAAAATTTACAGCACCAGTACTTTTTCAAGCAACAGAAAAATTTAAAAATAATTCTTGTGATTTTTCTTTTAGCAGCATTTTAAGCTTTCATTGCATATATGTATCGCTAAAAATAAATTGCAAACTTTCATTTTATTGAAAAAAAATAACAGTTTTTTATCGGCACTTGAAACCTGCTGTCCGAGTATATTGTTACGCCTCGTTCTGAAGGAGCGTGAGTTAAAATGCTATGAGCTGCATCTGCCTTAAAAATCACTACAGTGGTCTGATAACCGAAAGCTGAGGTTTAGATTGAATTCATCTGAGTGAATTCCGCTTTCTACTTGCTCGATTAGCTTGGATCCATCTGTGTATACAGCCGTCGAATCTGGGTCCAGGTCCACGGCTCCTAGCCACTCGTTCCTCTCTGGAATTCTTGTGGAAAACTTATTTTCAAAACATAGAAGAGGAGTAGTGTAATCTAGTTTTCATGGCCGGATCTTTTATCTCCGAGGCTGTCCTCAGTACCCGCTCTAAATTTACTCTGGGTAGAGTCTTGCTCAAGCCGACCACCATACGGTGACTCCATAGAAAAGAATGGGTCTTACCACAGCTGTATACATCCAGTTTACGATGTGTGGCTTTATTTTCCCTATTTCTTCCCCACGGCCGTCTTGCACACATTGAGGGCATTGATGGCTTTCCTAGAGCGGTCTTCAATATTTCGGTTCCAGTCTAGTTTTCTTTATAGAATAACTTCTAGGTATTTGACCTCGGTTGCGAAAGTTAATATTACCCCATTTACATTAGTTTAAATATGGGAATTTTATATTTTCTCGTGAAGAGCACCAACTCGCGCTTCGTAGAATTGGTGTTGAATCCACAATCCACAGACCAGGTGGTAGCAGTGTTAAGAGCGTTTTGTAGCAGATCACTTAGAACTTATGGGCATTTACCCTGTTCTTTGATCGCTATGTCGTCCGCGTACGCGATGACTTGGCAATCAGTACCCTTAAGACGTAAGAGGGAGAGAACGTTTTCTTGGGGCGTGCCTCTGGCTACGTGGTTAGATTTCGATTCGTCTCCTAGTGTAGAGAAAATTGATTTCTTTTTGAGAAGAAGCCCCACAAAATCCACGAATCAGTGCAGTACCTCCACCCTATTGAGGGAGTTGATAAGAGCTTCGGGGTAGACATTGTAAAAGGCTCCCTCGATATCGAGAAAGATCCCCAGCGTGTATTCCTTTATCACCAACCCTTTTTCGATCGTTGAGACGATGTCATGGACAGCAGTCTCCACAGATTTGCCTTTGAGGTATGCATGCTGGTTCTAGGAGAGGAGAGGAGAACATATTCCTCTATGAGCCTCTCAAGAGGAGGAGGGAAGAGGTGAGGCTTATGGGACTGAAATCTTTCGGTTTCGCATGGCAGGCCCTGCCTCCCTTTAGTAGAAAAACTACCCTCGCCTTCGTCCACTCATGTGGAATATGGGTGTATGTAAGGCAGGCAGTAAAGATTTGGGTGAGCAGAGGACAAAGAATGTCCCTGGCCCCTTGTAACTGTGCAGGAAATATTCCGTCTAGTCCTGACGGAGTTCCTTCGGGGAGAGTGAGTAATGGGACACGTGCGATGTTAGGCTCGTCAGAACACCCGCGAGAGTGGGTAGACATTAGTAGCTCCAACATTCTACTACACGTGGATGTCCAGTCCCCGATTGGTTTCTGGATAGAGTTAATGCTTTGAGCATTTTTCGAAAGAACTTTTCTAAGCCTATTGGCTTCGGAGTTCTCTTCTATATTATTGCAAAAGTTTTTCCATGACTCTCGTTGTGCTTCTTTATGGCCTTCTTTAATATTTTAAGAGCGTCTTTGTACGATTGCCAGATACTTGTTTGAAAAGTCTCCTACTCCCTTTCCTAAGGGATGAAAACTCTGGATTCCACCACCTAGGTTTCTTTTTACCCTTCGAGAGGGTTTTAGGGCAGGAAAATTGAAAGGCAGAGTTGCAGATGTTTGTCACTAGGTGTAAGGCGTCATCAATTTTCGACGATGAGTCCAGCTCACCGAGAGAAATAACCTTCGTGCTGGAGGTGCTCGCTTCATCAGAGGCTGTAAGGACATTTTTATATTTCAGCCAGTCCGTTCGCCTTTTGTTCCTATACGCCGTTAAAGAAGAAGTGGGGTTTAGAGTAATACAAAAGATATGAAGAGATGATCAGAGAAGTGCTCTTGCCAGTCGCTTATTAGATCAGAAATATTGCTTGATGCGAGAGTGAGGTCCAGCACTTCAATACAGAGATTTGTTTGATAAAATAAAATCAAGTAAAAACTCACCTCGAGGATTGGTGTCGGAAGAGCCCCATATTACATGATGGGATTTGGAGTCAGCCCCAATTATGACCGGGAGTCTTTTCCTGAAAGCCTACTTCACTGCTTCCTGCAGTCTGGTCGATGGGAGAAGTTGGCTGTCGTAGGTCATGTAGCTTGTCGAAAACCAAACAACGCTTTCCTTCAGTTGGACGCTAATGCTAATGGTATCTTCGTTACTGTATTGAGAAAGAAGAATAAAATACTTTTTTGATGAGAATACATGCCCTTATCCTACCTACTTATGGTGCTGCTATCACTATGTAGGCATCAGAGTAGAGTCCGCAAACCCTGTTTCTTGCGATCGGTGGTTCTTGGATGAGAATTTTGTCCTCAGCTTTTTCGCGGAGTCGAAGAAGCAGGGTAGCAGAGGCTGCCTTGGAGTGATGTGGGGGTCATCTGCAGATTTCGGAGCATCCCTAGATGCTGCAAAGTCTATTGCCCGTATCGCTCTCAGCATCTGCCGCAGCATCTGATACATGCAATGGGAAGCCTGCAGTTGCGCTCATGACGCTTGTTATTTCTGTTGAAGGTGCTGGCATTAGAGCCACTCGAGGTGCTTCTTTGGTTGTTTGCCCCTTCGCTGGTCAGACTGGCCAAAGCAGCAGGTCCGCTGTCTGCTCCGTTATTTTTGCTTCTTCCGCCTTTTTGTGGATCTTAACGAAGATGGAGTAAAAGCCATAGCTTATAACCCCACCAAAATCCGCGAGAGCTGGGACTGAAGCATCGTTGATGATCAGGTCAATTTAACCCTGCTTCTCCTTGGTCTCACCAACTCCAGTCGGTGGTTGGCAGTCCTTCGTTGCCAAGGCGGATCAGCACCAGGATCTTCCGCGGTTCTGACGGTTGCGCTGGGACCCAGGTCTAAGCCCAGGCTCGTGGCATTTTGGGATTTCATCCCTGTGGACGGCCATCAAGTTTGCCCAGTCACAGCTGTCCCACCGAGGAGATAGCCTCCTTGTAGAACTTCACTGGGCGCTCGTCTGCCGGTGTCCGGTCTGAACTACGGCTACGGCAGAGCCCCATGCCGCAGCAAGTCCACCGCTACTCCCGGAGGCGGACCGATGTCCGGAAGTCGCCGTTCGAATACAGTCGGAAAAATCCCCCTGACTGTAAACCATCCATAGGCACGGTGACGCATGACACCCTGGATTAGGGGCGAGGGTAGTTCGACACCTTTCAGGTCTAGATCTAAAGTGTTCGGTGGAAACAGGGTCACCTCTTGATGGATACGATTCTTAATTGAGCACTATGGTCTTTGTGTTCGATAGGCTGTGTTGCGCTTCAGCCACACCCTGCTTTCGCTTAACCCCGTTCTAGTATTAAGTCTTTAGATAATTTTGTTGTGTATCTAGATGCAACCACGCTCACGTTCTCATAATTTTTGGCAGCACTGGACTTATGTTTTAAAGTTTTTGATGTAGAGTATCCGTTATACTGTAAAGGTGTTTGGCTTTTTATCCAAAATTTTTTTTTTCGGACGACTTGACGTGTTGTTGACTAAAAATATTTGTGGTTTGCAATAGCGATTGTGCGATTAACTAACTCATACTAAACAACACTGAACAGCAGATTTCTCCTATTTATTCTAATTGAAAAAAAGTGGCATCTCAGGTAACGAAGTGTCAAAATTTACGAAAAAAACAAAAGGGAATGCAAAAAAAAAAAACATTGGAATTTATCCGGCTAATAGTTGAAGCATTGTAGTGCAAATTTACTTTTCTTTTTCTAGCCAGCTAGCCAGCGGAAAGTTTCATCGGCTTCATGGCAGGATGGAGCTCGAAAAGAAGTTGAAAGAGATGGCTTCCATACTGAATGTAGGTTGTGTAAAGTTCGTCGACCAATGGCGCACGGTAATAACCACGTAATATTTTAATGTACCCCCAAGGAGCTGTGGGGTGCTAGCAAATGTGCATTGTGCTTAGAATTGTGAAAAACTAAATAATAGATGTGTTATAATGTTTGTGAAAATAAATATATTTTTTGTGTATAGCCACTACGCCAGACGTTCTTTGGGTGTATGTACTGCGACGACGCAATAAATACGTCTCGCACATAACATTAATAGCCATGTAAGCATATTAGACAGATAATACAACTAGTTTATAACAACCCAAGGAAAAACAGCTGGCGCACAAAGCGCAAAGCAGTGCGAATGCAAGAAAGAACAGCTGATCGCTAACTACGGGCAGTGGCGCGCAGAGCGCACGTCCGTGCCAAAGCAAGGAAGAAGCAGAACACGAGCATAAAAGGACGAGCAATAGCGTCGATGAGTGAGTTGTCATCGAGCCGGCGAAGGCTCAACAAGGCGCAGTGCAGTAGTAAGGCGAGTGTGGTGAAACCCCCGGTAGTATAGTAGTGCAGTAGTACAGTATACGTGGTGCAGTGGGTAGTCAGTTTCTGCCAGCGGCCACAGCCTAGTACAGTATACGTGGTGAAGTCGGTAGTCAGTTTCTGCCAGCGGGAACAGCCTAGCACAGTATACGTGGTGCAGTCGGTAGTCAGTTTCTGCCAGCGGCCACAGCCTAGTACAGTATACGTGGTGCAGTCGGTAGTCAGTTTCTGCCAGCGGCCACAGCCTAGTACAGTATACGTGGTGCAGTCGGTAGTCAGTTATCTGCCAGCGGCCACAGATAGGCGGTATACGTGGCGCATTCGGTAGTCAGTTTCTGCCAGCGGCCACAGCCTAGTACAGTATACGTGGTGCAGTCGGTAGTCAGTTTCTGCCAGCGGCCACAGCCTAGTACAGTACACGTGGTGCAGTCGGTGGTAAGCCGATCAACGACCACAGTAAAACCAAGTAATCCTCTGCCTCGACAGGATAGCCAGGAGTGCACGCAAGCCAGGACAGCATATAACCAAAGTCAGCATCGCCACGTAGACATCGTCGCTATTCCCAGAGAGACGACGTCATCACGCCTAGGATCGCCGTTAGAAAACACGAGGCGACGTTGTACATTACAAAAGTCAGCATTGCCACGTAGACATCGCCGTTATTCCCAGAGAGACCACGTCATCACGCCTAAGATCGCCGTTGGCGAGCGCAAGTCGACGCCGTACATTACAAAAGTCAGCATCGCCACGTAGACATCGCCGTTATTGCCAGAGAGACCACGTCATCACGCCTATGATCGCCGTTAGCGAGCGCAAATCGACGCTGTAGATAACCAAAGTCAGCATCGCCACGTAGACATCGTCGCTATTCCCAGAGAGACCACGTCATCACGCCTAAGATCGCCGTTAGCGAACACGAGGCGGCACTGTACATAACGAAAGTTCGCATCGCCACGTAGACATCGTCGCTATTCCCAGAGACCACGTCATCACGCCTAAGATCGCCGTTAGCGAACACGAGGCGGCACTATACATTACCAAAGTCAGCAGCGCCACGTAGACATATTCGCTATTCCCAGAGAGACCACGTCATCACGCCTAGGATCGCCGTTAGCAAACACGAGGCGACGTTGTACATTACAAAAGTCAGCATTGCCACGTAGACATCGCCGTTATTCCCAGAGAGACCACGTCATCACGAAGGTCAGCATCACCACGGAGAGATCACCGCTAGGCCTCACGAGACAGTACAAGTAATGAAATTTGAGTAAATGTATAGATATAAATAATACACTTTTGTTTGAAAATAAAGCTTTTGAAATAAGACTCTAGCTTTTGCTGGTTTTTCTGTAACGACCAGTAAAAGAACCCTGGATCCGGCGAGTCATACCCCGGCTGGAAAAAACAACGTTACAGATGGCGCCCGAGCAGGGACTCTATTAAGCAGAGTCCTATATGAACAAAAGACTTTTATAATAACAAATCTAAAAGGTGCAAACGAATAAAAAAAAAACCCCGAAAATTACAAGGAGCGAGGCATAAAAGAATTCACAGAGTTAACGTGAAGAAGAAGACACGAGAAAACTAAACCCAAGTTGACAGAGAATTAAACGGGGACTCATTATGGTCCGAATATCGTGGGTGTATTATCTTCGTAATGAAGATTTATTAAATTACGCCAAGGAGTTCAAGCTCGACGACTCCGGGAGTGTAGACGAATTGAGACGACGCTGCGCTAACACTCTAGCAGAGCTTTTAAAGCAGCCTGAGTACGAGGAACGGTTGCTGGAACTAGAGGCGTTCCCCGCCAGAGCAACATCTCCGAGCATGGAAGTTGGACCAAGTCTGCAACTTAAAACCCCCGCCACTATGAAAGGCGCGGTTCCGAAGATCCATCAACCAGTAGCAACGGAAGATAGAACCGAAGGATGGAATCTCCCATCCCGACACCGGCCGGATGTCCATGACACAGAACACGAACTACGACCTGCTACCCCAGCAATCGAGAAGATAAGAAAGTGGGGAATCAAATACAGCGGTGGCACTGATCCTTTGGCATTCATAGAACGGATAGAAGAATTATCCGAAATCTACGGGATCAACAACGACAGCCTCCCCCGTGTAATGCCCGAGCTTTTGATAGACGACGCAAGAACCTGGTATCGAAATAACAACGAGAACTGGGGCCAATGGGCCAACTCCAAGAAAGATTTCCTGACCTTTTTTCTTCCGACACGGTTTTTCGAGCACCTGGACGATCAAATCCGCCAATGCACGCAGAGATCCAACGAGCCTTTTAAAGCATTCCTTATAAGGATCCAAGACCTGATGAGACACGCGGGATACAAGAAGGAGCAACAACTCGACCAAGTATACCGCAATTGTCTGCCAGAACTACAATTGTACGTGAAGCGTCACGAGTTCCAGACACTTAGCCAGCTGACCGCGATGGCCGAAGACTACGTAGAAGTCCGCTCAAGAAGTAACCAACCGAGACATGAGCCAAGGAACCAGATAAGCAATCGAGGCATGGAGGCACACCGAGAGCACATGGCAAAACGTACTGTCTGCTTTAGATGCGGACGAGGAGGGCACTTCGCCCGAGATTGTCGAAGAGAGAGAGTAGTCTTCTGTTGGTATTGTGGCCAACAAGAAATACGCACGATAGACTGCTGCCGAAAGCAAACGGCGGGAAACGCAGACCGACCCTCAAGGCAGCGGGGATACTCGAAGGTCGGACAAGCAACCCCGCCACAGAACTAATCTACCAAGACTTCCGACTCTCAGCAAGCGCCCAGATCGGAGGGGTGACTGTGCAGGCAACCATCGACACAGGGGCTACGAGGAGTTTCATAACAAAGACCTTCAGCGAAGAATTTTTCAAAAGGTACCCGACGAGACCCACCGCGGAAGATGTCCGATTCGCAGACGGCAGAGTCGATAGAGTGAGAGAAACCCTATCATTGCCAGTAGTGTTCGGAAGAACTTCACATACGATCCCATTTCTGATAATGGAGACCGCCAGCGATGATCTCACCCTGGGCATGGACTTCCTCGAGAGAACAAATACCACGATAACGTGCGGCGGGAACTCCGTATCCTTAGGTACGCCTAGAACTAGCCCGAGAGGTAAGCATCGAATAAGCAGTGTGAAGGCGCTCCACAAACCCAAGGGTACCGTCTCACTGCAGCACATAGACCAGCAAAACCCAGAGAACCAAAGCAACGACACGCCGTACCAAGAGCAACGAGAGATAGAAAAGTTTCTACACCACGAGCTAAGGCTATTCGACGATCTCAGTGGTGTATCCCACATTACAAGTCACAAAATAACAATGGTCGATGATAGACCAATCAAACAACGATACTTCCCGAAGAACCCAGCGATGCAAGCAATAATTAACCAGGAGATCAATGAACTACTTGAGAAGGAATGCATCGAGCCTTCACGCAGTCCGCACAGTGCTCCCTTGGTGTTGGTAAGAAAGAAAAATGGGAAGTGGAGATTGTGTGTAGATTTCAGACAGCTAAACGCAAATTCTATTCCAGACGCATACCCACTACCTCGAATTAACCACATCTTGGAAAGACTCAGAGACGCACGTTACATCAGCAGTATCGATCTCAAGAACGGATATTGGCAAATCCCCATGGAAGAGATAAGCAAGATTTACACAGCATTTACAGTACCAGGGAGAGGGCTTTTCCAATGGAGAGTTATGCCCTTCGGCCTACACTCGGCGCCAGCTACCTTCCAGAGGGCACTTGACCAAGTAATCGGTCCTGACTTGGAACCCTTTGCATTCGCATATTTGGACGACATTATCGTGACCGGACGTACCATTAAAGAACACATGGCCAACCTCCGAGAAGTTTTCACACGACTGCGTGCCGCCAACCTACGAATCAACTCAGAAAAATGCGACTTTTTTAAGAAAGAGATTAAATACCTGGTAAGCAGCCAAGGCATCCATACGGACCACGAAAAGATACAAGCAATTCAAGAGTTACCCGTTCCAACCAACCTCCGAGAACTACGACGTTGCATAGGTATCGCCTCGTGGTATAGACGCTTTGAACCAGAGTTCTCCAAAGTGGCGCAGCCAATTACCAGACTACTGAAAGAGGGACAAAAATGGTCGTGGGGCGAAGAACAACAATCCGCGTTAAATGAACTAAAGAGAAGACTGACAGAAGCTCCGATACTCGCTTGCCCCGATTTCTCCAGCAAGTTTATTTTACAAACTGATGCTAGTGACATCGGACTCGGAGCTGTACTCACGCAAGAAATCGACGGGAGCGAGAGAGTAATCGCGTATGCCAGCCGTCACCTCAGCAAGCCCGAACGAAACTATTCCCCCACCGAAAAGGAGTGCCTCGCCATAATCTGGGGCATTCGTAAAATGCGGCCGTACTTGGGAGGATACCACTTTACGGTCATCACGGACCACTTGTCGCTCAAATGGCTGAATTCCATCGAGAGCCCCTCAGGTCGTATCGCACGGTGGGCCCTAGGACTCCAGCAATACAAACTCACCGTTCAATACAGGAAATGAAAGTATAACGTCATCGCGGATGCGCTCTCCCGACAGCCGGTAGAACTGGCGCGCCTACAATGCACGCCCGAAAACGCCCCCAAGCCAACATGCAAGTGGATAGACAAGCGCAAAGACGAAATAAAGAAGAACGCCGACAAATTCCCCGACTACGTCATCGAAAATGGCCAACTATACCGCCACATCCAAGCACAACCGGGCGATGAAGACTGTTCGCCCTGGAAGCTTTGTGTCCCCACCTACTTTCGAGAGCAGGTGTTAAAAGAATGCCACGACGACCCTACCGCAGGACACATGGGTATCAGAAAGACCATACTCCGAATCTCCAATCGTTACTATTGGCCCGGGATATTCCGGGACACCAGCCGCTACGTACGAAGCTGTGACAGTTGCCAAAAATACAAGCCAAGCCAACAGGGGCCCACGGGGACCATGCTAACACAAATAGCAGAGGAGCCATGGCTATGCGCAGACTTTGTCGGTCCTCTACCGAGATCAAACCATGGGAACACCACATTGCTACTTTTCTTCGACCGTTTCTCTAAGTGGTGTGAGCTGATACCGATGCGAAAGGCAAGCACCGAGAACTTCAAAAGTACCTTCCGAGAAAGAATCCTTGCTCGGTTCGGAATACCAAAACTATTTATATCCGACAACGGCAGCCAATTCTGCAGCCGGAGTTTTAGACAGTTCTTGCGCGAATTGGGAATCGTACACCAGACAACCGCCCCATATACACCCCAGGAGAATCCCACGGAACGAGCCAACAGGACCATCAAGACCATGATCGCGCAATTTTCTTGTGAAAGCCAACGTGGCTGGGATAGTCTACTGCCAGAAATAACACTAGCTATCAACACCAGCGTTTCAGAGAGCACCGGCTTTAGCCCAGCCTTTTTGGTGCAAGGCCGAGAACCACGTTTGCCTAAAACATTATACGACGAAAAGACACCAGGGACCTCACAAGTAGTTCAGTCACCAATTGAGAAAGCAACACGCCTAAAAGACCTCTTCGTCCTAGTACGCCGTAATATGACACGTGCCGCAAATGACCAAGCGCGACATTACAACCTTCGAAGGCGCACCTAGAAACCTCGAGTGGGAGACCTCGTACTCTCCAAGACGCACCAATTGTCCAAGGCTACGGAAAGCTTCGCTGCCAAACTCGGCCCTAAATTTGATGGACCATGGCGCGTAACGAAATTTATATCGCCGGTAATAGTAATCCTCGAACGGGTGGACGGAAGGCAAACCAAGAACGCCAACATTAATGAACTGAAGATCTACCATAGCCAATAGCAAGAAAAAGCAAGGATGAAGACCTGTGGAACGAAGTGCAGCGCCTACTGGCCCAGGGGGAACCCCGGCAACGCATCTCCTCCCGGTTCATCATGGAGAACACCATGCTCCATATCTGAATAAACGTGTCGGGCCGCGTCCGCATTTTGCCCCGGAAGAAGGAAGGAGGTGCGACGACGCAATAAATACGTCTCGCACATAACATTAATAGCCATGTAAGCATATTAGACAGATAATACAACTAGTTTATAACAACCCAAGGAAGAACAGCTGATCGCTAACTACGGTCAGATGGCGCACAAAGCGCAAAGCAGTGCGAATGCAAGGAAGAACAGCTGATCGCTAACTACGGGCAGTGGCGCGCAGAGCGCACGTCCGTGCCAAAGCAAGGAAGAAGCAGAACACGAGCATAAAAGGACGAGCAATAGCGTCGATGAATGAGTTGTCATCGAGCCGGCGAAGGCTCAACAAGGCGCAGTGCAGTAGTAAGGCGAGTGTGGGGAAACCCCCGGTAGTATAGTAGTGCAGTAGTACAGTATATGTGGTGCAGTCGGTAGTCAGTTTCTGCCAGCGGCCACAGCCTAGTACAGTATACGTGGTGCAGTCGGTAGTCAGTTTCTGCCAGCGGCCACAGCCATGTACAGTATACGTGGTGCAGTCTGTAGTCAGTTTCTGCCAGCGGCCACAGCCTAGCACAGTATACGTGGTGCAGTCGGTAGTCAGTTTCTGCCAGCGGCCACAGCCTAGTACAGTATACGTGGTGCAGTCGGTAGTCAGTTTCTGCCAGCGGCCACAGCCTAGTACAGTATACGTGGTGCAGTCGGTAGTCAGTTATCTGCCAGCGGCCACAGATTAGCGGTATACGTGGTGCAGTCGGTAGTCAGTTTCTGCCAGCGGCCACAGCCTAGTACAGTATACGTGGTGCAGTCGGTAGTCAGTTTCTGCCAGCGGCCACAGCCTAGTACAGTACACGTGGTGCAGTCGGTGGTAAGCCGATCAACGACCACAGTAGAACCAAGTAATCCTCTGCCTCGACAGGATAGCCAGGAGTGCACGCAAGCCAGGACAGCATATAACAAAAGTCAGCATCACCGCGTAGACATCGCCGTTATTCCCAGAGAGACCACGTCATCACGCCTAAGATCGCCGTTGGCAAGCACAAGTCGACGCTGTACATAACAAAAGTCAGCATCACCGCGTAGACATCGCCGTTATTCCCAGAGAGACCACGTCATCACGAAGGTCAGCATCACCACGGAGAGATCACCGCTAGGCCTCACGAGGCAGTACAAGTAATGAAATTTGAGTAAATGTATAGATATAAATAATACACTTTTGTTTGAAAATAAAGCTTTTGAAATAAGACTCTAGCTTTTGCTGGTTTTTCTGTAACGACCAGTAAAAGAACCCTGGATCCGGCGAGTCATACCCCGGCTGGAAAAAACAACGTTACATTACATATGTATAATTCAACCGGTTTATTTTATATTGTTTTTTTTTCTTCTAACATGGCGCGATTTAAAAAATAGGACCAGGCCCTTAAAGCAGCTACCCTTAACGCAGCTGGACGAGCGGGTGCTGGAATTGATTGGAAGCCAGTATGTACAGGGCCACTCTGAGGCAGAAAGCTTGCCAATGGAATATAAATAATAATAAATGTTTCTGTTTATGTTGCAAATGGGTTTATTTTACTAATATACTTATATATATGTATATTTAACATTTATTGATTTAAATAGTAAATCCTAGATTAAATAAAAATATATACGTTAACAGTCATGTTTATTTAACCGATTTAGTTAAAAGATGGAACTACAAGTTAAAAAAAAAAAATAATTAAACACGAAAAAAAAATTAACTATCGCGTTTCTAACAACACAAAACTAAATGGCGCAAGCTTAAGAACGCAGCTGATTTTGCAATAACATATGTTGTAAAAAAAAGAGTTACTGAATAGCAGTATTGTTAACTTCTGTTGTTTAGCTTATTTGGCAACTTCGAGTGCTTTTAAGAAAGTTACTGAATCGCGCTACATCCTAAAGTTAGTGGATTGATATGACATTTGAATTCGGTGTTAAAAAAAATTAGTAAAATGAATTTTTTTTTGTTTGTGAATACAGAGACGAAACGGTTAAAAAGTTAATTTCTCATTTCAGTAACGAACACAAATGTGCACAAAAAACTGTTTTCAGCATTTTTTAAGTAAAAGGTCATTTGCAAAAAACCTTAATAGGGACGAAAGAGATGCTAGTGATGATATCTTGAGTGCTAATATTGTAAAATCTAATTTATAAATTTCCAACAACACTTACCAACATCAAATAACTGTATTAAGTCAGCAAATCATATATATATGTAAAATGGAGTTCAATCGAAATGATAAAATTATAGAATCAGCTGCGTTACTTTTATTTGAACTATACTCAAAAAACAAATTAAATCGTAAAGATGATCTTAGGATCCAAAAAATGTACAGCTCGTACAGCTCATCGTTCCATCGAACGCGGTATTCGCCGTCGCAAAGACGCAAAGGTCCATAAATCTTTCGAAGAATCTTTCTCTCGAACTGTTCAATAAAACACCTTTTCGCTTTTGGTTTTAGAGGAGATGTTTATTTATTTAACCGACTTCGTCGGAGCGCACAAGATGACTGTTCATTTCTTTTACAGAAAATGATCGGCAAGCCATTTCATAACAGTGTTGTAAACTCTATATACATACTTAACAGCAGACATTTCTTAACCTTAACATACTCCCTCTATACTTGACAGCAGACAGTGTTGTAAACTTAACACACTCCCCCCGCTGACGGAGTCCAGAGAATAAACATTTTTTTTTTAATTCGACATACAATAAAAATTTTGAATCTAAATCCGCTTACGGTTGCTAATAATATTAGCCCTAACAATGTCCCTTGATGGGCGCACAATTCAGTAACGTATATAACAAGAGCATAATTATTATTATCTAATGCCGCATTCCACTTGTTTATTGATCCGCTTTGAACGCCTTAGAAGTTGCTTACGCTGCTTCGAGTCATCTTGCGGAAGTAGGTCTACGGTGGACATGCCGGCCATCGCTCTCGATTTTTCGATTGAGTCGCTCTTCGATGTTGTGGACTGTATATGTTGGTTATTCAGTCGCTCCTGCTCTTTATTTGCTCGCATTGCTAGTTCAGTCAGCTACTTCATCCTCATCCAACTCTTTAGCAGTTGGAAGATAGACTAAAGCCCGCACTTATCGCTCAAATTCACCATCAGCTGTTCACACTCGAACATTTCGCACCCTTCCATCTGAAGCTGAAAAGGTCTTTATGACCCTACCCATGCGCCAATGCTGGAGAGCCCCACTATCGCTTTTTAAAAATACCATGTCGTTCACACGCAGATTCCGCTTAGAAGTATTCCATTTATGACGACATTGTAAAGTATTAAAATAATCGGTTTGGAAATCTATCCAGAACTGTTTGACCATATTGTCTATAGCAATATTCATTCGCACATGTTCCATCGGAGCAACGTCAACGTTATCGATTAACGGCTGAACGGTACGCTGTCCCATGAAAGCGCGACTTGGCGTGAGGTAGTTTAAATCCTGTGGATCGTCTGATAACGGCACCAAAGGCCTGCTATTCAAAATGCCAGTTATACCTGACAACATTGTTTGGTATTGTTCATATGTGAACGTTCTGGCAGCAGCCACTCTTCTAATGTGATGTTTTGCTGCTTTTACAGCCGCTTCCCACAGCCCTCCTTGATTAGGAGCTCTAGGCGTGATATGTTGCCAAGTTACGCCGTGTAAATTCAGATGGTCGATAGTTTCTTTATCATGCCAACTCCTTCGCGCTTGTTCTAAAATCGATTCCGCATAGATCGAAGTCAATCTCATGAATGCCCAAATGAATCGCTTGGCTGTTAATCCGGTAGCGCACTTCATGTGTATCATGCGAGTGGTCATACACACGAATACCACTACATTGTGGACAAGATTTTACAATACGCTTCGCCAGACGTCGGGATTGTAAGACCCAGTATCTGGACCTGACATAATGCAGCATAGCCTGAACATTACCATGCATTGTCCTATTATGAGCTTCCATCATTAACAACTTGCTCAATCGCGAATGAGATGGTATTATAATGGGGTGCATTTCATCTTGTGGTAAAAACACATTTTCAATACGTCCCCAAACGCGCAACATTCCATTATCATCTAATATAGGCTTGAGACGAATTAATGAACTTTTTGAGTCGGCTTTTCCAATCGCACGAATACGCTTGATGTCTTGACGAAAGAATAAGTCAAATCTTTGTTGGTTTCGCCACCGCAATAAAAAACGCCTACAATAGGCAGTAATTCTAATCACTTTTCCGAGTAAATCTCCATAATCAATTAATAATGTGTCTCCAATATAAAGGTGTTCACTTTTTCGCTCTTTCAAATTTCTAACAGAAAGCACGGTGGCTTTGTACTCTCCCACCTGCCACGATGTGTCTTTCGCAATTTGTATTTCAGTTGATGGCCATTCCTTCTTCTCCAATACCATAAAGTCTGGCCCATGTCACCATAAAGAACTTTTTATAAGCTCCGTGGGTGCAATCCCCCTTGAGAGTAAGTCAGCTGGATTTTGATCTGTCATTATATGACGCCATTTGTCGAATGGACACATTCGCTGTATATTCGCAGCTCGTCTATCCACCCATTGTTGTAAATGAGATGACTCTTTACCTATCCATTGTATCGCTATCATGGAATCGGTAAACAGGATATACGTTTCATTCTGGAGATCGCACTTATTTTGGACTTCGCTCGTTTGTTCTTTGATGGGTTCAACATGTGAACTTGACATCAACAAATTGCACTCATATCGCTCATACACTTTCACCCGTGCATAAATGCATGCACCATATACCTTTGTTGAGGCATCGGCAAATCCAATCAACTCGACCTCCGTATTAGATGTTGTAAATATCCAACGCGAAATTCGAAGGTACTTTAAGGCAGTCAGCTCTGCCTGTAACTTTCGCCAAATTTCATGATTACTCGTTTTAAGTTCCTCGTCCCAATTGAGCTGCTGGAGCCACAATTGTTGGATAAACATTCGCCCACGAATTGTAGCTGGACCTATATAGCCACACGGCTCGTAAAGCCAACATCAACTCGCTTGGTCAACGGTCTATTCGATGCCTCAGATGGCTCAACCTGAAATAGGAATGCATCTTTAACTGGACTCCAATGGAGGCCCAGAATTGAAGGGAATTCATCGCTCACGTCAACCGATTCGCTCGATTCATTTGAATCTAATTTCAATCGATATCCGAGCAAGCTGGAGTTGGTTTTCCATTTGCCCAGCTCCAAGCCTGCTTTGGCTAGCATGGCACGCAATTGCTCATATAACTCAATTATTTGTTTTTCGCTATCAGCACCGGAGAAATAATCATCCATGTATCGCTCAAGTTCCGTTGCCTTGGCGGCTAGCGGAACTTCGTTTTTGTATATTCTCGCCAGTTCGATCATACATCGCATCGCTAAGAACGGACTGGATTTCATGCCCTATGTTACAGTTTGGAGCATATATTCGCGTATGGGCTCATAAGTACTGAATCGCGACAACAATTTTTGATACACGTGATCAAAAGGATGCAATTTAAATTGCCTAAACATTTTTCGAATGTCTGTGGCAAACACCCACCTGTACATTTCAAAATCGCAGTATTATAATAGACAAGTGTTTCTGTAAATTAGGGCCAGCCGATTGTACATCATTTAGTGACTTTCCATTTGTAGTTTTCGCGCTGGCATCATAAATAACGCGGAATCTTTTTATTACCGCGTGATGAGGGATGTAGTACCCTATCGCACTATTTCTTTCGCTTTCTGACGCTAATCTCATATGTCCAAGCTCATGAAATTCCTAAATGAATGCATTATATTTCTCTTTGAGCTCAGTATCATTCGCAAAACGTCGTTCAAGGTACACCAACCTTGTAAGCGCATGTTTTTTTTGAATCGCCTAATTCTACTTTATCGTTGACGAATGGCAATCTCACAACAAATCGCCCACGATTATCTGTCGTTGTCGTATCTCTAAATATTTTCTCGGCACGATCCTCTGCCACAGTGTTGGTGGATTCAGGTGGGTTTCTCAATTCCCAAAACCTAGCCACAAGCATTTCCAACAAATTTTCGGGTGGATCTCCTCCAATGGGATTGATCGCTAATCCCAACGTCAACACTTTGGATGGATCGCATTTTTGCTTGACATTAACAAACACAGCAAAACCAAATTTAGTAGCCTGTGCTCTTAGGCCACATTCGCTTTCGATTATCCGGTTTTCCAAAATTTCAGCCTAGATATCCATTCCTAATAACAAATGGAATCGCTCATTAACATGATAATCTGGGTCGGCCAATCGCAATTCCGCAAATTCATGCACCAGTCCCTCCAATGGATAAGGTGACTTATCTGGAATCGCATTTGATTCAATCAGGGTGGCCATGATACCACCAGCATTCGCATAATCATCCCACGCATATTATGATTCGCCCTTGAATTTACATTTGCATCCGCATTTGTATTCGCACTCGTTACAGCATTCATGTTCGCTCGGATAACATTAACTGCAGCTCGCTCAACCAACACCGGACATAATATACTATTGTGTTTATGACCAGAGCATCGAGGACATTCTCGGCCTTGACAATTAGCATTGCCCATCATATGTGTATCCTTTAAACAGGAAAAACACAACCGTAATTGCTTGATACACTCAGATCGCTTCTTAAGGTCTAAAGCCAAAAACTTTTGACACTTGAAAATGGTATGATTACCATTACAATTATAGCATTTCAAAGTAGTTGAAGAATCGCTTGCTTGCACTTGATTATTATCTATGCCTCGTAGTCCGCCATTGGACATACTACTTAGCACTGCTGAATGATGGAATTGATTTGCTTTTACCTACACTCATTTCAGTTGAATTCAAGCTTAAGGATCCCTGCGCTCGTTTATCCAAAAACTCCAATATTTTTTCAACAGGCGGCATTTCAGTCCAACTGTGATTGATCTCCCACGCTGGAGGTATCTGTGCAATTAGAGTATATGCTACCATATGACCCCATGTGTCAATTGGTGTTCCCAATACCTTGAGTTGTCTCACCATACCCATGACGTTGTCAACCAACTCACGGATAACCGCAGAAGCCTATATACGCTCGCCAAGTGTGCCATAATATTACGATTATTATTGTCGTAGATTTGAACAAGCGTTTCGTACGCTGGAGCATAATTCGCTGGTGTCATTTGCCAACCAGCCAAAAGGCTTAAAGCAGCCCCTTTTAACGACCGTTTAAGATAATAAAATTTGTTTGCATCATCTAATTCAGGGTTATTATGATAAAGACTTTCATATACGGCCTTCCATTCGCTCCAATGTATATGCTCCCCTGAGAATTCTGGCAATTTTAATGATTCATATTGCCGGTTCGGCCTTCGCTCGCGTCGCTCATCATAGTTGACAACGGCCCGTAATTCGCTCAATTTTGCCGTTATTGTAGCTGAAATCCTAGATAAATCGTTTTCTGCCCTTCCATATTCAAGCCGCAGCCGTGTCTAACGCAATCAACGAAAAATGCTCTGTCGCTAATTTTTCCCAATGGGATCGCACAACGCCTAATTTGGTATCCAGTATCTCATAAGACGCATTACGGTTTTCATCCGTGTTCAAAAACGCAACGGCTTGTCGCAATAACCTGCTTAGTGCCTGACGACGTCTTTTACCACCCGCTAAGGCTGGATTTTCCTCTGGAGCGCGTGAGCCCGAAGCGCGCGTACTGGGCTGATCGTCTCGGACGATCGCTCGTTATGAAAACGCACCTTATTACGTTTTACCGGGCTTCGTTTCACTGGTGAGCCTGAATGAGATCGCACTGGAGAACCACTTCTCTCACCCTCCACCCCTGATGATGGCTGCGTCACTGAACTATGTGGTGGTAATATGCTCAAAATGCGTTGAGTCGTTTTGGTTGGTGATTTTTCTTTAATTACGCTTGGTCGCATCGAATCCCATAGTCTTTTTTTGGCTGTGTCGATTTTTCGGCTTAGCAAAATCAAACAGTCCTCCGCTTCTTTTAAAGCATCTCTAAACAATTTGAATTCAGCATCTTTAGCCGATAAGTCAAGCAATTTTGGTATTAACGCGTTATGAACCTGCAAGAACTCACTCTTTAAGTCATTAAATCTTCTTCATTGCCCCTCCAACCAATGCAGGTCTCGACGTGGATTAGGGTCCGTCCGTAATTCCATCATTAGCACTCTGAGTGCATTTATGACCGTCGAACGAGGCAAATGAGCATTGGAGGGAAATCTTCCAGCCGATGGATCCATATGCAATCGCACTTAATTATTTTCCGCTACTAAACAAATGCGATTCACGAAAAAAAATATTAATCGCTCCACCGTCGGTCCGTTAAATTGCCTTTGTTCGTGGAAATCGCACGAAATGCGTAAAATAGTCTCCTACAATCCCGCTCGATTGGACCAAATTGTGTTCAATAAAATACCTTTTCGCTTTTGGTTTTAGAGGAGATATTTATTTATTTAACCGACTTCGTCGGAGCGCACAAGATGACTGCTCATTTCTTTTACAGAAAATGATCGGCAAGCCATTTCATAACAGTGTTGTAAACTCTATATACATACTTAACAGCAGACATTTCTTAACCTTAACATACTCCCTCTATACTTGACAGCAGACAGTGTTGTAAACTTAACACACTCCCCCCCTGTGTTTTTTTTAATTCGACATAGAATCAAAATTTTTAATCTAAATCCGCTTACGGTTGCTAATAATATTAGCTCTAACAATGTCCCTTGATGGGCGCACAATTCAGTAACGTATATAACAAGAGCATAATTATTATTATCTAATGCCGCATTCCACTTGTTTATTGATCCGCTTTGAGCGCCTTAGAAGTTGCTTACGCTGCTTCGAGTCATCTTGCGGAAGTAGGTCTACGGTGGACATGCCGGCCATCGCTCTCGATTTTTCGATTGAGTCGTTCTTCGATGTTGTGGACTGTATATGTTGGTTATTCAGTCGCTCCTGCTCTTTATTTGCTCGCATTGCTAGTTCAGTCAGTTACTTCATCCTCATCCAACTCTTTAGCAGTTGGAAGATAGACTAAAGCCCGCACTGATCGCTCAAATTCACCATTGGCTGTTCGCACTCGAACATTTCGCACCCTTCCATCTGAACCTGAAAAGGTCTTTATGACCCTACCCATGCGCCAATGCTGGGGAGCCCCACTATCGCTTTTTAAAAATACCATGTCGTTCACACGCAGATTCCGCTTAGAAGTATTCCATTTATGACGACATTGTAAAGTATTAAAATAATCGGTTTGGAAATCTATCCAGAACTGTTTGATCATATTGTCTATAGCAATATTCATTCGCACATGTTCCATCGGAGCAACGTCAACGTTATCGATTAACGGCTGAACGGTACGCTGTCCCATGAAAGCGCGACTTGGCGTAAGGTAGTTTAAATCATGTGGATCGTCTGATAACGGCACCAAAGGCCTGCTATTCAAAATGCCAGTTATACCTGACAACATTGTTTGGTATTGTTCATATGTGAACGTTCTGGCAGCAGCCACTCTTCTAATGTGATGTTTTGCTGCTTTTACAGCCGCTTCCCACAGCCCTCCTTGATTAGGAGCTCTAGATGGTCGATAGTTTCTTTATCATGCCAACTCCTTCGCGCTTGTTCTAAAATCGATTCTGCACCTACAAAGGTGGTTCCGTAATCGCTATAAATGTTGGATAGCATTCCATAGATCGAAGTGAATCTTATGAATGCCCAAATGAATCGCTTGGCTGTTAATCCGGTAGCGCACTTCATGTGTATCATGCGAGTGGTCATACACACGAATACCACTAAATTGTGGACAAGATTTTACAATACGCTTCGCCAGACGTCGGGATTGTAAGACCTAGTATCTGGACCTGACATAATGCAGCATAGCCTGAACATCACCATGCATTGTCCTATTATGAGCTTCCATCATTAACAACTTGCTCAATCGCGAATGAGATGGTATTATAATGGGGTGCATTTCATCTTGTGGTAAAAACACATTTTCAATACGTCCCCAAACGCGCAACATTCCATTATCATCTAATATAGGCTTGAGACGAATTAATGAACTTTTTGAGTCGGCTTTTCCAATCGCACGAATACGCTTGATGTCTTGACGAAAGAATATGTCAAATCTTTGTTGGTTTCGACACCGCAATAAAAAACGCCTACAATAGGCAGTAATTCTAATCACTTTTCCGAGTAAATCGCCATAATTAATTAATAATGTGTCTCCAATATAAAGGTGTTCACTTTTTCGCTCTTTCAAATTTCTAACAGAAAGCACGGTGGCTTTGTACTCTCCCACCCGCCACGATGTGTCTTTCGCAATTTGTATTTCAGTTGATGGCCATTCCTTCTTCTCCAATACCATAAAGTCTGGCCCATGTCACCATAAAGAACTTTTTATAAGCTCCGTGGGTGCAATCCCCCTTGAGAGTAAGTCAGCTGGATTTTGATCTGTCATTACATGACACCATTTGTCGAATGGACGCATTCGCTGTATATTCGCAGCTCGTCTATCCACCCATTGTTGTAAATGAGATGACTCTTTACCAATCCATTGTATCGCTATCATGTAATCGGTAAACAGGATATACGTTTCATTCTGGAGATCGCACTTATTTTGGGCTTCGCTCGTTTGTTCTTTGATGGGTTCAACATGTGAACTTGACATCAACAAATTGCACTCATATCGCTCATTCACTTTCACCCGTGCATAAATGCATGCACCATATGCCTTTGTTGAGGCATCGGCAAATCCAATCAACTCGACCTCCGTATTAGATGTTGTAAATATCCAACGCGAAATTCGAAGGTACTTTAAGGCAGTCAGCTCTGCCTGTAACTTTCGCCAAATTTCATGATTACTCGTTTTAAGTTCCTCGTCCCAATTGAGCTGCTGGAGCCACAATTGTTGGATAAACATTCGCCCACGAATTGTAGCTGGACCTATATAGCCACACGGCTCGTAAAGCCAACATCAACTCGCTTGGTCAACGGTCTATTCGATGCCTCAGATGGCTCAACCTGAAATAGGAATGCATCTTTAACTGGACTCCAATGGAGGCCCAGAATTGAAGGGAATTCATCGCTCACGTCAACCGATTCGCTCGATTCATTTGAATCTAATTTCAATCGATATCCGAGCAAGCTGGAGTTGGTTTTCCATTTGCCCAGCTCCAAGCCTGCTTTGGCTAGCATGGCACGCAATTGCTCATATAACTCAATTATTTGTTTTTCGCTATCAGCACCGGAGAAATAATCATCCATGTATCGCTCAAGTTCCGTTGCCTTGGCGGCTAGCGGAACTTCGTTTTTGTATATTCTCGCCAGTTCGATCATACATCGCATCGCTAAGAACGGACTGGATTTCATGCCCTATGTTACAGTTTGGAGCACATATTCGCGTATGGGCTCATAAGTACTGAATCGCGACAACAATTTTTGATACACGTGATCAAAAGGATGCAATTTAAATTGCCTAAACATTTTTCGAATGTCAGTGGCAAACACCCACCTGTACATTTCAAAATCGCAGTATTATAATAGACAAGTGTTCCTGTAAATTAGGGCCAGCCAATTGTACATCATTTAGTGACTTTCCATTTGTAGTTTTCGCGCTGGCATCATAAATAACGCGGAATCTTTTTATTACCGCGTGATGAGGGATTTAGTACCCTTTCGCACTATTTCTTTCCTTTCTGATGCTAATCTCATATGTCCAAGCTCAAGGAATTCCTGAATGAATGCATTATATTTATCTTTGAGCTCAGTATCATTCGCAAAACGTCGTTCAAGGTACACCTTGTAAGCGCATGTTTTTTTGAATCGCCTAATTCTACGAATGGCAATCTCATAACTAATCGCCCTCGATTATCTGTCGTTGTCGTATCTCTAAATATTTTCTCGGCACGATCCTCTGCCACAGTGTTGGTGGATTCAGGTGGGTTTCTCAATTCCCAAAACCTAGCCACAAGCATTTCCAACAAATTTTCGGGTGGATCTCCTCCAATGGGATTGATCGCTAATCCCAACGTCAACACTTTGGATGGATCGCATTTTTGCTTGACATTAACAAACACAGCAAAACCAAATTAAGTAACCTGTGCTCTTAGGCCACATTCGCTTTCGATTATCCGGTTTTCCAAAATTTCAGCCTAGATATCCATTCCTAATAACAAATGGAATCGCTCATTAACATGATAGTCTGGGTCGGCCAATCGCAATTCCGCAAATTCATGCACCAGTCCCTCCAATGGATAAGGTGACTTATCTGGAATCGCATTTGATTCAATCAGGGTGGTCATGATACCACCAGCATTCGCATAATCATCCCACGCATATAACGGTATTTTAACCTTTCGCCGTAAACGTGTTTCACACACATTGTTCAGCATATTTACTGTTAGCTCAGTGAGCTCAAACGGTAATCACAACCGGTCTAATAATTCGGACGTTATAATGCTAACCTCCGAACCACTATCGAACAACGCCTTAACGCATAATAAATTGCCTGATACTTTAGGCAGCTTAATGTAGCCCGTAGAAAGAACAGGCAGAACTGAGCTACACTGCCTTATTGAAAATTTTGTGTTCCATTTGAACTTTTACCCATATTAGGATTCGCCCTTGAATTTACATTTGCATCCGCATTTGTATTCGCACTCGTTGCAGCATTCATGTTCGCTCGGATAACATTAACTGCAGCTCGCTCAACCAACACCGGACATAATGTACTATTGTGTTTATGACCAGAGCATCGAGGACATTCTCGGCCTTGACAATTAGCATTGCCCATCATATGTGTATCCTTTAAACAGGAAAAACACAACCGTAATCGCTTGATACACTCAGATCGCTTCTTAAGGACTAAAGCCAAAAACTTTTGACACTTGAAAATGGTATGATTACCATTACAATTATAGCATTTCAAAGTAGTTGAAGAACCGCTTGCTCGCACTTGATTATTATTTATGCCTCGTAGTCCGCCATTGGACATACTACTTAGCACTGCTGAATGATGGAATTGATTTGCTTTTACCTACACTCATTTCAGTTGAATTCAAGCTTAAGGATCCCTGGGCTCGTTTATCCAAAAACTCCAATATTTTTTCAACAGGCGGCATTTCAGTCCAACTGTGATTGATCTCCCACGCTGGAGGTATCTGTGCAATTAGAGTATATGCTACCATATGACCCCATGTGTCAGTTGGTGTTCCCAATACCTTGAGTTGTCTCACCATACCCATGACGTTGTCAACCAACTGACGGATAACCGCAGAAGCCTATATACGCTCGCCAAGTGTGCCATAATAATACGATTATTATTGTCGTAGATTTGAACAAGCGTTTCGTACGCTGGATCATAATTCGCTGGTGTCATTTGCCAACCAGCCAAAAGGCTTAAAGCAGCCCCTTTTAACGACCGTTTAAGATAATAAAATTTGTTTGCATCATCTAATTCAGGGTTATTATGATAAAGACTTTCATATACGGCCTTCCATTCGCTCCAATGTATATGCTCCCCTGAGAATTCTGGCAATTTTAATGATTCATATTGCCGGTTCGGCCTTCGCTCGCGTCGCTCATCATAGTTGACAACGGCCCGTAATTCGCGCAATTTTGCCGTTATTGTAGCTGAAACCCTAGATAAATCGCTTTCTGCCCTTTCATATTCAAGCCTCAGCCGTGTCTAACGCAATCAACGAAAAATGCTCTGTCGCTAATTTTTCCCAATGGGATCGCACAACGCCTAATTTGGTATCCAGTATCTCATAAGACGCATTACGGTTTTCATCCGTGTTCAAAAACGAAACGGCTTGTCGCATTAACCTGCTTAGTGCCTGACGACGTCTTTTACCACCCGCTAAGGCAGGATTTTCCTCTGGAGCGCGTGAGCCCGAAGCGCGCGTTTCGGGCGCATCACGATTCGCTTTCGGCATATTTATGTAATTTTGATCAAAAGGATCAAAGCGCAAAGGTACAGTTTGTTTAAACTATCGCACTTAATTGGGAAAATATCGCACTAAATTCCCGTAATTTAATTCGCAGCACGTAGAAAGTAAAAGTAAACCACATATGTAGTTACATCGCCCTATTGTCAATAAATCAAAAAGTCGAATACGAATTCACTCTAACAAAAAAAAACTTTTTAAGTTTATAATAATGCAATAAAAGTAAATATTCCTGAGTCTTCCTGACAGTTGTTCACTCGTTTGAGTATCGCACAAAACTGAACAATGTATCACTTGAGGCTCTCTCCTATATACATAGCCCAATTCCACGCGTTCACAACAGTTATCTCACTAACCCTTTTCTTCTATTTCTATTTCTTCGGACACAATAAACTGTTGTGCTGAGATGGTTCACATAGAGGGCAACAACGATTGTTCCCTTTCGGGCAACCACGATGGCGTGTTAAACGCATGAAACAGTTTGGACACAAGTTCAATTGTTTAACACGAGTTTTCTGTTCGGCCAACGAAAGAATAATAAACGAAGCGCAACGGAAAATTTTATGGGCGCCATTACGTTTCGCAGCCGTCGATATCACAACCGAGCGCAATTTTGGTTGTCTCATTCGCTCATGTACGCTCTGCCATCCACGATTGCGTTCCGGCTGACAATGCCGATTCCGTCTACCAACCAATGTACTGGGCTGGTCGTCTCTTTCGGACGATCGCTCGTTTTGAAAACGCACCTTATTACGGGCTTCGTTTCACTGGTGAGCCTGAATGAGATCGCACTGGAGAACCACTTCTCTCTCCCTCCACCCCTGATGATGGCTGCGTCACTGAACTATGTGGTGGTAATATGCTCAAAATGCGTTGAGTCGTTTTGGTTGGTGATTTTTCTTTAATTACGCTTGGTCGCATCGAATCCCATAGTCTTTTTTTGGCTGTGTCGATTTTTCGGCTTAGCAAAATCAAACAGTCCTCCGCTTCTTTTAAAGTATCTCTAAACAATTTGAATTCAGCATCTTTAGCCGATAAGTCAAGCAATTTTGGTATTAACGCGTTATGAACCTGCAAGAACTCACTCTTCAAGTCATTAACTCTTCTTCATTGCCCCTCCAACCAATGCAGGTCTGGACGTGGATTAGGGTCCGTCCGTAATTCCATCATTAGCACTCTGAGTGCATTTATGACCGTCGATCGAGGCAAATGAGCATTGGAGGGAAATCTTCCAGCCGATGGATCCATATGCAATCGCAATTAATTATATTCCGCTACTAAACAAATGCGATTCACGAAAAAAAATATTAATCGCTCCACCGTTGGTCCGTTAAATCGGCTTTGTTCGATGTAAAGAAGTCTGTCTTTTTACGGTTACGCTTAGATCTTCGATGTTCAATTTCTGTTAAACACCGCCTTTTACGGCTTGGAAGTAATGTAAAAGATATATCTCTTCTTGGTTCTGTAGTGTTTGAATTGTGTGCAGACTTTGCTGCTGTTAGCGGTGGTAAATCTTCATTCTGTGGAATAAAACCAGAATCTGAATTAGATTTGTGAAAAATACTAGCTGCTAACTGCGAAGCATTTAAATACGTTGTATTTTGTGACATATGATAATTTGAATTTAAACGAAGTTGATTTTGATGCCTTTTTATTATTACTCCATTTTGAGTTTTTATTAAATACATTCTTCCTCCAATAAGTCTTACAATTACTCCTTGTATCCATTTATCCCCTTTTGAAAAATTGCGAGCATAAACATTTTGATTGACTTGAAATTTTGTGTTTGAAAAATCAACAGATTTTATTGGAATTGGTTGTAATAGTGATAGTAATATTCGATGTTGACGTCCATGAAGCAATTCTGCCGGTGTTTTTCCAGTCTTATTCGGTGTAGATCTGTATGTAGTGAGATAAGCTAATAGAGCACTTTGAATATTTTTACTTTCCAACATTTGCTTTTTGAAAGCAGTCTTAAACGTGCGTACAAAACGTTCTGCTTGACCATTCGAAGCTGGGTGAAAAGGTGCTGTAGTCAAATGACGAATGCCATGAATTTTACAAAAGTTTTGAAATTCACTGGATACAAATTGTGTTCCATTATCTGAAACTAAAACTTCTGGTAAACCTTCTATTGAAAAAATGTTTTGTAAAGCTATTATAGTCGAAATACTTGTAGAATTTGTCATTTTTATTACATACGGAAACCCGGAAAATGAATCCACACATATTAACCACATATAACCTTCAAAAGAACCCGCATAATCCACATGAATTCTTTGCCAGGGTTTTTCTGCTTCTTGCCAGGGTGTAAACTCTTTTGGAGGACTCGAACTAAATAACTTGCAAGTTGAACAAGCAGAAACTAAATTTGAAATATCGGTATCAATCGCAGGCCACCAGCAATAACGTCTGGCTAATTGTTTAGTTCGAACAATTCCCCAGTGCCCTTCGTGAAGCATCTTAAGAACCTTCTGTTGAAGAATTGTTGGTACCACAACACGATCAAAATCGGTTTGTAAAATTAAAACTCCTTCAGTAATAGTTAAATTTAAACGGTTGCGAAAATATGGAACAATGTCCTTATTTAATTCTTTCTTGGGCCAACCATTTTGTACGTAGTTAAAAACTTTTGATAAAATTGGATCAGTTCTTGAAAACTTAACAAGCAGATCTGCGTTTACTGGAAAGTTTTTAATTTGTTCTAAAGCATTCACTTCAAATGCATCTTCCATATTGTCAAAATCTTTATCTCCAATGGATGGCAATCTCGATAATGCATCTGCATTACCATGCTCTTTCGTGCTCTTGTATAATATATCGTAATTATAACCAGATAATATTAGTGCCCATCGCTGAATTCTGTGAGCTGAAGTAGAATTAATCCCTTTTCCTGGATTAAAAATTGACACCAATGGCCATATATATAATCATGGAATTTACGAATTCCAAATATGATTGATAATGCTTCCTTTTCAATCTGACTATAATTCTTTTGTGCATCGTTTAAAGTTTTTGAAGCGTGTGCTATTGGCCGCTCAGAGCCATCTGAATAACGATGTGAAATAACAGCACCAATACCATATGATGACGCATCCGTTGCTAGAATTATAGGCAAAGTCTCATCAAAATGGACTAGTTTAGTCATATCAACAATTTCCCTTTTAAGCTCTTGAAACGCTTTTTCTTGCGCGGATTTCCATACAAATTTTTCATTTTTTTTACGAAGTAGATTAAGTGGACCACAAAGAGTTGAGTACCCTTTAATAAATGTGCAATAATAATTAACTTTCCCCATGAAAGATTGAATTTCGGCTAAATTTGTAGGACGAGGCAAATTTGTAATTGCCTGTGTATTTTTCTCAGATTGTTGAATACCCGCGGCACTGATTACATGTCCAAGATACTCTACTTTTCCTTGCATAAAAGTACATTTTTCAAAATTACATCGTAATCCATATTATCTTAATCTTTGAAATAATAAACGTAAATTCTGTAAATGTTCTGCCTCTGATTTTCCAGTACATATTATATCATCTAAATAGTTAATACAACCAGGAATATCGTTTATAACTTCCTCAACCAAACGTTGAAAAATAGCAGGAGCACTTGCTATACCAAAAGGCAAACGCTGGTACTGATAAAGCCCAAGTGGAGTATTTACAACCACTAATTCCTTGGATTCTTCATCTAATTCTATTTGTAAATAAGCGTCAGATAAATCTATCTTAGAAAACAACTTCCCTTTATTTAATTTATGAAAAAGATCTCTAACACGTGGTATTGGATACTGCTCCACGTCCATTTGAGGGTTAATTGTAACCTTGAAATCTCCACAGACTCTAATTTTGTTGTTTGGCTTGGGAACAATAACAAGTGGAGACGCCCATTTGCTGAATTTAACTGGCTTCCATATACCAAGCTCTATTAAGCGTTCTGCTTCTTGTTTAAAAGGATCATGTAAAGCATATGGAATCGATCTGGGTTTGAAAAACTTCGGTCTGCTATCTGGTTTCATATAAATATGCGCTTGAACTTGTGTGCAACGACCTAACTCTTTCTTGAATATTTCATTGTAATCATTGCAAAGTTTATTTAAATCCGAATTTTGAATAATTTGAAAAACTTGAACAGACTTAAAATGATCATACCAATTTAAGCCAAATATATTTGTACACGATTCAGAATTAGCCACGATAAGCTCAAGATATTTTTCTTCATCTCCAATCTTAACCTTTGCCTGCATTTTACCCAAAATTGGTACCTCCGATGACCCATAACCAAAAAGTTTAGTTGAAGAACTATATAAGGTTGTTTTTCGCAAATTTGTATACGCTGATAAACCAATGACGGAACATACTGAACCCGTATCAAATTGAAATTTCATTGGAGTGCCATTAACCTCAGCATCAATGAACATTTTATTACCAGCTCTCGTAATAATGTTATTATCAACCATGTTGCAATTTTCAACATCTTCTATCATTCTCACTTGCTTATTTTTAAAAATTGGAACGGACTTACATACAGTTGCGATATGTCCAATACGCCCACACTTGTAGCACTTGGCCTTCAAAAATTTACACTCTGACTTTTTGTGCTTCTTGAAACACCCGTTACATGCTGGTAACTCCAACTCTTGCTGTTTAAAATTCTGGTGGCGTTTCTGCTCACTATGCCTATCATGCTGTTTTGTTACAAAAATATCCATCTCCTGCTTATTAGTGTCTTTGATGCTCTTGATTGTAGTCTGCGTTGACTCAAAAGTTTCAGCTATCTGCATTACTTCCGCTAAAGTTGGATTTTCTTTGTGCAACGAGGCACCACGGACGGACTCATCAGGCGTATATAAAATCAATAAATCTCTTATTAGCTCATCTACATACTCACTACCACAATTATCATTTTTGCAAACAAAATTGCAATCTCGTGCCATACCTTGAAGTTCGGTGACCCATTGCTTATAACTTTCCCTTTCGCGTTTCTGCCTTTTGTAGAAATCATGTCTTGCCTTTATAACATGAGTCTTACTTTTGTAATGATCAATGAATTTCGCCAAGATTGCTTCGTACGATAATGTCTGAATTGCATGCTTGCCAACCATCTTTTCCAATAGCCTGAATGCACCGTCCCCAACCCAAGATAATAAAAACGAACGTTTCTTCTCCATATCATCTATACCATAAGCCTTGAAATGCTCCTCCAATTGCGTTTTGTAAGATCCAAAATTATGTTTGTGCTCCTCAAAACTATGAAATTTTGGTACAGCTGGTGAAATTGCAGTATTGGATGTACCCGAAACTGGGCTCCCTTCATGACGATTAGTCATTTGTGCAAAGAAATGCTGTTGCTGAAGCAACATTTGCTGAGACCATTCCTGTTGCCTCTCCAAAAGATTCGCCAGAAAATTTTCCATTTTTTTATTCTCGTCGCCAAATTATAAGATATTAATTCAATGAGATCCAATTGATGAATGAATATTATATTTTCAGTAAAATATTTCAATACAAACATTTCTTTGATATAATACAAATTATAAAAGGTGAACAAGTACATAACACTAAGGTGGATATAACACATACTTAACAGCAGACATTTCTTAACCTTAACATACTCCCTCCCAGTGTTGTAAACTTAACACACTCACCCGCTGACGGAGTCTAGAGATTCTTGCAAATAAATATTTTTTTTTTTTTATTCGACATACAATCAAAATTTTTAATCTGAATCCGCTTACGGTTGCTAATAATATTAGCTCTAACAATGTCCCTTGATGGGCGCACAATTCAGTAACGTATATAACAAGAGCATAATTATTATTATTTAATGCCGCATTCCACTTGTTTATTGATCCGCTTTGAACGCCTTAGAAGTTGCTTACGCTGCTTCGAGTCATCTTGCGGAAGTAGGTCTACGGTGGACATGCCGGCCATCGCTCTCGATTTTTCGATTGAGTCGCTCTTCGATGTTGTGGACTGTATATGTTGGTTATTCAGTCGCTCCTGCTCTTTATTTGCTCGCATTGCTAGTTCAGTCAGTTACTTCATCCTCATCCAACTCTTTAGCAGTTGGAAGATAGACTAAAGCCCGCACTGATCGCTCAAATTCACCATCGGCTGTTCGCACTCAAACATTTTGCACCCTTCCATCTGAACCTGAAAAGGTCTTTATGACCCTACCCATGCGCCAATGCTGGACAGCCCCACTATCGCTTTTTAAAAATACCATGTCGTTCACACGCAGATTCCGCTTAGAAGTATTCCATTTATGACGACATTATAAAGTATTAAAATAATCGGTTTGGAAATCTATCCAGAACTGTTTGATCATATTGTCTATAGCAATATTCATTCGCACATGTTCCATCGGAGCAACGTCAACGTTATCGATTAACGGCTGAACGGAACGCTGTCCCATGAAAGCGCGACTTGGCGTGAGGTAGTTTAAATCATGTGGATCGTCTGATAACGGCACCAAAGGCCTGCTATTCAAAATGCCAGTTATTCCTGACAACATTGTTTGGTATTGTTCATATGTGAACGTTCTGGCAGCAGCCACTCTTCTAATGTGATGTTTTGCTGCTTTTACAGCCGCTTCCCACAGCCCTCCTTGATTAGGAGCTCTAGGCGTGATATGTTGCCAAGTTACGCCGTGTAAATTCAGATGGTCGATAGTTTCTTTATCATGCCAACTCCTTCGCGCTTGTTCTAAAATCGATTCAGCACCTACAAAGGTGGTTCCGTAATCGCTATAAATGTTGGATGGCATTCCATAGATCGAAGTGAATCTCATGAATGCCCAAATGAATCGCTTCGCTGTTAATCCGGTAGCGCACTTCATGTGTATCATGCGAGTGGTCATACACACGAATACCACTACATTGTGGACAAGATTTTACAATACGCTTCGCCAGACGTCGGGATTGTAAGACCTAGTATCTGGACCTGACATAATGCAGCATAGCCTGAACATTACCATGCATTGTCCTATTATGAGCTTCCATCATTAACAACTTGCTCAATCGCGAATGAGATGGTATTATAATGGGGTGCATTTCATCTTGTGGTAAAAACACATTTTCAATACGTCCCCAAAGCGCAACATTCCATTATCATCTAATATAGGCTTGAGACGAATTAATGAACTTTTGGAGTCGGCTTTTCCAATCGCACGAATACGCTTGATGTCTTGACGAAAGAATAAGTCAAATCTTTGTAGGTTTCGCCACCGCAATAAAAAACGCCTACAATAGGCAGTAATTCTAATCACTTTTCCGAGTAAATCTCCATAATCAATTAATAATGTGTCTCCAATATAAAGGTGTTCACTTTTTCGCTCTTTCAAATTTCTAACACAAAGCACGGTGGCTTTGTACTCTCCCACCCGCCACGATGTGTCTTTCGCAATTTGTATTTCAGTTGATGGCCATTCCTTCTTCTCCAATACCATAAAGCTCATTCACTTTCACCCGTGCATAAATGCATGCACCATATGCCTTTGTTGAGGCATCGGCAAATCCAATCAACTCGACTTCCGTATTAGATGTTGTAAATATCCAACGCGAAATTCGAAGGTGCTTTAAGGCAGTCAGCTCTGCCTGTAACTTTCGCCAAATCTCATGATTACTCGCTTTAAGTTCCTCGTCCCAATTGAGCTGCTGGAGCCACAATTGTTGGATAAACATTCGCCCACGAATTGTAGCTGGACCTATATAGCCACACGGCTCGTAAAGCCAACAACAACTCGCTTGGTCAACGTTCTATTCGATGCCTCAGATGGCTCAACCTGAAATAGGAATGCATCTTTAACTGGACTCCAATGGAGGCCCAGAATTGAAGGGAATTCATCGCTCACGTCAACCGATTTACTCGATTCATTTGAATCTAATTTCAATCGATATCCGAGCAAGCTGGAGTTGGTTTTCCATTTGCCCAGCTCCAAGCCTGCTTTGGCTAGCATGGCACGCAATTGCTCATATAACTCAATTATTTGTTTTTCGCTATCAGCACCGGAGAAATAATCATCCATGTATCGCTCAAGTTCCGTTGCCTTGGCGGCTAGCGGAACTTCGTTTTTGTATATTCTCGCCAGTTCGATCATAGATCGCATCGCTAAGAACGGACTGGATTTCATGCCCTATGTTACAGTTTGGAGCACATATTCGCGTATGGGCTCATAAGTACTGAATCGCGACAACAATTTTTGATACACGTGATCAAAAGGATGCAATTTAAATTGCCTAAACATTTTTCGAATGTCAGTGGCAAACACCCACCTGTACATTTCAAAATCGCAGTATTGTAATAGACAAGTGTTCCTGTAAATTAGGGCCAGCCAATTGTACATCATTTAGTGACTTTCCATTTGTAGTTTTCGCGCTGGCATCATAAATAACGCGGAATCTTTTTATTACCGCGTGATGAGGGATGTAGTACCCTATCGCACTATTTCTTTCGCTTTCTGATGCTAATCTCATATGTCCAAGCTCAAGGAATTCCTGAATGAATGCATTATATTTCTCTTTGAGCTCAGTATCATTCGCAAAACGTCGTTCAAGGTACACCAACCTTGTAAGCGCATGTTTTTTTGAATCGCCTAATTCTACTTTATCGTTGACGAATGGCAATCTCACAACAAATCGCCCACGATTATCTGTCGTTGTCGTATCTCTAAATATTTTCTCGGCACGATCCTCTGCCACAGTGTTGGTGGATTCAGGTGGGTTTCTCAATTCCCAAAACCTAGCCACAAGCATTTCCAACAAATTTTCGGGTGGATCTCCTCCAATGGGATTGATCGCTAATCCCAACGTCAACACTTTGGATGGATCGCATTTTTGCTTGACATTAACAAACACAGCAAAACCAAATTTAGTAGCCTGTGCTCTTAGGCCACATTCGCTTTCGATTATCCGGTTTTCCAAAATTTCAGCCTAGATATCCATTCCTAATAACAAATGGAATCGCTCATTAACATGATAATCTGGGTCGGCCAATCGCAATTCCGCAAATTCATGCACCAGTCCCTCCAATGGATAAGGTGACTTATCTGGAATCACATTTGATTCAATCAGGGTGGCCATGATACCACCAGCATTCGCATAATCATCCCACGCATATTAGGATTCGCCCTTGAATTTACATTTGCATCCGCATTTGTATTCGCACTCGTTACAGCATTCATGTTCGCTCGGATAACATTAACTGCAGCTCGCTCAACCAACACCGGACATAATATACTATTGTGTTTATGACCAGAGCATCGAGGACATTCTCGGCCTTGACAATTAGCATTGCCCATCATATGTGTATCCTTTAAACAGGAAAAACACAACCGTAATCGCTTGATACACTCAGATCGCTTCTTAAGGTCTAAAGCCAAAAACTTTTGACACTTGAAAATGGTATGATTACCATTACAATTATAGCATTTCAAAGTAGTTGAAGAATCGCTTGCTTGCACTTGATTATTATCTATGCCTCGTAGTCCGCCATTGGACATACTACTTAGCACTGCTGAATGATGGAATTGATTTGCTTTTACCTACACTCATTTCAGTTGAATTCAAGCTTAAGGATCCCTGGGCTCGTTTATCCAAAAACTCCAAAATTTTTTCAACAGGCGGCATTTCAGTCCAACTGTGATTGATCTCCCACGCTGGAGGCATCTGTGCAATTAGAGTATATGCTACCATATGACCCCATGTGTCAGTTGGTGTTCCCAATAAATTGAGCTGTCTCACCATACCCATGACGTTGTCAACCAACTCACGGATAACCGCAGAAGCCTATATACGCTCGCCAAGTGTGCCATAATAATACGATTATTATTGTCGTAGATTTGAACAAGCGTTTCGTACGCTGGAGCATAATTCGCTGGTGTCATTTGCCAACCAGCCAAAAGGCTTAAAGCAGCCCCTTTTAACGACCGTTTCAGATAATAAAATTTGTTTGCATCATCTAATTCAGGGTTATTATGATAAAGACTTTCATATACGGCCTTCCATTCGCTCCAATGTATATGCTCCCCTGAGAATTCTGGCAATTTTAATGATTCATATTGCCGGTTCGGCTTTCGCTCGCGTCGCTCATCATAGTTGACAACGGCCCGTAATTCGAGCAATTTTGCCGTTATTGTAGCTGAAACCCTAGATAAATCGTTTTCTGCCCTTTCATATTCAAGCCTCAGCCGTGTCTAACGCAATCAACGAAAAATGCTCTGTCGCTAATTTTTCCCAATGGGATCGCACAACGCCTAATTTGGTATCCAGTATCTCATAAGACGCATTACGGTTTTCATCCTTGTTCAAAAACGCAACGGCTTGTCGCAATAACCTGCTTAGTGCCTGACGACGTCTTTTACCACCCGCTAAGGCAGGATTTTTCTCTGGAGCGCGTGAGCCCGAAGCGCGCGTTTCGGGCGCATCACGATTCGCTTTCGGCATATTTATGTAATGTTGATCAAAAGGATCAAAGCGCAAAGGTACAGTTTGTTTAAACTATCGCACTTAATTGGGAAAATATCGCACTAAATTCCCGTAATTTAATTCGCAGCACGTAGAAAGTAAAAGTAAACCACATATGTAGTTACATCGCCCTATTGTCAATAAATCAAAAAGTCGAATACGAATTCACTCTAACAAAAAAAACTTTTTAAGTTTATAATAATGCAATAAAAGTAAATATTCCTGAGACTTCCTGACAGTTGTTCACTCGTTTGAGTATCGCACAAAACTGAACAATGTATCACTTGAGGCTCTCTCCTATATACATAGCCCAATTCCACGCGTTCACAACAGTTATCGCACTAACCCTTTTCTTCTATTTCTATTTCTTCGGACACAATAAACTGTTGTGCTGAGATGGTTCACATAGAGGGCAACAACGATTGTTCCCTTTCGGGCAACCACGATGGCGTGTTAAACTCATGAAACAGTTTGGACACAAGTTCAATTGTTTAACACGAGTTTTCTGTTCGGCCAACGAAAGAATAATAAACGAAGCGCAACGGAAAATTTTATGGGCGCCATTACGTTTCGCAGCCGTCGATATCACAACCGAGCGCAATTTTGGTTGTCTCATTCGCTCATGTACGCTCTGCCATCCACGATTGCGTTCCGGCTGACAATGCCGATTCCGTCTACCAACCAATGTACTGGGCTGGTCGTCTCTTTCGGACGATCGCTCGTTATGAAAACGCACCTTATTACGTTTTACCGGGCTTCGTTTCACTGGTGAGCCTGAATGAGATCGCACTGGAGAACCACTTCTCTCACCCTCCACCCCTGATGATGGCTGCGTCACTGAACTATGTGGTGGTAATATGCTCAAAATGCGTTGAGTCGTTTTGGTTGGTGATTTTTCTTTAATTACGCTTGGTCGCATCGAATCCCATAGTCTTTTTTTGGTTGTGTCGATTTTTCGGCTTAGCAAAATCAAACAGTCCTCCGCTTCTTTTAAAGTATCTCTAAACAATTTGAATTCAGCATCTTTAGCCGATAAATCAAGCAATTTTGGTATTAACGCGTTATGTACCTGCAAGAACTCACTCTTCAAGTCATAAACTCTTCTTCATTGCCCCTCCAACCAATGCAGGTCTGGACGTGGATTAGGGTCCGTCCGTAATTCCATCATTAGCACTCTGAGTGCATTTATGACCGTCGAACGAGGCAAATGAGCATTAGAGGGAAATCTTCCAGCCGATGGATCCATATGCAATCGCACTTAATTATATTCCGCTACTAAACAAATGCGATTCACGAAAAAAAAATATTAATCGCTCCACCGTCGGTCCGTTAAATCGCCTTTGTTCGTGGAAATCGCACGAAATTCGTAAAAACTATAAGTTCTTCAATAACCAGTTTTTAAAAATGGCGTCGCAAAGTTTCTTCGCCCACTACTGGCAAATAATGCCAATTTTGCCTACGCAAATCGCTCAGCTACCGCTTTCCAATTAAATCGCACTATTTTATTTTGCCTTTTAAAATCGCAAATATAAATAAATAATAAAATAATCTCCTGCAATCCCGCTCGATTGGACCAAATTGTGTTCAATAAAATACCTTTTCACTTTTGGTTTTAGAGGAGATGTTTATTTATTTAACCGACTTCGTCGGAGCGCACAAGATGACTGCTCATTTCTTTTACAGAAAATGATCAGCAAGCCATTTCATAACAGTGTTGTAAACTCTATATACATACTTAAGAGCAGACAGTTCTTAATCTTAACATACTCGCTCTATACTTGACAGCAGACAGTGTTGTAAACTTAACACGAACACTCCAAGAGCTCTCTCATCTGATGTTGTCATTGTCCATCATTCTGCGCCATACAATAGGCCGGGCATGATGAGAGACTTATAGAGTATCAAGAATGCTGGATAACAAGATTGCGCCCATCAGAGAGGATTTGTCTTTGCGTGACATCACACTGGTTGAGCAGGGGGAGAGAGATAATAAAACAAATAAAAAATTATAATGACATGTTATATAGGGTAAATGCACCACCATCTAAGTATCCGGACATCTGTGCTTCTTTCAGGGTATTAAATACATCATGACAATTACGTCAACACTATATTATTAGAAATATTTATACTCATACAAACAACAGAATTATTCGCGCTTTGGTTAATAGCAGGAAAAAGAGCATCAAAGAAAAGAAATGTTGAGGGTCCAGGGTTCGTTTACCCTATAAAATACCACCCGTGTGACCCAACAAAAAACAGCTGATTCTGTCAAAATCACAAAGAGAGGAATAGTTATATAGCGATGGGCGCAACCTTTGTTTCGCTCAATCGTGATAGAGTATGGATTTTGTCCTTCGAGAGAAGATATTACTGAGCGATTGCCTACTCAGTCAAAAGTAGCACTTGTTGGCAAGAGATTCTGCGTTCGATTTCATGGCTAACGCTGTTATTGGTGTAAATTCTGGTTCCTTAGTCCTCTACTTTTTCAAAGTTATTACTGTCAACAGTGATGTTAGATCCCAGTCGTGAATGTGCCGACTGTCTATTTGATAACAGCAGATACTTCGTCTTTCCCTCGATCACCTCCAGACCCATTCGCTTCGCTTCTCTATCCAGTTTGGAGAAGGCCGAACTAACTGCGCGGCTGTTAAGGCCGATGATGTCAATGTCATCAGCGTACGGCAGCAGTATGGAATTCATATTTGTTGTCGCCTTATATGGCCTCGTTCAAGAAATTCGATTTTTGGAAGAAACGGGTTGAGAATAAATGCTGATGGAAATAGCCATCAGGTTTTTTTTACATTAGGACGTGTTCTAGGAGATAACTTTGGTTTGAAAACAATACTTGGCCCACCTTTTTTGTTGACGACCACGGCAAACGTATTAAGGACAATGATTTGAGGGCATGCACCTGGAATGTCCGGACCCTTAATTCGGAAGGTGCCTCTGCCCGGCTGGTTGATGTCCTTAGCAAAGCGAAGGCTGACATCACCGCTATTCAAGAGATGCGATGGACAGGGCAAGGGAAAAAATCGATAGGCCCTTGCGACATCTACTACAGCTGCCATGTAAAGGAGCGCAAATTTGGTGTCGGATTTGTTGTGGGAGAGAGACTGCGCCGTAAAGTACTGTCGTTCACTCCGGTAACGTTTCGCCACAATCCGCATCAAGGGGAGATTCTTCAACATCTCCCTGATTTGCGCCTACGCCCCGACGGAACAGAAGGACGATGGGACCAAATATCGCTTCTACGGTTTCCTCGGCCGCATGTATAAGCGGTGCCCCCACCTTGATTTAAAAATCTATTTCAATGCCAAGAAGGGCAAGGAGGGCATCTTTGGTTCTACAGTCGGAAAATTCAGTCTCCACGACGAAACGTCCGATAACGGAATGAGACTGATAGACTTCGCCGGGGCCCGAAACATGGTAGTCTGTAGTACCACGTTCCAGCATAGAAAGATTGACCAAGCTACGTGGCTGTCTCCAGATGGTAAGACACGAAACCAAATCGACCACGTTGTAACAGTGTCCTAAATGTGCCCACGATCCAAGGAGCCAACTTCGACTCGGATCATTTTCTTGTGGCAGCTAAGATCCTCTGTGCAGCAAAAAGAGCACGCAAATGGACACAAAGAAAGCTCGACGTCGGAAAGCTGCAATCAAAACGGACAGCCACCCACTTCGCCACTAGACTTGCACTCCTGCTCTCTTAGAGCAATAGTCAACAGAACGATATTTCCGAGCAGTGTAACCATATTTCTCGCTGTCTACATACCACCGCTGAAGAATCCATCGGATTACAGCGAGCCCGAAAGAACAACTGGTATGACGAGAAATGCCGCGCCGCTACGGAACGTAAAGACGCTGCCTACAGGGCCACTCTGCGATCGGGCGCAACGCGAGCTGTGCGGGAGCGTTATCGTGAGTTGAAGAAGGAAGCAAGACGCATTTCTCGTGAGAAAAAGAGAGAAGCCGAAATGCGTGAGTGCGAAGAGCTTGAGATGTTGGCCGACAGGAAAAGCGCCCGAAAATTTATTCAGAAAGTACGGCGGCTAACCAGGGCGTATTCCTGTAAGAATGAAAACGGCGACCTGGTGACTGATGTCCAAAGCATAGTTAAATTATGGAGGGAGCACTTCTTCACACTGCTTAATGGAAGCAGCTGCAACAAAGTTGGAGAAGATGTTGAACCCAAATCCTTCATCAATGATGATGGACGTGATGTACCATCACCCGACTATGACGAAATTCGGAAAGCGATACCACGGCTGAAGAACAACAAAGCCCCCGGGGCCGACGGGTTACCAGTTGAGTTATTTAAGTACGGCGGAGAGGAGCGGGTTAAGTGCATGTACGAACTCATCTCTAGCATATGGTCGAAAGAACGCATGCCTGCTGATTGGAATTTAAGTGTGCTCTGCCCAATCCACAAAAAGGGTGATCCTGCAGTCTGTGCCAATTATCGCGGGATTAGTCTTCTTAACATCGCGTATAAGGTTCGGTCGATTGTATTGTGTGAAAGACTTAAGCCCACAGTCAACGAACTGATTGGACCTTATCAGTGTGGCTTTAGACGTGGTAAATCTACCACCGACTAGATATTCACAATACGCCAGATCTTGGAAAAGACCCGAGAAAGCAGAATCGACACACACCATGTTTTTGTCGACTTCAAAGCCGCCTTCGATAGCACGAAAAGAAGTTTCCAAACGAAGTTTCAGAAGGGTGACCCTTTGTCGTGCGATTTCTTTAACCTGATGCTGGAGAAGATAATTCGAGATGCAGAAATAAATCGGTCAAGTACCATCTTTTATAAGAGTGTGCAATTGCTGGCGTACGCCGATGATATTGACATCATCGGCCTTAACAACCGCGTAGTTAGTTCTGCCTTCTCCAAACTGGATAGAGAAGCGAAGCGAATGGGTCTGGAGGTGAACGAGGGCAAGACGAAGTATCTCCTGTCATTAAATAGACAGTCGGCACATTCACGACTGGGATCCAACATCACTGTTGACAGCTATAACTTTGAAAAAGTAGAGGACGTCGTTTACTTAGGAACCCGCATTAACACCAATAACAGCGTCAGCCGTGAACGCAGAATCTCTCTTGCCAACAAGTGCTGCTTTTGACTGAGTAGGTAATTGCACAGTTAAGTCCTCTCTCGACGGACAAAAAGTATCCTCTATAAGTCGCTCGTCACGCCCGTTGTTGTTGTTGTAGCGGCTAGCTACGCCCCACTGGGCTGGCGGGCTTCCTCAATGCTTTCGTCAAGCTCAACTAACGGGAGGTCTAGGAAACGAGCCTTTTCAACAGGGTCGGACCACAGGGAGAAAGTGTGTTAGTTGCGTGGGTTTGGCCGGGCATGTGAAAAGGTGGTTGGTGTCGTGCGGAGACTCTCCACATGCCGGGCAAATGTTGGGGTTGTCGGGGTTGATCCTAGATAGGTAGGAGTTTAACCTGCTACAATATCCAGATCGGAGTTGAGCCAGAGTGAGGCGCGTCTCCTGAGGCAGCTGGAGCTTGTCAGCTGATATAGGTGGTGGTTGGATTCCCAGGACTGCATTCACAGGGCGGGTGTCGATATATTTGGATACCGACTGCATATGACTGTCGTTCAAAGGTTGTCGGTACGTCCTTGGGTCCAGCGGTAAGCGTACGTACATAAGTCTAGACCTCGTCTGTCAGTTGTGAGAGGTGTCCCCTGATGTGCCTGGGTGCCGGCTCCAGCGCGAGCAAGTCTCTATTAGAGTACCCCGGACGGATGGCACCCTAGTAGAAACTGCTTTGTGCGCATTAGATTGTGCTCCTGCACTGGGAGCACGTTAGCCTCATGATAGAGGTGATCCACAGGCGTCATCAGGAGACATCCCGTCACTGTCCTGAGTGCGGCGTTCTGGCAAGTCTCCAGTCTTGAGCACTGAGTCCTGCTGGTTCCAGGCGACCATATTGGCGCCGCATAATTTTAAACCGGCCGGCCAATTGTCTTGTATGTTGCCAACAACGTTTCTTTGTCTTTGCCCCAAGTGCTGCCGGCGAGCGACTTGCGGACTTTGTTGCGGTTGCGGTTGTATGCGCTGAGAAGGAGACCAGGCTGTCGGGGGTGACCCCCAGGATCTTCGGGTGGGTGACCGTCGGGATAGGTATATCGAGGGTGACCCCGACCTCCTTCGTCCAAGAATTAAATAGGGTCGCCATGGACTTCGCAGGAGACAGCGCCAAATTTCGTCCTGTAAAGTAGTGAGCAAGTTCTGAGAGGTAGCTATTCACCTTAGAACACAGACCATAAATTCCTTTGCCGGTAGCCATTATCGTACAGTCGTCGGCATACGAGACCAGTGTGACCCCCTCTGGCGTGTAGGGGAGTCGCGATATGTAGAAATTAAATAGTAAGGGAGATATTACGCGACCCTGTGGTACTCTCTGCTTTATTTTTCTCGCTTTTGACACTGCGTCACGGTAGCACACCGACGCCTGACGACCACACAGGTAGTTCGCGGTCTATCGCCTCAACGCCGCTGGGCTGAGGTAGTGGTTGAAATATGAGAGCAGCAGGGCCTCAAGTGTCTTTACCACAGGGTGGTGAGGGACAAATTGAGGACCTTGGTAAGGTATGCTACTCCCGCAGTGCCCAATTTTTTCAGCATCAACATGCTTAACCCGTCTGGGCCACTGGATTAAGAGGTTTTCGCTTTCCCGATGGCTTCCTTCACCTCACAATTAATGCGCTGGATTCTTGCTTGCGCAGCCTTCTGGTTACTGAACCTTTGGATTTAGCGACCGAAGGATGCATTATGAATTGTCGGCTAAAATAGATCGCGCATCGCTTCGGATCCGACGAGGCGTGGTCTCCAAAGGAGATTTCTGTTCGGTCATCAAGCCTCGTCGGATTGGACAGGGATCTCACAGTCGACCACAGTTTGCCCACCCCAGCACCAAGGTTGAAGGACTTCAAGTGCTCACTCTACTTGTTCCGCTTGTGTTCGTTAACTAGGCGTTGGATCTCCCCGTTTAGTTGCCTAATACGTAGATTTCTGGGGTCCGCCTGCCGAAGGTGGTCGCGTTCATCCGCCAAAGTGACCGCCTCACCCGAGAAGTCAGGACGGATCTCGGGATCCTACCTACCGGGATGAAGCGGGCTGCAGCGGACTTCACCACCCTGCGGAACTCGCGCTCGCCAACGCGAACGTCGGTAGGAGCAGGAAGAACACTGAATGCGTCTTCAGTGAAATCCTCGAACCGCTCCGAGACAGCTTTTTTGAAGTTGATGTAGGTGTGGCGGTCCGAGACAACATAGTTGGCAGGTCTATCAATCGAGACGATAATGGATAGGTGGTCTCATGCAAGCGATAGCATAGGTCGCCACGTTATGCTATTTATCAGACCCGCGCTAGCTATTGTTAGATCTGGCGAGCTGCTGCAACTACCCGCTATCCTGGTGGGGACTTCGTCGTTCATTGTGCAGAATGTCGAATCGTCTATCTGCTCTGCCAAAATGTTTCCCCTACGATCGTTTGGTAGGCTTGAGAACCAAAGATCGTAAGTGCGTTGAAGTCTCCGACTACCAATCAATTTTTACCACTGAGGAGCGCACCTATGTCAGGCTGATATCCAGCGGGGCAGAGGGAGACAGGGGGTATATAATGAGCACTTCCACGACAGTCGGTTTTACGCTACCGAAGTGACTCGGATTTTATCAGACCAAGGACATATATGCAGTGAAAGCTATATATGAAATGAAAGCTTAAAATGCTGCTAAAAAAAAAATCACAAGAATTATTTTTCAATTTTTCTGTTGCTTGAAAAGGTACTGGTGCTGTAAATTTTTTTTGTCAATTTTTTCATTAGAGCTTCAAACGGATTTGAGAAATTTTTATAAAAGTAAATTTCTTTTCAATTTTTGGGCGTCATTTTATAAGAATTTTTCGATTTTTTTGAGAACTGAATTTTGTAAACTTAAATATTGAGTTTCAATTGGAATACTATCGATAGTCACTAAAAACCGTCTAAAATTTCATAAAGTGAAAACTATCGATGCTATTGATAGTGCCATCCACAGCTTAAAGTTGTAAATTTAATGTGTTTGCCAAACCAATTATACGCTTCAACAAGCTCTTTAAAGGTACTGTTAGAATTAAGTTTTAATAATTTTTCTCTTGATATGTTCTCATTACTTCTTATTCATTTATTTATATGTACATTTCTACACTTTCAATTTTTTTTCCTACGTGGTTTTTTTCTTATTCAGTGCAGTGCCAAATAATTATTTAACATGACTGTTAAGCTAGCATCGAGCGCTGATGGAAAACACAAGCTAATGTTAGATATTTTGTGTAAACAGTCGACTGGTCTCAATATAGTTTTAATACCCGAAGCCGAATTTCAGATAAAATGGATTATGTAAGATACTTTTTTGAGCCGTCCTCAATAGATATTATTTGTGTCTCTGAAACATGGTTCAGCGAACATGTTTCTGATCTTCAGTGCTGTATCAACTACTAGAGTGTAGTTCGGAATGGTCGAAAGCATAAAAAGGGGGTGGTGTGGCTATATATTGTAAAAAATCTCTGCTTGCTAAGTCTGTAGGCTCTGATACAGAATTTCCAATCGAATTTTATACAATATGCTCGATGTTAGTGCTTTCGCGGCATATATTATATTTTATGAGAATAACACAACTGTTCCATATCAAACAACACGGAGAAAACGCTTTTTGCGTAAACTTGCTGAAGACTTGTGTGCGCCAATAATAGAAGAAAGAGTAACCAATCGCCAAGTAACGCGCCTCTTTTCCACCAAAACAGCAATTGAGAGCTTTTTGGGAAGACCACTGGAGACGGTAACCATCAAAATAAAAATGAAACAAAAGTTTTTTCTTTGAAATATAAGGTAATTTGCATTAAGGTACCCGGGTACCCTGGTCATGGACCCCTGTATGCAAAAATATTAAACTCATTTTTTGGTTAATATATTTAACCAAATTTGATAAACTTTTTTCTAGTCTCTAAGTTTAGCGGAAATGTCTGATGATCCGGAGTTTCATGTTGATATCTTTAATATTGTAGGAACAGCAGCACTTTAAAGTTCAAATTGTTACCCGGGTACCCGGTTATGGACCGTAGGGTTAAATTAACAAATACCGGTATGTTGATTAAAAGTTTAACAGTTTTACTGTTAAATTTATGAATCGTCTGTTGAATTAACTTTTCAGTAGTTAGTTAATCCAACAAAATTTCTGTTATTTATTAACAGTCGTGATTGTTCTTTTGGCAGACGGGGAGATCCAACGCCTGGTTAACGAACACAAGCGGAACAAGTGGAGGGAGCACTTGAAGTCCTGTACCCTCGGTGCTGGGGTGGGCAAACTGTGGTCGACTGTGAGATCCCTGTCCAATCCGACGAGCCTTGACGACCGAACAGAAATCTCCTTTGGAGACCACGCCTCGTCGAATTCGACCACGGCGGGCGTCGATCCTAACCCTGGCCCAGAAATCTATTTCTGCTGCTTCTGCCGGAGAAGACTCCATCCGAATTCCACTTCGGTGAGGTGTAAATCGTGCAACGGATGGTGCCATCTTAAGGCCTGCTTCGTATCAGTTCGCTAATTTTATTTTAAAATATAATTAGTCAGCACCATATATAATTCACATCACAGATAAAAAACAAGGTGATGAGGATAATGCACGTACAATTGTATCTTTCTTGCAGTCATGTAACTTATCAACAGAAAACTTTACTATAGCTAACTCAGTGATGTTCAAAGGAAGTGTTTATAAAAAAAAAGTATCTTTCCAGATTATCAGAAAATTTAAACTTGTATACAATCGAAAGACTTCTAATTGAGCAGCAGGGCCTCAAGTGTCTTTACCACAGGGTGGTGAGGGACAAATTGAGGACCTTGGTAAGGTATGCTACTCCCGCAGTGCCCAATTTTTTCAGCATCAACATGCTTAACCCGTCTGGGCCACTGGATTAAGAGGTTTTCGCTTTCCCGATGGCTTCCTTCACCTCACAATTAATGCGCTGGATTCTTGCTTGCGCAGCCTTCTGGTTACTGAACCTTTGGATTTAGCGACCGAAGGATGCATTATGAATTGTCGGCTAAAATAGATCGCGCATCGCTTCGGATCCGACGAGGCGTGGTCTCCAAAGGAGATTTCTGTTCGGTCATCAAGCCTCGTCGGATTGGACAGGGATCTCACAGTCGACCACAGTTTGCCCACCCCAGCACCAAGGTTGAAGGACTTCAAGTGCTCACTCTACTTGTTCCGCTTGTGTTCGTTAACTAGGCGTTGGATCTCCCCGTTTAGTTGCCTAATACGTAGATTTCTGGGGTCCGCCTGCCGAAGGTGGTCGCGTTCATCCGCCAAAGTGACCGCCTCACCCGAGAAGTCAGGACGGATCTCGGGATCCTACCTACCGGGATGAAGCGGGCTGCAGCGGACTTCACCACCCTGCGGAACTCGCGCTCGCCAACGCGAACGTCGGTAGGAGCAGGAAGAACACTGAATGCGTCTTCAGTGAAATCCTCGAACCGCTCCGAGACAGCTTTTTTGAAGTTGATGTAGGTGTGGCGGTCCGAGACAACATAGTTGGCAGGTCTATCAATCGAGACGATAATGGATAGGTGGTCTCATGCAAGCGATAGCATAGGTCGCCACGTTATGCTATTTATCAGACCCGCGCTAGCTATTGTTAGATCTGGCGAGCTGCTGCAACTACCCGCTATCCTGGTGGGGACTTCGTCGTTCATTGTGCAGAATGTCGAATCGTCTATCTGCTCTGCCAAAATGTTTCCCCTACGATCGTTTGGTAGGCTTGAGAACCAAAGATCGTAAGTGCGTTGAAGTCTCCGACTACCAATCAATTTTTACCACTGAGGAGCGCACCTATGTCAGGCTGATATCCAGCGGGGCAGAGGGAGACAGGGGGTATATAATGAGCACTTCCACGACAGTCGGTTTTACGCTACCGAAGTGACTCGGATTTTATCAGACCAAGGACATATATGCAGTGAAAGCTATATATGAAATGAAAGCTTAAAATGCTGCTAAAAAAAAAATCACAAGAATTATTTTTAAATTTTTCTGTTGCTTGAAAAAGTACTGGTGCTGTAAATTTTTTTTGTCAATTTTTTCATTAGAGCTTCAAACGGATTTGAGAAATTTTTATAAAAGTAAATTTCTTTTCAATTTTTGGGCGTCATTTTATAAGAATTTTTCGATTTTTTTGAGAACTGAATTTTGTAAACTTAAATATTGAGTTTCAATTGGAATACTATCGATAGTCACTAAAAACCGTCTAAAATTTCATAAAGTGAAAACTATCGATGCTATTGATAGTGCCATCCACAGCTTAAAGTTGTAAATTTAATGTGTTTGCCAAACCAATTATACGCTTCAACAAGCTCTTTAAAGGTACTGTTAGAATTAAGTTTTAATAATTTTTCTCTTGATATGTTCTCATTACTTCTTATTCATTTATTTATATGTACATTTCTACACTTTCAATTTTTTTTCCTACGTGGTTTTTTTCTTATTCAGTGCAGTGCCAAATAATTATTTAACATGACTGTTAAGCTAGCATCGAGCGCTGATGGAAAACACAAGCTAATGTTAGATATTTTGTGTAAACAGTCGACTGGTCTCAATATAGTTTTAATACCCGAAGCCGAATTTCAGATAAAATGGATTATGTAAGATACTTTTTTGAGCCGTCCTCAATAGATATTATTTGTGTCTCTGAAACATGGTTCAGCGAACATGTTTCTGATCTTCAGTGCTGTATCAACTACTAGAGTGTAGTTCGGAATGGTCGAAAGCATAAAAAGGGGGTGGTGTGGCTATATATTGTAAAAAATCTCTGCTTGCTAAGTCTGTAGGCTCTGATACAGAATTTCCAATCGAATTTTATACAATATGCTCGATGTTAGTGCTTTCGCGGCATATATTATATTTTATGAGAATAACACAACTGTTCCATATCAAACAACACGGAGAAAACGCTTTTTGCGTAAACTTGCTGAAGACTTGTGTGCGCCAATAATAGAAGAAAGAGTAACCAATCGCCAAGTAACGCGCCTCTTTTCCACCAAAACAGCAATTGAGAGCTTTTTGGGAAGACCACTGGAGACGGTAACCATCAAAATAAAAATGAAACAAAAGTTTTTTCTTTGAAATATAAGGTAATTTGCATTAAGGTACCCGGGTACCCTGGTCATGGACCCCTGTATGCAAAAATATTAAACTCATTTTTTGGTTAATATATTTAACCAAATTTGATAAACTTTTTTCTAGTCTCTAAGTTTAGCGGAAATGTCTGATGATCCGGAGTTTCATGTTGATATCTTTAATATTGTAGGAACAGCAGCACTTTAAAGTTCAAATTGTTACCCGGGTACCCGGTTATGGACCGTAGGGTTAAATTAACAAATACCGGTATGTTGATTAAAAGTTTAACAGTTTTACTGTTAAATTTATGAATCGTCTGTTGAATTAACTTTTCAGTAGTTAGTTAATCCAACAAAATTTCTGTTATTTATTAACAGTCGTGATTGTTCTTTTGGCAGACGGGGAGATCCAACGCCTGGTTAACGAACACAAGCGGAACAAGTGGAGGGAGCACTTGAAGTCCTGTACCCTCGGTGCTGGGGTGGGCAAACTGTGGTCGACTGTGAGATCCCTGTCCAATCCGACGAGCCTTGACGACCGAACAGAAATCTCCTTTGGAGACCACGCCTCGTCGAATTCGACCACGGCGGGCGTCGAGCCTAACCCTGGCCCAGAAATCTATTTCTGCTGCTTCTGCCGGAGAAGACTCCATCCGAATTCCACTTCGGTGAGGTGTAAATCGTGCAACGGATGGTGCCATCTTAAGGCCTGCTTCGTATCAGTTCGCTAATTTTATTTTAAAATATAATTAGTCAGCACCATATATAATTCACATCACAGATAAAAAACAAGGTGATGAGGATAATGCACGTACAATTGTATCTTTCTTGCAGTCATGTAACTTATCAACAGAAAACTTTACTATAGCTAACTCAGTGATGTTCAAAGGAAGTGTTTATAAAAAAAAAAGTATCTTTCCAGATTATCAGAAAATTTAAACTTGTATACAATCGAAAGACTTCTAATTGACAAACAAAATAAATTGTTTATTTTATTTGATATTGTTTGGCCATATAACAATTTATTTTTTTTAATGTTTTTGGGCTTTAAGGCCGATTGGTTTATTTGGAAATTTATTAGGAAAAAACGACAATACTCAAAGCGGTAGAAGTCATAGTACTATTTTGGAAATCACAACATTTCCTCGTCAGACTTCTTTCTTCTTGGCTTCTGTGGGAGTCGCACCCGCAACAACATGCGTAATACTTAAGCCGGCAGCTAAACGCATTCAGCTAAGCTTACGCTGTGTGAGCTGTTGTTATTTTTCCTGCTTTCCCTTCAGAACTTACTTCAATCAAGTGCGGCTGTACTGCCCCTACTTCTACTTGACATTGTAGTTGTTGTTTGTACAATTTCTATTTTGTTAGAATTTGTTTGTATAAGGCTGGCTCAACCTTTTATACATTTTATTGTTATTGTTTGGCCATATAACTATTTAGTTTTTTAAATATTTTTGAGCTTTAAGGCCGATTGGTTTATTTGGAAAATTATTAGGAAAAAACAACAATACTTAAAGCGGTAGAAGTTATAGTACTATTTCCGAAATCACCACATTTACTCATCAGACTTCTTTCTTCTTGGCTTCTGCGGCAGTCGAACCCGCAACAACATGCGCAATACTTAAGCCGGCAGCTAAATGCATTCAGCTAAGATTATGCTGTGTGAGCTTCGGCCTTTAAGCTCAAAAATATTTAAAAAAATAATTGTTTAGTGTTTCTTTCAAAATCCAATTGAAAAAATTTGATGAACATTATCAAGCTTTTGTTGTTGATACCAATACTAAGAAAATGTGTTTTAAGGCAATTGAATTTTTTACCAGTCCAGAAGGTTCAGTATATCTAAGAAATAATATGTTGTGAATACTTACAAAAATATTATTTATTTAATTTAATGCATAAAAAAAGTAAAATGAAAGTATGAAATTATGCTTATGTACATGCATTTGTTTTCGTATGTTGTTTGTTACTCGAATATTTTTACGAGCTTGATCAAATTGTATGAAATAATTTATCTACAAAAATATATTGTATGAAATAATTAATCTACAAAAATATTTTTTGTAACGCGATTTTTATTTATTTTAATAAAAAAAAACAATTTTCACTATCAATAAATCTGTGTTTTCTCTTAAATTAACAGTAAGTTTGCAGTTTAATAAAGGATTAAACAATTATTTTAACATAAATATATGGCAAAACAACAATCACGACTTTTTTTTCATTTAATAAAAACAAAAATATTTGTTTACATACATTTGATTTGTGCTTTTTAGGGAAAAAAAAATTTTGGGCAGTTTGCACATGAAATGAGTGAATATGTTGTATAGTTGTGTAAAGTATTTTGTGCCAAATTAGAACAGTGCGTTATTCGCTCGTAAATACGGCGTTTCGTTCTTAAAAGTGTCGCCAGAGCCACACCGAAAGATTGTTAGCAAGAGAGCTTGTGGCATCACGTTAAATATAACAATGCGGTGTTCATGGACCTTTTCGCCTTGGGTTTGAGGGAATATTTTATTTGCTGATTCCTTGTAAAAAATAATTAAGCCTGCTTTAAAATTTTATATCAAAATGCGTTTACATAAACTTCACAAAGATCAGCTGTTTTTTTGCGCATAACGTAAATGACCCTACTACGTTAATAGCCATTTATTATTGTTTGACGGTTGGCAGGGCTGATAAGTTTGGGTGTGCGACGTCAACGTTAAATACGAAAGTTGGCGAAACTCTCAAACGTTATTCGAAAGTTGTGCGAAGTATGCATAATCAGCGCATAAGCTGTGCAACAATTTCGTCAATAACTTTTTTGTCATAAACCCGAATAGCCGCATCGCCGTCTCTTTTTCGAACAAGGATCTGTCCACTTATTGAGAAAGCAGCTAAGAAAAGCGTAGTGCATAATCTCACGATTAGCTTTTGAGAGGCATTCATGTATGTAACTATATGATTGTAGTGCCTTCCACGGCAATTTCATTAAGAGCAAGAGCTCTTCTAGTAGCTTTGCAATAACCGGCTACTGATGTGAAAAATCCACTGCTTACCTAAGAGGAGTGAATTTTGACAACGATAGGTGTAGATGTGTTACCACTGTTGTGTTTAGTAGCAGGCATTCGAAATATTTCTTTTACTGCTGGCATCTCAAGTTGAACCGCTTGACAGATGCTAGAAAAATGTCCATACAACACTTGCCATCTGCGTTAGGTATGCCGTTGATGATCAAGTCAGTAGCAACAGTTACGTTCTCAGCGCGAGCACATCTGCTTTAATATAAGCAATCTCCTCGTATTACGATTCCACTGCAGCGAGCAAGAATGATAGATATTACAGATTGCGACAATCGTCGTGTTGTCTATCCTCTCGTAGTTTTGACATTCGCTGACATCACACACACATCCACAATTGAAGAAAATGAAGGAATACAGCTGGGAAACAATGGATGGCACTATCAAAAGCATCGATAGTTTTCACTTTATGAAATTTTAGACGGTTTTTAGTGACTATCGATAGTATTCCAATTGAAACTCAATATTTAAGCTTACAAAATTCAGTTCTCAAAAAAATCGAAAGGTTCTTATAAAATTTACAGCAACAGTACTTTTTCAAGCAACAGAAAAATTGAAAAATATTTCTTGTGATTTTTTTTTGAGCAGCATTTTAAGCTTCCATTGCATATATTTATCGCTAAAAATAAGTAAAGACGTAGAAGTAAATTTAATTAAAATAAATTGCGAACTTTCATTTTGTTGAAAAAAATAACAGTATTTTATCGGCACCTGCTGTCAGAGTATATTGTTACGCCTCGTTCTAAAGGAGCGTGAGTTAAAATGCTATGTTTACAGTGGTCTGATAACCGAAAGCTGAGGTTTAGATTGAATTCATCGGATTGAATACCGCTTTCTACTTGCTCGTTTAGCTTGGATCCATCTGTGTATACAACCGTCGAATCTGGGTCCAGGTCCACGGCTCCTAGCTACTCGTTCCTCTATGGAATTCTTGTGGAAAACTTATTTTCAAAACATAGAAGAGGAGTAGTGTAATCCAGTTTTCATGGCCGGATCTTTTATCTCCGAGGCTGTCCTCAGTACCCGCTCTAAGTTTGCTCTGGGTAGAGTCTTGCTCAAAGCCGACCACCATACGGCGACTCCGTAGAAAAGAATGGGTCTTACCACAGCTGTGTACATCCAGTTTACGATGTGTGGCTTTATTCCCCATTTCTTCCCCACGGCCGTCTTGCATACATTGAGGGCATTGATGGCTTTCCTAGAGCGGTCTTCAATATTTCGGTTACAATCTAGTTTTTTTTTATAGAATAGCTTCTAGGTATTTGACCTCGGCTGCGAAAGTTAATATTACCCCATTTACATTAGTTTAAAGGTGGGAATTTTATATTTCCTCGTGAAGAGCACCACTTCGAGCTTCGTAGAAATGATGTTGAGTCCACAATCCACAGACAAGGTGGTAACAGTGTTAAGAGCGTTTTGTAGCAGATCACTTAGAACTTATGGGCATTTGCCCTGTTCTATGATCGCTATGTCGTCCGCGTACGCGATGATTAAGAGCAAGATTTAAGAGCAAGAGGGAGAGAACGCTTTCTTGGGGCGTGCCTCTGGCTACGTGTTTAGATTTCGATTCGTCTCCTAGTGTAGAGAAAATTGATTTCTTTTTGAGAAGAAGCCCACAAAATCCACGAGTCAGTGCAGTACCTCCACCCTATTGAGGGAGTTGATAAGAGCTTCGGGGTAGACATTGTAATAGGCTCCCTCGATATCGAGAAAGATCCCCAGCGTGTATTCCTTTATCACCAACCCTTTTTCGATCGTTGAGACGATGTCATCGATAGTAGTCTCCACAGATTGCCTTTGAGGTATGCATGCTGGTTCTAGGAGAGGCTTTCATTTCTAGCATTCCTCCGAATATATTCATCTATGAGCCTCTCAATAGGAGGAGGAAAGAGGTAAACCTTATGGGACTGAAATTGTTCGGTTTCGCATGGCAGGCCCTGCCTCCCTTTAGTAGAAAAACTACCCTTGCCTTCGTCCACTCATGTGGAATGTGGGTGTATGTAAGGCAGGCAGTATAGATTTCGGTGAGCAGAGGACAAAGAATTTCCCTGGCCGCTTGTAACCGTGCGGGAAAGATTCCGTCTAGTCCTGAAGATTTGTATGATTGGAAGAACATTATTGCCCATTACACCTTACCATAACTCACAATGTCCCGTGCGGAGTTCCTTTGGGGAGAGTGAGTAATGGGGCACGTGTGATGTAAGGCTCGTCAGAACACCCGGGAAAGTGGGTAGACATTAATTAGTAGCTCCAACATTCTACTACACGTGGATGTCCAGTCCCCGATTGGTTTCTGGATAGAGTTCATACTTGGAGCATTTTTCGAAAGAACTTTTCTAAGCCTATTGGCTTCGGAGTTCTCTGCTATATTATTGCAAAAGTTTTTCCATGACTCTTTAAGGCCTTCTTTAATATTTTAAGAGCGTCTTTGTACGATTGCCAGAGACTTGTCCTCTTGCCTTGATTGAAAAGTCTCCTACTCTCTTTCCTAAGGGATGAAATCTCTGGATTCCACCACCTAGGTTTCTTTTTGCCCTTCGAGAGGGTTTTAGGGCAGGAAAATTGAAAGGCAGAGTTGCAGATGTTCGCTACATCAGAGGCTGTAAGGACATTTTTATATTTCATGACGTTCGCCTTTTGTTCCTATACGCCGTTAAAGAAGAAGTGGGATTTAGAAAAATACAAAAGGATATGAAGAGATGATTAGAGAAGAAGTGCTCTTGCCTGTCGCTTATTAGATCAGAAAGATTGCTTGATGCGAGAGTGAGGTCCGGCACTTCAATACAGAGTTTGTTTGATAAAATAAAATCAAGTAAAAACTCACCTCGAGGATTGGTGTCGGGAGAGCCCCATACTACATGATGGGATTTGGAGTCAGCCCCAATTATGACCGGGAGTCTTTTCCTGAAAGCCTCCTTCACTGCTTCCTGCAGTCTGGACGATGGGAGAAGTTGGCTGTCGTAGGCCATGTAGCTTGTCGAAAACCAACAAGCACGGAGAACTCAAATGTACTGTATTAAAACATTACAGCAAACAGAAGCAGAAATTGATCAAATATAAGGAAGAGCTAAAATTCTTATTAGAATGCAAAAGATATGGACTTATCCCTTTCCACTTGACAAATTCAATCAAACACTTGGCGATTAACACAAACTCAGAAAACATCAAAAAACAAATAAATAAAGCCAAAAGAATAATTCTAACAAAAATTTCAAATTTAGAAATAACTCAGACTAATATAAACATCAAATTGACCAAAGACCTTCTTAGTCAAGCTTGTCAACAATTAAAATACACATTAAATGAATTAGAACTCAACACATTCGTCAACAAACAAAATTTTCTATGTAAAAGAATCGCAGAAGATAAAAGATCAACACTAACATCGAAAACGGAAAAGCTTAAATCTGAACTAATGAAAAAACTTAATATATCTAACAACAACAACTGGTTCGTTAACAACACTGAGATTGAATTCCCCGAAGAAGTAAAGTGAATACTCTCGCTTGGCAGGAAATTTAATTTACCTACAACAAACTCGAACTTCTCACCAATACATGTAATAGTACAGATGGAACATCTTATACAAACATTTGAAAACGAAAGGGAAAAAAAGGGAGAAACAAAGTAAACAATAGAATTTTACTATTTAAACTGAACATCAAGCACAACCCAGCCGAAAAATTTATACTAGCAGCTTTTTACAAAGCAAAAACGTTCATCAGACTACATGTAAATGACGTAATTATTACAGAAGCAGATAAAGGTAACAAAGCAATGTACAAAACAGAATATCTACATGGAAAACATGTACAAAATAATAGAAGACAAAAACACTTACAAAACAATAACAACAGACCCGACGAACGCACTCTCGAGAAGAAATAATAAAATAGTGGATGAACTGTACAAAGACAAACACTTAGACTTCAAAGAAAAACAAAAACTTATTTGCGCAGCAGCGTCAGCGCCTAGAATTTATGGGCTACCAAAAATTCATAAACAGGATGTTCCGTTGCGTCCAATTGTTTCGTCAGTTGTGGTCCCCTGTTACAAATTGTCAAAATACATTGGAGATATTCTACGATCTATGTGCTCGGAAAAATAAAACATTAAGAATGCTACCAACCTTAAGGATAAGTTATCCAAAATAAATTTAAATGAAGAGGAAGTATACCAACAACTTTAGCATCCAAAATCGTTATGAACAAATGGGACAAAATTAAAGACAAAACTAATATTCCGAAAAAAAGATTTCAAGATATATTAGATTTTTGTATCAAAAGCAATAATTATTTTATGTTTGACAACAAGCTATACACGCAAACTTTTGGAATGCCTATGGGTAATCCGATTTCCCCTACAATCGCTGACATCGTTATGGACGACCTACTGGACTATACCATCTCCGAGCTGTACAAACTTTTTAAGATAGATATTAAATTTATAACTAAGTATGTTGATGACATATTCGCAATAATCAAACGAAAAGACGCGGATACTATTCTTGATATGTTAAACAAATACCGCAACAAACTACAATTTACGATGGAAATGGAAGCAAATTCAAAACTACCTTTTCTTGATGTCTGCATCCACAGGGACAAAAATAATATTCTTCTTGACTGGTACTCTAAACCAACCGCTTCTGGACGCCTGATAAACTTTCTTTCATCGCAACCAACCAAATACAAAATCAACACAGCAAAAAACCTAATTGACAAAATATTGACCATAAGCCACAAACAATTCCACGCCACTAACATAAAGAAAATAACACAGATCCTAAGCAACAATAATTACCCAAACCAATTAATAGGGGAACTCATATCACAGCAAATATTGAAAAATAACAAACAGCTTAGAACAACAACAAGTACACAAGTAACGAATGAAACCAAAAAATTCTTCAGCGTAACATATATTTCTAGACTAACAGAGAACTTCGATCACAACATAACAAAAGCACCAAATATAACTCTTGCCTACAAATCTAACTGCACTTTGTCGACAATATTTACAAGAACAAAAAGCCCTATCGATATCCACTAACAAAATAAACGTTACATATGAGATAACTTGCGAAGGAAAAGAAAATGACTTAATATTTCTTCTAATAAAAAAGGGATTCTTACTATTAATGTTTTCGCAACATTAAAAATGGTGCCGAAACCCGGGACGGAAAAGCCAATACCAGCTTTTACAAGCTATTTCTACGCTTAGCTTGGTTTACTTATTTACCTTTGCAAGCTTCAATTCACGATTTATCGCATCTGTAAAGAAATGGAAGCCCTAAGCGGTGCAATTGAGGACCAGCGCAGATTTCAAGCCCATCTCACTCGAACCAAAAGTAACTTTGAGGCTAAGCAACCGTCCGATATCTCAAGAGGTTATGTCCAGAGTCTTCTCACGGAAATTGACACTGTTTTCCAGGACTTTAAGCGCGGACATGAACAAATTTAAAAAATAATTCGCAACGCTTCTCTCCAAGAAGACGACATTCCTTATCTGAAGAAGGAAGTTTTCTATTCATGCTACGATTCATATATCGCTTTTAAGTCTATATTACTTGATCGACAAAATGAGCTCGCGCCATGGCCATCGCCACTCGGCCACGCAAGCACCTTTGCTATGACCAATACACGGAATGACACTACCGATGCTTCTGCACGACTGCCAAAAATCGACTTGCCCAGATTTTTAGGAAACTACTTGGAGTGGATCCCTTATCGCGATATGTTTCTATCGCTTGTACATAATAATGACGCCTTAACTCCGGTACAAAAATATTTATATCTAAAGGGCTCTTGCGAAGGCACACCTAAGGAAATGGTGGATGAATTCCCCGCTACGGATGCCAGCTATCAACCTGCTTGGGCAGCTTTGGTAAGTGGATTTCACAACAAAAGAAAACTAGTGGATCAAATTTTAAAAAGGCTCGTCAACGCCAAAAATACCGATGGTTGTTTAGAAAGCGTAAAACTTCTGCTCGACATCACTCGCAACAGCCTGGCTCTGTTGAAAACTTTAGATGTTGATACCTCTAGATGGGATCCCATTTTAATTTTCTTGCTCACTCAAAAGCTGGACAAGCAAATAAGAAAAGAATGGGAGCAATCTGTAATGGGTTGCAGTGAAATTCCTAAAGTATGTTCGCTGCTTAAATTTCTCGAAAGCACTTATCGAGCACTTGAATTTATCGAAGGTGAGGATACTTCAAAAAAGGTTGTGAACCGCTCCTACAGCGACAAACAAAAACAAAACACAGCTTCTCGCAGACCGTTTCATGCACATGCAGCTACTGCTACCAACAATTCATCGTCGTCAAATTACAGCTGTCCTTGTTGTCAAAAACCCCACCTTTTATACAAATGGTTTAAATTTTGCGCACTACCTGCTGCAGAAAAGCAGAATTTTGTTCTACAGCATAAGCTATGCCTCAACTGTCTAGGTAAGGGTCACACCTACAGTGAGTGCAAAATTAATTCACGCTGCCAAGCCTGCAAACAGCCTCATCACACTGTTATCCATAATGGATTCGCTCTTCACAACAACAATGTTGATGACAACAAGCTTTCCGCAAATTTCACCACTGCTGCTCAAATTATGAATACAAATTTAGAGCCTCTTTCATTACAGAGGACGCCGCTGAACTACTTAACTTGCCAAAACGAAATGCAGATGTTATTGTAGCTGGCATTGGAGGAGCAAAACCTTTAATTGCTAAAAAGTCTTTAACACTATGCTTGCGTTCACATTATGATAAATTTTAAAATGGAATGTACCACATTTATTTTACCAAAACTGACTTCATACACACCATCGCCTCATCACGCAAATTTATCCGACATTTTCTTAGCTGATCCAAATTTCGCTTTACCCGTCAAAGTCGACCTAGTGTTAGGTGGAGATGTGAATGGCGATATATTACTATCTGGCATGAAAAAATACGAACGTGCCATTTTTCTTCCAGAAACCCATTTTGGATGGATGATTTCTGGTCCATCTGCTACAACTCCTTCACAACATACTTTCCATGCAAAATTTATGCACTCTTGACGATCAGCTGCGCCTTTTCTGGGAACAAGAGGAATTGCAAGAAAAACGACTGCTCTCCTCCGAGGAGATAGCTTGCGAAAATCACTTTCAGCAAACCCACTAGCGGGATGAAAACGGCCGATACACGGTTCACTTACATTTCAAAAGCTTATTTGCACAGGCAAATCTGCCAGCATTGAGTGGAACCGACTTTAACGCCGTTAAAAGGCTGAAGCAGCCTGAACAGCGATTCAAAACCCAGCCTAAATTTGCAAGGCTATATAAAGATTTTATGGCAGAATATGTTAGCTTAGGCCACATGCAAGAAGTTGGCTTCTACCCAGAAGATCTGCAAGAAAATTCGTATTTCTTTTGCCATCATGGTGTTATAAGACAATCCAGTAGCACGACCAAATTACGTGTTGTGTTTGACGGTGGAAATCGTTCTCCCCCTTATGCCTCTCTAAATGATGAACTCGCTGCAGGGCCGGCATTGCAGAATGATTTGTCTACTATTATTTCTCGATGGCGATGTCACAAAGTTGTTTTTACAGCTGATTTAGAAAAAATGGTTAGGCAAATCAACGTTTGTAAGGAACATCTAAACTATCAGTGCATTCTCTGGAGAGAAGATTTCACAAAGCCAACAAAAATCTACAAACTTTGCACTGTAACTTATGGTACAACTTCAGCTCTGTATTTAGCAATTCGTGTTTTACGCGGACTAGCTACTGATGAGCAGGGAAACTATCCTCTCGCAAGCCAAGTGTACCTAAATGACACTTACGTTGACGATGTTATATCAGGTGCAGACACGAACGCGGAAGCAATCGAGCTACGACAACAACTCAGCAAGCTATCACTTAGTGGTGGATTTAACCTTAGAAAGTGGAACTAAAATTCTACCGCGCTGCTACAAACAATTCTCCCTGAGAATAAAGAGAGCGCCGCTCGGATTGAACTCAAAGCAGAGAACCTCGTGAAAGCTCTTGGTCTTTACTGGAATACTAAAGAGGGTGCACTCTCTTTCAAGACAAATTTTAGTTTTGCATCTTCAATAACTAAGAGCAGTGTGCTGTCCGATGCTTCCAAATTATTTGATCAGCTGGGTTGGCTGGCGCCTACTACAATTATCGCAAAAATCATGTTCCAAAAGCTGTGGATGGAGGGCTTAGATTGGAGTGACCCTATTCCTATAAAGTTAAATGCTGAATGGTTACAGTATCGCGATTCTCTGCATGTACTCGAAAGCATAAAGATTCCAAGATGGTTTGGAGGCAACAAATTTGATAAAGTTGAGTTGCATGGTTTTAGCGACGCCTCACAAGCTGCCTATGCTGCAGTTGTATATGTGGTAGTCTACCACAACCCAAGTATTTCAGCGTCACTTGTTCAGTCTAAAACTAAAGTAGCACCGCTAAAATTGGTGTCGATTCCAAGATTGGAATTATGTGCGGCGACGCTGCTGGGTCAACTGATGGCGAAAGTGAAAACTTATTTTCATACCGACACTTCGGTTTTCTATTGGACTGACAGCACAGTTGTTTTGAGTTGGATACGTTGCCCTTCCACGCGCTGGTCAGTGAACATCGCTAATCGCGTAGCTGAGACTCAGCGCCAATCAAACGTAAGTCAGTGGAGGCATGTGCCTACAAAGGAAAACCCAGCGGACTCGGTTTGAGTCCAAAGGAACTCAAAGCACATACTCTATGGTGGTTTGGGCCGACTTGGATAACCGGACCAATATCAAACTTGCCACAACAGAGCCAAACTTTTGAAACTTCTTTAGAGGAACGAAAATCATATATCGCTTCTCACATAACTACGTTAGCAGAGAACTTAAAGGAATATCGAGATTTCTTCTGCAAATACTCTTCGCTGTCTCGGCTTGTGCGAGTCATTGCTTATCTTCTGCGATTTTATTATAACTTAAGAGCAACGCTGCAGCAACACAATAACGAGAACAATTTGCGTGAGACAGGCCTTTTAAAATCCCGTTAGCTTAAAACCGCGCTCTCAATACTAATTAAACAGGTACAGCAGATTAATTTTACACAAGAAATAAACTGTTTGGTAAATAAACAAGCTGTTTGCAAAAAGAGCAAAATTCATCACATTTGATGTCAAACATCCGCTTTTATTATCAAAACAATCTCCTTTGTCGGTTCTTATATTCACCGACGCTCACCACCAAACACTACACGGCGGGGTTCAGCAGATGCTGTCGTTTGTCGTTCTCCTCAAATGCATAATTTTTTTTAAATACACAGCAAAGGTGCATCAACAGCAAATGGGAAATTTACCAGCAGTTCGTCTTCAGCCTGCAAAACCGTTTCAACACAGTGGACTCGACTATGCCGGTCCTATTACCCTTAAGCTTTCGTCACTTCGCAAAGCGGCAAGCATAAAGGGATATATATGTATGTTCGTCTGTATGTGTACGAAGGCTATACACCTTGAATTACTTTCGAGCTTAACTACAGACCCCTTTATTGCAGCATTCCATCGCTTTATATCCAGGAGGGGTAGACGCAGCGATTTATACTCAGATTGCGGTACCACTTTCGTAGGGGCTAACAAAGAGCTGAAAGTTTATTTTGAGCGTCAAAGGGCTCCGCTCCCCGAACATCTGGCCTCTGCACTGGAAAATGAAGGCACGACATGGCATTTCATTCCGCCTGCTTCACCAAACTTCGGTGGTTTATGGGAAGCGGCGGTTAAGTCGGCAAAGCATCATCTGAGGCGAATCATGCGCGATCGGGTTCTTACCTTTGAAGAACTCAGCACGCTTCTTGCCCAAATAGAAAGTTGCTTGAATTCGCGGCCGCTCTGCCAATTACCAGCGCATCCCACTGATCACCAAGCGTTGACACCTGCACACTTTTTTGTTGGTGAACCAACAATTTGCGCCTCAGAGGATAGTCTGCTTGATGCTAAAATGGACCATTTGACTCGTTGGAAACTAGTTGAACGCCTAAAACAACATTTCTGGCATCGTTGGGCAAACGAATATCTGCATACCTTACAAACTCGTTCCAAATGGTTGACAGTTCAAAACAATCTTCGAGTCAACGACATCGTTTTGCTGCAACATGAACGTAGCGCTCCTGGCTCCTGGCCATTGGCGAGAGTGCATGGGGTACATCCCGGTGCAGATGGGCTCGTAAGAGTCGCTACACTGTACTGCAATGGAAAACTTGTAAAACGCCCGATTTCAAAAATTTGTGTGCTGCCTGTCAATACTAGTCCTGAAAGTACTAACGATGGATCGCAACTAACCTAGCTTATTTCCCACTACCTTGAAAACAAATTTAAAAACTTTCGTTTTTGTTGTGGGAGAATGTTCAATATTATTGCATACCTTACCTTAATATTATTGTTTAATAAAATTGCTTAGTGTAACCCTCCTGTTAATCTTATTTGAATTGCTTTTTATATATGGGAAACCCTGTAATGTAAAACGGAATATTGTTGTAATAAAATCAGGCGATTAGAAAATAATTCTGAATCTTAATAAGCTAACACGCGTGTTTTGCTTAACCTTTCTTCTAATAAAAAAGGAATTATTACTATTAATGTTTTCGCAACATTAAAAGATTGTATGGATATAAATATTTTTATCAAAATTTGACAGTCATGTGAGTTAGTTTGTAATGTTCTTATATGTAAGTATTATAATATTTTCATATGTATGTTTATACACACACCAATCATGTTGTTTTTATATTGTTAATGTTGTATGTTTTCATATATGTGATAGATATACAACAAACAATTGCCCTTAAGATGCTAAAAACTATTAGCGAATCGTTGGGCTGAAAAATTGGAATAACTAAGTTTTATTCGCACCTCAAGACTCAGATCAGACAAGCCGAAATAAAATTTTTTTTGTTTGTGAATACAAAGATGAAACGGTTAAAAAGTTCATTTCTCATTTCAATAACGAACATAAATGTGCACAAAACAACTGTTTTCATCATTTTTCATCACGAAAGAGATGCTAGTGATGTTAACTTGAGTGCTAATATTGTAAAATCTAATTTATAAATTTCCAACAACACTTACCAACATCAAATAATTGTACCAAATCAGCAAATCATATATGTATGTAAAACGGAGTTCAATCGAAATGATAAAATTATAGAATCAGCTGTTAATGTGAACAATACTCACAAAACAACTTAAATCGTAAAGATGATCTTAGTATCCAAAAAAACGTTTCGAATATATGTATGTAAAAGCTTAAATGCTAAAATTAAAGATACGCTTCAGAATGAAATTGATATTTCGTTAACTAAAAAACTAGACGAAGTTTTGAAATTATGCTCTGATCCATTACAACATGTAAACACTGAATATAAATTTTGTAAATACATTCTTACTTATTTACTTAATTGGCGCATCAACCGCCTAAGCGATTTTGGCCGAGGTCAACAAAGCACGCCAGCTGTCCCTATCTTTTGCTAACTGGCGCCAATTGGAAATCCCAAGTATAGCCAAGTCTTTTTCCACTTGGTCTTTTCAACACAGAGGAGGTCTTCCTTTACCTATGCCACCACCAGCGGATAGCGCATCAAAAACCTTCAAGGCAGGATCTATTTCATCCATTCGTACGACGTGACCTAGCCAGCGAAGCCGCTGGTTCTTAATCCGATGTACTATGTCTACGTCCTTGTACAGCTCGTACAGCTCATCGTTCCATCGTACGCGGTATTCGCCGTCGCAAAGACGCAAAGGTCCATAAATCTTTCGAAGAATCTTTCTCCCGAACACTTCAAGAGCTCTCTCATCTGATGTCGTCATTGTCCATGCTTCTTCGCCATCAGAGAGGATTTAGCACGGACATCTTTGCTTTTTACAGGGTATTAAATACATCATGACAATTACGTCAACACTATATTATTAGAAATATTTATACCCATACAAACAACAGAATTATTCGCGGTTTGGTTAATAGCAGGAAAAGAGCGTCAAAGTAAAGGAAGGTTGAGTGTCCAGAAATGGGTTCGTTTACCCTATAAAAAACCAGTTTTACCAGTCTGATGCAATTCTGTCAAAATGTATAGCGATGGGCGCAACCTTTGTTTCGCTCAATCGTGATTAAGTATGGTTTTTGTCCTTGGAGAGAGGACATTACTGTGCAATTGCCTATTCAGTCAAAAGTAGCACTTGTTGGCAAGAGATTCTGCGTTCGATTTCATGGCTGACGCTGTTATTGGTGTTAATTCTGGTTCCTAAGTTATTGAAGTCCTCTACTTTTTCAAAGATATTACTGTCAACAGTGATGTTAGATCCCAGTCGTGAATGTGCCGACTGTCTATTTGATAACAGGAGATACTTCGTCTTGCCCTCGTTCACCTCCAGACCCATTCGCTTCGCTTCTATATCCAGTTTGGAGAAGGCAGAACTAACTACGCGGTTGTTAAGGCCGATGATGGTAATGTCATCGGCGTACGCCAGCAGTTTGGAATTTATATTTGTTGTCGTTCAAGAAATTCGATTTTTGGAAGAAACGGGTTGAGAAATAAATGCTGATGGGAATAGCCATCAGGTTTTTTTTACATTAGGACTTGTCCTAGGCGATAACTTTGGCATGAAAACAATACTTGGTTTTTGTAAATCATTTCGATCAGAAAAATTGAGTAGTCTTTGCAGAAGAAGCAAAGTATATTTATAAAAATATATAATTGAAGCAAACGATTGTATCAAAAATGTACAAAATTATTCACAATATATTTCTGCCTTTAATTATAGGAGACAAAGTGCCAAGAAATGATAAAGTGTGAAAGCTTATCACATTATTAAATAAAATCATTGATATTTTCCTATATTAATCTTTCACTGAAAATGACATTGAACTTCTTATATATACGACACGATATCTCGTCATCACAAATTATATTTAAAATTATTTGGATTACTTGGTCCACTATAGCACGACAATAAAGTCTTCAGGGCCTTTGAAATATTGAACTTCTTATATATACGACACGATATCTCGTCATTACAAATTATATTTAAAATTATTTGGAATACTTGGTCCACTATGTCACGGCAATAAAGTCTTCAGGGCCTTTGAAATACATATATGGTGTTTAAGATTTGAAGCGAAACATAAAGACTTAAAAAAAGAAGGAGGCTGTGTCAGAGACACGGCCATTAAGTTTAACGTAGAATACGCCATCCTATAAGACAGAAAACATATGTATAATGATAATTTATAATGATAAATAATGCATGCAAATGAATTTCTTTATTTGATAGTTACTTTTGATGATATACATAAGCTTATGATAGGAAAATAGGATAAAAATGTTTTTAAATTATCAATTAAATGTCTCGCAAAAATGAAGTCAATGGTAGTTATCAATAGTAAAGATAAATGATAAATAACAGACCCAAATCTATTTGATTATTTGAAAGTTACTTTTGAGAATATAGGCTTATGATAGGAAAAATAGGATAAATATGTTTTTAAATTAACATTTAAATTTCTCGCAAAAACTAAGTCAATGGTTGTGTTATCAATAGTTGTGGGAGCATCATTTCGAATATAATCCAAATTAAACGTATCGCTCATAAATTTCGCCAATCTAGTATTTGAAGTGATTTCTGTGTTAAAATCACCACCAATAAGCATACTGACATCTGTATGAACGGGGAAGATCACCATTGTTATTTTGCAGTAGTCGGCTGCCTTTACTCTACTTAAATTTTCCCGCCTAAAATTATGCAATAAAATAAAAGTCTACTCACGCTACAAACTACTACTACACACTCAACCAAACACCACACACATATTTGTGTGCATGTGTTTATACAATTTTCATTTGAGAAATTTAAATATTAGGAAGATATCAACCAACATGAAATGTATGTCAAACGAAAGCTAACATCTTCATTTGACTACAAAAAAATTTTTAAAAAAAGTTACCGTGCCGTTTCCTTATAATTAAAGAAATAGAGATTACAACAATAAAAACCTGACATGGGTGCCCATACCGTAAGGTAAGACGTATTCTACGCCAAAATACGTCTGTCAATTATTCTCGAAAGAATATTAAAACTTCGTATCAGTTCGCTAATTTTATTTTAAAATATAATTAGTCAGCACCATATATAATTCACATCACAGATAAAAAAATCAGGTTATGAGGATAATGCACGTACAATTGCATCTTTCTTGCAGTCATGTAATTTATCAACAGAAAACTTTACTATAGCTAACTCAGTGACGTTCAAAGGAAGTGTTATGAGGATAATGCGCGTACAATTGTATCTTTCTTGCAGTCATGTAACTTATCAACAGAAAACTTTACTATAGCTAACTCAGTGACGTTAAAAGGAAGTGTTTAAAAAAAAATGAATCTTTCCAGATTATCAGAAAAACTAAACTTGTATACAATCGAAAGACTTCTAATTGACAAACAAAATAAATTGTTTATTTTATTTGATATTGTTTGGCCATATAACAATTTATTTTTTGTAATATTTTTGGGCTTTAAGGCCGATTGGTTTATTTGGAAATTTATTAGGAAAAAACGACAATACTCAAAGCGGTAGAAGTTATAGTACTATTTCGGAAATCACCACAATTCCTAATCAGACTTCTTTATTCTTGGCTTCTGCGGGAGTCGAACCCGCAACAAGATGCGCAATACTTAAGCCGGCAGCTAAACGCATTCAGCTAAGCTTACGCTGTGTGAGCTTCGGCCTTTAAGCTCAAAAATATTTAAAAAAATAAATTGTTAATTGTTTCTTCCCAAATACAATTGAAAAAATTTGATGAACATTATCAATATTTTGTTGTTGATACCAATACTAAGGAAATGTGTTTTAAGGCAATTGCATTTTTCACTAGTCCAGATGGTTCAGTATATCTAAGAAATAATATGTTGTGAATACTTACAAAAATATTATTTATTTTATTTAATGCATAAAAAAAGTAAAATGAAAGTATGAAATTATGCTTATATACATGCATATGTACTCGTATGTTGTTTGTTACTCGAATATTTTTACGAGCTTGATCAAATTGTATGAAATAATGAATCTACAAAAATATATTGTAAGCGATTTTTATTTACTTCAATAAAAAATAACAATTTTCACTATCAATAAAACTGTGTTTTCTGTCAAATTAACAGTAAGTTTGCAGTTTAATAAAAGACTAAACAATTATTTTAACATAAATATATGGCAAAGCAACAGTGGCGTTTGCTAATAATGACCAGAAATACATGGCAAAACAACAATCACGACTGTTAATAAATAACAGAAATTTTGTTGGATTAACTAACTAGTGAAAAGTTAATTCAACAGACGATTCGTAAATTCAACAGTAAAACTGTTAAACTTTTAATCAACATACCGGTATTTGTTAATTTAACAAATATATGTATATTGGATGTGATTTAACTGTGAAATCTGTTGTGACAACCTGTAATTCGATTGAGATTTTTTACAATATATAGCCACACCACCCCCTTTTTATGCTTTCGACCATTCCGAACTACACTCTAGTTATTGTTACAACACTAAATATCAGAAAAATGTTCGCTGAACCATGTTTCAGAGACACAAATAATATCTATTGAGGACTGCTCAAAAAAGTATCTAATATAATCCATTTTATCAGAAGTTAGGCTTCGAGTATTAAAATTATATTGGGACCAGTTGACTGTTTACACAAAATATCTAACATTAACTTGAGTTTTCCATCAGCGCTCGATGCTAGCTTAACAGTCATGTTAAATAATTTTTTGGTACTGCACTGAATAAGAAAAGAACCACGTAGGGAAAAAAATTGAAAGTAAAGGAAATGTACATTGAAATAAATGAATAAGAAGTAAAGAGAACATATCAAGAGAAAAATTATTAAAACTTAATTCTAACATTACCTTTAACGAGCTTGTTGAAGCGTATAATTGGTTTGGCAAACACATTAAATTTACAAAGTTAAGCTGTTCCAACAATTTCGTTAATAACTTTTTTGTCATAAACCCGAATAGCCGCATCGCCGTCTCTTTTTCGAACAAGGATCTGTCCACTTATTGAGAAAGCAGCTAAGAAAAGCGTAGTGCATAATCTCACGATTAGCTTTTGAGAGGCATTCATGTATGTAACTATATGCTTGTAGTGCCTTCCACGGCAATTTCATTAAGAGCAAGAGCTCTTCTAGTAGCTTTGCAATAACCTGCTACTGATGTGAAAAATCCACTGCGTACCTAAGAGGAGTGAATTTTGACAACGATAGGTGTAGATGTGTTACCACTGTTGTGTTTAGTAGCAGGCATTCGAAATATTTCTTTTACTGCTGGCATCTCTAGTTGAACCGCTTGACAGATGCTAGAAAAATGTCCATACAACACTTGCCATCTGCGTTAGGTATGCCGTTGATGATCAAGTCAGTAGCAACAGTTACGTTCTCAGCGCGAGCACATCTGCTTTAATATAAGCAATCTCCTCGTATTACGATTCCACTGCAGCGGGCAAGAATGATAGATATTACAGATTGCGACAATCGTCGTGTTGTCTATCCTCTCGTAGTTTTGACATTCGCTGATATCACACGCACATCCGCAATTGAAGAAAATGAAGGAATACAGCTGGGAAACAATGTATGGCACTATCAATAGCATCGATGGTTTTCACTTTATGAAATTTTAGATGGTTTTTAGTGACTATCGATAGTATTCCAATTGAAACTTAATATTTAAGCTTACAAAATTCAGTTCTCAAAAAAATCGAAAAATTCTTATAAAATGACGCCCAAAAATTGAAAACAAATTTTCTTTTATAAAAATTACTCAAATCAGTTTGAAGCTTTAATGAAAAAAATTTACAGCAACAGTACTTTTTCAAGCAACAGAAAAATTACAAAATATTTTTTGTGATTTTTTTCTTTGAGCAGCATTTTAAGCTTCCATTGCATATATCTATCGCTAAAAATAAGTAAAGACGTAGAACTAAATTTAATTAAAATAAATTGCGAACTTTCATTTTGTTGAAAAAAAATAACAGTATTTTATCGGCACTTGAAACCTGCTCTTTTGCCCTAAAATTAAACGGGCTACGAAATCGTTTAAAAATTCTGAAAGAACAAGGAAATTCTAATCAAATTTGTTGATTTTTAAATTTGTTCAAAATTTTAGACACATACGATTTTAGTTAAATAAAAATCTATATATTAAATAAATTAGAAATCTAAAGAAAAAACTCGTCGATTGTATTACACTGCGTTACAAAAACGAACTTTAGTTCTGTCCTATGAACCAAATATACTTTTCGGAAAGGAGAGAAAAAATAAAAATACCCGTGTATCGGCAATTTTCATGTACACGTCAGTATAAAGTATAAAGCTCGTAGTGTCCGTCTGTCCGCCTGTGAAAGACTTGGGATCGATTTTTAACCCATTTTCCGTGATCCAATCGAGCTGAATTTTTGCAGGCAAACTCGTGGAAATGTCTGTATCACGTCAAATTAAAAAAAAATAGATTTCTATCAATTCTCAGATTTTCCTGAATTTTTTTTTTTCGGCATAACTTGAAGGGACTCCAAATTTTTAAACTACTTACGCGTTCCGAAAAAAAAATTGTTTTTCGACCCATCCTACTCCATATATTTGTTTATCAATAGTAACTTTCTAACACTAAACTGTTTATGACTTTTACAACACTTACAACTGGTATGACAGATGAAACATTGAATTGCACAATTGTTTTAAGTTCTGTTGTGCGAAAACATATTTCTATATATTTCATCTGAGAAAAAATGCAGTGCCCGACTCGAAATAAATTTTGTTACGTTTGTGGCTTATTCGCACCAAGTAAAAATTTGAAAAATATTACGAAAACAGTGCTTAATTCGTTTCAGAAAATATTCAAGACTGCTTATGTTCCTTACTTGTGGTATACTTCGGAAGTCGTGTGGGACTATTGCTATAGAAATTTATGCAAGTTTACTGATGGAAGGTCAACAATGAAGTACGCTGTACCAACAATTGGCTGCCACGTAGGAGCACTGCAATGAATTGTGCTACTTTTGCGTAACTTTTACTCAAACTAAAGGGTAACAATACTTTCGCCGCAACAAAATTCGCTACGCTAATGTAGAATCGGTTATTCCAGCGGTTCTGTGCTCACCAGAAGAACGTATAGCGGCTTCAATGGAGATTTTTGATGATGTTCCCGAATTAAGCGATGGAGAACCAACAGTAGTACCAACAATGCTATCAACATCTCGTGATCGACGTAGCACTATTCCATATGACGAATTTTTTAAATTTGACGAAGATCGGGAAAAAAACCTGGCTTATTGTTATGATATTGATTCGGTGTTTGCAAAAATTGGTTACCCTCATATTTCAGAGTAGTGGCGATTTTTTATCGATGCTTCGGTCAACAGCCTTAAGTCGTGCTGCTTTATATCGGTAACAAACATCCAGCTGTCCCGTTCGCATATGCCACAAACCTCAAAGAAACATACGAAGGCATGGAATTAATATTACAGCTGATAAAGTATATACATATATATAATAAAGTACCAAGAGCATAATTGGGAAATATGCTGCGATCTGAAAGTGGTCGGATTACTCATGGGTGTTAAGCGTAGATTTCCAACCCACCAGTGATTTTTGTGTACATGGGAAGGTCGCAAAAGAGATCAGCATTAAACTGAATTTAAGTGGAAGCCGCGAACATGCTACAAAGAAGGCGTAGAAAGTATAGAAAATCTACCATTGGTGCAGCCATCTCAAGTCATTTTGCCACCACTACACATTAAGCTTGGTCTCGTATCAAATTTTGTTAAAAAACTGGATCGTGAGGGCGAGCCGATTGCAAGTTTGCGTAAAATTTTTCCGAAATTGAGCGGCGCAAAGATTCGTGCAGGTATTCTTTTAAGAAGGCATTCAGTAACTTTATTTTTTTGGCGTAGAATACGTCTTACCTTACGGTATGGGCACCCATGTCAGGTTTTTATTGTTGTAATCTCTATTTCTTTAATTATAAGGAAACGGCACGGTAACTTTTTTTAAAAATTTTTTTGTAGTCAAATGAAGATGTTAGCTTTCGTTTGACATACATTTCATGTTGGTTGATATCTTCCTAATATTTAAATTTCTCAAATGAAAATTGTATAAACACATGCACACAAATATGTGTGTGGTGTTTGGTTGAGTGTGTAGTAGTAGTTTGTAGCGTGAATAGACGTTTATTTTATTGCATAATTTTAGGCGGGAAAATTTAAGTAGAGTAAAGGCAGCCGACTACTGCAAAATAACAATGGTGATCTTCCCCGTTGATACAGATGTCAGTATGCTTATTGGTGGTGATTTTAACACAGAAATCACTTCAAATACTAGATTGGCGAAATTTATGAGCGATACGTTTAATTTGGATTATATTCGAAATGATGCTCCCACAACTATTGATAACACAACCATTGACTTAGTTTTCGCGAGAAATTTAAATGTTAATTTAAAAACATATTTATCCTATTGTTCCTATCATAAGCCTATATTCTCAAAAGTAACTTTCAAATAATCAAATAGATTTGGGTCTGTTATTTATCATTTATCTTTACTATTGATAACTACCATTGACTTCATTTTTGCGAGAAATTTAATTGATAACTTAAAAACATTTTTATCCTATTTTCCTATCATAAGCTTATGTATATCATCAAAAGTAACTATCAAATAAAGAAATTCATTTGCTTGCATTATTTATCATTATAAATTATCATTATACATATGTTTTCTGTCTTATCGGATGGCGTATTCTACGTTAAACTTAAAGCCTCCTTCTTTTTTATTGATGTGTATGATTTAAGGTGTTTTCAATGGTCCGCAGATAAAAAAAATAGTTGCAAGTTAAGAGTTTTCATCAAAATTGAACGCTATCGAACAACGTGCATGGAAAGGCACAGTTGCGGTTATTGAGCAGTTTCTTGGCAACAAACGAGCTGCCAATTATAAAAATATTGTTGCAGAAATGATTTCGGCATATGGCGAAATGGGCATATTAATGTCGCTAAAGATCCATTTCCTTCACAATCATTTAGATTTTTTCCCTGATGATTTAGGAGCTTGTAGCGATGAGCATGGCAAAAGGTTCCATCAGGACATTGCGGCTATTGAAAAGCGCTTTAAAGGACAAGACATTACGCATATTCTTGGCGAATACTATTGGTCTTGGCGAATACTATTGGTCTATTTGTCGCATTGATATTTTTAATGTAACAATTTTTAATGAACTGAAACCGTTACAAAAAAACCAATAACCATTTTTTCAAAAAAAAAAATGCAGGAAAACCAGAGAATTGATAGAAATCTTGACGTGATACAGACATTTACACGAGTCTGCCTGCAAAAATTCAGCTCGATTGGATCACGGAAAAAGGGTTAAAAATCGATCCAAAGTCTTTCACAGGCGGACACTACGAGCTTTATACTTTATGCTGACGTGTACATGAAAATTGCCGATACACGTGTATTTTTATTTTTTCTCCCCTTTCCGAAAAAGTATATTTGGTTCATGGGATAGAATGTATGTAACGCGGTGTTATTTTATCGCCGGGAATATATCGTTAAGTAAATTAATTTCATAATAATTTTACTCTATATAAATTGGTATTATAAAGCGTTAACGAAGTGCAAAATAACAAAAATGTAATTTTGAAAGCATCGAAAACTATCGATAGAGAGAATGTCAGTAGTTTTCCAGCTTATCAATTATAATTGATGTGATGTTAAGACAAGAATGATAGATAAGCTGGAAAACTACTGACATTCTCTCTATCGATAATTATCGTTGTTCGCTTCCCATTATATGAATGTGTGACGTCACGCGAACATTTTTCCTCTCTCGTTGGCGCAATCTCTAAAATCTATAATTCTTGTATAGCGAGCCTCATATCCAAATATTTAAACTTAGTCTTGATGCTCTGCAACTCTGCTTAAATCTCATTAAATCTCTTTATCAGCCCCCCTTCGCTTCACTTTATACTCCCACTCAGCTGTTCTATCATGCACTCATTTTGTTTTTTAAATTTTCACCTCTAGTTGTTGTAGCCAGGGTGCTGTAAGTGGACTCTCTTACAATCTCGGCCTTTGCCATGCAAACATATCTAATAATATGGTTTACTTTTATACAATATTTAATTGATAATCAACAAATTTTGTTTAAATTTTCGGCCTCGTCGGGAATTCATGAGAACATATTACTACAAAATGTGGTTTTTTATACGAACATATGTACATACCAGGGATGTCAATTTTAGGCATTTAATTGATCCCGAAATTTTCGAGATCTAAAAATAAAATCTCTGGAAAAACACTGCGTTACAAACACCGCGTTGCACACATTCTGTCCTATGAACCAAATATACTTTTTCACGTCAGAATTTTTTTTATGTACAAAGTATTTTTTCTATATATTCTTTGTATTCATTTTTACATAAAAAAAAAAGTCTGACGTGCACATGAAAATCGCCGATATACGTGTATTTTTATTTTTTCTCCCCTTTCCGAAAAAGTATATTTGGTTCATAGGACAGAACTAAAGTTCGTTTTTGTAACGCAGTGTAATTTTTAATTCGTCAAAAAATGTAACACGTCTGTAATCGTTGTATTAAAGAAGTGTATAAAACAACACTTATATAACAAATATGACGATTTGTTGTAATTCATGTATGTTTTTATTGGTATTTTAAAACAAAAAAGAAATAAACGTAAAATTTGGCACACATACAAAATAATTTATACTTCAAGTACAAATGTATCTACATACCATTTGGTACAGAATCAAAGACATGAAGTAAAATTATTTTTAATCAGTGTTTCAAACCAATGTTAAAAATTTACATATAACCATTTACTAAAACAAGATGGTAAAAATTTAAAAAAATCACCCACTCCATTTTGAGGGAGGCAGAATAATTCCTTATATTGATGAAAATGCAATCTTAAAGAAATTAAAGCCTTAAGTGTGTTATCCTTCAACCTGGACCTAAGTTGGTTGCATTTAAAATCTGCAGCGGAGGAGCACTGCTGCGCCTCAAAATTGGTTGATTGGATTGTCGACAAAAAGTTAAATGCTCTCTGTAAGACAAAGCCTTTATCGCCTCATAAAAAAAACTATGAATGTCTTCTACCAAGCCTTCTGATAAATTGTATGCCTTTCGATTATTGGACACTGCTCGAGCTGCTCGTTAAAACTTGATGCAATTCATCTTTGAGACGTTCTGTCTTATCCATATCAAGCACCTCGTCGTTAGTGTTATTAACATAGCATTCAAATTAAGGCTTATTCTTTACTCAAGCAGGATATTCTTCAGCTCATTTATAATGACAAAGGGCAAACCAAAGCCTTTAGGAAGTGTACAAGCCGATTTTGAACTCTCCAAAGATTTTTTTTTTGCCCTTGAAAGGAAAATTTTTATGAATGATACAAAATTAAAAAAATAAATAGCTGTTTTTTGCAATTCCGCGATTAGAATATATTGATCCCGGGATATTAGGGATTTAAAATAGGCCGGTATCCCGGGATTGACATGCCTAGTACATACCTTGATGTATGATATACATATGTAAATATATACATATGTATACAGATAGGCGTAATTGATACAATTTTCCGTATTAAAAAATGGTATTTCAAGTGTTGGTTAAACAAAACTTTGTGCAATTGCATAATATTGTGATGATTATATTTACTACAACCAAATTATAATATATTTTTGTATATAAAATTTGTTTGAAAGTAGCATCCTTAATAAGTAGATACTCTGATATTAAACGCTGTCATTTAATTATAGCATGCATTTTTTTTATTACATACAAAATATTTTTACTTTAAAAAATGTGTCATCCCTCGGATAGAGTTTTTTAAAGCTCTTTCATAAGCGGTTTGTTTATTATTAGAAAAGGACTTTTATTTCGGCCTTAAAAAATATCTGACCAAGTTAAACTGTTATTAGAGGACTACAAAAAATAAAAGTCGTAAAACGCTTTATTATTCCGTAAATTTGTTTTAGAAAATTTTGGGCGTGGATTTTTTTATACACGATATATTAAAAACCTTAAAAGGAGTAAATTATTTATAAGAATTAAGTTAGTTAAAGTAGCGACCAGTTTGACACTGTTCAACTACGTCGGAAAATGTTAGTAGAATTAGCGACCAATTTGACACTGTTCAACTAATTATTTAGTGATAATATACTATTAGAGACCAGCTTGTCGCTGTTCATCTAATATACATATGGATATGAATATTAGGTAAGGACAATAGCAAAGGAATATATAAATATATATCTAAGAAGACTTACCTCTCGAGTGAACGTCTGTCGCAAAAGAAAACGATCACTCGCAGATTCGTCTTTTTATAGTGGCTAGAGCGGAGCTTTTGCTTACAGCTTAAAAAACTAAAAGCTTTTGTGGATTACGAGTACAACTTCACATATGATTGGAACGTAAGTTAATGGTTTACAATTACAGAGTTGCATTATGATACTTAAGTCTAAAATTAATGAAATGAAATTATTATGCTATAAAATTAAATACTTATGCTACAGTCGGGATTTCTCAGTTATTATTGGACTTTTTCCCAAAGGAACATTAATAATTGATTTTGGAATGGATTTTCAGCATTCCTTGTCAAGTTTGGTTTTAAGACAAACCGGTTTCGGCGTTGTCCCATCTTCAGTGTCATTTTTCGTTCTGAACTTGACAAGGGATGACGAATATTCGTTCCAAAATCAATCATTTCACACTCAGTCGGAAGCAACAACAACCAAAGATCAGAAGAACATTAATAACTTTCTTCTACAACAATATTTTGCCCCGGATTTTAACAACATCGAAAAAAGAATAACAGTTATTTTCGGTCCCTGATATTAAACTATTAATAAGTGCTATTTTGTGTGGAAATCAGGGACTGTAACTGTTATGAGTCTTTTCCATAAAGTTATCTTCAGAATGTTATTTTCATACTTCTTTACCATAATGTCAAAGAAAACAATTATTTTTTAACCTATATAATTAAATGCAACTTAATGTGTTAATTTGTAACTTTTATTTTTTGAGCCAGAAATAAAAGTCTTTCCATGACAGATATTTTTCTGCTTGTCGAAACAGTTATACTTGGACTTTTATTTGTCTGACCTAAAATAAAAATCCATATATGACAGAAAACTTAGTTATCGTTGAAAAAAGTCACCTTAAGACTTTTATGTATAGGAAAAAATAGTAAAAGTCCTCTATTTTAGTTTGTAGTAAATCAACATTAGAAAGACCCATAAATGTGTATATCTTAAATTCTGGATAAGGTTAATTTTGGGTCACCGATTGCCAACGACTGCATTCTTTGAAAATATGTGACCTACTTACAAATTATATACTTCAAATGTTCATGGTCAAGTATCTGAAGTCATTCACCCCAAATCAGTTAACATTTGTATTGCACCTTTTACACACATATTTGTTTGCTTGCATTTGCTTACGTACATACATATGTATGCATATGCTCCCGCTAAGATTCCCTGCAAAAAGTGGGACCATACTAAATCCTGGTACAGGACTACGCTACGCTTTAACCAATACTGGTAACCAAAATGGTCCAAATGTATGAAAAAAAAATGGTTACATTAACATTGCGATGTCATAGGACCTGACCATGTATGGTCAGCCGCTGCATAACATAGGACTACTAACTCAACTACCTTGCTTGTACCATTACGTGGACTAGTTACACTCGACCAATTTTTTAAGTATATAAAAAGGAATATCCGATGTACTGGTTACACAAGACCAAATTTTAGACTAGTTTCACAAAAACCTTTTTTTTTTAGTAATTATTTGCATATAACAGCATTAAAACCAATAAATAATTACAATCTGCTAAGTAAAAAGTAAACACCCCTTTATTAACAGGAATAGGAATACTTTTATTTGTACATTTTTAAGATTTAATGCCCTCTTAACTTTATCTTATATTTATAATACTGGTCCTGACGATATATTGATTTTTAGTTTTTTCGTTCTTATTTTTTATGCCTATAATCATAAATTCATATTAATTACATTTTGATTGATATTTTATAACATTTTTTTTTTATAACGTAGTTAAGCGCCTACATACTTATGTATTTGTACATAAAAAAATAATTCAAAGTTACTGACATCCAATTTCAAAAACAGAAAACGTGTCATAAGAAATCAAAACTTATAATTATAGTTTTCCCCTATAGATTCCCCTATGGAGACTAGAAAAATTTAAATTATATTTTATTTCATTTAATACCCAAACTCGATACTATTATTAGTCGTAGGTATCACAAATAAATTATGGTTCTGATTGGAGACGGTTAAGGCGTTATATTTGATTTATTTATATTTAATTTAAATAAAATGAGTATACGCAGTGGAATCTAAACATTTACCTCGGTACGACACGCCTTAACCGCCTCTGATCGGGATCAAAATTTATATGGGATATCTTCGACTATAGTAGCAGCAGTAGAAAAAAAATAAAATTTTAATTTTTCGAGCCTCCTTGGGGAAATCGATGCAGGGGTTGCGGTTTAGGGAATCTGATGCTATATTTGAACTCTAGTCTATAGTAATAGTAAAACTGGCACTCGTAACCGTTTAAAACCACTTAGTATTTTAAAACCGAAACCAAAACACTTTGCAAATGTGAAACCACAACAGGAACGGTGTATGGAATCGGTTTCATTCCTTGGTTTTTATTATATTGGACATTGCGTATATTTGTGCATAAATTTTTTTTCTATCTTCTCAGATAGACGACCCAGCTGCTCCTGACGAATGTTTGCCAAGTACAAGTGCAAACGCTGCAAGTGTTCCTTTCTCTCCCCCTGCGTTTGAGGAAAGTGTTTCGCAAAGTTCACTGCTAGGACAATACTTAGGTTCTTTAAATGTATTGGATGAAGACAGCAGTGACGACGATATAGAGGATGAACTTAAAAATAGAGCGTTTTTTTCAAATCGACAATTATTCGCCAAAACCAATTCCCGCCGATAAAAATATTATGCAGTATTAAGAGAATAAAAAGTTTTTATATCCGAACTTATTTGATTTAACGAAAATAATTCATTGTGTACCTTCCACAAGTTGGTGTGGAAAGAGCGTTTTCAGCATTAAAGTTAGTTTTAAGTGATTTGAGAACAAATTTATCGGCTGACAATTTGAAAACAATTATGTTTTTAAAAACAAACACACCATTATAAAAACGTTTATGAATAATATTAAAATTTGGTTACCAAAGTAAAAACAAATCAAAAGTACTTTATTTTGTCTGGAAACTATTGTGTTTGTTTCTAGAAGAAATATAATCGAACTTGCCGTTAATTTAGCTTGATACAATGTGTTTGCTACAAGATGTAACATAAAGCTATGAACTTTCCATTAAATATACTACTATTATAAAACTCTACAGAAAATATCATTAAACAAAAGACTTATATTTTTTTTCCTACAAATAAAAGTCTTATGTTGACTTTCTTCAAGGATAACTAATTTTCTTTTATTTTAGGACAGAAAACTAAAAGTCCAAGTATAACTGTTTCGACAAGCAGAAAAAATATCTGTCATGAAAGGACTTTTATTTCTGGTTAAAAAAATAAAAGTCATAAAATGACACATTTAGTTGAAGTTAATTGTATAGGTTAAAAAATAACTGGCAACTTTTACCGTTATTGCCAAAATTTACAATCAATACGAATTTCAAAAAAGCTCAGAAAACTAAGAATTTTGGTATATGGAAGTATATGCTTGCGACAGGTTTCTCATAATGATTTTTTAGTTTAAAATTGTTTGCATAACAGTTATTTACGGTCCCTGGTGGAAATTCATTGTGGAATCAATCGGATGCAATGCACGAAATAGATACGTGCTGGACAAATTATGGGACGAAGTTGCGGCCGAAATGAAAACCACAAGTGAGTAAACTACAATTTTATATTTTGTTTTGGCACATCAACATTTTGTATGATTCTCTAATAAAATTCGCAGTTATTTGATCTGTTGTTCTCCCTGCACCTTGGGATATTTGATATATGCGACACGCTTTCTTCAAATTGCGTATCAATTCCTTCCTTATCAATGATATTGTTGTGCAGAATACATATCGTCGGCTTAGAGTGAAAAGGTGCTAAGTCCATTTTTCCAAATAAGACCAAAATCTGTATAAAAATATATGTAACTTTAAATTAATACTCGTAGTTTTATTTTTTTAAGTGATGTTACTAAATTTTGCCTTGGATTAATGAAGAGTTTGTTAAGAAACAAAAATAAACATTTTTCGCCTAGTTATAAGAATTTTTGTGACTTAACACATTTTCTGCAGTTCATATTTTTTTGTGCACTGAACTTTTTCACAAAGCAAAACTTTTTCTAAATGCAAAAGTACAACTTAGTTTCAATATTGTAGCACAAAACTTTTTCTAAATGCAAAAGTACAACTTAGTTTCAATATTGTAGCACTAGTTTTATTGTAAAGAAAAATAATTTATACAGTATTTTTTATTGCTGCGGCTTCATAAAAAAATATTTTAAAAAATTTATTATAAAATTAAACAGTGCAGTATTTTTTTATTGCTCTCAAATATAAATTAAATCAATTTAAAAAATAATATTACTCGTGAGGTAATTCATCATAAAATTTATGGTGGAACTTTGGTAAAGTTGTTTTTTAAATATAAAACATCTTCGTATTTCCTGGCCGTAATTTTCCTTATTTCCCAGTGTAGTTGTTCTAAATTTGGCCAGTCTAAAGGAACAATAGATTTGTCGACTCTTTGAGGGAGAAGCCCAATTTATAAAAGATTTCTTTATGTGCTGTGTATGTTATTGCACGAATATTAGTTACTTTAGCATAACTTTTTACCCGTCCATGACGAATGCTTTTTATAAATGGAAGGTTCTTAAAAGTCATGAAGAAAGTATGATCCAAATATTCTACATCATATGGTTCAGGCTTCTTTCGAGCTTGCCATACACATACCAGCAATATATGTATACGTAGCAATATATTCTGCAGGAACATCTATTTTGCCATTTTTCATTGCTCTATAGTAGAATAAAGATTTGTCAGCTTCCATTTGAGTATGTTCAGTTTCTAAAATTTTTTGTACAATGGTTATTTGGTGTTTAAAAGCTGCGTTCATTAGAGCATTACTAATAGTAACGTTTCGATTTTGGTACGTGCAGCCATCGCTATAAAATATAATTTTTGAGAATACAAATAATTTTTTTTCAATAAAATAGGTCCAAATACTTGCGAATTTATTTGCAGACAGTCTGCCTTCTACTTCATTCCATATAAAACAGTACCCTTTTTGATTTTTTATGTTATAAAACACTAAATTGGGCACTTGCAATTTTGTGCGGTAATATAAGCTACTAACTTCCGATCTCGGAGCCCTTAATACTGCTTGTAGAGCAACTGTTAACACAATAGATTCTTCTTGTTTTTTTTCTTCTCTCGTTTTTTCGTTTCTGATGTAGAGTATATTGGTCAAGCGAAATATTTCCGGTAGAATACCGAACACAAGTTTCGCATTGATCCTTTTTAGGCCTAAACAAATTCAATTTTTTCATATCGAAAACTTGTTAATCATTCTTTTTGTGCTCCAGTCAGGTAAAATATATTTTTTTTCGGTTGTTGCACGACAATAATGTGACTCCATCACCGGTAAAGATCCGAAAAAGAATTTAAACTTTCTCGTTCATTTGTGTAAATATTATTCCTCGAATTTTCGCTTGCAAATAGGGGTTGCTTTACCCCATTTAAAGTGGATTTAGCACCTTTTCACTCTTAACAAGTAAATTATGGACTTATCACTATGGGGCATCATAGTATAACCACAGATAACAACAAGAAAGCTATGTACTTTTTTTAAATCATGCATTTTTAAGTTTCCTTTCATTTTGCATTAAAATCTAATATTTGTTAAAGAATGGACTTATCACTTTTCACTCTAAGCCGACGATAATGCTTTTATTATTTTGTTTGTTGGTTTCCATTAAATGCGAAATTTTGAATTGATTATTCCAAAAGCACTTAGCTTCAGTAAATGACGCAATAATGGATATGCTTAATCTCCTATTAAAACGTATGGGACTGTAACTATTACACAAGTCTACAAAAAAAAAAATTGAGAGCTGTTTTGGTTTTTTTGTGTAATTCTTATATTTTTGGGGGTTTTTGGGTGTACTGAATCCGAAAATAACTTTAATTTTGTCATAGAACGTCACGTTTTCTGATAATGTAGGTGTCTATGTTAAACAAGTTATCATCTTAAAATAAAATATAAAAGATTAAAAAATTATTTTTTAATTTATAATTGCGTTATAAAACTAATTTATTTATGTAAAATACATTAATTAGTAAGCACTAAACACATTTTTTTTTCTCAGTGAGACTCCTTTTGGTACATTTTCGCTTGTGGGAAGCATCAGGTCTCTTTGAAGCGTCCAACAGTAGTCTGCCATCATTGAAACGCTCCATCTTCCCTGATATCTTTTTTTATATCTCCTAATCTCTTGGTGAAATCGTTTACCTTTCTCTTCACTCACGTCTCCTAAATTTTCTGGAAAGTAGTCGAGGTGGGAATGAAGAAAATGTACTTTTAAACTCATCAAGCAACCTAAAGCTTGAAATGCTTATAACATTCTTTTGACGATTTGTTTGTAGTTAGGATCTTTGTTATAATTATCAATGGAAAAGTCGTATAAGGTGGCACGTTTAATCGCTGCCATTAAAGTACAAAATTAGGAAGAACGAAAGAACGAAAAGTGCCTCCAGCGCTTTGCTTCTCATATCCTCCAACATCAATTAAAACAAATTTATAGCTTGCATCAGCCACAGTTTGTAAAGCTATTGAATAAAAGTTTATATAATTTAACCGCAGAACTAAATCGGTTAGGCACCATCTTTTATATCAGTGTGCAACTGCTGGCGTACGCCGACGACATTGGCATCATCGGCCTTAACAACCGCATAGTTAGTCCTGCCTTCCCCAAACTGGAAAGAGAAGCGAAGCAAATGGGTCTGGAGGTGAACGAGGGCAAAACAAAGTGTATCCTGACATAGACGGTCAGCATATTCTCGGCTGATTCAACAAGTGCTATTTCGGACTGAGTAGGCAATTGCACAGTAAAGTCCTCCCGCAGCGGCCAAAAACCACACTCTATAAGTCTCGCATCATGCCAGTCCTATTGTATGCCGCAGAAGCATGGACGATGACAACATCAGATGAAAGGATTCTTGGAGTATTCGAAAGAAATATTCTTCGAAAGATTTATTGACCTTTACGATTTTGCGATGGCGATTACCCTATACGATGGAACGATGAGCTGTTCGAGCTTTATACGACATGGACATAGTGGAGCGGATTAAGAAAAGCTGGCGTGCTTTGTTAACCTGGGCCAAAATCACTTAGGCGGTTGATGCGCCAATTGAGTAAGTAAGTCTGACAATATCAATTTAGACACAGGTTTTAAACTGATAATATATATAAATAATATTTTATATGAAGATAACGCTGAAAACTTCCACTTACTATTAGTCGTGAATAATAAGTTTAAAACTTGGAAGACATTTTTTTGAAATTTTTAAGCTTACATAGTTATAAGCTTGGTTTTGCTTGGCATATGTGAAAAACAATATTATTTTAAATTCGGTTGCTAATCATAGGGGCAACGCCGTATGTTTTTACCTTAATTTTAATAAAACAGGTGACCGGTTTCTTTTCGGTTATTGCCGTAATGAATGAAAATAAAAATAATCCTTTGTAAGTTGGTCGATGTGGTCGCGTGGGTAACGGTACGTGCTATTGCTCGACATACCGCTAGGTTCAAGGTTCGAGTATTAGCTAGGGCATAAAATCTAAATTATTGATAAGTTTTTTGCTAATATCAATCACCCCTCGGAAGGCAATGGCAAACCTCCGAGAGTTTTTCTGCCATGAAAAGCATCTCATAAAATACATCTGCTGTTCGGAGTCGGTACATATGAAGGTCCCCATCTTTGTGGTACAACATAAAATATGCGCGCCACAAATGGTAGGAGAAGCTTGACCAAACACTGAGCCAATTGTGTAAGCGACAAATTAATAAAAACAAATTTCTTTTGTTGATAAATATGGATACCAATATTTTCTGGAATGTATTAATTTTATTTGATTAAGTTTTACAAATATGTTGCAACTCTCTAAAAGAATATTTACGGTACTAAATCCGTTAGGTGTCAAAAGTTCATAAGTAATGACTCACTCACATTTATAATAACTGTAGGATTATACTTATGTATGAGTGTTTAATAGATTGGACAGTATTAATCACCTTTTCCAAAAAATGTACTTGCTGTCTTACCTGATTAATCCGTAAAGCTCTAGATGCTCCGTTATACAAGGGATTGAAAATACTGTATTTCAAAACTGGGGTTTTCATTTCTTGGTGGCGTATATCAAAAATTCTGTTAATTTCCTCTACAAAATTTTCAAATTGTCTTTTGATTTTGTCTTCATGATTTAATTCTTCTAACAAAAGCTTGTACAGTTCTAAGGAAGTAGCATCAGTATCTGAAATGTTAGCCTGAAATACAAAATACGAAAATTTAACGTTTCAAGAGAATTCAATTCATGTACATATTACACACGTATGAAAATTATTTATATACAACATATAATTTGTTTTATTTACGATTAGTACAAGATTATTTCCACATAGTCATTTGTATACGAGATCTAGATTACTTTGAATTTTTAGTGACTGCGGATATAACATTTGCATCACTTATTATAAAGTAAAGCAGCATCTGCGAACAGTTTTATTTTACAATTTTCATTGTGCCTTCAATATCTTATATATACAAGTTAATATATTCGCTAGCGCCCAGTCTGCATAATTCCCACCGCCAACCATTACACGTGCGCTGCGTCAGCAGAATCTTATTTCACCACATACTGCAATTGGGCCATTGCATAACCAATTCTACACCTGTGGGAAACCAAGGCCACGGTGGTTACCGGCGGATATGCTTACGCAAGCCTTTCATAACACAGTGAAACGCCCGTGGGAAACCAACGCCACAGCCAGCACCAATGAACATCGTTACGCAAGGGCTGCGTCGCTGCTGCTACACCGAGGCCTGGTGATCGATGCGGTTGCACTTGAGTGGGCAGTTGCATAGGAGTGCTAGTAGTGTTAAGACACACTTAGGATATTTAGTTAACCGTAACTTAAGTCGTAATATTAAAGTGATTAAATAAAGTTATTTGTAACGTTATAATCCTTGTGTTTGAGCTTAGGGCGAGTTGGCCCTTCTATTTTTTTAAGTGTAAGGATCAAAGATCCTTTAACTGGCGCCCGAGCAGAGACCAGTAGTGAAAGCAAAAAAAAATTGTTTGTGTGAAAACTAAAAATATAAAAGCGTAGAAGCTTATAATAAAGAAAGAGTAATAACTCTAAAATAAGAAAACAAGTGAAAGCAGTGAAAAAAAAAATTGTTTGCGTGAAAGCTAAAAATATAAAAGCATAGAAGCTTATAATAAAGAAGGAGAAAGAACAAAATAGTCAAAGTGAATACAAAGGACGTATTAGATGTTTCAACTGTTATAGTAAGTAAGACGTATTTTCGATATTCCTTTTTATTTCTTCTCCACAGATAACTATGGATTCGTTGCAAGCCACTGTGACGAACTTGGCTGGTGCCGTCAATGCACTCCTCGAGAAAATGAACACCATGGAGGGGCAGGTCTCTTCCTTTGACTCTCTGCAGTCTCGGCTTGTCCACCTCGAGGGTGGGACAGCAATGAATGTGCCTGAAGAACCGGAGGTGCAACCCAGATCCTACTACAGAAGCTGATCTGAAGGAGATCTGTAGGCTTCCTGACTCGGTAAAGGAGTTGCAGGCCTTCGACGGCAACCCCGTAAGGTACGCGTCATGGGTGCACTCAGTGGAGAGCATCCTATCAGATTTTAGGGTAGTTAAGGATAAGCCGATTTATCGTGCTGTCCTTCAACACATTCGTCAATAGGTACGTGGAGGAGCCGATGCTGCTCTAATATCCTACAATATTTTCGACACAAACTGGGCCGAAATCAGGGAGTGTTTATCACTCCACTACGCGGATAAACGCGATATCCGTACGTTAGAGTACCAACTCCACCAACTGTCACAAAGGGATTCACGGCTCGACGAATTTTATGCCGCCGTGAATCACCAATTTTCGTTGATTATCAACAAAATTAAAACGGAGTCCTACTCCGAGGAGACAACCAAGGTCCTGATTGATACCTATAAAAACCGTGTCTTAGACGTCTTCATACGTGGCTTGAATGGGGAGCTTGCGAAAATGCTTCTCATTCAACGCCCTAAAACCTTACCGGAGGCATACTCTGCGTGCCTCGAAATACAAAATACTAACTTCCGAAATTTAACTATCCACACTGCGCGCGCCAATAATCGTGTTGTCGCTCCAACAAATACAATCCCGGGTAGGATGCATGGCTTCAGTACCGACAGGGCTCCTCCACTTCCACCTAGAACGACCTGGCGTCCTCACGAGCGTCGACCTCCGTTCGAAAAACGGCAGGTTGCCCCAAAGCAAGACCAACCACCTGTTGAAAAGATGGACGTTGACCAGTCCGTGCAAAGCAAACGCGTTAATTATATGAATCGGCCAAATCCCTTCAAGCGTGGTGCTAAGTCCGAAAACCTTCCTCGTAAGCAACAGAGATTGTACCACGTTACTACAGATGACACCGAACAGAGGGACGACTACTCCGCTACTGCTGAGGAAGAGGATTTTATATCCAACGGCCATCTAGCGTACCATACATAGAATACAGGCTGCCGGACGGGCGCACATTAGATTTCCTGGTGGACACTGGTGCGAATAAGAATTTTATAAAAGCAACGGTGGTCAAGCAGGGCAAACCAGTAAGTAAGTCCTTTAGTGTAAGATCAGCTGGGGGTTGTATAGACATAAATGAAAAAACATCATTAAAGTTGTTCAACAATATCTGTATCGATTCTGAAGTAACGTTCTTCGTCCTACCTGGACTACGCAAATTTGACGGAATCATTGGCGACGATACCCTTAAGGATATAGGTGCAGTAGTGGATAGGACAAATTATTTACTAGAAATTAATAAATGCAAAATACCGCTTAAAGCCGGATATCTAGTGAGGTAAACTATGCGATATCCAAGGATCTTCCACGCGAAACTGTAGAAAAAGTAAATGAACTAATTGAAAGCTATAGTGAACTATTCCTGCCTATAAATGGGAGCGAATTGGTAGATACCAGTGTGCGTGCAGAGATAAGGACCTCGACATCCGACCCTATTTACAGTAAGAGCTATCCCTATCCTTCGTGCATGAGAGAAGAGGTTGAGAGACAGGTACAGGAACTGCTCGAAGAAGGAGTTATCCGGCCATCAAAAAGCCCCTATAACTCCCAAATTTGGGTGGTTCCGAAAAAGCCTAAACCAAACGGCGAAAAACAATTCCGCATGGTTATAGACTAAAAAAGATTGAACGCCGTTACCATTGCAGATACCTACCCGATTCCTGATATAAATGCAACCTTATGTAGCCTAGGTCAATCTAAATACTATACAACTATTGACCTGACATCAGGTTTCCGTGAGATACCTATGAAGGAAACTGATATTCCCAAGACAGCGTTTTCTACGATGAATGGGAAATACGAGTTCTTACGGCTACCCTTCGGGTTGAAAAACGCTCCGGCAATCTTCCAGCGAATGATCGACGATGTGCTCAAGCAATATATTGGTAAGATTTGCTATGTGTACATCGACGATATCATTGTGTTCGGAAAGGACGCAGATGACCATTTACAAAATATAGAGAAGGTATTCTCAAGATTGCTTGAAGTGAACCTGAGGGTGAATCTGGAGAAAACGTGTTTCCTCGAAACTGAAGTCGAATTCCTTGGCTACATCATCACCCCCGACGGCGTTCGCCCTGACCCAAAAAAAGTTGAAGCCATGAATCTAATCCTGCCTCCACAGAACCTGAAGGACCTTAAAAGCTTTCTGGGTATGACTTCGTATTACCGGAAGTTTATTCGTGACTACGCAAAAATCGCGAAGCCATTGACCAATCTGACGCGTGGGGAAAATGCGCAGGTCAAGGCTAGGGTTTCAAGGAGGGTGGAAATTAAGCTCGATAGTGAGGCATTACAAGCCTTTGTCGATTTAAAACGATTGCTCACTTCCGCCGTTGTCCTAGCCTTCCCCGCCTTTGAAAAACCGTTTAATCTAACTACGGATGCGTCAAATTATGCTATAGGGGCAGTGCTATCGCAGGGGGATATCGGTAAGGACAAACCAATTGCATACATCTCTCGTTCTCTAAACAAGACCGAGGAAAACTACGCTACAAATGAAAAGAATATGCTTGCTATTGTGTGGGCATTAGATAATGAGGTCCTATTTGTATGGTGCGAAAAAAATAAAAATTTACACCGATCATCAACCACTTACCTTTTCTTTAAGCTGTCGCAACTACAACGCGAAATTAGAGCGCTGGAAGGCGCGAATCGAGGAATATAATTGCAAGATCTTCTACAAACCAGGAAAAGCTAACGTTGTTGCCGACGCACTCTCCCGTCTCAAAACTGAAATTAACGCTTTATCTGATTCTGTTATACCTGAACCTCCCGCTAGCGACGTAGGAAATCCTGACGAAGAAGCCCCATCCGAAGCCACGATGCACTCCGCTGGACAGGACAGTTCTGATCCTATACCCCACGTGGAGGCTCCAATAAATGTCTTTCGAAATCAGGTAATATTTAGAGTAGGCCAGGAATCCCGATGTCACGAACAGCCTCATCCTGGTTACGCCAGACACTACATATCACTACCCGCTTTTGACAGTACGACCCTCATCCCCATACTAAAGGAAATCCTCAAACCTAACTTGATTAATGGAATAAAAATTCCTAAGGAATACCTTTGGTTATTGCAGAATATCTACGCTAATCACTTCCACAGGTATAAGATTTGAATTACGCAACGAGTAGTGGAAGATGTAACTATAGTTGACAGAGTTTTTAATATAATAGAACAGGAGCATCGTCGAGCCCACAGGAATCCTAGGGAAAATAGGGAACAAATTCTCGAAAAATATTACTTCCCAGGTATGGCTAAGCAAATCAGAGACTACGTTGCCCAGTGCGATGTTTGCAAATTAAACATATACGACAGACACCCTGCGAAGCCACATATCCAACCAACACCCATCCCTAATTATCCTTGTGAAATTTTACATATTGACCTTTTCGAAATAGAAAAACAGAAATTTTTGAGCTGTATAGACAAATTTTCCAAAATTTGCGAAACTGTTTCCCATAAAAAATAAATCGTCCATTTATCTTCGCAGGAAGCTAACGGATGTCCTGCACTACTTTTCTGTGCCAAGGATACTTGTCATGGACAACGAGCGAGGATTCCTAACCCCGCTCGTACTGAATTACATCAGGTCTCTAGGCGTAGAAATCTACCAAACCCCAACGCAACGAAGCGAAGTAAATGGACAGGTTGAGCGGCTTCATTCAACCATAATTGAAATTTACCGCTGCATCACTGGCGAACTTGCAAGGTTATCCCCGAAAGAGCGAGTGTCTATAGCTGTAGATAGGTATAACAACACCATACACTCCACTACAAAAAAGAAACCGGTGGATATATTCTTGAATAGGACAGCCAGGATTAATTACCAAAATTTGACAGACTTTAGGGATCAAACCCATGAAAATATCAAGGCCTTGCTGTTACATGAACAAGAATCCAGAAATGCAAGGATAAACGAAAAACCATTGACACCACGGGAATTTAATGACGGCGATACGCTGTTTATAGCCAACAAACAAATAAAATCAAAACAAAAACCTTTATTTAAAAAGGAAACCGTCGCAGAGAATAGAAATGCGACCATACTAACCGAGAGTGGGAAGAAATTCCACAAATCGGACGTAAAAAATGTGTAAGGAACACATGATAACATTGGTTTAAAGGTAAAAATAGTGAAGATCCTTCAGACCCGGGGGTCCGGGATGCAAACGTATGTTTGTAATGATGGGGTCAGGGTGGTTCAATTCCACGCAGCCTAGTAGTCTGGGCTGACCCAATGGAAGTGGTTCATCTCCTCCACGAGAATCTATCGCTTATTTGCGTGAAGTCACCTGTGCCATGAGTAGGTCATTTGCAATTATAAACGCTTATGACTAAAAGGGATCCACACGGGCCTTCCATAGTCAATAATACCTATAGGCCAATGCAAATGCTAAAATTCAATCAGATCTAAACAAGCAATTTGCGAAATGCAATTGACTAGTGCACAATAATGCACGCAAGAAAAGCATCAAAACGCATATACTTACGAAAAAGAATAAATCATGCAAAAAAGCGCACAAAAGATGCCAAAATGATAACAAAAGTACTTACAAATTTAAACAAAGTAATGAACAAATGATAGAAAAATAAAAGTTGATACTTTCTTTTTCTATAATTTCCCATTTTTGTTCAAGTCTAAAATAAAAATACAAAAAAATTATAAAAAAAGTATACAATACTAAAGCAGCAACACTTTCACATAACAATACCAATCACTAATTTAATCCACTAACTTTTAACAAACCATTGCCTCACTACTGGGTTCCCAAACCAAAAAATAAAATCAAAACAAAATCTAAATTCTATCAACATTTACTAACCACTATGCAACTCACAGTTAGGATAAGAAAATATAGACATAAGTATACAATGTAGCTCTTAAGAACTATTAAGAAATACACATGCTTATTTAGTAATAGAATAATATTAGCAGTAGAAATAGAATATATTAGTTTATAATAAATTTAGAACCAAATTAGAATAAAATGTAAAATTTTTTTTTTAGTTTTTACTACTTTTGTTCTAATCAAATTGGTACAACTATGTTAAAAGATTTAGGGGGAACATTATCATAATTAGTCTAATACGTTATTTGAATTCATAGGATCAGATTTTGCGCAATAACGCACTCCTATGACTTATTTAAAATAGATGCACCACTTGCAACTATCCGAGACGGGTATGGATGGATTATTGATGGACATTTTAAGCTAATCTACGCTGTAAACCTGGAGCGTTACGAAATGGCCACAAACCGACTAGAGGAAGCACTATCCAGTAGAAACGAATCACCTGCAGTTTATGAAGTACTCTCATTCCAGTTGAGCAGAATCCGTACACATCTGGGCGAATTGAAAGGGTACGAATCATCTAGACCCAAGCGATCGATAAACTGGATTGGTTCGGCTTGGAAATGGATTGCTGGCTCACCCGACGCAACAGATTGGGATGCAGTTCTTCGAAATGAAGATGCCCTGAACCAAAACAACAATCAGCAATATAAGGTAAATGCTGCAATTTTCAAAAAAACGGATGAAATATTGCAGAAGCTCAATGGCATTGTGACCGCCACCAACGATATCATGCACGAGAAGAACCTTGAAAGGATTTCTCAGGAAATCCAACACAAGATCATCCTTCTGAGGGAAGATGTCAACGAGCTGATCCGCGCATGTCAGATGACCAAAGCTGGCGTGGTCAATACCAATCTTTTGAGTAAGGAAGAGGTCAACCAGCTTATCAGCGAGATAGATGTACTCCCATATAGTAATGCTATTGAAGCAATTGAGTATAGCAAACCTTCGATATACACCAACGGTACGCTATTATTGTACGTGTTATCCGTGCCTAAGGTGACTGAAGAAAGGTTTAATCACCTAATTGCAAGAGCTAACATCCAAGAAGGCCACCGAGTGGAGTTGGCATACACAACGATTTTGATTAACAAGCGGGAGACATATGGTATAAGAAAGGATTGCCGGCGGCTAACCTCTGCAATGGTCTGCGAACGAAAATTCTTGGATTTGTTACAAGAGACTGGTTGCATTGCACGTCTCCTCAAGGGAGGACATGCCAGTTGCAGTTACCTGACCTACAATGAATCTAACGTCGAACTGATCAAGGAAGACACAATTTTCCTCGACAATTTCAGCGGAAGCATAGGATCAGGTAAACCCGCAATCAGTTTAAATGGTTCTTATATTCTACAGATGGACAATGAGACTGTTACCATCAACAACCAGAGCTATTCGAGCACAAGCATCTCAGGAGCTCAAGTTCTCCCACCAGTTTTGACCAGCATAACCAACCGAAGCATGGCGCTGAACCTTAACCTCGTACACGAGATGGCGGTTGACAACATCAAATTACTGGGTTACCTCTAGAAAAAAAAGGAATTGGTTTACCATTACCGAATCCCTGGGACTAGTCGCTCTATTGCTGATGATTTGGTACATATGGCGCAAAATCACCGCAAAGATTAACTTACCTGATCTGAAGTTATCCTTACCGGCCAGGCGTAATAGTATCCAACGTAGGAAGCGCTCTTCCTTGCCGCATGATTTGGGGGACGCAGATTTTTGATGGGGGAGGAGTTAATATATTCGCTAGCGGCCAGTCTGCATAATTCCCACCGCCAACCATTACACGTGCGCTGCTTCAGCAGAATCTTATTTCACCACATACTGCAATTGGGCCATTGCATAACCAATGCTACACCTGTGGGAAACCAAGGCCACGGTCGTTACCGGCGGATATGCTTACGCAAGCATTTCATAACACAGTGAAACGCCCGTGGGAAACCAACGCCACAGCCAGCACCAATGAACATCGTTACGCAAGGGCTGCGTCGCTGCTGCTACACCGAGGCCTGGTGATCGACGCGGTTGCAGTTGAGTGGGCAGTTGCATAGGGGTGCTAGTAGTGTTAAGACACACTTAGGATATTTAGTTAACCGTAACTTAAGTCGTAATATTAAAGTGATTAAATAAAGTTATTTGTAACGTTATAATCCTTGTGTTTGAGCTTAGGGCGAGTTGGCCCTTCTATTTTTTAAGTGTAAGGATCAAAGATCCTTTAACTTGCATATATATGAAATAATACAGGGCTGGAACAGAACCATGCGGTAATCCGAATGGAATAGGAACTTCATATGATATAAAAGAATCTATTACAGTTTTTTGCTTTCTGTCTTATAGGTAATTTTGAAACCATTTTAATTGATGTGAAGAACACCCATCCGCTTCCTTTTTTATGAAAATGCCGTCATCCACCGTTTTGAAAGACGGATATTATTATTCTTTGCTTATTTAGCTCTTCTTTCCAATTAGAAATCGCTATATTTTGTGCCGTTTCGCAAGAGTGTCGCTTTTTAAATACCGATGGCCAATATGATTTGTAATACCCGTTTCCATTATTTTTCCACCACAAGGAAGTGTATTAAATAGGTTGTAACTCATATGCTTTATATGTTTTTTTAACAGGTATAATTGTAGCTTTTTTCCACCTTTCGTTGCTTGCACAAAATAATTTCTTATGAATGATTATAGGCAAAAAAGAATTTTCAGAAATCTATAACTACGAGTTTTACAAAAATAATACGAGCATGCAGCAGTTCTACAGTGCCATTACAAAGCAACAAAACTTGAAACGATCATATTGGATACAGTAAATGAAAAGATATAATATCTATTCAAAGACTCATAAACAATGCTTATGAAAAAGCGCCTATCCTATGACATATAATAAACCAAACCACAAAGTTGTCAAATTAAGTACTTCGAAGACTAACTAAGAATCACAAACTCAGCAGCAATAACAGTACTGTTAAACAAAAAAATCCCCTGTGGTAAAAGTTAAAACGAAGTCAAAGCTAGACCATTCCCCTTTAAAAGACATTACAATACTAGTATCGAAATTCGACCATCTACATTCTACATACGCAGAAGAAGAAGAAAGCTTTTTAGCATTGCCATCATAACTCCATAATTTGAGTTTATTCAAGAATAAATGATATTTCGTTTGGTGTGTTTGTAGTATTATGCGCCAAGTGACTAAAATCACACGGACATCGCATGACTACATATCTGTACATGTAAAGATGAGTAGGAACATTTCGAATGAGGGATTTTTCACTGAATCTTTTCTTCTTCCCGAAGGACTGTATATTCTGAAATAGGAACATTTTATTAGAGTGTGTGTGTTTTTCCCTTTGTCTTACGCTCCCATGAATGCACATGGGAGACACATATCGTCCCCTCAATATAACAATAGCGTATGTGCTCATACGCCATTATTTATTTTTATTGCATATTTAGAATCTCCATCATTGATTCTATGTCTGGTCAAAATTTCGTCAAATTCTACTTCCACAAAGTGGGTCAAAATGTCATTGGAAAAAATGGTGTATAATTTCATGTTCAAAAATTTCCTTCAATAAGTGTATAAGCTCATATGCGCTATTTTGCTTGAAATTGCCACTGCAAAGTTGTTAAAAGAATAATAGTGTATGCGCATTATACTCCATTTTAGCCTGTAGAAATAAATACAATTTATCAAAAATTTAACTCATAAAATAGCTTATAATAATATACACTATTGTTTGAGAAATAGTTTTATTCCGACCATTTCTATACCCCACATAAGCTGTTTTATTTTCAATACAAATTCGAAAGTTTTATCAGAAATTTACAAGAGTAGTAGCCTATGCGATTTTTACGTTGTTTTGACTACATGAATGCCAAGGAAATATTGTAGTCATTTGAAATTTCAGCTTGCAAATTCATTTCGCAGAGAAAGTTTCTTCATTAAAAATATGGAATTTAAACATCTGAGTGAGTATCGTCTTTTATATAATGTAAGTGAAGTAAGTAAGGTAAATATCAACAGGCTGTGACACGAAACCACCAGTCGTTGTGGAAATTGCTCCAAAGACTGATGAGTTTGATTTCGCTGTGGGATTGCCGGACATAGAGATACCTCAAACAGATGATGAGAATGGTACAGACTTCTCTGCAGGATCGTCGGACGAGTATGTCCCCGATTCGGATGATGATGCACTGGCTTTGGCAGATGAATTAGATAATTCAGTGATAAAGACAGCAGATGTAGGTTTAGAAGAAATCACAGACTGTGGTGATACTTATATCAATAACAAGAATGAAAATGGTAGAAATATACTTACGCGAAAGAGAAAGGTGAGTACAGCAAACAGCTTTTGAGAAATATTGTTTGGGTCTAGCCACGTCTAACTCTGACCTATTTCCGATCAATAGATTGAAAGTCATAAATGGGTGCAGAATAAAAGGAAGTATCATCGCAACAAAGGGAACCCGTATGTCACTAAGAGTGGCAAAAGAGTTGAAGAACGTGTTCCGAAACCCATTGACTGTAAGTGCCGCCATAATTGCACAGAAAACTTCTCAGAAGAAGAGCGCACAGAGATCAATGCAGAATATTGGAATTTAGGCGACTATTCGAGACAGCGACTGTTCCTGGCCAATTGCGTGAAAATTGAGAAGTGCAAAAGGACGTTGACAATTGGATCACGGTGGGCGAACACATTTAATTATACTCTCAAAGCCAAACAGGTATGCAAGAAGTTTTTTTTAAATACTTTGAACTTGTCAGACGGCGCAATATCTGTGTTAGCCAAGAAGATGTGCCAAAATGAATTTACTGATAAGAGGGGTCAACATGGCCACCAGAGAAAATTAGACGAAGAGACAGTTGCGCTTATCAAACAGCACATCGAGTCATTTCCAGCCGTCGAAAGCCATTACACTCGAGCAAAAAGTCAACGACTTTATCTTGCCTCCGACTTAGCAATATCAAAAATGTACGATTTATTCAAAGAACTCCACCCAGACGCTATCATTAAAGAAAACGTTTATCGCCGGATATTTTGCATGAATTATAATTATTCTTTCCACCGTCCAAAAAAGGACACCTGCTGAACATGCGAGAGGTACAAAAACGCTGAGGACAAAGACTCCATTCAGAAATCCTATGATGAACACATCTTAAATAAGACAAAGGCAAGAACTAACAAGCAAACTGACAAGGAATCAGCTAAAAGTAACAGTAATTTAAAAGTGTTTACTTTTGACCTCCAGTCAGTGTTAACGACTCCTTGTAGCAACGTAAGCACGACGTATTACAGTCGAAAGTTCGCCACGTATAATAACACATTTTACGACATTGCCAGTGGAGAAGGTTACTGTTTTCTATGGGATGAAAATCAGGGTCAACGAGGATCGGACGAAATTGGGACCACAATATGGAAAATGATGAACTCGTTAGACGAATCGGTAACCGATGTTATTCTCTACTCAGACTGCTGCGGGGGACAAAACAGAAACAGGTTCATTGCTACACTATTGATTTATATCAACAATACCTTGAAGCTTAATTCGATAACAATTAAGTACCTCCAAAGCGGACACACACAAATGGAGGCAGATTCGATGCACTCTGCAATAGAACGTGCGAAGAGAAGTATATGCGTTTATTCGCCGGAAGAATGGCCAACTATAATGAGACTGGCAAGACGGAAAAACCCATATGATGTAGAGAGGCTTCAATACAGTGATATGATTGATCTTAAAGTCATGTTTTCGAGTTTAGGCCATAGCCTTAAGAAAAATATAAAAAATGACTCGGTAAATTGGCTTAATGTTAAATTACTCCAACTGAACAAAACTCAACGAAAACAATTATTATACAAGGAGGAATGGGATGGAGACTTGAAAGTAATTGATATTGGAGGAACGCGAAAAACAAAAGAGGTGTTCAACTTTTCGTTTACTGGCAAATACAATAAAGAGCTGCCAATTTGTAATCGAAAGCTGCATGATCTTCAAAATTTGTGCAAAAAGAGTGTAATTCCTCGTGGCTCGCAGTCATTTTTTTTTAACTTACGAGGTGGAAACAAGCGAAATTGTTTAGATGAGCCAGATGTAGCAGAGAAGAGAATGAAGACGAATGAATTTCTAGTTATTTTTGATTTACGCAATGTATACCTTCATTTGTCATAATTTTTTGTTTATAATAACCCAAATTGGAAAGTAATGAATAAATGCCACTGAATTAACAAAACAATGAATTAATTACTGTTTTATAATGTTACAAATTGATCTTTTTGAGATCAAATATTTTAATAAAAATACCGTAAAATTATTGAATAAAACAGCGTATACCATACAAAATAAAATAGTGTATCAGATACATCATACGAATTCCTTAAAAAATAAAATAGCCTATATGGAGGACTTGCGCTTTGAATAACATAATTATGGTCTTAAAGGATGCGTAGAATAAAAAAACTTGGTAAATTTAAAGACAAGAAACGGTATAATGTATTCATCGAAAAATCCACTATGAAGAATTTTTATTTACCGCGATATTGAGGTTTTAATAGACATCTGATTTGACAAAAACTTTAAACTCGATTTTCTCAAAACCCAAAAAAAATTATACGCTATTGTTATATTGAGGGGACGATATATACTCAGAGAGCGCTCAGTGAGCTATGGCCTGCCGAAAGCATGCTGAAATCATTTTTTCCACGTGTTTCTTTACTATTTTTTATAAAATGAAAAAGAGGGCAACACAGGCAATGCTAAAGCTAAAAGTACTTAGTTTTATTTAATGCGGTATTGCGTTCATTCGTTTATGCGCTGAGATCGTTATAGCGCAGTTACCCACCGACGTAGAGACGGCCAAACGTGTCAGCTGACATGACCTATCTTATGGGAGCGCCTTGTAAATGAAAACTCACTACCGAAGAATTTTCGTGCTGACGGAGAACCTACATAGGAAATCCCAGCGAATTTGATTTTTTCCGTAGAAACGTATCGGCTGATTGTTCTCTCTCATCATTCTCGTACAAGGTTGCCACCGCCTATTCTTTCAAATCATTAAAAAATTTGTTTACAAATACTTGAAATATTCTTAAATTATTAGAAAAATACTACCTAATGTAGCAGATTATAGCGTAATATATTATATAAATAGGTCAGCATTTCGATTCGATCATTTACATTACAAAAATGATAACTTAAATTGTAATTTTATGCAAAAACATAGGTATATATAAATGAATGGCAACATTGTATAAAAGTGAGCGAACAAAACAAAATAACCAAAAAGAAGCGAGTTGGTATGCAATGAGAGAATAGCTACGCTAAAGCTACGGTAATAAGTTTTTGTAAAAAATGAGATTCTACCGCCGTCTACGCTATGCTACGTACATGTTCGTGGGTAACTGCGCTATTAAAAAACATGCTGTTACATACCTTGAATCCACCTACAGAACGGGACAATACACAGCTGAACAGAACGAAAGCAGTTATTTTTTTGTATGGCTTAGCCTAACTCGGACAGTGTTGTTATGGTTTATTTGTTAAAACCTTTTTACCTGCCATTACGTTGTCGTATCGAAAATAACTATTCTGTGAACGATTACTTTCGTTTGATATACGTTTCATTCCGATAAGATGACGTTAAATCATTAATTTTGGTACGTATTTATATATGTATTTACTGCTTGGATGCTACATATGTATATGTTAAAAGCTTAAGTCGGGCGAACCCGATTTTTATATACCCTCGCGATGTATTTTTGTATGGGCGGTGCCCACAATTTGAAAAATGATTGACAGTGATGCTAGCGATATCAAGGACATATGTTCACCAAGTTTTGTGACGATACCTTACATCGTTATTAAGATACCTACAGCCCTTTGTTTATATGTAAGTGGGCGTGGTAACGCCCATTTCCCAAAATTTCAAAAAAATCAACTATCTCTCTAAATATCAAATTTTAATTAATATGTTCCAATAGAACAGAATAAAGATAAATCGAAATTTTTGCGATTTCAACAATTTTCTACAATAATAATAGCGATATCAAGGAAAATATGTCCACCAAATTTTGTGACGATAACAAATACTGTTATTGAAATACAGAAAATTTGTCATAAGTGAGCGTGACCACGCTCATTTTTCAAAATTTCTTAAATACCAAATTTTTTAGTCCAAATTCGCTCCAAATACCAAATTTCACTAAATTACTATTCACTAATAGCTACCGAAAAAACGGAGTTTTTGCATTTAAAAAAATGTCCGTTATATGGGAGGTGGGAGTGGTTATTGACCGATCTTGACCATTTTCTATACCAACCTACGCTGTCCAAAGAGCAATCTATGTACCAAATTTAATTAAGATATCTCAATTTTTACTCAAGTAATTGTAACCACGGACGGACGGACGGACAGACAGTCAGGGCTAAATCGATTCCTCTATATCTATCTCGATTTTCAAATAAATATTTTCCTCTTTAATTTTTTAAGTACAAAATGTTATTTAATTTTTTATTTAACTTAATTTAATATTTCTTATTTTATTTTATCTACATGAATTAAAAATATAAGACATGATAGATTTAGTAGAATAAAATAATGCTTTAAAAACAAAAAAAACAAAATCTTAAAAAAAAATACAAATCAATGGTCATTCATTTCGGTACGACTGACAGAAAAATATTAAAATAAAGAGCTTTCGAAGAAAAAATTAAAACGTACCGTGCGAGTATCGAACTCGCGATAAAGATTAAAGAAGTTGCGGTCAAGCATGTAACCATTCAGACACAGTCGCTTCTTACGTAAACGGAGAATATGATATACTACTTCAACTACACATTGCATCTTCGTTCAATAGAACGCGCACACACACATAGCGAAACAGAACAAAAGCACGTTTTTTAATGTATGGAATTAATCAAAAACACACAGAGTTGTTGTTGTTTTTTTAATTAAACCCTTTTACCTCCGTATCGAAATGAAATATATATTCTGTGAACGATTACCTTTCGTTTGATATACGTTTCATTCCGATACGATGACGTTAAAAAACTATAAAAAAAAATACAAATTAATGGTCATTCATTTTTCTACCACAAAAAATACCTTTGCGTATTAATATGTAGATATGTATATGCTCCTAAAACCTTCTTGAAGTAATTAAATATGCGCAATGCCATTACCAACTGCAGATAACCATCAGAAAAAAATCCAAAAACAAAACCCACCCTAACAATAGCAAGAAAGAAAGACGGAATAGGACTTATAGACATATTACAACTACCCGAGCAGTATGGAAAGAAAATCAGCCCCAAAGAAAACACGCATATATACTCTAGAAAGCATATATAAACAAACAAAATATATGTATACTAATGGCTCATATCAGGTGATCTTTAACCGGAAATAAGAGGATTCAAACTAGCAATACAAGAGCAAATAATAACAACTAAAAACTATTAAAAGTGCATCGTAAAGGACTCAGCTATTGAAATATATATCTTTTTACGAGTTTCTCCTGGAACGGCGATGATTTCCCAAATTCTTAGGGTGGGGCCACTGACTTATAAATAAAACTCGCTGGGGTTATCTCAATGCTTACTTTATTTATTTACAAATAATTCAAAAACTTTACACACAATGATTATTAATTCACGGATGCTAATACTTGCGCGCTCACAACTTTAAAACCATTTGCTTATTGATTAACAACTTAACTCTTCAAAGTCATTTTACAAACTGAATAGCCACACGTAGTGTCAAAGCCCTTTTATATCAGTGCTGCGTGCCCTTTGGTAACTCTTGAAAATATACGATCGTTATCGAAAGTTCGGGATTGCGAATGTTTTATTTTCGATTTCTCGAAATCTCTATCGTTCTTCTCTTTTTCGTTTTGGTCTGTCATTCGTTTCATTCATTTTTTTTAGGTCTTCCAACTGTTTGAATGCGATACCCCACGTCATTTGCCGTTTGATTACCTTACACGGATCTTCCCAGATGCACAACAATTTCGGGTACAACACTTTTTTTCGCTGTGTAGTATATAACAGCACCAAATCTCCGTCTTGGAAACTTTCAGAATTCATCGCCTTGTCATAACCACTCTTCATCTTATCACTCATTATTTGCTTACGTACCTAACAAGACTATGCACTTTTCGCAACTCTTCCTCCAATATGTTGGACGTTTTCCTTTCGTTCCTCCGCCCATCGGTACTTACCAAACTAAAGATCGCTTGGCAATCGAAGTTCACTGCCGAAAATTACCTTCGATGGACTTTTACTCGTTGTTTCATGTACTGCTGACCGATACCCCATCAGGAACAATGGTATATTTACACCCCAACCTTTCTGATACTTGTTCATAACCTTCCTCAAATACTCTTCTGGTCCGGTGAAGATTGTACGAGTCTTCCGGATTTCCATTATCTGGCAGACCTCTTTAAATATTGCTTAATTAAAGTTTCTTCTTTAGTCAGAGTGCAGTCCCACAGGCACACCATATCTCGCAACCCAATTGTGAATACTACCGTTGTTGTTTTAGCTTCTTGGTTAGGAATCAGGTACACATCTGCTCATTTGCTCAAGTATCCCATAACAAAGAGGACATACTTGTTTTCATCTCTGCCCATTCGAAAAGGTCCGGCTACATCCATCGCAATCCGTTCAAATCGTGCTGCATTATTATACAGCCGGCATCCTTTTCTATAAAGCCTCTACTTGATTTTCTCCCAGGCTTCTGTGATTCCCAGGTGCCCTTTACTCGGACCATTCTTGAATTAGAAGTTCTTAATACCGATCGTCCTGCTGGAATTTCATCAGTTGGTCTGCCTCCCAATCCTCTGCTGGTTTTATTGTCATAAGCCAGACATTATGTTTTCTTTAGCCTATGGTTTTCAGCAGTGCTAACATTCCAGGCTATGGCCGACGGAACATGGCATCATCATTTCTGAGGGGACTTCCTTTTCGATGCTTAGTAAAAGTCGTAGATTTGTTATCTCTCAATTATTGAAGCCAGCTGTCAAGCTTGACTTATCGGCCTTTAATCACCAGTATCAATGCTGTGTTTCAGAATACTCGCTCTGGCAGATTTGTTACCATCTTTGTTGAATATGCTGGAATATCTACAGAGAAGCCTTATGATACCTCTCTTTTAATCCCCCGTCCATGCACTGATGTCTTCCCTAATTTCGGTTTTTCTTAAAGAGTCGCTTCCAGATACTGCTTCGCAATTGAACATGGAATCAACCGCTTGATATTTTCACAGTATGGTCCCTTTAGGCAGATTAATTGGTGACTTTAGCTCAATAAGAACTCTAACTGGAACGAGTCCATATTTTTGTGTCCAAGCCAGGGTTTTTCTACTAGTACGTCTGGTGTAAAAATTGATGTTGCTTCGACAACTTACTACTTGCCTGTCCCAAAATTTAAATCAATCTTCACCCAAGCAACAGCTTCTGATTTTGGTGGAATCTTTTGGCTATTTTCTAGAACAACTCGGTTAATACTGTGCGCAATTTCATAACCAACGTAAAGCGGCACCTACAGGTTGCTATACGTCATCATTCCTTTACCCAAGTCGACCTTCATACCTTGACCCAGGAGCGCCAGACCAATTAAAACTTCGTCGACAATCTCCGCTACTATAAAATTATATCCTCCGACAATTTGTCTCTTCACCTGTAGCTGTTGGCATCTTTGCTCCCGGCAATGGCTAAACGTTCTTAGTGACCTGATCGGATCGAATAATAGAATGTGACGCACCTGTAACCACAGTAATTACTCGCTCATGCCCGTTCACATACCCCCGCTGGCTGATTTTAGTTTAAGGACCGGTGGAGGTTGCTTCGTCTTCATAGAACTGATTTTTCCTGCCATCGACTTGAGTGTTTTGGGAACTTCAATCATTACGTCCAGTGTTTCCACTCCTACCCTATGAGATTTATTTATTTATTTTAATCCCAGTCTTTAGAAATAATGCCTAACATACTAGTGCCTTTAATTAAAAATTGCAAACAAGTTTAACTTAAATCTGTTCATAATTAAACTAAAATCAATTGTTCCATAATTTAACGCATCTAACAATTGGTTAATTTTTAGTATAACACTGTGGAACAAATTCAGGTTAGCAAAAGTTAGGTCGATTTTGAGAGTGAGGGGTGAAAATAGAGGATAAATTTGCAGTCAAATGCCGATTTTCAGCATATTGTTTATATGGTTTTTTGGCTATAACTCGTCGACTAATTGATATTTTTTCAATCTGTTAAAGCCAAATTATTGCTAGAGACCTGTGGAACAATTACAAAATTGATTTAAAAAATTTTTGTAGTGCTTATGAAGCAAAATGTTGGAAATTTTTTTTTCATGCTTTTTGAACATATTTTCCACAAAACTAAGTCTTTTTGCTTTCTGTTTGATCTATAATATGCTTCTCAGCTTCTTCAATAAATTTCATTTGAAAAGAAAACAATCATAATACAAAACTTGCGTTTTCCAGCTTAATATTAATTTACTTCTCATTTCTTATGTACCAATTTTTCCAGTGTTGGTTTTGAAGACACATTGAAAAAGAAATTATAAAAATATGGAAAAAAACATAATTTTGAAATGTTAGTTATGAAACTTTTTAAGTACAAAAATTTAATAAATTAAATTAATGATTTGGCCAGTTGCCGTGTAGCAGGCGGCTGTGGATCAACATCACTGCTCTCTCTAATATCTTGGTCATCGTCATCATCATCAGAAAGGTCGATAATTTCGTCCAACAGATATTCTGGAATTTCATCTTTGTCTTCCCCTTCTTCCTCGTCTTCCTCTTTTTCAAAGGTGTTTTTATACCACCAACAAATATCAGCAAATATTGCATCTGGAGATTTTTTTCCTCTGTACCTGTACCGAAAATAGTTTTCAATCGTTAACATGTTTAAATTGTGCACTCTGACAAAGATATTAAAAAAATCTAGGAATTCAAAATATGCACACTCTATAGTAACCTTATTTCAAATGGAAGCGCAGTTTGGTGATAATGTTCGCCTTGCTCATCAAAATCAGTTGGCAACTGTTGAGCGAGTTAATCAAGATGCTGATGCAAGAGATGAATTTTGTACGACATATAAACCCCAATTTCATCCAAAGAAGCCAACATGTTTGCAACAGATTGCCTGTAGTGGTCTTTGCGTTCTTTACCCAAAAGTCCTTTAATGACTGCTTTCAATGCGAGCCATGCATTTAATTCTCGGTCTGTCCGAACTTGGTCAAAATCTTGACGACTAATTAGTTTCCGTATTAATAACCCCTTCCTGAATTTTTGCGTTACTTAGTCTTGGGAAAATGTCTTTTAAGCGGTTGAATACTGCTGGCCTTTTTGAGATACATTTCAAAAAATGTTTAGCAATGCCAAGTTTAATATGGAGCAACGGCAACAAAATTTTCTTTTCAGGAACAAGGCTTTTGTGTAGCCAATTGTCTCTAGGCCATTTCCGTCCAATGCGACTATTCCAGATATGCTGTTTGTACTGGTTTCTTCCTTTAATACCTTCTCCGTATCGTGAATCCCAATCGCACAAAAAACACGGATATTTTGGACGGCCAGATGCTGTTAAGCCTGTAATCAATGAAACTATTTTGAGGTCGCAGCAAATGCGCCACTGGTGTTCGTTATGTTTGATACTTCCAGAATGTGTTTCAAATTATCGAAATTTTCACTAGTGTCAGTGCTATATGCAATTGGAACAGAGGGCATTCTATTCGTCTTGTGCAAAAGCACAACTCGTAAGCTGATTAGTGAACTATCGATGAATAAACACCAATCATCTTTTTTATAGGTTAACCCTATCGTCTCCATTAACTTTTCGATATCGTTGCAATAAGCGACATTTTTTGCATCATTCACATTGAAGAACTTTTCTAACTCTTTTTGGTTTTCGATATGCTGTTACTTTGGCACCTTTCGCCAGCAAATAATTTCCTTTCAAAAATGAAGCCAGTTGTTCTGATTTTTTCTGAGTCAAACACAGACCTTCACCAGGGTCGTATTCTGAGAAGAAATGCATCCATATAGCAGCGGCGGTTGTAGTACTGACATCTGTTTGAAGATCAATACTTCGGTATGTTGGTACTGGAACGAATTCTGAGTGCGGTAATGGTAATTGGACACTTGGCACTGCTACATAAGTTTTATTCTTTGCTTTCCTTCTATTCAAAGTTTTATGGTAGTTGATATGTACATCCATAGCGATTTTCTTGTTGATGCGGGCTGTTGTCTAACCACATCATTTGTATACCAAAAGGCATAGCCTTCTTCTTTTCACTTTTCCATTGCATAACACTTAAATAGCAATTAAAGCAAAATTTTTTAGGGGCATTGTTTACGTCAGTGATAAACTCTTGCGAGAAATATTGTTTATATGCTTCCAAAAAACAATCACTCGCTTTGCCACATTTTTCATCGCTTGCTATGAAACGTCCACAAACATTACAAAAATGGTCCATTTTACATTTTGGTTCCGACATTTTTAATACAAAATATATTATACAATGTTGTTTTTGTTATTTTTATTAAACCGATGCACTTAACTTAAATCACTCACAAAATGAAATTAGTTCCAAAAAAATTATTAGCGAATTATATCACGACCAAGCAAAAATTAAAAGACATCAGCTTCGGCTGACTTTCGAGTCTTAACTGAACCTTTATTTTTGATATTAGTTCGCTTGCATGAAATAAATAAAAATCGCTACCTATGCCGTGGTTGGAAACAAAAAAGAGGAATACGAGGAAAAAGAGGAAGAAGGCGAAGAAGGCGAAGACAAAGATGAAATTCCAGAATATCTGTTGGACGAAATTATCGACCTTTCTGATGATGATGACGATGACCAAGATATTAAAGAGAGCAGTGATGTTGATCCACAGCCGCCTGCTACACGGCAACTGGCCAAATCATTAATTTAATTTATTAAATTTTTGTACTTAAAAAGTTTTCATAACTAACATTTGAAAATTATGTTTTTTTCCATATTTTTATAATTTCTTTTTCAATGTGTCTTCAAAACCAACACTGGAAAAATTGGTACATAAGAAATGAGAAGTAAATTAATATTAAGCTGGAAAACGCAAGTTTTGTATTATGATTGTTTTCTTTTCAAATGAAATTTATTGAAGAAGCTGAGAAGCATATTATAGATCAAACAGAAAGCAAAAAGACTTAGTTTTGTGGAAAATATGTTCAAAAAGCATGAAAAAAAAATTTCCAACATTTTGCTTCATAAGCACTACAAAAATTTTTTAAATCAATTTTGTAATTGTTCCACAGGTCTCTAGCAATAATTTGGCTTTAACAGATTGAAAAAATATCAATTGGTCGACGAGTTATAGCCAAAAAACCATATAAACAATATGCTGAAAATCGGCATTTGACTGCAAATTTATCCTCTATTTTCACCACTCACTCTCAGAATCGACCTAACTTTTGCTAACCTGAATATTTTTCACAGTGTAATTGGTAGTGTGCACTTTATCCACCAATAATCTATTATCCCGTAAATCGTGCGGAGGATCATATTTATTAAGTATTTTCGTTAGATTAGCACAATCTATGTAATTATTAATAATATTATAAATAAATATACTTAATTGAGAAATAGTCCCTTCTTTCCTGTAATAACTGTAAACCAAGAAATTTTCGTTTACCAATATAGAAAGGAAGGTAACCTTGCCAAAACAGTTTGTGTATAGCGATTCTTGTAAAATTACGTTGAACTCTTTTAATTTTGTTTGTCAAATTGGAGCTTGAAAACCTGAAAAGGGATTGTTCCATCACATGACGGAGAAGCATTCGCCGAGGTAGTTGAGCGATTGAACTGCAAATTTCTAACATAAATTTGTATCTCGTCTACATTAGCCTCGAATCTATCCTGCCTATATTTAGGTGGTTCCTGTTTCTCATTCAGTACTGCGTTATCTCTGCATAAATTCTCCTTGAGGGCTGAAATTTCTGCAGACAATGCTTACTTTATTTATTTACAATTAATTCAAAAACTTTACACACTATGATTATTAATTCACGGATGTTAATACTTCCGCGCTCACAACTTTAAAACTCTTTGCTTACACTGCGTTACACACATTCTGTCCTATGAACGAAATATACTTTTTCGGAAAGAGGAGAAAAAATAAAAATACACATGTATCTGCGATTTTCATGTACACGTCAGAATTTTTTTTTTTTTATGTATAAAGTATTTTTTCTATATATTCTTTATATACTTTTATACATAAAAAAAAAAATTCTGACGTGGACAGAACTAAAGTTGGTTTTTGTAACGCAGTGTTATTGATTAACAACTTAACTCTTCAAAGTCAATTTACAAACTGAAGTAGTGGCAAAGTCCTTTTATTCTCTGTGCTGCGTGACCTATGGCAACTCTAGAACATTATCGATCGTTATCCGCGATTGCGAATGTTCCATTTTCGATTTCTTGAAATCTCTATCCTTATTCTTTGTTTCGCTTTGTTCTGTCATTCGTTGTTTGGAATATAGCCACAATGTAGATAGATACAGAAAATTCTAAATATAAAGCGTTCGATTAGACAGCATCATATTTGAATGCCCAGCAATTGCCAGTACGAAAATGCCCCAAAGGCACGGCATAGTTGTGAAAACAATTCATCAAGAAGTAACCAACGAATATCAAAACGGCACTCTGTAGCTAATTGGGCGTTGAGCTCCAGCGCCGCCATTCAAACCTAACCAACGACTTTTATGTAAGCAACAATGCCATACCGTACTATCAATGTATTCCCGAGGCCATAAAAGGAATGAATCCACCATAAATAAAGCTTAGAATAGCGGACCTTCTTGCAAAATTTGAAGCCTCTGGCTGCTTTAAAGTAGGAGTTATGAAGCAAAATATGACATCTGAACAATCGGCTCCTATATACGTTATAGTAGTCCGATGTGGCCGAGTCCAGCAAATGTTTAATAAATTATAAAAGGGCACCTGACTATCAAGTTTTATTCAAATAGCTGAAAAACTGAGGGATTATTTTGCGTTTAAATCGACTCAGCTCAGTATCCTGATAATTTCGGTATACTTTTTGATGGGTCTAACACTTAATCATTTCTTCCGGTAATGTGTTCTCAAAAGGAAAACAAATTTAATTCATAATTACGTTTTACAATTTTCTGAAATTTGAGATATTAAAGTTTTGCAAAAACTCAAGTTAATAATTACTGTTGTTATTCTCGTAATTCTCAAAAGGAAAACAAATTGAATTCATAATTACGTTTTACAATTTTCAGAAATTTGAGATATTAAAGTTTTGCAAAAACTCAAGTTAATAATTACTAATATTAATTTTAATGGGTAGCCTCATATTAATTTTAAAATCGTCTACTAGAATATTACTCTCCGATAGTTCACAAGTACTACCTAAGGCGTAGCGTAAATAATTTATAAAATCAGCATCACTGGCGCTAGGTGAGTGATGAACTACTCCTATTTGCCATTTAGGGTTAAAGTGCTTCAATTTGATAAAAATACACCAAAGGTTTTTATCTACTATTTTATTAAATTTAGTGATATATTCGATAGAATCATGTACATAGATAAGAACACCACCCGTATGCCTACTATGAAAATCTCATCGCACTAGCTTATATGCTCGTATGTTCAACTCTTCATTCGTAATTTTATTTGTCGTACATGTTTCAGAACATAATATTAACGCTGGGTTCTTAATTTCAATAAGTTTTTCTAACTCATTCTTATTACCTAAAATATTATTAATATTAAGATATAAACAATTTAGATCATTACTTCTTGATTGCTACTTTCTAGTTTTAGTCTTACTTTCAATGTGTTTTTTACATACAGGGCATTCGCAATATGATGTACATCAACATCTAAAAGTTTTTTTTGTACTACTTCACGACAATTTACACAGCTATAAACATTTGTAATACAATCTTTAGCGTCGTGATTTCCTCCACATTTACCACAAGCTTTTTTGTTAATACAATCAACCGCCTTGTGATTAAGTCCTAAACTTTTAAAGCATCTAAATACCCTAACATATTCCATAGTAATGCACGAGTCCCACTCTACATTAACTCTCTTTTGTTTTAATACATTTTCATACGTTTTAATATCAGTTTCAATAAGAGTATTAAAATATTCTGTATTTTGGAACGAATTTCCGTCATCCCTTGTCAAGTTTCGTTCTCCGAAAAATTACACTGAAGATGGCACAACGCCGAAACCGGTTTGTCTCCAAACCAAACTTGACAAGGGATGACGGAAATTCGTTCCAAAATACAGCGTATAATTACCCTGTCGGAAACCACAACAACCAAAAAGAATATATTAAAATATTCTTCTTCAAATTATCAAAAAATTTGTATAACCTTGAATTCCTTACCCTAACATATATTACTTTGTTTCGCAATGCATTCGACTAAGCGCTCATTACTTAGTCTATCTGTTAGATGAAAAATTTTAAATATTTTTTAATCTTCCTCTTATCCTTCGTTTTCTCCATCTCGTAGTCATTTCCAATTTGTTCCGCTATCCTCTTCTGTACCAGTTCGCATGATTCCTTGTTTTTGCATTGCACTATTATGCCGCCGTTGTTAATATCTCTCACTGTACTCACATGCATTCGGTTGGTTCTATCACTGTTTTAGCGCTTCTTTAGTTTGTTTATTTTTCTTTGTCTTTTAGTTTAATAACAAATCTGTTTTCACTTTGCGCGGCTGCTTGAGAATATGTCATTTGGTTATTTACATTTGTTTTGATACCCGACCAAACTTCGTTTAATTTCTCGTTATTATTTTCTAATGCTTTAGCTAACTCCGCTAGTATGTCTTTTCTAATTTGACTTATCTTAATTTCCACATCATGCTGCAGTAGTGAACCAAAATCCGTAACTTAACTGGTTTAGATTTGTGAGATTTTATTAAACAAAGTTTCTTCGAAAATATCTTTAATTTCCGCCTTTCCAAGCTTGTTTCGATCGCATTTTTGTATTAAATGTTTTATTTCAACAAATTTTTTATTTGTATCGCACAGAGCAAGGCGAAGGTGGTATCGATGGCGAAAAGGCGAATTTAAAGTACGTGAAAATGCCATAGCAAAAGAGAATATATGAATATCATCTTGTAAATGTCATCAAAAAAATTTAAAGAAACAGAACAAAAAAAAAATCAATTTATTTGTACGCTTATATGCATTTTAATGGTACTAATTTCGAATGAAAAGAAAATCGTTTAAAAGTAAAAATAGTTGCAATACCGAGCAATAAAGAGTGAAATTGGGGATCGGTTGTTTGAATGGCGTTTTGATTGCATTCTGGGTCAGATGGTACATTATCCAATTAATTTGAATTTTGTGGATTCTTGGTACAACTAGCAATTTGTTTTTGTACCTACAAGAAATTGTGACCAAGGCATGTAATGAATGATATCTTTCCAGCAAAAAGTTATCACTCTTCTTAAGAGTTGATTAAACTAATGTTTCAAATGCAGTTCTACTGTGGCGGTTGTAAGCTTGTCTTTGGTGAAATATTTTTTGATCTATGTAAATATATATATACATACATTCATTAAAAATTGGTATAACGTATTTACCACAACCATTTGTTTGATATTACGGTGACTTCGCTTGCGGATTTGAAATACTCACATCCGAGTTGCATTAAAATAAGTTTTTAAAGCTGTTCAATCCTAAACTTTTCATAACTTACCCGTACTGACCATCATTTGTATTTATTGCCTTTTCATGCTTCATAGTCAGACTAGAAACCCCGTAACTTTTGGATATGACCCAGCTTTGGCCAATAAATTTGCCCTAGTTCTTTCGCATTCGGCAAACGGAACTTTAAAAAATGTTCTTTTTTCTGATCCGGGTTTCTTGTAACAAATTGCACACTTTCGCATTTTCGCTTGTATACACGTATTTTAATATCATAACTTTTCGCAACGCAATATTTGAAAAAATCAGTTTTAAATTTTAAATTTTCAAACACAATGTAAACATACAATTTCCGAACTTCTTTTTACTAACATTTTCACGTACCAGGGCAATAAGCCGAAGAAGAAATCAGCTGCCCTATAAACTCCACCTTGTATGAATTCGCCTTGGCACAGGGTACATTGATTACAAAACCATCTGATGTTTACATTTTCACTCATCAATTTTATATCGTATCTTTTAATATTGCTACATTTAATGCAGAAAAAACAGCCACATCCACACGAACACATCCATTGCACTCAGATGGCGGCATTTTGCCTGCGCTATCACTTTTTTATTAGTAATTTATTAAAGTCACTGTCTTCTTAATTTTCACTTTCCGCATGTTTCTTATGCAATCTTCCCCCTCATATTCCATTACCATGCATAGGAACCTACTGTACGAACTGCGCAGGCGAACACGCAGAAACGTCCAATTCCAGTCCCAAAATATCAACAGGCAAAAGAATAATAATAATAAAAACGCAAGAAAATTGCTCCACGCGCAAAGCAAACAAAATTTGCAAAACCCGTAACCCACCTCAGCCTAACTCGCTTTCATATGCAAGCACGCTTGCAAAAAACAATATACCTGAAGACAAAAACTTAAAATCAAATGTCAGCAGCTCTTAAATAACAACAAAAATAAACTCAATCTACAATAACATAATTAACCAACAATCAACAAAAGAAACCGAAAACCACAACAATCATATCACATTGAGTAATATCCAAAGCAAACTTATACCAGCATCTGACAGATACGGTACCTTGAGCACAAACCATGTTATCTCCGAAGCAACCACAGGAAGTACCTTGGAATTTAAAACTCACTATTTCACAACAACAATCAAACGCAACAGAACACTTCAGAGCGCCACCTCCGATCACTAGCAATAACATAGTCATGTCTTCAAAAACAGCAACTCCTTTTGAATAACATTTCGAGACAATAACAACGCACAATATTAACTAACTACTACTTATCATTCATACAATAAGATATTTATTTACACAAATACAATTCTATACGAAAATCAATTACAAATTTATCAATTATATGTACGATCATCACCTGCTGTGATATGTCTCTAAGACACCCATATCCCCCTCAATACTAAACATATAATTGCTCTAACAAATACATAGGGTACTTCAACAATAGTTATTGCAATAATACCTCAAAGCAAGGTGTGGCCATTCTCATAAAGCGGGATATACCCCACAGGATAGTATTCAAAAACTCCATCCCCTTGTCCATAGCCATCGAGTTCAACATTTCCCCTTGACACAATTTTAGATCTGTCCTGAGTCACTGCTTGTTTCAAATAATATGTATACATACATATACATATATGTGTACACACATTGATATATGGTAATTGCCTTTTTTGGCTAATATAAAGTTATCGGTTCAAGGTCTTTGATCTTAAGTTTTACTTTTATAGAAATAAGGCACTGCACGTTTCAAACAATATGATCAATCGAAACTTAGCAAGATTCCAGAACAGGAAATTTTAACATTTTCAAATAAAGAATTTCCACCTGTTACTGTTCCTGTTTAGCTACCTATTAACTACTAACTTAGTTAATTGCTATAGGGGTACAGAGCACACTCTTATTTTAAAAAACCGAAATTTGAAGTGATGTTCCCTTATCTTTAACATTAGAATCGATCTAGTACCTAAAGATAATACTTATCAAAATAATCGCTCCTATAATTTCAAGAATGTTAATTTGCCTCTCTTAACTTGCTGATATAAGAATTTGGTTGGAGTACAATTTTCAATGAAAAAAATGTCTCGAAATGTTTTGATACTTTCCTGCGTAAGTTATTGGACTTATTTATTAAAAATATCGTGTATTTTTTGAATTTCGAGTCTAGTCATTTTATAAAAAATGGATAAGAAAAATTAACTCAAAATAAGTGGCGGTTCCATGTTGAACGTGGAAAAACTTAATGGAGAAAATTACGAGAGTTGGAGTCTTCAAATGAAGAGTTTGTTAATAACAATGGACTACTAGGAAACAATTATAACTCCTTGTCCAGAAAGTGCAACGTTGGAGGTAAAAATAAGTGGCAGATAATTGACCAGAAGGCCTTAGCAACGATAACTTTGTGCATTAAACCAACGGAGGTACCACATGTAAGGAGCTGTACACGTGCGGCTAAAGCTTGGCAAAAACTTCATGAAGTATATCGTGCAAAAACTCCATCGAGAAAAGTCCATCTGTTTAAAAATTTATTTCGATTTCAAATTAAAAGTGATCAAAAAATGGCAAGTCAAATCAATGAGTTTTGCAGCATTGCGGAAGGTCTTCAAAAAATAGACATAGCTGTACCAGAAGCTGGTGTTAAACGCGAACATGATCGACCGAAGCTGTTGAAAGAATGCAAAGTCGGCAGACCACGGAAAATATATGTAACAGAGCAATCACAAGAGGTCTTCCATAGAGTAACGACTTGTGCGCGGATCCAGTTACAGTAAATGAAGCAATGTCAGGCGAATGCATTGATTTATGGAAGGAGGCGATGAAAAAGGAATTTGAGTCCTTGATCAAAAAGAATACTTGGGAATTGGTAGATATACCAAAGAAAAACGTCATCGGTTGTAAGTGGGGTTTCAATACGAAAAAAGGACCTGATGACCTCAAGGTTGTGGCGAAAAGTACAAAGTAGACTACAACGATACGTATGCACCAGTGGTGCGCTACTCTACAATCAGGTTGATACTCGCACTATCAGCACAGCACAAGTTATACGTTAACCACGTCGACCTCGAAGTGGCTTATTTAAATGGAGAGCCGGATGAGGAGGTGTATATGAGATAGCCGGAGATATTCGTCAATGAAAATCATCCAGACAAAGTGTGCACGCTTAAAAAGCTTTGTACGGACTGAAACAAGCCGGTAGGGAATGGAATTAAAAGATCGATAACATTTTGCAAAAAGGCGGTTTCCAAAGGAGTTTTACCGACGGTTGTGTATACTTTCGTATGAAAGTTGTACCGTAGGTACATGGCTAAGTTCTATTTATAGTTATAGCTATATGTTTTTTGGTAAGTAAGGAACCATATATTTCATCTCACTGCGCTTAATAAACACACCTCCAAAATGATAAAACGAACCGGCCTCATGTCACTCCCTAATCAGCTTATTCGCGATGACATTTAAGTTGTCATTTCATATGAACTACCTTAGCTTCCGGGATTGACTAGTTTTCCCTTTTCTTTTGGAGCTGTCGTGCAACGTGGTTGGTGATTTTTATTCGCTTTAAATCCCGCTTTCCTTTTGTATTACAATACACCTATAATAAGATTCCAGCTTTATACGAAGATTGGGTAAGTCTACCTCATAATCTCCTAGTTTTCTTTCTTTTAAAGTAAATTGAAACTCCTTGCAGGAGTATCGTCTAATAATTTGTACCTGTGGCATGCAACCGACCTAACTACGGCATCCAAAGGGTAACCTACCTTGCATCTACATATATTGCCTACCTATAACCCGCAATCAACCGGAATTTCTGCGGAAATCGGAGCAGCATCAACTCTAATTGCCCAATTGTATTTGTTTTTCGATCCCGATCCGGAAATAGTTTTATATTAAGCCACGATTTTGTTGCATCCACAACGTATATTTCCTATTTCATTTCCTATTCGGATTACATTTGCCAAACCCCAAGCCACACGAGATGGCAAAGAAGCAAAGTTATATTTAACCTAAGACTAATTTTAATTAAAGTTATAATACTTACCGTAGCATTTACCTTAAAACTTAATTTTTTTTACCTTACCTTAATACTTACCTGGATTATATTTCCTATTTCATTTCCTATGCGGATTACATTTGCCAAACCCCACACGAGATGGCCACACGAGAAGGGAAAGAAGCAAAGTTATATTTAACCTAAGACTAATTTTAATTAAAGTTATAATACTTACCGTAGCATTTACCTTAAAACTTAATTTTTTTTACCTTACCTTAATACTTACCTAGATTATATTCTTGTAATTTAATACAATAGTTCCAAATTTATTTTTGTCAAATTTGGGCTACATGTGCATGCATTAATTACGTATGTATGTACGTAAGTACATACATACATATATACCGTCAAGTTAGTTATGTAGCTACCTTGTGTGTATCGCAACCATGTGGTGAGCCTCCAGACCTGACCTAGCTCAACATAATGCAATAATTCTACACTTTGTTATATTACTGTGTTTGCTCTCATTCATTAGCAAACCCACCATGAATAACTCTTAAAACTATAATGTTGACAAAATTCTGTTAATATTTACTTTTATCTCTTAATTTTTGTTTTTTTTTGGTTTTTTTTCTGTTTTTGCTCTTTAACACTCCGTATACGCTCAGAGTAAGAGCCTGTTTTTGATTTTGTTACGGCGCTCTTCGCTCTTAGTACAGCGTTGTTCAACAAAAATGGATTAATTTGCCGAGAATAACTAAATTTAACTTAAATTTTTTTTTGTTAAAAATACCTTAATATCATATTTGTATACATATGTACAAGTGTACGTGAGCAGCATCTACTCAGCAAGGAAGGCCTTTCTTCGCTTCGTGGGACTGCATTGCTGACGCAAAGGAAAATGTATGTAAATGATTTTTTTTTATATTTCTTTCAATATATTTGATCTATATTTTCTACTACATTTAATAACATAAGTCTGTAAGCTATTGAACGTGTACATATTTTCGCGGTTGTATATATTGCAATTGTACGTGTGTGGGTATGTAGTTAAGCAGCTCTTCTTATATACTTACTTGCGTATATAAGTTATTATATAATTTTTGGTTAGTTTTGTAGGTACGTACTTGCGTACTTCCGAAAGAGCGTGCATATGCTTTAACGTCGCACTCTCCCTTTACTTATCTAGTTCTTTTAAACTACATACTGACCTACGTACATAATTGGATTTTGTAGCATAAGTATATAAATTATTTGAATATGATTTATTGAGTTCTGGTCTTAAACTAAACTTACAAGTAGAAGTCATCTTATAGCTAACCTAATCTGCTTTGGTGGCTGATGGCTTCGCTGCTGGCTGTGCTGCTGGCTCCGCTGTTCATACAGTCCCCTCGTCAGCACAAACATACTCCCACGATCTATGATATTAGATGCGCTGTTGTGCAGTGGCTGGCGACAAACTCAACATAATGATATTATGGAGTAGCTGGTGATAACTCCTCCCCTGCCAAGTTGGGGCCGTCCTCGGTCCTTTCCAATGCTTTGTCTATTGTTATTTTTAATAACTCTGCGGACTGTCTTTTTTGCCTTTGTTTGAATTTCCAAAAAAATAAACAAATAAGCGCGACGCCTACGACAATGATAGTGACGCTACAAATACCAATTGTTGATCGCTTTTCTAAATCTGAATACAGCCCGTTAATGAGTTGCCTCTTTTGTATGCTATGATACTTTAAGTATGGCAAGCTGATTATTTCTTTGTATTCTCTAAAATCTATTTCTGCGTTCAGCGGAATTTCAGCTGTTCTCATGGGCGTAGTCTTTTCGTTGAAATATTTCGTTTCATTAATTATAATTTGCTTCTCGAATGTGATCACATAAGTACCCTTAATTAAATTAGTGGTACGGTTAACGTTTCTTATTGTCACAGGTGCATCATTCACAATTACAAGGCCATCACTGATTTCCTTAATGGGCGGCATGTGGCTGAAGGTTGTTCCGCATTGGGCTTTTAAATCGGACATTAGTTGTTGCGCGCAGCTTCTTTTTTGTGATATTTTACAAAATGGGTTTATTGCTCCAGCACAGTCAGCTATAGAAAATGATTTTTTTTCGCAAACGGCTACTGAATCTTCCTCCAAGTCCAGCATCGTATAATTGTGGGCCACCGGGAAAATTAAGAGTTTCTTACATACTATACTAGGTTTCGGATATTTAATAAGGAATATTCTAATATTATTACTTTGTAACAGTTTAAACTTAGAGACTAACATTACATCCGTTATTGTCACGTTTGTGAGGTGCTCATGTTCCAGAAACGAATTTATATCGTGATTATCAAGTAACAAGGGATTTAAAATACCAATTTTTGCCAGAGTGATTGAAAATATAATATTATCTAACTGAATAACTATCGCTCTATTGCGGGCAAGCAGCATTTCAAACAGGTAACCAGTATCGATTTTTTCCTTCTTTACCTCCTTAACTATTTTATTCACTATTTCTGTTATATTATTAATCTGTTCCTGAAACTGTGAGTTGATTTGTACCTGGTGCTTATTTGCATCTATTAATTCCTCTATTTTTATGGTTGTTTTTTGAAAGTCATCGAAATCCGGGGTTCCAGCTATTATTTTAAGTGTCGTTCCTAGGAAATTTAAGCTGCGAGCCCTTCTGGGTCGAATGTTTATTGTTTTTAGCAATTGTTGAATGTGATTAAAATCGGCCTCTAGTAATTTAATCATAGCGGAGGATGGAAAGATGTGTAGAAGTTTATTTGACTCCTCCACCAATACTGAATATTCTGTTAGATTTACTACGTGATTGAGGTGACCATAGGTTTCCCATAGTACAACTTCACCATCGGAAATTGGAATGTAATTCGAATGCGAATAGTCGATTACTTCTGCGGTTGCGAGTGTGGCAAAGAAGACTAGAACGAACGTTGACCTAAAAACAAACAGACCAATTACAATTCTTGATTATTACTTCGGAGATTGTCCTTATGGACCACCCTCCCTTTTATGATAACAGTTGTTCCTAAATCTTTTTCTACAGTTTGCTCTGAGTATAGAGGAGTTAGTTTATTACCCAACCTTCTGTTTGATTTAACAAAAACCTTGTCGCCTACATTATACACTTTTTGATACCTCTTTTTGTTATGATATCCAAGCATATTTTCTTGAGCGACCTTTAGTTTATCTGCTATATCTCTATATTCTTCTGTTCTCTCCGAATGAAAAATACTTAGTGGAGTTTTATTTGTAACTGAATGAATAGTCTTGTTATATTCTATGGTAGATAGTAGGATTAGATCTGTTGTATCTTCTATTTGTTTTTCAATTTTCAAACAGCGGGATATCTCTCCCAAAGTACTATGAAATCTTTCCACTTGACCATTTGATGTGCTATGAAGTGGAGGGGAGTTTACAATTTCTATATCGAAATAATTAGATAGCATTGATTTTATTGTAGTCGAATTAAAAGAGCGCTCGTTGTCGCAGTAAATTATTTTTATTCCTGTGAAAAGATTCAAAATTTGCAGTAATTTTGGTTTAACATCTATAATTGTTCTTGACTCCATTGGTTGAACAATAGGAAATTTTGAAAATTTATCAATACAGGTTAAATAATGTTTCGAGTCTGTAGAGTAAATATCAATGTGAAGCATCTCACCCGGATGGGTAGGAATGGGAGTGTTGGCAATAGGATGTTTCACCGGATGTCGATTATATTTGGCAAGTGAACATATTTTACAGTTTAGAGCGACCTCCCTTGCCAATTTGACCATTTTTGGAAAAAAATAGTCATTCAATATTTGTTTGACGTTTTCTTGTGAAGCTCTATGCGCTCTATTGTGTTCAGTTACAACAATTTCTCTTTGCTCATTAGGGTCTACTACATCAATAACGAATTTCTTTGCATATAGAAATTTTGTTGCCGGAAAGGCCTCTATCAGTTTATGTTGAATATGAGCAAGAACTGGAAGTTCGCAATGAATCGCGTTCACTACCTCTGTATTTACCGTATCCAGAAGCAATTCTAAGAGACCACTCCTATCCGCGAATTTAACAATATGTCTGGTTTTCTTTCCAAACATTATTAAGGCGCTTTGAAGGGGTTTCGGCTTCTTCAATTATAATTTGATTCCTGTAACAATTTACAGGTTTGTCAGTGGTGTCCATGGTGTAAGTTAAAGACTCTTCGTTGTGTGTAGTGGCACAATCTGAAGTTGCGTCTTCTTCTAAAACATTAATTGGCTGTCGGGGCAAGGCATCTGCCAAGAAATTTTCTTTTCCTGGTTTATAATGCAATTTTGCATTATGCTCGTCAATGAAGGCTTTCCATCGTTTGATCTTTGCATTTGTGTTTCTGTCCGAAACGGAAAAGGTTAGTGGTTGATGATCAGTAAATATATTAAGATTCCTCACCCCATACAAATAATTTCTAAGGGTCTTTAGAGCCCACACAATAGCGAGCAACTCTTTTTCGTTGGCGGCAAAGTGCAACTCCCTGTCTTTAAGGGTTCTAGATATCATCGTTATTGGTTTCCCTCCTTGAGAGAGCACTGCGCCCAGACCATATGCCGAAGCATCTGTTGTTAATTCAAATTCTTGATTAAAATTTGGATATTTTAAAACTACTTCCTCTGACATCAAAATTTCTTTCAGTTTATTAAAAGCATAAATTTGTTTCGAATCTAGCTCAATTTCTACTTTTTTTGACTGAGATGCTTTTATTTTACCATTTTCCCCTTTAAGCAAATCTGTCAAAGGCCTAGCAATTGTGGCAAAATCTTTTATAAAACACCTATAATAGCTGGATAATCCAAGAAATGATCTAAGCGCATAAAGATTTCTTGGTTGGTTAAAACTTCTTATTGCCTCTAGTTTTCCTGGGCATGTTTTTATACCACCTCTCGAAACCAAGAACCCTAAATATTCAACCTCCGTCCTGAAGAATTTTGATTTTTCGATAGAAACCCTCATGTTTGCACTACATAGAGCACTCAAAACCCATTGAATATCTCGAACGTGTTGTTCTTTTGCTTTTGAAAATATTATGACATCATCTACGTAAACGTGACAGATCTTACCTATTTTTTCTCTCAAGATGTCATCAATGGCCCGCTGAAAAATGCTGGGTGCATTATTGAGTCCAAACGGTAAACGACAAAACTCGTATTTTCCATTGTTTACCGCAAAAGCTGTTTTTTCTCTGTCGCTTTCTTTTAATTCTATTTGGTGGAACCCCGATTTTAGATCTAGGGTTGTAAAATATTGCGCTTGGCCTAGATTTGATAATATCACCATAACGTTAGGAATAGGATATTTATCATCAATGGTTTTTGCGTTAAGCTTCCTAAAATCTAGAACAAGACGTTTCCTTTTATGTCCGTCATTATCAGTTCCCTTTTTATCAACAACCCATACTGGACTGTTATACGGGGACCGAGATGGTCTCACTATGCCATAATTTAAAAGTTGTTTCACTTCTTCGTTTACGAAATTCGCTACCCCCATTGGGTACGGATACGATTTCGAGTAGACCGGGTCTTGGTCTGACGTTCGAATCGTAGCGACGATATTCGTATTATAGGGAAGTTTTTCCTTTGCGTCTGCAAATACCTCCCTTTGGTCTTTTATCATTTTCATAAATTGTTCTTTTACTTCTTGAGGAATTTCTTCTTTCTCAACTTTCAATACATTTACATCTTCACATTCCAAGAATAACACATTTTCTGTACCTAAATCGTGCCGTATACATTTTTTTCCAAGATCTATTTGAGCATTCACCTTTGTTAAAAGGTCAAGCCCTATTATACCGTCAAAAGTTGTTAGGTTTTTCAAAATGAAAAAGTCGGTATCAACACCGAAAATGTTAACTTTACATTTTTCTGTTATTTTATTAAATCCGTGGATTGATTTAACTAGAAAAGGAGAAGACACCGGTCTGATGCCTCTAAGCTCACCTAAATTATTTATATAGTTTTTCGCAGTACCTGTGTCCACTAAAAGTCTGATGTGCCTCTTTGCCCTCCCAATGGTTCTACTGATCCATGGTAGAGCTGACCTTTCTCTAAAAAATTAACCTGTTCTTCTTCTTCAATGTCAACGCTTGCCGTCTGTGCTCTGTTGCTATAATCTTCTTCTTTGTCATTGACTATATGGTTCACTCTTTGAAGCTTGGGAGCGGTATTTCGATCCGAAAATGCGGGCCTCTTAGGTTGCGTCTGGTATGGTTGCTTATCTGGGTAACTCTTAAAATTTCCTAATCTTCGAGTGGTGGAAGGATCCACGTCCATTGGTTCAATCTGATCTACTTTTTTAGGGGGGTCGCCAACCCGTTCCTTATTCTTATAATAATAGTGCGGATTCTTATTCATACCACCATTATTAAGTTTATTTTCAAAACTGTTTTTTTTTATACCACCAATATAAGGTCTGTTCTTAATAATATTTCTTTGTTTTGCTATTTCTTCAGTTCTATTTGCAAATGTTGAGGCAAATATATAGCGAGCGTGGTTTGATTCTACCTCTTGTGCCAATGCAAGAGCTGATGGCAGATCTTTTGGTCGGGATCCGAATAAAATGTCGCAAAGTGGCTTCCTAAGCCCGGAAACAAAAACGCGGAGAGCGTCACATCTATATTTTTCATTTATTGTGGAAGCTAAGCTCTTATCATATGTCATAAGAGTTTTATTTGTGAGTAGGGTTAGTTTTTTCTCCACTTCATCAAAGAATTGGAGAACAGATAATCTACCCTGTTGAAGAGTAGAAATCTCTTGTTCTATTAAATAAATCGGACGCTTATCAGCGTACGTAAAATCAAGGCGCGCAATTATTGCTTTAAAATTTAACACTGTTCCGAATGAGGCCAACACGCTGTCGGCAGGTCCTCTAACTTTATTTCGGATTATTGCCAAAGCTTGGTAATGTTTTGAACTACCCTCAAAACCTTGAAATACCTTGTAGGCTGTGTGCGCCGCTTGGCGCCAAGAAACATAATTATTTTGTTGCCCGTCGAATTCGGGCAAAGATTTCACTACATCCATCGACTCTTCACATTTTACTCCTGAAACAATTTGCGTCTCGTTATAAACCTCTACTGTGTTAACATAATTTATTTGTGAAAATTTCTTTTCTAGACTTTCTATCTGTAATTCAAATTCTTTTTTCTGTGCTTCTAGTGCCGTCGACACGGCAGATTGATTGATATTACTCAATTGATCAGCGTTCATATTGTTTCTATTGTCTTCACAAATGTTTAATCTTTTAAAAATCGATTCTAATTCCTCCTCACTCATAGGCAAAAATTAGGACTAATTGTATTGTAATATTTTATTCTAATATCACTTTATTCAATATCACTTCACTATTTTTTTATTATGAGCACATCACTTACATTTTTTTTTCTGCTTCTACTTCTTATATAATATTAATTATAATGGTGTTGTCCTTCTGCTCTTCCTTCTTGATGATTGCGGCGTTGTCTTTTGGAGGACGTCCTTTTTTGATTATAAATTAAACTTGTTTAATTTTCCCAGCCCCACGTTGGCACAAACATACTCCCACGGTCTATGATATTAGATGCGCTGTTGTTGCAGGTGTTCATTTTGCAAGCTCAGCATAAACGGTGTTGTGCAGTGGCTGGCGACAAACTCAACATAATGATATTATGGAGTAGCTGGTGATAACTTATTTATATATTTGTATTGTACACATTATGTGCAATGATTATATAAGGTATCTTAACCCTACGCTACGGCACACCCGGTGCTCACGTTGCTGTACATGTGACTTCACTGCCCTACATAAAGTTCACCATAGGACTTTCGCTGACTCAGTACACGCGCAAGCGATCGATAACACAAATACTCAAGAAAAGCGTGAGAACTGCGGTGTAAGCAATATTGACCTACACGCGCAACCCATCGAGTGCGGAATGCCGGTTGGCGGTGGGAACTGCAACATTAGCATAATTATATTAAAACTAAGAAGTTACTTGGTAAGAAGTTATAATTGTTTAAGGCAGTTGTAATTAGTCGTGCGAGTAGTGCACAATAAAAACCTTGTTATATTGAATTGCAGTGTTTTAATTGATAAACGGTGAACGGTTGGTTCGCCGGAACTTTAACTTTTTCACAGTTCTCAGTAAGAGAATTGTAAGTGGCGCCCGAGCTAGTCGGTGCGAAGTGGACAAAAAAATACTTAGTTAATTAAACTAATAAAAAAAAATAAAAAAATAAAATATATAAAAAAAACATAAAAAAACATTGGAAAATTTACGTGTGAAAAGTGAACAAAAATTTCAAATACGAAAAAAGAAGGAGAATTAAGAACAGTTTGTGGTTATAATCTTGTGGAAAAAGTTCCAATGAAATATTGGTCTTTGTGAGTACCCTCTAACCATTTTTTATTACCTCTTTTTTTTTTATTCAGTAGCACAAATCATGGACTCAGATGAAATTAGGAAATCACTGACGGAGACGAATGGCGCGATCAATGCCATACTCTCCCAGCTTAAGAAGATAGACCAACGGCTTAAAAGCGTAGAGTCGAAAAGTAGCGACGAGTCCTTGTCTGGATTAAGCGGCAACTTAGGGAGGCTAGAGGCCCAAGTGCGGGAGGTGCGAAGACAATCCTCGGATGCCAGGCCGGTACCAGTGGTAGAGCCGCTAGTGAGCCCTCGGACGGAAGGCGAGCTAGCGGAGGTTGCGAAATTACCAGACTGTGTTAAAGAGTTACAGGTATTCGATGGATCACGGGAGCACTATGGCTCCTGGGTCCATAGCGTTGAGCAGGTTATAAAAGACTACGAGATAGTGCGGCATAAGCCGATTTATAGAGCCATCTTAAGGCACTGTTTAAGGATAGAAGGAATTAGCGAAGAAGAGCTCATCAATGGGCTCAAGGAGAAACTTAGGCCAAATGTGATCAACGGCATTAAAATTCCAGAGGACAAATTAGGGCTGCTGCGAAAGGTATACCTAGAAAATTTTATCCAGTTTAAGATCCGAGTAACTCAGTATATTGTAGAGGATTTGAGAGATCAAGACAGAATTTGTGAGGTAGTATGGGCGGAGCACAAAAGAGCTCATCGTAGTGCCGTCCAGAATAGGAAACAAATCCTGGAAAGATATTACTTTCCAAGAATGAACAGCATTATCAGGGGTTACGTCTCGTCATGTGAAACGTGTAAAATCAGCAAATATGATAGACATCCCAATAAACCCGAATTACAGAACACACCTATCCCATCGCGTCCTTGTGAAATCATTCACGTAGATATATTCGAAATACAAGGAGAGAAATTCCTCAGTTGCATCGATAAATTTTCACTTAAGAAACAAGTCCACTTTGCACCTAAAGGACAAAATAGTAAAACTCTTGCACTACTTTACGACCCCAGGTATCCTTGTGACCGACAACGAGCGAGGTTTAGTTAGCCCAATAATACAAAATTTGTTAGAGTCATTGGGAATTAGGCTATATCGTACACCATCTCAGAGAAGCGAGGTGAACGGCCAAGTGGAAAGGTTCCATTCCACCTTAATTGAGATTATTAGATGCCTAAAAATAGATAACCCGAATTTAAGAATGAAAGAGCTAGCAAATATAGCAGTAGATCGCTACAATAACTCCATTCACTCCGTTATAAACCGAAAACCCAGTGAGGTATTCTTTAACCGTGCAAAAGCAGCTAATTACCAGGAACTCCTGGAAAAAAGCAAAAAAACCAATGAATACTTGAAAACCTTACTGACTCAGAAACAAATGGCCCAGATTGAACGCCATAACAAAAGAAGATCTCTACCGGAGCGTTATGACGAGAATGATGTCATATACGTGAAGGACAAACAGATCAAGGGAAAGCAAAAACCCATATACAAGAAGGAAACTGTCGCAAAAGACAACAGAGTTTCCGTTATCACAGTCAGTGGGAAAACAATACACAAAACCCACATTAGAAACGTCAAGCGTAGGAACACACATCCTAGCACTTGAGACCGAAAGCAAAATTTTATTGTTTTTGCTTGCAAAATGAGTAACAAATGAAAATAATAAAGAGCAAAAATAAGTAAATACACAGAAAATAGTTAACAAAAGCTCTAGAAAATAATTATTTCTTGATTGAAATCAAAACGATCGAAAACAAAAACAAAGGACATGTTCATTACTACAAGAGCGAGCTTGTTAGTGGGACAAATCGTGCCTTAGTAGGCTGTGGCGCCATCGAATTTGACAAATGGCTACGTTACTCCCAAAACGGATTCCACGATCCCCCATAGCTGGTTCGAGAACAGTATGGACACCCATCCTACAGAAGAGAAAGCGAATTTTTACAAACTTGAGCCTAATCAGCAAAACATATATTGACACTTAATCCTTGCGCCTAATCCGCAGGAGGAAAAGAATAAAAAATAAAAGAAAACAAAACAAAAAAGGCCGCATTTTAATATACTTGCGCCTAATCCGCTAAAAAGGAAAGAAATTAATAGCTAACACTAACATACTAACTGAAACAAGAGCAACAAACAATTGTAAATTGTAAAGTAAAATCAATAACGAAATTTTTCCTCTCTTCTTTTACACTACCATAATACTAAAATTCTGTAACAAAAATGTTCTTTTAATCATTTAAGTCCTTTTTACAGACATAATATTTAATATAAAACTACCACAGAATTTGGCAACCTTAAGCAAAACTTAAAAGGAAAAACTACAAATGCTCTTGTGAAACAAAATTTATCAGTTAAGTTAGCAACTACTAACACACTAACAACAATAACACCCTTGCAGATTCCCACTGCTGGCATCAGCCATCAGCGCCCTCCATATATTCCACTATAAAGCGCCAATCGTAACTATCCAGAATGGAGACGGTTGGATCATTGGCGGATCATTCAAGCTAGTCCATGTCATCAATCTTCAACAATACGTGACAACTATGATACAGATGGAAGATTCGACATACCGTTTAATGAAGCGAGCCGACGACCAGATTTTAGCACAACTCTATATTAACCAGACATTAGAGCGACTTGAAGAACTAACGGGAAGCGCAGGCAAAACTAGGATCACCCGCTCTATCGACTGGATAGGCTCAGCATGAAAATGGCTAGCAGGATCACCCGATGCAACCGATTGGAACAATATTCTCCAAAGCCAAAACGAAGTTATTGAAAGCAACAACCACCAATATAAAGTCAACGAAAAACTCTTCACCGCCACCCAGGATGTCTTAAGGAAAATCGAGGAGGTGGTGGATCGCACAAACTACATAGCGAAAGAAAATGAGGCAACGGAATTCGATCAAGATGCACTGCACAACATCCTACTCGTTCGTGAAGAGGTCAACGAAATCGTGCGGGCATGCCAGCTGGCAAAAAGCGGAATTGTGAACACCAATTTACTTGACACGGACGAGGTCAACCAGGTCCTTTCGGAAATGGAGACTCTTCCATACCAGAACGTAATCGAAGCTATTGAGTATGGTCAACCATCAGTATACACAAATGGGACACTATTTCTCTACGTGCTCTCAATGCCGAAAGTGACAGCTAAAAAATATAATATGCTGATCACTCGTGCCAGCATCTGCGAACATGAACAACTAGACCTACTGTTTGGCAGGAGCAAGAAACTTACGGAGTGACGGGAAGTTGTGTAGTAATCAGTTCATCCACAGTATGTAGGCCAGAATCCTTGTCAAAATTGGAGGAAAACAGTTGCATACCACGACTACTAAAAGGAGGAGATGCTAGCTGCCAGTTCATCAGGCGAAACGGATCGATTACGGAATTGGTAAACGACAATACGATATTCCTCTCAAATTATCAAGGCGTAATCAGGGGCAGCAATGCCTCAAGCACTATTAATGGCACCTACGTCATCCAACTTAGTAACGAAACAGTCAGGATCGGTGACCAAGTGTTTTCCAGCAACGAGGCCATAACAGCGCAAGCTCTGCCAGCCGTCCTATCGAGTGTCAGGAATTACACAATGAAGATCAACCTGGAATATGCTCACGACATCACAATGGAGAACATTAAGTATTTAGGGTACGTTAATGAGAAAATCAATGCTTCTATCGTTACAGAAACCCTGACAATATGCGCAATAATCGTGGTCGCCGCCATCCTATGGATATGGTACACTAGAAAGCCAAACTTTCCAGAAATATCCGAACATTGGAGCAGTGGCACCAACTCCAACAGGATCACGAAGGGCACATCCTCATTTGAAATTGATTACCCAGAAACTATCCTACCAACAGGGAGCCATAACCACTCCGTACATACCATAGCCCCTTCAGGTTTTTCATTTGATCTGCGATACGCAGATCTTTAAAGAAGGAGGAGTTATCTTAACTCTACGCTACGGCACACCCGGTGCTCACGTTGCTGTACATGTGACTTCACTGCCCTACATAAAGTTCACCATAGGAATTTCGCTGACTCAGTACACGCGCAAGCGATCGATAACACAAATACTCAAGAAAGGCGTGAGAACTGCGGTGTAAGCAATATTGACCTACACGCGCAACCCATCGAGTGCGGAATGCCGGTTGGCGGTGGGAACTGCAACATTAGCATAATTATATTAAAACTAAGAAGTTACTTGGTAAGAAGTTATAATTGTTTAAGGCAGTTGTAATTAGTCGTGCGAGTAGTGCACAATAAAAAGCTTGTTATATTGAATTGCAGTGTTTTAATTGATAAACGGTGAACGGTTGGTTCGCCGGAACTTTAACTTTTTCACAGTTCTCAGTAAGAGAATTGTAAGTTATATGTTTTACTTATTTACTTCAAATTATAATTTATATGTATGAATATGTTAAAATAAGTGCTATAACATTGCACAACTAATGGAAATATTGCATAATGATTGTTATCAATAATTGCGGATAATCAACAGCTGATAATGCATATGATTGTTATCCATAATTGCAACCGTTCAAACAGCTGATGTAAGCTGAATGTTAACATCATTAGAGTCTAGCCTTGACCTATAAAAGTCCGATCTTTTGAGCGCTCGACCTTATTTGTCTTTGGCGACCGATCAGGAGGTAAGTGCTTGTATGTACATATGTCTTAGTCTCTGCATTGTCATGTTGTTATGCCGTTAGCTAGATGAACAGCTTAAAGCTGGTCTCTTGCATTGGTATTTTGTTTGTATGTACTATATGGATGTATTAATGTACTGTGGTTACTTAGGTGAACAGCGTAAAGCTGGTCCCTAGTGATGGCTGCTATTATGTGCAGAGATAAACAGTGAAAAAGTGGTTTCTCATTTGTATGTGTACATATGTATGTATGTTATATACATATTAATGCCTAATGTAATTACGCTAATTTTACAAATGCATTTTGTTTAATAAGGTTTATCTACGGTACCCAGTACAGTCGTATGTTAAACTCTTGCGTTCTGTACAATTACACTAAAGAGCAATTAAACAACCACATTTTACATTCCTTACAATAATAAAAATAGTTACAATTTGGCGCCCAACATCGTTTCGCATTTATGTAGAAATTTTTGAATCTAAACAACAGAAAAATGAACCAACCGATAGTTTTATTCGGAGAAAGCGAGCGCTTTTCTCTCAATTAGCGAAGGTGCCAACCGAAGCTGACCAAATAGATATTTTATTTGGGTTATTGCACCTTCAAATTCGTGGAAGGGTAAGCCGCGAGCGTGTTGCTGATTTTGATAAATTGCTGAAAGCTGCGCGTGAAGCAGAACTTTCGTTGCAAGAGCGTAAAACTCAAATTGTGAACGCTGACGTTCAAAGAGAAAGCGGTCCAATTCTTTGCGGGTTTTGCAGGAAAAAGGGGCATAGTGTAGACACTTGTTTTAAAAAGAAGAATGATGAGGCCAGAAAGGCTCATGCTGCAACGTTATTGCAAGCACAATCATTGAAGCCGATATTTGCATGATATGGGTGTAATCAGTGTTGGGCATAATTAATGAAAAAATTGATAACTAATTTAATCGATTGAAATTTTCAATTGCTTTATTTAATTATAATTAAATTAGTTATGATTAATAAAAAAATGTTTACCATAATTAAAAAACTTAATTGTAATTGATTTAATTATTAATTCAAACTAATTAATTATAATTAACCAACGCTTTTTTAATATCAGTCGTGTCAAGCGTTACCGCGTGTTGTTCATCTCTCTCACTCGCCCACACTTATCGCACTTCATCTGTTTTAACGCATGCAATGCATAGATTTACAAGATGGCGCCAACGAGCGAGGCTTTGCCTCACAGTTCCATATGAGTGTGAACTTTACCATTGCCATTTTAGCTATTTTATAGCTAGATTTAGCTATTTTGTAGCTAGATTTAGCTATTAATTTCGACGTTTAGCTATAGAAGTTTGCGTTTAGCAATTTTTTTAAGCTTTTTTTTATTTTTTGTTTGCTCATTGTAACGCATTTTCATCCATAAAAGAAAAGTTCGTAATTCATTTTAAATCTACTTAATTCTAAAGCACGTCTACAGTTTGTTCAGCGATAATTTCAATTGCAGCGATGGCACATCCAAAATTCAAAAAGTCGTGGTTTTCTTGTGTCGAGCCTTTTTATCACGGTAAACTTACAAACCTTTTCAAATCAGCAATATCAGCAGAACTCGTAAAAGCCGCAGATTTTACCAATGAAAACCAAATTATCAACGAAGATGACTTTTTCGACTTCAGCTCAGAAGGCGGTGCAGAAGAGGCAGTAGTGTTGAACCAACGATCCAAAGCAGAACTTCTTACATCAAATTACTTAGCTGAAACAAGCCGAGACATGAGTATACTATGCCGCTACCTAGAAATAAAAAGTGTTTTTCTTAAATACAATACTCCAATGCCATCCTCAGGGCCTGTGGAACGAATGTTTTCGTTTGCTACTATGACAAACCAGCCTAAAACTCGTAAACTGAGCGATGAAATGTTTGAAGTAAGAGTAGTTATGAAACATAATATTTCTATGGAAAAATAGTTTTATTCAATATGTTATTAAAAGGATATTTTGGATTGAAATGTTTTGTAAAGCTTTATTTTTTATTTTTAAGCAACCTAATTTTTTTCAATAAATTCGATTGATTTCAATGTTTTTTGGGACTGTTTTTCTTATTATTTTTTAATATTAATCATCAATTTTTAATTATGCACATAATTAAAATTAAATTTTTTTTAATTGTAATTACGCACATAACTAACAATTGAATATAATTTAATTATCAATTATTAATTATAATTGATTTGAAAAATTCAATTCGTTAATTATTTAGTTAGATTGATTTTTGCCCAAGACTGGGTGTAATGCACCATGGGTAACTCATGCTAATTGCTCCAACTGCTGTAAGAAGCCAGTAGCAAATCCAAACGCTGTGAGTTTTAACTCAGTAAATGTTCCAATTGGTCGGGATATTCCAATCGCAAATATCCAAATGTTTGGTGTACCAGGTCAAGCTTATTTTCACTCCGGAGCGCGAACAAGTGTAGCTAGTGCTAATCTTAAACGGGTAATGGATTTCAAAGCCTGTGCCTTTAAGAGCGTAAAATGTGAAATAACTCTCGCCGATGGTAGTACTTCATTTAAAAATTGCTTAGCAACAGTATACCAAATACTCATAGGTGAGCGTAGCTTTAAAAATCAGTTTATTTTGTTGCCCAACGCTGAAAACAACAGAACGTTAATAGGTGCAGATTTCATGGAGAAAGCAGGCATCGTACTGAATATGGGCCAAAGATATTGGTATTTTGAGAGCGAACCCTCAAAGCATTTTGATTTTGTTCAACCATTGCCATTAGAATTAAATCTGGTCGAAACAGTAAAAGTAAGCGTACCTTGTTATAAACGCAAGCCGGAAGCTGATGTCGAATGTGAAACTGAATCACCGAAATTCTATTTGTCCGAATTTGAATATTATGGGCCAGACATGTCAATTACATACTTACCTCATGCGATTCAGGACATTTTTAAGGACTCGCTTCCTGAAAATGCAATGACACCTGATCAATCTTATGGTGAAGGGCTGTTTAGTGGCGTGCATAAGCAGTACTCTACCGATTTATTTTCGATAGATTTTAAATTTATAAAAGAAACTGATGGAGTCGAGTTGGCAGAAGATGAAAGAGCGCAATTGGAGGATACTTTAAACAAGTATGCCTTAGTTTTTGGTGAGTCAACTATACCAACTCCGATCGCTCAACTACCGTACCGTATGTCGTTCCCAAACGTTCACGAATTAAAAGCCGAAATACAGAAAATGCTCGAAAACGAAGTAATCGAGGAATGTGACTCGGCGTGGTCCTCACCTGTCGTGATGGTTCCGAAAAGAGACGGAAGCACACGCGTCTGTGTAGATTACCGTAAACTTAACTCGATTACTAAGCCCGACAGATACCCCTTACATCGAATGGACGAATTGTTGCTCGCAGCTAAAAGCACCAAATTCATTACCACCTTAGATCTTCAATGTGGTTATTTTCAAATAGCTGTGGCTAAGAAAGACCGAGATAAAACGTGTTTGCTTACTCCCTTTGGTACCTACCGTTTCAAACGCATGCCATTTGGTCTGCGTAATGCTCCAGCTACGTTCCAACGATTAATTGATCGCTTTAAGACGGCAGTCCCAACTGTGCAAATTCCAGCTTTTTTTGACGACATAATCATCTGCTCAGCTTCATTTATTGACCACTTGAAAGACCTGCGAAATGTCTTCGATAAGTTGATAAAGTTCAGGCTGCGTATCAATACTGCGGAATGTCGTTTTTGTTGTACCTCTGTAAATTATCTTGGTCATGTACTAACCGCTGAAGGTATAAGTGTCGATCCAGAAAAGACGCATGCTATCAAGCAGCGCAAGGCAACACGCAATCAAAAAGAATTGCTTTCATTTATTCAAACCTGTTCTTGGTACCGGCGCTTTATTGACCAGTACGCGAAAATAGTTAAACCTCTTACAGATCTTTTAAAGAAGAGCGCTGTATGGCAGTGGAATGAGCCCCAAAAAGAGGGATTTGATAAACTGAAGAAATCGCTTATCAATCCACCTGTTCTAATGCAAGCAGAAGATAATCAACCATTTTTGATCAAGACTGATGCAAGCGCTTATGCGCTAGGAGCTATTTTACTCCAGGGGGAGAAACACAATGAACATCCAATAGAGTATGCAAGCCGTTTGCTAACATCAGCGGAAAGAAACTATTCCACAACTAAGCGAGAAGCCCTTGCTACTGTGTGGGCTTCCGCAAAGTTCAGAGGCTATATTGATGGCGCTGGAGTATACTTGATGACTGATCATCAACCGTTAAAATGGTTGCTAACCATTAAAACACCATCTGGTCGTCTTGCTAGATGGGCACTTCAACTTCAGCAATATAACTTTCGGATTGATTATACTCCAGGAAAAAGTAATTCTGTAGCTGATATGTTGTCGCGACCACCTTGCCCAGAAGAAAGTCATGGATTGCAGTACTGCATTTGCGCTTTTTATGTTGACCTGCCTCGACGAAAGCCTAATGAGTTAAGAAGCGAACAGCTTAAAGACGACTACTTAGCAAACATCATTAAGTCTTTAGAAGGTAACGATGAAAACCTAATGTTGTGGTGTAATCGTGGGTATCTTCTAAGTAATAGAATTTTATATTGTTATGCTAATGATTGTAGAGAAGATGCACAACTCGTAATTCCAAATCAAGAGCGCGGAGATATCTTAAAAAGAGATCACGATGATAGCACCGCTGCCAATCGCTACTTTTGGCCAGGTATGCGCTCCGAAATGACGAAGTTTGTTAGCAAGTGCATCGAATGTCAATGCTATAACGCGACTAACAAGAAGCCAATGGGATTAATGCAAACAAGTGTAAGTAGGCAACGTTTCGAAATTATTGCTTTGACCTTTTCGGCCCACTTCCAAAAATTGTTGTAGGGTATCAATGGATACTTATAGCAGAAGATGTTTCAAGCCGATGGGTAGAGTTATTCCCCCTTACAGAAGCTACAGCAGAAGTTTGCGCGAAGACATTGATTAATGAAATATTTCTGCGATATGGCGTACCAAGGCGCCTCAAATCAGACAACGGCGTACAATTTGTATCCTCAATCATGCAACAAATTTCCTATTCCATGGAGATCCAACAAGTATAAACCCCTGTCTACCAACCTGAAGCAAACCCAGTCGAACGTAAGAATAGAGACTTGAAAGCTCAGATTGCAATATATGTACAAAACCAGCATAACGTTTGGAATGTTGGATTACCCGCAATTCGTTTTTCAATGAACACTGCTAAATGTCAGGCAACTGGATATTCTGCAGCATATCTTACCTTTGGACGAGAGTTATGTACGTTTGATGATATTAAACGAGATGTTAGAGCCATTATTGAAAGTGAAAACTTTATCCTGCAAATCACACCATTTTTAAAGAATATGATCGAAAATTTTAATAACGCAAGAGAGACAGAACAGAAAATGCAGGACCGATGCAAGAACTACGTTGATAAGCACCGAAGGCCACAAGATGACATAGCCGGTAGAGTTGAAGTGTTAATAACGACGCATGTGCTCAGCCAAGCATCTAAGCGAGTCACCTCTAAGTTTGCGCCGAAGCGAGATGGGCCATACATAGTTACACGAAAAATTGGTGCGTCCACATATGAAGTTGCGTCTAAGAGCGAACCCAACGTGCCACTTGGAGCTTATCATTCATCTGCTCTCACATTGTACAGAGGTACCAATGCGAGCGAATTACCAGCTCCGTTGCAACCTATTCGGAAGAGAGGAAGACCCCGCAAGAATCCTTTAACTGCTGACGTCAGATTTGTTCTCTCATCATACGTCAAGGGGGAGACTGTGGCATAAGTATATATATATATTTGTATTGTACACATTATGTATATAATAATATTTCCGTCCTCCCATGATTATATATGTTTTACTTATTTACTTCAAATTATAATTTCTATGTATGAATATGTTAAAATAAGTGCTATAATATTGTACAACTAATGGAAATATTGCACAATGATTGTTATCAATAATTGCAGATAATCAACAGCTGATAATGCATATGATTGTTATCCATAATTGCGACCTTTCAAAGAGCTGATGTAAGCTGAATGTAAACATCCTTAGAGTCTAGCCTTTACCTATAAAAGTCCGATCTTCTGACCGCTCGACCTTATTTGTCTTTGGCGATCGCTCAGGAGGTAAGTGCTTGTATGAACATATGGCTTAGTATCTGCATTGTCATGTTGTTATGCCGTTAGCTAGATGAACAGCTTATAGCTGGTCTCTTGCATTGGTACTTTGTTTGTACATATGTATGTACTATATGGATGTATTAATGTACTGTGGTTACTTAGGTGAACAGCGTAAAGCTGGTCCTTAGTGATCGCTATTATGTGCAGAGGTAAACAGTGAAAAACTGGTTTCTCGTTGGTATGTGTACATATGGATGTATGTTATATACATATTTATGCTTAATGTAATTACGCTAATTTTACCAATGCATTTTGTTTAATAAGGTTTATCTACGGTACCCAGTACAGTCGTATGTTAAACTCTTGCGTTCTGTACAATTACACTAAAGAGTAATAAAACAACCACATTTTACATTCCTTACAATATTAAAAATTGTTACAATTTGTATAATATGGAATATTAAATTAATATTCAGGGTCTGACTTCTTAGTTGTTGTGGGTGAATGGGGCTCTATTTAGACCTTAAGAGCCATGGTAGGGTGGGTAGAGTGCATCCGCACATCAGACGGTCGTGCTGCAGGGCTTAGGCATTTTCCCGGTATAGATAGTAATGCTCTGACTTGTCGGTATATTTTTACCGTGTTCAATTAAATTATATCTTGTTGGGCCTCTAACTTAATGGATTGATATTGAATTTGCAAAACATATAGCTATATGCTACTGATTTTGACCAACTCAATCAAAAGGTAATTTCTTGTGATTTGGGTTATTTAGTGGTAAATCGAATTTGACGCCGGAATAGCAGAACCTTAAAGGCTTTATGTCTTCAGATCTGACCGCTGATGATGAGGTGTACATTAATTATTTAACTTGATTTTCCTTCGAGTTTTCAGTTGGTTGAAGTGTGGGTATAGATATCTATCTGGAACTTTAGCGGCAGCTGTGCTACATACAAGTTGCTTAACCGATAACGTAATTATCCCCCGGTTTAATCAAGCTCAGACAACTAAATTTTTATTAATTTTATCCAATAATTCTCGAGAATTTCTTCTCAATATTTAAATTAGCATCACATGAAATGTGATAATTTTTTTTCATATACCGCAAGCCTCGGGTGTTGCCGCTTAGCTTGGAGTTGCCCTAGTCCAAAACGTACATGCCACCACCCATCTTAGGAGTCAGACCAACAGGGTTTTTTTTTTGTGTTCTTTTTTTTTGGAATAAAATGAGTTTTTTTGATTGTCAACGTGTTTTTTCACTACGAATTTTTATGCACCACGACTGAATATATGTATACGTGGATAGAAATATTTTAAATAAATACATACCTCGCTTGGTTTTCTTAGAATTTTGTTTTACCGTCATTTCGTTTTGGTCCGAAGACTGCTGATTTCGACATTAGTTCCGTGGTTTATTCTTTCTTTTTTACTTACCAATTCGGTGTTGATCCGATACTTTTCATTCACAATTAATATTTTTTTTGCTCTGCCCACCAGAAGTGTAAGAAAGATCTTTTTTTCATAATGACGACTCGCTGTAGCAACGAGCACATGCCAGCGCAAAGTAATGCTTGCTCCATTTGCCAGGACGTTCTTTCTGACCAAGATGACACACTAACCACTGCGTGCTCTCACCGATTCCATAGACAATGTCTGCGAAATTGGCTGAACAAGAATGCCTCGTGTCCAAGCTAAATGTAATAGTAGAGAGTTTCGCCAGAATACAGGCGCCCACACCAAAGGTCGCACCAATCTTGGAGTAGTTACTAGGGATTTAGAATTTCCTCGTAATGTCCAGGAGCAATAACAGGCTTGCGGCGGTGCCATTAGCCAATCCGCGCCTAATTCGCTAGAAGGTAGCAACAAAGACGAGGAAACTCGCCTTAGAAATGTAGTGTCCGCTGTAATCTCTGCTAGGCAGGCCACATTATTAGAAGACGTCGAAAATCGCATCTCGCAATTGATTGAGGAAAGACTTGAAAGCACCCTCTCCAACGCAGTGGCGGGGTTAAACTTGAATAATATCAATCCACATTCACAGGGAGCACCTCAAGTAAACAATATTAGCCCAGTAGTGAACCATTCCCAAGTGAATTCTCAACCGGTTCACTCGACTCCGTACTGGCCGAGAGACTTTCCACCTTTGCTAGACCACTCCAATCAAAATTTTTATCGTGGGATTGACCAGATGCGCTATTTGTGAAGTGTTCCAAATTCCGGCAGGATTGCACAATTAATCTCAAGTTGGGGCATTACTTTCGATGGGTCGACGCGAATGTCGGTCGATAGTTTTATATATAGGATCGAGTGTCAATGTTTGCAAAAACAACACGCTTCGAAAGCATGTGATGTCCATTTGTACAGCCGATGGTAGAAAACAAATAGTTTATGGTACGGTTGATTTGAAAGTGACGTATAAATGCAAAACTGCGTATGTCCCAACAGGTGATATTAGGAATTGATTTCTGGATAAAATTCCAAGTCGCACCCAGTGTGGTCTCTCAGATTTCGCTTGCAGACAACCAAGACTATAACAAAAACTTGCTTTCATTGACTTTTGAGCATCAGCAATAATTAATTTTAATTAAAAACCGGTTTCCTAATTTTAAAAAGGAAGGCCTAGGAAAAACGTCGTTAATTGAATACGAGATACAACTCCAATCAAACGTCCGTCCGATCAAACAGCGTTATTTTTCAATTTCACCAGCAGTCGAGAAATTAGTACATGCTGAAATTGACGAGATGTTAAATTTAGGTGTTATTGAAGAAGCCTCAAATAGTCCTTGGTCCAGTCCGGTTATGTTAGTGAAAAAGCCTGCAAAAGTTCGTCTGTGGCTTGATTCGAGGAAAAGGAATAGTCTTACAATAAAGGACGCCTATCCTCTCCCCCATATTGAGGGGATTCTAAGTATAATAACCAAGGCTAAATTTATAAGCTCACTAGACTTGCGCCGTGCCTTTTGGCAAATCCCCCTTTCCGAGAAATCTGGAGATTACACATGTTTCACTGTACCAAACCGTCCGCTTTACAGGTACCGGGTCATGCCTTTTGGTCTGTGTATATAATAATAAACTCATCGACCGAAATTACAAATTATATTGCTATAAAATAAAAATGTGTATAAATGTGTACTATCTCAATGAATATGTCGTTGTAAAAATACGCTTCTTACTTATAATACGTTTTAGTTTTTAAAGTAAATATTGTACGTAATAAGTTAATACCTATTTGAATTTGGCTGTGTGTTATACATGTATATTTGTGAAATTTTAGGTCAGCAGACCGTAATAAAGAATTAAATTAAATTAAACTAACAATATCTCCTATAAAGATAAATAATACAGAATCAATTCAATGTTCTAGATAAATTTTTATATAATAAGTATATTTATCGATATGAGGAAGAGTTAAAAGCAAATTCTAACTTTTTCTGGAATTATGTCCGGGGGATGTTCTAATATTCCAACCTGTGTGAAATGTAATGAGTGAGTGTGGTTGACTCAGCAAATCTTTTTGCTAATTTTTTCAAATCCAATTTCGTGGTTGACTCAGAAAATATGGTTAACTCTTTACTGATGGTGCATAAAATTTTTTTAGACTTTGGTTCGTTATGGGTTTCTGAACCTGATATCATTAATGGCATTTCCTATATCTAAGTTGCCGACTAGTTCCAAAATGTTCAAGAAGATATTTTAAGAGAAGTTAGCATTTGCTATTAAAGGAATAATAATTGGTCCATGGCTTAAATCATACTTGTCAAATAAAATCTCGTCTGTTGATATTGAGAATATTAAATCGCATACATTTTTGGCAACTTCTGCTGTGCCACAAGGTTGCATTCTTGGTCTTATCTTATTTAATAATTTCATTAATGACGTGGGTTTATGCTTCAAACACTCTGACTATTTACTTTATACAGACGATTTGAAACTCTTTTGGAGAATCTCCGGCTTATCAGATATTTCGTAATTGCAGGAAGATTTGAATGCTCTTAACAGCTGGCGTCTCCAAAACAAAATACATCTCTATAGTAAGTGTTGTAGTTTTGAACGCGCATTCTTCAACTTATTCTGTATCAAATGTAACACTTGCCTTTGTTAAAGAATTTCGTGATCCTTGCATAATTTTTGACTCGTCTTTTACGTTCGCTAACTACATTAATTTTATTATTCCTAAGGCTTATGCTAACCTAGATTTTTTGCGACGCTAATGATTTCAATGACCCATACACTAGAAAAATCTTATTTAATTTTTATTGCGATCGAAACAGGAGTATGCCTCAGTCATCTGGATTCCGAAGTATTCCTTACACACTTTTTGAATTGAAAGATCTCAACGCTAGTTTCTTCTTTTGCTTTTCAACCACTTAATTTTGGAAATCCCCCGCCGTCTTATAGTGCTAGGTGCATGCTCATCAGTGTTTTCTCGCTTGAGTTCAGACGATTCGTTCAAAGTTTGATGTTTATTTATGATATTATCTCCGGTACCATTGACTGGTCAGCTCTACTTCGGGTGTTAATTTTGAATATTAATAATAAAACACTCAGTTTTCATAATTTATTTCATATTTATGTTTTAAGATCGAATTACTCATAAGGGAGCTCGAAGAGTTTAACCGGATTTAAAAAATTTTTGATCTTGAATTTGCGATGCCAAGGTCACTGGTTAGGTCACGTATTGAGTCTTATTATGTAGCTAAATAACATAATAATAAAAAATATTTGTTAAGCTATGAAATAGAAATGAAATGGTATGGTAACCAGTTGGAAGGTTCTTGATAAACACTTCTTCTCAGACCATTGAAATATTGAGACTATTTTAGATCTGTCCTCGGGTGCTCCGAAGGTTCGTAAGAACCTGACTTGGTTTTTTACAGGGAAATTCTCGAGAACAACCTACCACATCCAGTACCGGTAGAGCCCGATACTATTAGTAAATTGGAAGACATGGTGAACTCTTTTACAGCGAACTGATCGCGGGCCCTGGCCAAAGCCTGCCTTGATCCAGGAGGCAATTCAACAGAGCGAAGATGCTGAGTCAGGAGTCTAAATGGTTGAGCTATAAACAGCTCTTGCGGTCCTACTAAAGAGCCTTACATGAAGCAAAAAGGTCCTCATGGAGGAATTTTTTTAAAGGCGTTGAGGGCGTCCACGAAACAGCCAGACTAAGAAAAATCTTGTCGGGAAAAACTACCCGATTGGGTCTCTACAGATACAGGATGGCTCCTGGACGGCAACGGGAAAAGAAACAGTCGAGAAATTATTATTTCGGCGATAAAAAGTTTTAAACTTTATAAGGCAGCTAGGCTAAACGCAGCTGGCTGCAACGACTGATACTTCTACAAATTGGCAACTAAGCATTTTTAGAGCCTACTGTTATATAAACTACGTCCCGACGTTATAGAGGTATGTTTCCGTAGTCTTTATACCTAAGGCTGGAAAAGTATCACATTCGAATCCGAAGGATCTCAGACCTATAAGCCTTTTAGCCTAGAAAAGCTCTCTCTTACAATCGACAAAGGACTGTTGTCAAATAACCAACATGCTTACCTTGAGGGAGGGTCCACGGACCCTGGTCTACATTCAGTAGTTAGCTATATTAAAAAGTCTCTCAGTTACAAGAAATTATGTCATGTAGCTTTATTTGACATTGAGGTAGCTTTTAACAAGATAAGTCCTGAGGCCATAACACAGGCCATAAGAGGACTTATTGCGAAAAGCTCCTTGGTTGAATTCATCGGTAGAAAGATAACAGCAGAAGTCGGTGCAAACCGTGTTTCGAGGCATGTGGAACACCGTAAGGTAATCTGACTGTAACTTCTCTCTTGCAGGAGACAGAAAGTGGTGCCGCCAGGGTTGTTGCATATACAGATGACATCGCCATAGCATACACGGACAATTTCCCGCCCACTTAGAGTTATTTGATGTAGGGGACACTCCTCGATGTAATAAACTGGTCAACGGGATGTGGTCTCAGCGTCAACTCAGAAAAAGTGGAGCTGGTACTCTTTACTAGGAAATATAAGGTGACGAAGGTTTTCGGCCGGAACTGAATGGTATCCGTTTGAATCTAAAAAAGAAAAAAGCCAAGTTGCTTGGCGTTACACTAGACATGAAACTAAGCTGGAGGAATAATATTGTCCATCGGCATCAGTGGCCCTATTCTTTTGCAAAAAGGCCGTTGGAAAGAAATGAGGTCTAAACCCGAGCGTATGCCACTGAATCTATACAGCGGTAATTAAGTATATTCTCCTCTATAAAATTATCGTATTAATATATGGGTAATTTTTACGCTCTGTTAGTAAATAAAAGTCTTCGATCAGCAACAGTTCCAATAAAATGGAAAATTTCGACCATAGTCCCAATAAAGAAGGTTAAAAACACAATAACAGCTGATGAACTCAAGCCAATAAACACCCTACCTAGTTTGGAAAATATATAAGAAACGGTTGTGAAAAAACAATTAGTACACTATATTGAGACTAATACAATTTTTATTAAAGAGCAATCAGGATTCAGAGCTAAACACTCATGCGAAACTGTGCTTAACTTTGTATTATCGCAATGGAAAGAATATCTTAATTCAAAGATGAATGTTATAGCGGTGTTTATTGACTTCAAAAGAGCGTTTGAGACGATTGATAGAGAAATAATGTTAAACAAAATGGAATATATTGGTGTTAGGAACAATGAACTTGACTGGTTTCGAAGCTTCCTATCAGATCGCAAGCAACAAACTATTATTGGTTCGTCTTAGTATGTCAAAAAAAGTAGCTGTCGATATTGGCCTACCGCAAGGGTCAGTTTTGGCCCCAATTTTATTTAACGTTTATATTAATGACATAAACACGGTACTTAAACATTGCAAGGTAAAATTGTTCGCTGACGATACTCTCCTTACAATCAGCGACATAAACCTATCTAATGCAATGGCACAGATGCAAGAAGATATTGACTGCTTATATAAATGGCTATGTGTAAATAAACTTAAACTTAATGTGAAAAAGACAGAGTTCATGGTTCTATCTAGGGCATTTAATGTTAACTCAGTAAGCTACTGCTTAAAAATAAAGCATGACATAATCGAAGAAGTAAACGTCATGAAGTATCTAGGTATATATATAGATAATAAGTTAAAATTTGCGGATCACATTGAATACACAGTTAACAAAATTGCGAAAATTGTACTTAGGAATAAGATATAAAACTCTAATATACAGATCTATAATTGAGCCGCACTTTATATATTGTCCAACGATCTTCTTTATAGCTAGCGACACACAAATTGATAAACTTCAAAAAATGCAAAATAGAGCTGTGCGATTTATATTAAATAAGCTTTACGATACACCTATACAGGAGATGATTGAAGCTTTAAAATGGCTGAGCGTGAAACAGCAAATATTCTTTCACGCAATGAAACTTTCTCCAGAAAAATAATAGTTTCTGGCTACCACTATACAAAACAGAAGTTGATAAGACATATATTTTTTACAAATGTTTTGAAATGTTTTAATGAGCTACCAAGTTTAATAAGAAATTGTAATAACATTACTACCTTCAAGAGCTAGTAGCCTCTTTACTGCAGGACATTACCAATTAGATAAAAAGGTTCGGCATGGAAACAAGTCCTTTCCATCCGTTCCACCAGAGCAATTCTGGAACTAAATCATATAGATCACCTATGCCAAAGGAATTCAATAAGAGGTTGGCTTGGAAAGTAGTCCTTTCCAACCGACCTGTTCAAACACGTAAGTTGCTTGGAATCTCGTCCATTCCGAAAGCTTAAATAAGATATTACTCATCAAAAATCCTATTATACCTGCGAAATAAACCACCTGCGTCGGAAGATGCAATGCTGCTCGGAATCTCGACCGACAGCTTGTAGAGGGTGCTGCTCATCAAAAAGCCTGATACATAAACCGCCTGTCGAGCATAGAGCGGGGAAGATGCGATGCTGCATGGAATCTCGTCCATTCCGACAGCAGAAATAATATGTACATAACTCATCGAAAAGTATGTTATACCTGAAAAAGAATTGTAGAATTAGTATGGCTCTGGAACTCTGCAATTTAATTCAGACCACCTGTCGCCACCATAGGGCCCATTCCGACATCGTCAATAATAATAAACTCATCGACCGAAATTACAAATTATATTGCTATAAAATAAAAATGTGTATAAATGTGTACTATCTCAATTAATATGTGGTTGTAAAAATACGCTTCTTACTTATAATACGTTTTAGCTTTTAAAGTAAATATTGTACGTAATAAGTTAGTATTTGAATTTGTCTGTGTGTTATACATGTATATTTGTGAAATTTTAGGTCAGCAGACCGTAATAAAGAATTAAATTAAATTAAACTAACAATATCTCTTATAAAGATAAATAATACAGAATCAATTCAATGTTCTAGATAAATTTTTATATAATAAGTATATTTATCGATATGAGGAAGAGTTAAAAGCAAATTCTAACTTTTTCTGGAATTATGTACGTTCGAAAAAGGGATGTTCTAATATTCAAACCAGTGTGAAATGTAATGGTATTTGTTCTGAGAGTGTGGTTGACTCAGCAAATCTTTTTGGAATATCGTCCATTCCGACAGCTTGTATAGGGTGCTGCTCATCAAAAAGCCTGATACATAAACCGCCTGTCGAGCATAGAGCGGGGAAGATGCGATGCTGCATGGAATCTCGTCCATTCCGACAGCAGAAATAATATGTACATAACTCATCGAAAAGTATGTTATATTTGAAGAAGAATTGTAGAATAAGTATGGCTCTGGAACTCTTCAATTTAATTCAGACCACCTGTCGCCACCATAGGGCAGATATGATGATGCTCGGAATCTCGTCCATTCCGACATCGTCAATAATAATAAACTCTTCGACCGAAATTACAAATTATATTGCTATAAAATAAAAATGTATATAAATGTGTACTATCTCAATTAATATGTGGTTGTAAAAATACGCTTCTTACGTATAATACGTTTTAGCTTTTAAAGTAAATATTGTACGTAATAAGTTAGTATTTGAATTTGTCTGTGTGTTATACATGTATATTTGTGAAATTTTAGGTCAGCAGACCGTAATAAAGAATTAAATTAAATTAAACTAACAATATCTCCTATAAAGATAAATAATACAGAATCAATTCAATGTTCTAGATAAATTTTTATATAATAAGTATATTTATCGATATGAGGAAGAGTTAAAAGCAAATTCTAACTTTTTCTGGAATTATGTACGTTCGAAAAAGGGATGTTCTAATATTCAAACCAGAGTGAAATGTAATGGTATTTGGTTTGAGAGTGTGGTTGACTCAGCAAATCTTTTTGCTAATTTTTTCAAATTCAATTTCGTAATTGACTCAGAAAATATGGTTTACTCTTTACTGATGGTGCATAAAATTTTTTAGACTTTGGTTCGTTATGGGTTTCTGAACCAGATATCATTAATGGCATTTCCTATATCTAAGTTGCCGACTAGTTCCAAACTGTTCGAAAAGTTATTTAAAGAGAAGTTAGCATTTGCTATTAAAGGAATAATAATTGGTCCATGGCTTAAATCATACTTGTCAAATAAAATCTCGTCTGTTGATATTGAGAATATTAAATCGCATACATTTTTGGCAACTTCTGGTGTGCCACAAGGTTGCATTCTTGGTCCTATCTTATTTAATAATTTCATTAATGACGTTGGTTTATGCTTCAAACACTCTGACTATTTACTTTATACAGACGATTTGAAACTCTTTTTGAGAATCTCCGGCTTATCAGATATTTCGTAATTGCAGGAAGATTTGAATGCTCTTAACGCCTGGCGTCTCCAAAACAAACTACATCTCTATAGTAAGTGTTGTAATTTTGAACGCGCATTCTTCAACTTATTCTGTATCAAATGTAACACTTGCCTTTGTTAAAGAATTTCGTAATCTTGGCGTAATTTTTGACTCGTCTTTTACGTTCGCTAACTATATTAATTTTATTATTCCTAAAGCTTAAGCTAACCTAGATTTTTTGCGACGCTAATGATTTCAATGACCCATACACTAGAAAAATCTTATTTAATTTTTATTGCGATCGAAACAGGAGTATGCCTCAGTCATCTGGATTCCGATGTATTCCTTACACACTTTTTGAATTGAAACATCTCAACGCTAGTTTCTTCTTTTGCTCTTCAACCACTTAATTTTGGAAATCCCCTGCCGTCGTATAGTGCTAGGTGCATGCTCATCAGTGTTTTGTCGCTTGAGTTCAGACGATTCGTTCAAAGTTTGATGTTTATTTATGATATTATCTCCGGTACCATTGACTGGTCAGCTCTACTTCGGGTGTTAATTTTGAATATTAATAATAAAACACTCAGTTTTCATAATTTATTTCATATTTATGTTTTAAGATCGAATTACTATCGCTTCGCCCCTCTCATAAGAGAGCTCGAAGAGTTTAACCGGATTTAAAAAATCTTTGATCTTGAATTTGCGATGCCAAGGTCAGTGGTTAGGTCACGTATTGAGTCTTATTATGGATCTAAATAACATAAAAATAAAAAATATTTGTTAATCTATGAAATAAAAATGAAATGATATGGTAACCAGTTGGAAGGTTCTTGATTAACACTTCTTCTCAGACCATTGAAATATTGAGACAATTTTAGATCTGTCCTCGGGTGCTCCGAAGGTTCGTAAGAACCTGACTGGTTTTTTTACAGGAAAATTCTCGAGAACAACCTACCACATCCAGTACCGGTAGAGCCCGATACTATTAGTAAATTGGAAGACATGGTGAGCTATTTTACAGCGAACTGATCGCGGGCCCTGGCCAAAGCCTGCCCTGATCCAGGAGGCAGTTCAACAGCTATAAACAGCTCTTGCGGTCCTCCTAAAGAGCCTTACAATAACCTCATGGAGGAATTTTTCTATAGGCGTTGAGGGCGTCCACGAAACAGCCAGACTAAGAAAAATCTTGTCGGGCAAAACTACCCCATTGGGTCTCACAGATAGAGGATGGCTCGAACGGTCGAACTGCTTCTCGACACGCAATTTACCGGAAGCTCACAAAGAGGGAAAGTATATTGCCCCCTTCGGGTGCAATTGCAAATCACCCTATACCAAGAGAAAAAGTTTTAAACCTTATTTTTAAGCCTACTGTTATATAAACTACATCCCGACGTTATAGAGATATGTTTCCGTAGTCTTTATACCCAAGGCTGTAAAAGTATCACGTTCGAATCCGAAGCATCTCAGACCTATAAGCCTATTAGCCTAGAAAAGCTCTCTCTTACAATCGACAAAAGACTATTGTCAAATAACCAAAATGCTTACCTAAAGGAAAGGTCCACGGACCCTGGTCTACATTCAGTAGTTAGCTATATTAAAAAGTCTCTCAGTTACAAGAAATAATGTCATGTAGCTTTATTTGACATTGAGGTAGCTTTTAACAAGATAAGTCCTGAGCCCATAACACAGGCCATAAGAGGACTTAGTGCAAAAAGCTCCTTGGTTGAATTCATCGGGCAAATGCTCTAAGTTAGAAAGATAACAGCAGAAGTCGGTGCAAACCGTGTTTCGAGGCATGTGTTTTGTGGAACACTGTAAGGTAATCTGACTGTAACTTCTCTCTTGCAGGAGACAGAAAGTGGTGCCGCCAGGGTTGTTGCATATGCAGATGACATTGCCATAGCATACATGGACAATTTCCCGCCCACTTTGAGTGATTTGATGTAGGGGATACTCCTCGATGTAATAAACTGGTCGACGGGATGTGGTCTCAGCGTCAACTCAGAAAAAGTGGAGCTGGTACTCTTTACTAGGAAATATAAGGCGACGAAGGTATTTCTGCCGGAACTGAATGGTATCCGTTTAAATCTAAAAAAGAAAAAAGCCAAGTTGCTTGGCGTTACACTAGACATGAAACTAAGCTGGAGGAATAATATTGTCCATCGGCATCAGTGGCCCTATTCTTTTGCAAAAAGGCCGTTGGAAAGAAATGAGGTCTAAACCCGAGCGTATGCCACTGAATCTATACAGCGGTAATTAAGTCTATTCTCCTCTATAAAATTATCGTATTAATATATGGGTAATTTTTACGCTCTGTTAGTAAATAAAAGTCTTCGATCAGCAACAGTTCCAATAAAATGGAAAATTTCGACCATAGTCCCAATAAAGAAGGTTAAAAACACAATAACAGCTGATGAACTAATGTCAATAAACACCCTACCTAGTTTGGAAAATATATTAGAAACGGTTGTGAAAAAGCAATTAGTACACTATATTGAGACTAATAAATAGAGAAATAATGTTAAACAAAATGGAATATATTGGTGTTAGGAACAATGAACTTGACTGGTTTCGAAGCTTCCTATCAGATCGCAAGCAACAAACTATTATTGGTTCATCTTAGTATGTCAAAAAAAGTAGCTGTCGATATTGGCCTACCGCAAGGGTCAGTTTTGGCCCCAATTTTATTTAACGTTTATATTAATGACATAAACACGGTACTAAAACATTGCAAGGTAAAATTGTTCGCTGACGATACTGTCCTTACAATCAGCGACATAAACATATCTAATGCAATGGCACAGATGCAAGAAGATATTGACTGCTTATATAAATGGCTATGTGTAAATAAACTTAAACTTAATGTGCAAAAGACAGAGTTCATGGTTCTATCTAGGGCATTTAATGTTAACTCAGTAAGCTACTGCTTAAAAATAAAGCATGACATAATCGAAGAAGTAAACGTCATGAAGTATCTAGGTATATATATAGATAATAAGTTAAAATTTGCGGATCACATTGAATACACAGTTAACAAAATTGCGAAAATTGTACTTAGGAATAAGATACAAAACTCTAATATACAGATCTATAATTGAGCCGCACTTTATATATTGTCCAACGATCTTCTTTATAGCTAGCGACACACAAATTGATAAACTTCAAAAAATGCAAAATAGAGCTATGCGATTTATATTAAATAAGCTTTACGATACACCTATACAGGAGATGATTGAAGCTTTATGAAGACAAATATTTTTTATAAATGTTTTGAAATGTTTTAATGAGCTACCAAGTTTAATAAGAAATTGTAATAACATTACTACCTTCAAGAGCTAGTAGGACATTACCTATTAGATAAAAAGGTTCGGCATGTAAACAAGTCCTTTCCATCCCACATTGGTCGAAATGACCTGTTTCAGCGGCAGTAATTCATAGGAAGAAGTTTGAGCTGTAATATTTGGCACATGTATTAGTGACAGTTAAAGAAGTGTACAGTGAAAAAATCAGCTAGTTGGATCGATATATAGGGGAGTTATATCGATTTATATGACCGTCCGTCGAAATATTGTCCAACCAATTTTTTTCTTTTTTTAATATTTATTAAATCATATTATCAAATTCATTTCTGTACTCAAATACATTAAGTAACTTAAACAATATTCTCTGAAAGGTTTATATATAACATCTATCCAGATGGTTTATCAATACTTATTCAAACTGTAAAGAAAGATAAGGTAAAATTAAAAAAAATGGTTATGTTAACATTTGTAAATAAACTCTTACGTCAAAATATTATAACGTTTCTTCGGCATCTAGTTCGATATCCAAATGAGGTATAAAGTCTTCATCTTCAGAATCTGAAGAATTTTCTTTTACTGCAGTACTTGGTGTAGGACATTGACTCTCAGGAATATTAGAAGACTTTACTTCATCTTCAGAATCTGAAGAATTTTCTTTTACTGCAGTACTTGGTGTAGGACATTGACTCTCAGGAATATTAGGAATCTTTAAAAGGTATAAAACTTCTCTTGGATGAGGAAGTCGTTTCTGGGCCGAAGCGCGGTTTGTTAAACAAATGCTGGACAAAATAGGGTCGGAAGAGTCCATTGCTCTGTTGAACACATCCATTAAATTATGCTCTCTAGAATCCTTTCTAGCATGCTCAATGCGGTCCTTTTTGTAGAGTTTGTTCCTCGCTTCAGATGCATTTTCTTCTGCACAACCGAGAGGTACGACTGAAGCTTGTAAAATTTGTGAAGAATGTACGATAATTTTATGTACAGTCGCGGACATTGGGTACCAATCGTATATTTTAAAATATATTTCAGCAGTCGCATTAAAAAAATCTATCAACTTTTCGGGATTTATTTCATATTCACAGGAAATTGTAATAAGAATAATACGCAAGTGCTTTATAAGGTCAACGTCAATGTTTGTTATATTCGCAAACTCTTCAGGATTTGAAAATGCTCTCCTTGCGGTATTGCCATCGTTTGTCGATCCACTACCATTAGACTTTGGCTTATGAACATGAAGACCCATTTTTTCCCAAAATTGTTTTTGAATTTCAGTTTTTGTTTTTTTCATTATAATTTTTTCTTCAGCATTTCTAATTTGCCATTTTTTGAGCTGAAGTCTATAAGAAATATTTAGAATAAATTCAAAGCATCGAATCCAGTAATGTATGTAATGTATTATACTTTGGGAGATAAAGCGATGAATTCAAATTTTTAATTACCAAAAACTGCTTAGGATTTGCTCTGCATATTGGACAAGACTGAGAAGACTTTGTTCCCGTAAGTACGTTTAAAACTTTGCCATCAATTAATGTCATAATAAGTTCATATTTTACTGAAATTATTCTACCGTTTCCAAAAACATATTCTAAGTTAGTAAGATTTAATATTTGCTGATCCAGATTGTGTTTTTCTTTTAGAATATGTTCTCTTGTTTCCTTCACAAATTCAATCTTAAGTGGTCGACAAAACCGAACTGATTGAGGAGTACGATTGATCCAAATAATTGCATTATCCAACGTGATTATTTTTAGGGGTATAACTGACGTTACAAAGAGCGAATTATCAGAACCTCCAACAGATTCGCCGATAAATATTTGCTTAAATGAATTTTGTCCTGTGGAACCGTCGAAACCATAGTTCAGAATGACCGTAACTTCATTGACTTCAACCATGCGATTTAAAACCTCTTCCTGATAAGATAAAATCCTTTTTGCCGTATGGTTAAGTAAGCTTTGTAGAGAAACGTCGGCTTTTGATTGTGTTACCATAAGACCTTCTGGCCGGCATTGTATCTTATACTCCAAAACTTTTTCGTAGCCAGGATAAATGTTACAGTTTCGTGACTTGTTCAAGTCTCTCATATTAAGATATTGTTTTTTTGTAAAATTATTTTCCAATAAAAAAACCAATTCTTCTGCAGGGGTAAGTCGAGTTGGTTTTTTATCAGCAGAAACTATTAGTTTTCTCACTTCTTTAGGTTTTGATGGAGAACTAGCTGTATGTTTCAAGACAAAATTTAAATCGTGTTCTTTCGCAGCATGGGCTAACATTGAAGCGGCATGAAGCAATAACCTGGAATAATTTTCCTGTGTTGATAATACTTTGGAAGCGAGTTGTCGTTGTAGACGCTCACTGCCATCGCTGTATTTGAGATGAGGACGACCCTTTTTGCGTTCACAATTATTTTTCGACAGTTTAAAAAAAGTTGTACGAGGCAACCACAAGCTTTCCTTTTTCTTAAATCGGTCGAAACATCTTTTGTTTTTGATCCATTTTTGTTTAATTTTAGCACAAATGTTATCTATTTGCTTCTTGACAAATGTTTTGCAGTCTTCATCACCACTTCCATTAAATTTCGCAGATATCCAATTAAAAACGCGTCTTGCATTGTGGTTATTTTCTAACCAAACACTTACAATATCGGAATTGTTGATTTTGATGGTGCCTAAATTGAGTTATATTATGAGTTGGGGTTAGTTGGGGCAAACGATTTTTTCACGATATCTACAGATACAAATAACTTTGCGAATGAACTCGAATGAAGACGGTTCTATTCCAAGAAACACAGACGCCACCACCAAAACGTCACTACAAATACGACACATTTTAACGCAGATTTTCATCAAACACAACACTTTTATTTAGAAAATAATTCCAACATATTGTTATACATACCTTGAGAAGTAATTTCCATTTTTTAGATATTTGTTGTTATATCAACTATTATTAAAAAAACATATGTTTCTAATTCACTATTTTGAAGTAAATCAACACAAAACGAACATGAAAAAATAACAGTTGTTTTGACAGCTTCGTTATAAAAACAGAGATGCCACCTGGTCATAATTTTTTCGTTTTTGGGTATTCTAAATAGTTCTCTACAAAGTGCAATTCTTAGTTTTAACAGAAACATAACTTTAAAAATGGAATCTCGTCCATTCCGACAGCTTGTATAGGGTGCTGCTCATCAAAAAGCCTGGTACATAAACCGCCTGTCGAGCATAGAGCGGGGAAGATGCGATGCTGCATGGAATCTCGTCCATTCCGACAGCAGAAATAATATGTACATAACTCATCGAAAAGTATGTTATACCTGAAAAAGAATTGTAGAATTAGTATGGCTCTGGAACTCTGCAATTTAATTCAGACCACCTGTCGCCACCATAGGGCCCATTCCGACATCGTCAATAATAATAAACTCATCGACCGAAATTACAAATTATATTGCTATAAAATAAAAATGTGTATAAATGTGTACTATCTCAATTAATATGTGGTTGTAAAAATACGCTTCTTACTTATAATACGTTTTAGCTTTTAAAGTAAATATTGTACGTAATAAGTTAATATTTGAATTTGTCTGTGTGTTATACATGTATATTTGTGAAATTTTAGGTCAGCAGACCGTAATAAAGAATTAAATTAAATTAAACTAACAATATCTCCTATAAAGATAAATAATACAGAATCAATTCAATGTTCTAGATAAATTTTTATATAATAAGTATATTTATCGATATGAGGAAGAGTTAAAAGCAAATTCTAACTTTTTCTGGAATTATGTACGTTCGAAAAAGGGATGTTCTAATATTCAAACCAGTGTGAAATGTAATGGTATTTGTTCTGAGAGTGTGGTTGACTCAGCAAATCTTTTTGGAATATCGTCCATTCCGACAGCTTGTATAGGGTGCTGCTCATCAAAAAGCCTGATACATAAACCGCCTGTCGAGCATAGAGCGGGGAAGATGCGATGCTGCATGGAATCTCGTCCATTCCGACAGCAGAAATAATATGTACATAACTCATCGAAAAGTATGTTATATTTGAAGAAGAATTGTAGAATAAGTATGGATCTGGAACTCTTCAATTTAATTCAGACCACCTGTCGCCACCATAGGGCAGATATGATGATGCTCGGAATCTCGTCCATTCCGACATCGTCAATAATAATAAACTCTTCGACCGAAATTACAAATTATATTGCTATAAAATAAAAATGTATATAAATGTGTACTATCTCAATTAATATGTGGTTGTAAAAATACGCTTCTTACTTATAATACGTTTTAGTTTTTAAAGTAAATATTGTACGTAATAAGTTTGTTTGAGAGTACGCATGGCCATCGTACACGGCTGGTCACCGTATCAGGCGATGCAATGGTACCGGTGTAGATCATGCCATTGTACCGTACATCAACAACAATTATTCGCATTGCATTTGTACATAAGCAACCTAAATTGTATTTGGCATTTGCGCTTATTGTACCCACATACAAACGGCACAATTCCTGCTGTACCGTAAAACAACAACAATTCATTTCACACTCGCATGTAAGTAGCTTCTGCTACGTAGTCTTTTATGCTGCACTAGTTATTATTGCAGCTCGGTAAGATTATTACCTTTCAACTATTCTACGTGTACGCATACACATTGTTGGCAGCAATATTAATAAATCCTAACATAGAATTAACAGAATTTTCTTGTGGTTTTCTTTGCGTGTTTAGATTCGTTCACTTTTAAACATTTTTGGTGCCTCCTGTGAGGACTGATTTCGGTAATATTTCCGAGTATTTTAACGAAATGGCGTCGCTAAATTTGCGAACTTCGGCGCGAACATCTATCCAGCGGATTTGGAGTCGGGTGGAGACAATGGACTACGAACCAGATCGGGTAGAAGTGGACCAGTTGCTATCTACGTCGCTCCAACACTTTAACCGGTTTGTGGAAAATCACCTGGCATTGGTTGGGGTGGCTTAAGTTGAGGAAATCCACGACCACGATGAGCTCCTTGCAGCAACGGAGGAAACTTTCAATAACATCTGCATAACCTTAAAACGGAAGATGTTAAATGAGCAGAAGATTCCAGAACCAGTCGCTTCGCACTATCATGCGGCAGATATGAGGTTAGAACCGATCTCGATACCGATTTTCGATGGGTCACACGCGAACTGGCTGGTCTGCAAGGACATGTTTGAGACCCTCGTTCATAACCGTGGAGACCTGGTTCCAGCCTACAAACTTGGCAAGCTCCGACAATACTTGAAGTTTGAAAGCCGCTAATTAGCGGCCTGTACACAGGCGGATACGACGAAGTGTGGGCAGAACTCAAGCGTCGTTTCGACAACCCTCGCATACTGTCGGAAACGCATGTCCAACGCCTGTTGGATCTGCCAAACCAACCACATGAGTCGCAGAAGGTATTGTGTAACATCGTTGACTGTGTACGGAACTCATTTAGAGCTCTGACAGTGATGAAGGTACCCGTGAACCATTGGAATACCATAGCGGTTCCAATTCTCTTACCCAAGTTGCCCATTACGACTCGCACCGAGTGGGGTATGAGCCTGTCTACAAATGCAATACCTGAACTGGAAAGCCTGCTGGTTTTTGTTGAACGTCGCGCAAACAACCTGCCTAGTACTTCCAATTCAAATACAGCTGGCTCAATTGCACGGTATTCATCAAGAGCACTGCGGGCACATATTACTACGGACGCAACACAGTCTTTACAAGCATGCCCAGTGAAATACCGCGGCGTCGCCTGTCCTCACTGTGCTGATTCTCACCGCCTGATGAAATGCACCAGATTCAGGCACCTCTCAGTGAAGGAGCGATGGAACAAAGTTAAGGGATGGCTCCTCTGCTTTAATTGCCTCAGGCCTGGCCATGGCACACGAGATTGTCCTTCGGGTGTATGCTCGAAATGTCAACAAAAACACAACACTCTTCTGTGCCGCAGAGCCGAAAATACTACATCGTTAGCAGAACCTGAAACCTCATCAGCCAGTCAGCCTACAGTGGTTCGCCGTAGCACCGATACCCCGGTCACGTCGCCACATGTGTACACCCGACATCAATGACGGTTTGGCCACGTCCAGTCACTACTCCTGCAAGGTGACCGGACTGTTCTACTGGCGACAGCTAATGTGCTGCTGAGCGGTCGTAGTGGAAGGATGCGGGAATGTCGAGCTCTCTGTGACATGGGTTCTCAGGTGAGCTTTATAAAAGAATCATTGCTAACTGTGTTGAATCTTCCTAGAAATCCTGGCTACCTTCATGTCGAAGGCGTTGATTCAAGCCTCTCCGCTCATACGAAGGGAATCGTTGCAACTTGCATGCGTTCCTTGGTTGATGAATCATTCACGCTCAATTTTCGCGCATACATACTAGATTCTATTACATACACAACTCCTGCTTCATCAATTGACGTATCCTTATGGAGCCATCTGCAAGGGCTTCAATAAGCGGACCCCACGTTGGGGACCCCAGGCACCATAGACCTTCTTATTGGCGCTGATATTTTGCCCGCTCTGATGTTGACTGGTGTTAGAACTGGGCCCAATAATATGCCATGCGCCCTGAAAACGCGATTGGGCTGGATTGTATTTGGCCCGGCAACAACCATCGACTGCCGTTCCACATTGTATCAAACACTTTTCGCATCCAACACAACTGACGACGAAAGCCTTGATGAGTTGCTGCGTAATTTTTGGGAGGTGGAGGAGCCCGGAGCGGAAGTGGACACTGTGACGCGGTCGCCGGATGGGCATTATTGCGTCCAAATACCATTTCGGCCGGATGCACCACCACTTGGTTACTCACATCAAGCGGCCCTTCGCCAATTTTTGCAACTTGAAAGGAAGCTCGCCGCAGATGTATCTTTACGTGAAAGATATGTGCAGTTTATGCGTGAGTATGTGGCACTGGGTCACATGACAGCGATCGAGGCCAATCCAACTAATTTCACGCAATGCTACTACATTCCACATCATGCTGTCACCGGAAAATTTCGGGTTGTTTTTAACGCTTCATGTAAAACAGCAAACGGTATATCGCTTAATGACACCCACTTTTCTGGCCAGCAGCTGCAGGACAATTTGGTGGATATACTCCACCGATTTCGACGCTACGCAATAGCTATCACTGCGGACATAAAAAAGATGTTTCGCCAAGTTTGGGTTGACCAAAGGCATCGTAAATGGCAACAAATTCTTTGGAGAGAGTCGCCTAACGAAACCGTGCGTACGTTTCAGCTGAACACAGTCACGTATGGTATGGCATGCAGCCCATACAATGCGATTCGCGCTCTTATCCAATGCGCATTTGATAATGACGAAGTCATCGCTGACGCCAGCCGGGCAGCCGCAGCGCGCAACAGCATACTTCAATGCTTTTATGTTGAAGATTATTTGGATAGCGTCGACACCACAGACATGGCCGTCACTCGCGTACAAGACGTTGGCGCCATTCTTCAACTCGGCGGATTCGAATTGGATAAGTGAAACTCCAACTGTTCACAGGCGCTAGCGACTATAAGTGGATCTGTTGCAGCTGATGTGGAAATTGATTTTGGCGATCGTTATACGAAGGTACTGGGTACACATTGGAGCCCAGTTACCGACAACTTATTCTTCAGAACCCAGATTTGTGAAAACCAGTTGCTTATAACAAAACGTGTAGTTTTGAGCGACACAGCACGGCTATATGACCCAACTGGCATGCTTGCTCCAGTGATCGCGTTAGCGAAGGTGTTCATTCAGACGCTCTGGAAGAGTCAGTTGAAATGGGACGCACCATTGCCAGCCGAACTGCGTGAAACATGGTTGGAATTCCGAAACAATCTCCCAGCTTTAGAGAGAATCCGAATACCTCGATGGCTTGGTATCAAATGTGATGCAACCATCAGGCTGCACGGCTTTTGTGATGCGAGCATGAGCGCGTATGCCGCAGCGGTTTACATTCGATGTATATATACCAATGGAGACTCCAAGGTGACACTGGTTGCAGCTAAGACCAAGGTTGCTCCTCTTAAGAAGCAGACCATTCCACGGTTGGAGCTGTGCGGGGCGCAGCTGCTAACCGTTACCATAAACAGTGTTCGGCGGGCTTTGCATCTTGAGGGTGTACCTTACACCTTGTGGAGCGACTCCACGATTGTTCTAAATTGGATTCGGAAACCTCCATCCACATTTAAGCAGTATGTAGCAAACCGTGTATCATATATTCAAACCAATTCTGACACTACGGTTTGGAGACATGTGCGCTCAGAATATAATCCCGCCGACTGTGCGAGCCGCGGCGTTACCCCGGCTGTACTCGAAACCAACACGCTATGGTGGACAGGGCCAGCCATCATTCACTCCTGTGATGAAGTCGCATCCGAACTGCCAAGCATGTCTACTGAACAGCAACTGGTATGCGCGGACGAAGCTCGGAAGGTCAATGCTCTTCTCGGTGTTCACGTCAAGGCGCAATTTCTGATGACGACTTTCAAGAATCTGCGAATTCCTCTGGTGCCTAAATTCAGTCGGTTGACAACACTTCTTAACACAACTGCACGTGTTCGAAGGCTGCTTCCACGTTTCCGGGGCAATCGAAGGAATGAGGTTGTCACAGCTGAGTAGAAAGAGTGGGCTCTTGAAGTGCATATTCGACAGTCGCAAGGTAACGATTTCATATCAGGCATTTATTCCCTCAAGTCTCGTTCCAGAATAGACGCTCCGAGCAAACTCTTGCCGCTCAATCCATTTCTGGATGGTCAAGGTATTCTTCGGGTGGGTGGCCGACTGACTAATTCTGATTTGCCATTTGAACAGCGGCACCCTATAATTCTAGCGCGAGGTTGCGCTTTAGCAGCATTGCTCATTCATGACGCGCATATACACTGCTTGCATGGTGGAATACAGGCAATGCTGCAGTTCCTACGCCGCAAGTTTTGGATTATCCACAGCCATACAATAGTTAAGTCCTATATACACAGGTGCGTAGTGTGTCGCCGGTATCAGAGAATAACGCAACAACAGCAGATGGCATCTCTACCGAAATCTCGTGTGTTGCTATCCCCACCCTTTACACATACAGGCCTGGACTACTGTGGTCCATTTAATGTACGAGTTGGCGGGAGGCGGGCTTCCACAACAACCAAGTCTTATGCAGCTATTTTTATTTGTATGGCCACCAAAGCCGTTCACATTGAACTAGCTGAGGATTTATCTACTCAGTCATTTTTGGATATATTCGACCGTTTCATCAGTCGACGAGGTATAAGTTCAATTATGTACAGCGAAACAAGATCTAGAAAACTGGGTAAATGTCCGGGCACAGCAGCACATTGCAGCTACTGGTACGCGGTGGAAGTTTATTACTCCAGCTGCGCCTCATCATGGAGGTCTTCGGGAAGCTGCGGTACGCTCCGCGAAAAAACATCTCTACCGTACAATTGGCCGACAATCGCTGCGAATCAATCAGCTCAGTACTCTTTTGGTCCGGATTGAAGCAATCCTCAATTCCCGGCCACTGGTTCCGCTCCGTGATGATCCAGATGGCTATCTAGCCATCACACCGTCTGATTTCCTGATCGGCCGCCCAATCAATACGCGACCAGAAGCCCCTGTTCCTGAAGTTCCGCAAAACCGGCTGCTGTATAAGCAACAGTTGCAGCAAATGTTCGAGCACTTCTGGAAGCGCTGGCAGCGCGAGTATTTAACTACTTTACAGGCGCGCAACAAGTGGACCAAGCCGTCTCCAAATATGCAGAAGGGGGACGTTGTTCTTATTCAGAACGAAAATTTGCCACCCACTTATTGGCGTATCGGTCGCATTATTGACGTGCATCCAGGTAGTGACGGGCTGGTGCGCACAGTAACCATTGAGTACAAAAGTGACAAGCAAACACCCGAGGGACTCTTCACTAAACACAGGTGTCAACGCCCGGTACAGAAGATATGTCGTCTTGTTGAAACCCCAGCAGTAGGACCTGAACCGTGACGGTTCAGCCGGGCAGGATGTTTGAGAGTACGCATGGCCATCGTAGATCATGCCATTGTACCGTACATCAACAACAATTATTCGCATTGCATTTGTACATAAGCAACCTAAATTGTATTTGGCATTTGCGCTTATTGTACCCACATACAAACGGCACAATTCCTGCTGTACCGTAAAACAACAACAATTCATTTCACACTCGCATGTAAGCAGCTTCTGCTACGTAGTCTTTTATGCTGCACTAGTTATTATTGCAGCTCGGTAAGATTATTACCTTTCAACTATTCTACGTGTACGCATACACATTGTGGCCAGCAATATTAATAAATCCTAACATAGAATTAACAGAATTTTCTTGTGGTTTTCTTTGCGTGTTTAAATTCGTTCACTTTTAAACAAAGTTAATATTTGAATTTGTCTGTGTTTAGGTCAGCAGACCGTAATAAAGAATTAAATTAAATTAAACTAACAAATTCTAACTTTTTCTGGAATTATGTCCGTTCGAAAAAGGGATGTTCTAATATTCCAACCTGTGTGAAATGTAATTAGCAAATTCTTTTTGCTAATTTTTTCAAATCCAATTTCGTGGTTGACTCAGAAAATATGGTTAACTCTTTACTGATGGTGCATACAATTTTTAAGACTTTGGTTCGTTATGGGTTTCTGAACCAGATATCATTAATGGCATTTCCTATATCTAAGTTGCCGACTAGTTCCAAACTGTTCGAAAAGTTATTTAAAGAGAAGTTAGCATTTGCTATTAAAGGAATAATAATTGGTCCATGGCTTAAATCATACTTGTCAAATAAAATCTCGTCTGTTGATATTGAGAATATTAAATCGCATACATTTTTGGCAACTTCTGCTGTGCCACAAGGTTGCATTCTTGGTCTTATCTTATTTAATAATTTCATTAATGACGTTGGTTTATGCTTCAAACACTCTGACTATTTACTTTATACAGACGATTTGAAACTCTTCTGGAGAATCTCCGGCTTATCAGATATTTCGTAATTGCAGGAAGATTTGAATGCTCTTAACGCCTGGGGTCTCCAAAACAAACTACATCTCTATAGTAAGTGTTGTAATTTTGAACGCGCATACTTCAACTTATTCTGTATCAAATGTAACACTTGCCTTTGTTAAAGAATTTCGTGATCTTGGCGTAATTTTTGACTCGTCTTTTACGTTCGCTAACTATATTAATTTTATTATTCCTAAGGCTTACGCTAACCTAGATTTTTTGCGACGCTAATGATTTCAATGATCCATACACTAGAAAAATCTTATTTAATTTTTATTGCGATCGAAACAGGAGTATGCCTCAGTCATCTGGATTCCGATGTATTCCTTACACACTTTTTGAATTGAAAGATCTCAACGCTAGTTTCTTCTTTTGCTCTTCAACCACTTAATTTTGGAAATCCCCTGCCGCCGTAGTGCTAGGTGCATGCTCATCAGTGTTTTGTCGCTTGAGTTCAGACAATTCGTTCAAAGTTTGATGTTTATTTATGATATTATCTCCGGTACCATTGACTGGTCAGCTCTACTTCGGGAGTTAATTTTAAATATTAATAATAAAACACTCAGTTTTCATAATTTATTTCATATTTATGTTTTAAGATCGAATTACTATCGCTTCGCCCCTCTGATAAGGGAGCTCGAAGAGTTTAACCGGATTTTAAAAATCATTGATCCTGAATTTGCGATGCCAAGGTCACTGGTTAGGTCACGTATTGAGTCTTATTATGTAGCTGAATAACATAATAAAAAAAAATATTTGTTAATCTATGAAATAAAAATGAAATGATATGTTAACCAGTTGGAAGGTTCTTGATAAACACTTCTTCTCAGACCATTGAAATATTGAGACAATTTTAGATCTGTCCTCGGGTGCTCCGAAGGTTCGTAAGAACCTGACTTGTTTTTTTACAGGGAAATTCTCGAGAACAACCTACCACATCCAGTACCGGTAGAGCCCGATACTATTAGTAAATTGGAAGACATGGTGAACTCTTTTACAGCGAACTGATCGCGGGCCCTGGCCAAAGCCTGCCTTGATCCAGGAGGCAGTTCAACAGAGCGAAGAGGCTGAGTCAGGACTCTAAATGGTTGAGCTATAAATAGCTCTTGCGGTCCTACTAAAGAGCCTTACATGAACCTCATGGAGGAATTTTTCTAAAGGCGTTGAGGGCGTCCTCGAAACAGCCAGACTAAGAAAAATCTTGTCGGGCAAAACTACCCGATTGGGTCTCTACAGATACAGGATGGCTCCTGGACGGCAACGGGAAAAGAAATGGTCGAACTGCTTCACGACACCCAAATTACTGGAAGCTCACAAAGAGGGGAAGTATATTGCCCTCCTTCGGGTGCAATTGCAAATCTCCGTATACCAAGAGAAATTATTATTTCGGCGATAAAACGTTTTAAACCTTATTTTTAGAGCCTACTGTTATATAAACTACGTACCGACGTTATAGAGATATGTTTCCGTGGGCTTTATACCCAAAGCTGGAAAAGTATCACATTCGAATCCGAAGCATGTCAGAGCTATAACCCTATTAGCCTAGAAAAGCTATCTCTTATAATCGACAAAGGACTATTGTCAAATAACCAACATGCTTACCTAAAGGAAAGGTCCACGGACCCTGGTCTACATTCAGTAGCTAGCTATATTAAAAAGTCTGTTTTGCGGAACACCGTAAGGTAATCTGACTGTAACTTCTCTCTTGCAGGAGACAGAAAGTGGTGCCGCCAGGGTTGTTGCATATGCAGATGACATTGCCATAGCATACATGGACAATTTCCACTTTGAGTGATTTGATGTAGGGGACACTCCTCGAAGTAATAAACTGGTCAACGGGATGTGGTCTGGGCGTCAACTCAGAAAAAGTGGAGCTAATACTATTTACTAGGAAATATAAGGTGATGAAGGTATTTCGGCCGGAACTGAATTGTATCCGTTTGAATCTAAAGAAAAAAGCCAAGAAAGGTTTAGTCGCGCGTACTACAAAAGCGGTGTGCGAAAATGTCATTAAAAAAAACAATTTCGAAAAATTTGTTATGATAGATGGTAAAGCATTCAAAGCTATGGTCGATACTGGTAGTGAGTGCAGTATGATTAGTCAGACGGCAGCAAATTATCTCGAGAGTGCTGAAGAAAATTATACGCTTAAAATAAGTGGGTTTTGTGGTGGTGTCGTGTACGCGCAGTCTAAAGTATGCGTAAATTTGAAAGTAGATAGTTTTGAGCGAGTTGTGTATCTTTACGTTGTAGACAATGAACTCCTACCGATGGATTTGCTGTTAGGGCAAGATCTGTATAAAAATATGATTACAACAATTGTAAACGGGAAAACTACTATTGCAGAGGTATGCAATAAAATAGTTAACGAAAACGAATGGAAAATGTTCACTGGCGATGAAATCAAATGCGGTATTGATGAAATTCAAATTAAAAATAAATTAATAACTCTTATGAATAAATACGGGGGTGTTTTTGCAACTTGCATACGCGCAATCAGACGTACCGAACTCGTGAGAATAAAAATCGATCTCGACACTAGTGTTCCGATAACTCAAAAACCTTTTCGGGTACCTGAACCGAAAAAGCAGGTAATCCGAGTACGCAAGTCCCAGCATTGTGGTTAAAAAGAAGAACGGTAGTGATAGATTATGCGTAGATTTTCGACGATTAAATCAGCATATGCGGAAAGAAATATTTCCGGCACCGAATATCGAAGAACAGTTACAACAAGCAAAACGTTTTAAATACTTCACGGTTTAAGACCTAAACAGTGGCTATTATCAAATTCCTATCGAGGAAAATAGTCGAAAGTATACAGCCTTTATTACGACAGAAGGGTTGTATGAGTTTAAGTGCATGCCGTTTGGGCTTAAAAATGCTCCGGCAGCTTTCCAACGTCTGATTGCTAAAATAAAAGAGAGTGTTGAACCAGATGACATGATGAACTATATGGACGATATACTAATCGGTAGTTTAACAATTAGCGAAATGTGCGATAAATTACAACGTGTTTTAAATGCTTTACAAAAAGCCAACGTTACACTTAATTTACAAAGGTGCGAGGAATTTCTGGGACACGAACTAAACCCCGTTGGGATTGCTCCGGGTTTGACTTAAACTAAAGCAATACGTGAGTTCAAAACACCAGAAAACGTTACAGAGATAAGACAGTTCCTCGGCTTGAGCGGATAGCGGGTGCGTTAATGCAAAAAGAACAAGACGGTTGGAAACCGATTGTCGACTATAGTCAGTCAACTACAGACAATGAAAAAAAGTATCACAGCTATGAGCTCGAAGCTCTTGCTGTAGTAGAATCAATAGAACGATTTAAATATTATATATACGGTAAACGAATTAAAATTATTACGGACTGTAACGCGCTGAAAACGGTTATGAGTAAACGGGAGCTTATACCACGAATCGCAAGGTGGTGGCTTCGCATCCAAGAATATGACCTCGACATCGAACATCGTTCTGGTCAACGTATGGCTCACGTAGATGCATTGAGCCGTGCTCCTGTTGAGGAATCACACGAGTTGGAGACGGCATCTCTGCGAGTCGACAAAATTCAAGTCAGCGACGATGATTGGCTGTTTGGAATGCAACCCCAAGACGATTCAATCAAAGATATTGTCGATAAAGTGCGTAAAGGCGATCCAGCGGTTAGCAACGGTTTCGTTTTAAATCATGGCAGGTTATATAAAAAGACAAATGGTAAACATCTTTGGGTGGTCCCGAAAGCGCTACGGTGGCAAATTGTCCACATCGCGCACGATAAACTAGGACACCTTGGCGTGGAGAAAACGATTGATCGTATAAGCGAATACATGTGGTTTTCTCGAATGCGTAACTTCGTAAAATCGTATCTGAAGTCTTGCATCGACTGTACGTACAACAAGGTTCCAGGAGGTAAAAACGAAGAACCAATCCCTTTTCGAACTGTGCACGTCGACCATCTAGGACCTTTTCCAAAGAGCTCAAAGCGTAACGAGCACATCATAGTCGTTATCGACGCTTTGACACGTTTTGCAATTATACGCGCAGTTAAAAGTACGGCAACGAAACACGTCGTCGAGGTTTTCAGCGACATCAGTAGTTACATAGGAATGCCGGAAAGAATAATTTCCGATCGCGAAACGGCATTCACATCGAAAGAGTTTCAACGTTTTTGCATAGATAAAAATATTCAACATATCTCCAACGCTGTTCGAACACCAAGAGCAAACGGTTTAGTTTAGCGATGCAACAGAACAATACTTTCTATGTTGCTACCCACGGTAAATAACGACAAACGATGGGACGATTCACTTCGTACGATTCAGTGGTCACTGAACACCATGCGTAATAAAACAACTTCTCGAACGCCACAAGAACTATTGTTTAGTTTCAAACCACGAGACATATTGCAGAATAAAATAGTGCTTGCTCTTCAGAATGATAATAACATGAACGAGAATTTGACTAACGATCGGGGAAAAGCAGCTATGCGATTGAAAGAAGAACGTATAAAGGCGAAACATCGCTACGACGAAAAACATGCAGTACCGACTAAATATCACGTTGATGACTTGGTTGTAGTTGAAAATGAGGCGCCAAGTACAGGCACCTTCCGAAAGCTTGAACCTCGATACAATGGTCCATTCCAAGTTACGCGTATACTTGGTAATGATCGGTATGTTATACAAGACATACCAGGGTCACAACGCACACAGCGACATTATTCGTCAGTGTACTCCAGCGATAAAATGAAAGCATGGTGCGCTCTTCCTCAGATGTACGACAGCGAAGAGGAAAGTGATGATGACAATGACAATACCAGTTCCAATGATTACGAATCGAGGTCGATTCGAAGTGCAGGAAAGGCCGAGTTGTAAGGCCATGGTAACTCTGAGAGGGTAGTTGCAAGAGAGTCGTGCGCGTACGAGCATACAAGATATACAAGCGGTCACTGAATTCTATTAATAATATATAAACTTTGTAAAATTAAACGTTATATGAATTAAAACGTGTTGCAATTATAAAATGTAAGTCTGAGTGTTTCAATTAACTATCGGCAATCCTTTCACAATGCTGCTCGGAATCTCGTCCATTCCGACAACTTGTATAGGGTGCTGCTCATCAAAAAGCCTGATACAAGATAAATGAAACTAAAATAACTTTCTTGTTTGGCTGAGAGCCAACTGTTTATTTTGACATTCAAATTAGAACTTGCGTCGACAGGTGAATCGAATGGTTGTTGTAGATTCTTGGCTGTTGAAGTAGCAGCACTGACGTTCTCACACAGCGTAGACGCAGTGTCAGCGTTTTTAGCGGATACGCGTGTGACTTGCCCGTGGGATAGCTACCGCTGTCCAAATCGCATGCTTATGCAAGCGTTTGCGATGGTGGGAAACTATGTAAACCGATTTCGGCGTATGTGGTGTTAACTTACATAAACCGCCTCTCGAGCATAGAGCGGGGAAGATGCGATGCTGCATGAAATCTCGTCCATTCCGACAGCAGAAATAATATGTTCATAACTCATCGAAAAGTATGTTTTACCTGAAGAAGAATTGTAGAATTAGTATGGCTCTGGAACTCTTCAATTTAATTCAGACCACCTGTCGCCACCATAGGGCAGATACGATGATGTTCGGAATCTAGTACATTCCGACATCGTCAATAATAATAAACTCATCGACCGAAATTACAAATTATATTGCTATAAAATAAAAATGTGTATAAATGTGTACTATCTCAATGAATATGTGGTTGTAAAAATACGCTTCTTACTTATAATACGTTTTAGTTTTTAAAGTAAATATTGTACGTAATAAGTTAATATTTGAATTTGTCTGTGTTTTATACATGTATATTTGTGAAATTTTAGGTCAGCAGACCGTAATAAAGAATTAAATTAAACTAACAAATTCTAACTTTTTCTGGAATTATGTCCGTTCGAAAAAGGGATGTTCTAATATTCCAACCTGTGTGAAATCTAATGGTATTTGTTCTGAGAGTGTGGTTGACTCAGCAAATCTTTTTGCTAATTTTTTCAAATCCAATTTCGTAATTGACTCAGAAAATATGGTTAACTCTTTACTGATGGTGCATACAATTTTTTAGACTTTGGTTCGTTATGGGTTTCTGAACCAGATATCATTAATGGCATTTAATATATCTAAGTTGCCGACTAGTTCCAAAATGTTCAAGAAGATGTTTTAAGAGAAGTTAGCATTTGCTTTTAAAGGAATAATAATTGGTCCATGGCTTAAATCATACTTCTCAAATAAAATCTCGTCTGTTGATATTGAGAATATTAAATCGCATACATTTTTGGCAACTTCTGCTGTGCCACAAGGTTGCATTCTTGGTATTATCTTATTTAATAATTTCATTAATGACGTTGGTTTATGCTTCAAACACTCTGACTATTTACTTTATACAGACGATTTGAAACTCTTTTGGAGAATCTCCGGCTTTTCAGATGTAACACTTGCCTTTGTTAAAGAATTTCGTGATCTTGGCGTAATTTTTGACTCGTCTTTTACGTTCGCTAACTATATTAATTTTATTATTCCTAAGGCTTATGCTAACCTAGATTTTTTGCGACGCTAATGATTTCAATGATCCATACACTAGAAAAATCTTATTTAATTTTTATTGCGATCGAAACAGGAGTATGCCTCAGTCATCTGGATTCCGATGTATTCCTTACACACTTTTTGAATTGAAAGATCTCAACGCTAGTTTCTTCTTTTGCTCTTCAACCACTTAATTTTGGAAATCCCCTGCCGCCGTAGTGCTAGGTGCATGCTCATCAGTGTTTTGTCGCTTGAGTTCAGACAATTCGTTCAAAGTTTGATGTTTATTTATGATATTATCTCCGGTACCATTGACTGGTCAGCTCTACTTCGGGAGTTAATTTTAAATATTAATAATAAAACACTCAGTTTTCATAATTTATTTCATATTTATGTTTAAAGATCGAATTACTATCGCTTCGCCCCTCTGATAAGGGAGCTCGACGAGTTTAACCGGATTTAAAAAATCTTTGATCTTGAATTTGCGATGCCAAGGTCACTGGTTAGGTCACGTATTGAGTCTTATTATGTAGCTAAATAACATAATAAAAAAAAATATTTGTTAATCTATGAAATAAAAATGAAATGATATGTTAACCAGTTGGAAGGTTCTTGATAAACACTTCTTCTCAGACCATTGAAATATTGAGACAATTTTAGATCTGTCCTCGGGTGCTCCGAAGGTTCGTAAGAACCTGACTTGTTTTTTACAGGGAAATTCTCGAGAACAACCTACCACATCCAGTACCGGTAGAGCCCGATATTATTAGTAAATTGGAAGACATGGTGAACTCTTTTACAGCTAACTGATCGCGGGCCCTGGCCAAAGCCTGCCTGATCCAGGAGGCAGTTCAACAGAGCGAAGAGGCTGAGTCAGGAGTCTAAATGGTTGAGCTATAAATAGCTCTTGCGGTCCTACTAAAGGGCCTTACATGAAGCAAAAAGGTCCTCATGGAGGAATTTTTTTAAAGGCGTTGAGGGCGTCCACGAAACAGCCAGACTAAGAAAAATCTTGTCGGGAAAAACTACCCGATTGGGTCCCTACTGATACAGGATGGCTCCTGGACGGCAACGGGAAAAGAAACAGTCGAGAAATTATTATTTCGGCGATAAAAAGTTTTAAACTTTATAATGCAGCTGGGCTAAACGCAGCTGGCTGCAACGACTGATACTTCTAAAAATTGGCTACTAAGCATTTTTAGAGCCTACTGTTATATAAACTACGTCCCGACGTTATAGAGGTATGTTTCCGTGGTCTTTATACCTAAGGCTGGAAAAGTATCACATTCGAATCCGAAGGATCTCAGACCTATAAGCCTTTTAGCCTAGAAAAGCTCTCTCTTACAATCGACAAAGGACTGTTGTCAAATAACCAACATGCTTACCTTGAGGGAGGGTCCACGGACCCTGGTCTACATTCAGTAGTTAGCTATATTAAAAAGTCTCTCAGTTACAAGAAATTATGTCATGTAGCTTTATTTGACATTAAGGTAGCTTTTAACAAGATAAGTCCTGAGGCCATAACACTGGCCATAAGAGGACTTATTGCGAAAAGCTCCTTGGTTGAATTCATCGGTAGAAAGATAACAGCAGAAGTCGGTGCAAACCGTGTTTCGAGGCATGTGTTTTGTGGAACACCGTAAGGTAATCTGACTGTAACTTCTCTCTTGCAGGAGACAGAAAGTGGTGCCGCCAGGGTTGTTGCATATACAGATGACATCGCCATAGCATACATGGACAATTTCCCGCCCACTTTGAGTGATTTGATGTAGGGGATACTCCTCGATGTAATAAACTGGTCGACGGGATGTGGTCTCAGCGTCAACTCAGAAAAAGTGGAGCTGGTACTCTTTACTAGGAAATATAAGGCGACGAAGGTATTTCTGCCGGAACTGAATGGTATCCGTTTAAATCTAAAAAAGAAAAAAGCCAAGTTGCTTGGCGTTACACTAGACATGAAACTAAGCTGGAGGAATAATATTGTCCATCGGCATCAGTGGCCCTATTCTTTTGCAAAAAGGCCGTTGGAAAGAAATGAGGTCTAAACCCGAGCGTATGCCACTGAATCTATACAGCGGTAATTAAGTCTATTCTCCTCTATAAAATTATCGTATTAATATATGGGTAATTTTTACGCTCTGTTAGTTAATAAAAGTCTTCGATCAGCAACAGTCCCAATAAAATGGAAAATTTCGACCATAGTCCCAATAAAGAAGGTTAAAAACACAATAACAACTGATGAACTCAGGTCAATAAACACCCAACCCAGTTTGGAAAATATATTAGAAACGGTTGTGAAAAAGCAAGTAGTACACTATATTGAGACTAATACAATTTTTATTAAAGAGCAATCATTATTCAGAGCTAAACACTCATGCGAAACTGTGCTTAACTTTGTATTATCGCAATGGAAAGAATATCTTAATTCAAAGATGAATGTTATAGCGGTGTTTATTGACTTCAAAAGAGCGTTTGAGACGATTGATAGAGAAATAATGTTAAACAAACTGGAATATATTGGTGTTAGGAACAATGAACTTGACTGGTTTCGAAGCTTCCTATCAGATCGCAAGCAACAAACTATTATTGGTTCATCTTAGTATGTCAAAAAAAGTAGCTGTCATATTGGCCTACCGCAAGGGTCAGATTTGGCTCCAATTTTATTTAACGTTTATATTAATGACATAAACACGGTACTAAAACATTGCAAGGTAAAATTGTTCGCTGACGATACTGTCCTTACAATCAGCGACATAAACCTATCTAATGCAATGGCACAGATGCAAGAAGATATGGACTGCTTATATATGTAAATGGCTATGTGTAAATAAACTTAAACTTAATGTGAAAAAGACAGAGTTCATGGTTCTATCTAGGGCATTTAATGTTAACTCAGTAAGTTACAGCTTAAAAATAAAGCATGACATCGAAGAAGTAAACGTCATGAAGTATCTAGGTATATATCTATATAGATAATAAGTTAAAATTTGCGGATCACATTGAATACACAGTTAACAAAATTGCGAAAATTGTACTTAGGAATAAGATATAAAACTCTAATATACAGATCTATAATTGAGCCGCACTTTATATATTGTTAGACGATCTTCTTTATAGCTAGCGACACACAAATTGATAAACTCCAAAAAATGCAAAATAGAGCTATGCGATTTATATTAAATAAGCGTTACGATATACCTATACAGGAGATGATTGAAGCTTTAAAATGGCAGAGCGTGAAACAGCAAATATTCTTTCATGCCATGAAACTTTCTCAAGTAAAATAATAGTTACAGGCTACCACTATACAAAACAGAAGTTGATAAGGCAAATATTTTTTACAAATGTTTTGGAATGTTTTAATGAGCTACCAAGTTTAAGAAATTGTAATAACATTACTACCTTCAAGAGGCTAATAAGAAATTGTAATAACATTACTACCTTCAAGAGCTAGTAGCGTCTTCACTGCAGGACATTACCTATTAGATAAAAAGGTTCGGCATGGAAACAAGTCCTTTCCATCCGTTCCACCAGAGCAATTCTGGAACTAAATCATATAGATCACCTATGCCAAAGGAATTCAATAAGAGGTTGGCTTGAAAAGTAGTCCTTTCCAACCGACCTGTTCAAACACGTAAGTTGCTTGGAATCTCGTCCATTCCGAAAGCTTGAATAAGATATTACTTATCAAAAAGCCTATTATACCTGCGAAATAAGCCACCTGCGTCGGAAAATGCAATGCTGCTCGGAAACTCGTCCATTCCGACAGCTTGTATAAGGTGCTGCTCATCAAAAAGCCTGATACATAAACCGCCTGTCGAGCATAGAGCGGGGAAGATGCGATGCTGCATGGAATCTCGTCCATTCCGACAGCAGAAATATTCGTGTAATATACATAACTCATCGAAAAGTGTGTTATACCTGAAGAAAAATTGTAGAATAAGTATGGCTCTGGAACTCTTCAATTTAATTCAGACCACCTGTCGCCACCATAGGGCAGATACGATGATGCTCGGAATCTCGTCCATTCCGACATCGTCAATAATTATAAACTCATCGACCGAAATTACATATTATATTGCTATAAAATAAAAATGTGTATAAATGTGTACTATCTCAATGAATATGTGGTTGTAAAAATACGCTTCTTACTTATAATACGTTTTAGTTTTTAAAGTAAATATTGTACGTAATAACTTAATATGTGAATTTGGCTGTGTGTTATACATGTATATTTGTGAAATTTTAGGTCAGCAGACCGTAATAAAGAATTAAATTAAATTAAACTAACAATATCTCCTATAAAGATAAATATATGTATTATATGAATCAATTCATAATAAGTATATTTATTTATCGATTATTATATAATAAGTATATTTATCGATATGAGGAAGAGTTAAAAGCAAATTCTAAATTTTTCTGGAATTATGTCCGTTCGAAAAAGGGATGTTCTAATATTCCAACCTGTGTGAAATGTTATGGTATTTGTTCTGAGAGTGTGGTTGACTCAGCAAATCTTTTTGCTAATTTTTTCAAATCCAATTTCGTGGTTGACTCAGAAAATATGGTTAACTCTTTACTGATGGTGCATACAATTTTTTAGACTTTGGTTCGTTATGGGTTCATTATGGGCTCGTTTCCTAGACCCTCGTTAGTTGAGCTTTACGATAATGATTGTGGGGGCCCGCCAGCCCAGTGGGGCGTAGCTAGCCGCTACAACAAAAACAACAACCTAGTGAAGAGCACAACACTAGTTTTTGTTGGGTTCGCGGATAGCCCCTTATCATCACTGAGATGGGTTCGTGACGAGACAAGTGACATTATAGGCCTAAGCGTAGATATTCGAGTCATCAAGAGTGACAAGAAGAGGATCTATTACCAAGCACCAGAGCAAAGGGGGAAAGCACACCGGCCTGAGGACAGCCCATATTAACTCCGTACTTTAGGTATTGATCCTTTTTTGCCTGAATACGGATAATCCGCCAGACATTTACCAGCCTCCACGATTGTGGTATATAAGCAAGTGCGAGCGACGCTGAGAAAATATGTTTCAAGGTCGGCAACACGAGCTTAACACCTTATTTTAGTACAATAGGTGAGATGCCATCCGGACCGGGTGATTTGCCACTGTCAAAAGATTCAATAGCATATCTCATGGCATCTTCCCTCGTCGCAGTTCTGGCAGCAAACCAGTTATACCTTGTAACGGTGGTTCTCGCATTCCCTCCTCCCAGGACAGGCCTTATCCAAACTATCACTGCCTCATCAATGGCATGAATGGATCATATCCTAGGTGGCGCCGAGATCTGATTTCTCAGCTCCTCCCTTAAACATGACCAGCCGGTTTTTTTTTAAGTTTCGTACTGGCGCACAGCACACAGCATCCTCACCAAGGTGAAACTGGATATATCTGTGGTCCGAAAGCGAGTCTTCACTCAGGACTCTCCAGTTGAGGACTAAACACCCTAACCGAGAGTTAGAAAGAGTAAGATTAATCACTTCCTGTCTCCTTGGCGTTAAAAATGTTGGCTTAGAGCCCACATTCAAGATGCTTAGCCCACTGACAGTATGAACTCGAAAAGCCGATCTCCCCTCGCGTTGCATATGCTGCTGCCCCAGGTTTTATTCTGGGCATTAGCATCGCAACAGAGAATCAATCCGACGTTTCAATTTTCGCAATACTTCACAAGACTGGCTGCCTTCCCCGGAGTTGGCGGCAGCAGAGAGTCGTATGGAAAGTACGCGGAGGCAATTATAAAATGTTTCCACCCATTTATGCCCTTGAAGCTCAGCCTCGCTGCCAACAAGTCCTGCCAGCAGAACTATAAATACTTAATTACAGCAAAGAGAGAATACACTATAAGACAAGCTGACTGAGCTTTCTTCAATGAACGCTGTTTGACTTAACTACTTGGTGCTGTCAGTCGTAGTCTTGTTTTAAATGGTAGTCTTGCAGCCGAGCTACTAGATTTTGATATGGTTAAGAGGAAATACATATATGCATTTACTTATACAAATTATTTTAAACTCCGACTGACAATCAAATTTAAATAATTTCACAGCTCTATTGTATTCCTATCGGTTAAGTGGCAATTTCTGCACAGCTTTTTTCTTCCATTCTGTCCATATACTCGTATAAAAATATGATGAGAACGAAAAATAACACTGAAGATGGCACAACGCCGAAACCGGTTTGTTTCAAAACCAAATTTGACAAGGATCGACGGAAAATCTTTCCAAAATACATCAACTTTCAACCTTGTCGGAGTACAAAAACAACAAAAACGACTTATTTTTACTTGCCCTGGCTGATGCTCGAACCTCGAAGCAAGCGGCATATCGAGTTATAGCATACACCGCTACCCACTCGACCCCAGGGGCCACAAAAAGACCTTCTTTGACAGTGAGTTTCTTGATTCGAACTTGTTTAATGTGTTTCGGAAAGACAGAAATTCAACAAAAACTGGAAGTATGCGTGCCGGAGGTATTTTAATTACTGCCAGACATCAACTTCGTGCATTCTTGGTTCCGCTCAACAACAGTAACTCACTGCTGGATCAAATTTGTGTTTGTATTAGTGGTCCTTTTTCGCGGGATTCTATATACCTACTTGCTTCGTATATACCTCCTGATAGTTTGTTCGAGTTATATAAAGCGCATGCTGATAACGTTGTATTTCTAGTTTCAAATAATTTAAATGATAATCACTTATGTTTGCTAGGTGATTTTAACTTATGTAAGATAAATTGGTCTACTAATATGTCTCACTATAAGCTCACGCCAAATGATATTTTCGCAAATCACGAGTTATATTTTATTTATAATATTCTAAGTCTTAATTTAAATCAAGTTAACAATTTTGTTAATTCTCTGAGTAGAGTCTTGGATCTTATATTTGTAAGTAATAACTTAAGCTATAGAGTTAGTGAAGGGTTGAATCCCATAACTTCTAAGAACAAGCATAATTTACCTTTAGTTGTAAAACTCGGTTTCTATAGTTTTGCTTCTGTTCCTTTTGATGATAGGATATCATTTAATTATGCCTTATGCGATTATATTTGTAAGTAATAACTTAAGCTATAGAGTTAATGAAGGGTTGAATCCCATAACGCCTAAGAACAAGCATAATTTACCTTTAGTTGTAAAACTCGATTTCTATAGTTTTGCTTCTGTTCGTTTTGATGATAGGATATCATTTAATTATGCCTTATACGATTTTCCTAGCTTTAATGAATTACTTCTCGAGATTGACTGGGGTAATTTGCTGGCAGATCTCGATACATTTAATAGTTTCACTACATTTAAGTTTATTATGTCTAAACTATGGCTTGATAATATTCCGGTCAGGAAGAAAATACCCTACAAATTGCCCTGATATTCTAAGGATCTAAAAAAGCTTAAAAATCTTAAAAACAAGTATTTTAAAAAGTTTAAATTATCTAAGAACTATTTTTATTTTGTTGAATTTAAACGATATGAAAGGGAATTCAACTGTTTAAAAAAATCGCTCTATAATCACTATATCCATAATGTGGAGCTGAGCATTAAAACGAATCCAAAAACATTTTAGAATTACATAAAATAAAGATAATACTCGTAAATATGCGCATACCTCAACTGAAGCATTAAATTTATTTGCGGTGTTTTTTTAATCTAATTATGCGGTTGACGATTATGCTCGTTATTGCGAATTTTCCTCTAGCTTAGATTCCCCTTTGAACTTTGGTGTTCTATAATTCTCAACAAAGGACATTAGTAATGCTCTCATTAAACTGAAGCCCTCCACTCAAACCGATGTTTATGGACTCTCAGCAGTTCTAATTAAAAATTGTCCTGCTCTGTCCAAATCTGTAATTTGCCCAAATCAGCATGGGTTTGTCGCCAACAGATCTACAGTATCGGATTTAGCGGTTTTTAGTGAATACTAGTCTTTCTCGGCAGGTTTCCAGGTTGACTGTACTTATACAGACTTCTCGAAAGCCTTCGATAAAGTCTCTCATAGCGTCTTAATTAAAAAATTAGCCTGTCTTGGCTTTCACTCTGCTTTTTTGCAATGGATAAAATCCTCCTTGTGCAGCAGGCGCTGTATTGTGTATTTTGATAGTATCTTATCTACTCTCTTTATTGCCTCCTCTTGAGTTCCGCAAGGAAGTATCTTGGGACCGCTCCTATTTACATTATTTATGAATGATATCAGCACTTGCTTTTCATATGCTGAATTCGTACTTTATGCTGATGACTTAAACATTTTCTCAGCGATTAAGACCCAGGATGATGCCATTAATTTCAGGCTGACATTGACAGACTTTACTTTTGGTGTCAGAAATCATCTCTCTCACTGAACTTTTCAAAATGCTTTCAAATGACGTACTCGAAATTATCTAACATTATACCTTTTAGGTACAGTATATCGACTTGTGTCCTTCCGTGTGTTAGTGAGATTAAGGACCTTGGCATTGTTTTCGATAGAAAATTCACCTTTTATGTGGTTAATTTTATCACCTCAAAAGCTTTCTCTATGTTGGGTTTCGTTAGAAGAAATGCGTCTAAATTTTATGATCCCTATACTATCAGTTAATCTAGTATATGTCATTTGTAAGGTCTCATCTAGAATATGCTGTTTTTTTTGGAGACCAAATAGCCAGTTAGCTGTCACAAGAATTGAACGGGTGCAAACAATTTTTCTTAAATTTGCACTTCGGTCTCTGCACTTTAGTGATCCCATACCATCATATCCTGCTCGTCTCATGCTTATAAGTCCCAAGTCGTTAGAAAGTCGTAGGTCTATACACTGCCGTTCCTTTGTTCACAATATCATAACTAGATTCATTGATTGCCCTTGCTTACTGGAAAGAACTCGATTTAATGTTCCCCAGCGTTCTCTTCGAGATTTCTACCTGTTTTATGGGGACAATTTTAAAACTAAGTACGCCAGTGATGCGCCCATTACTCGCGCTACACGTGAATTAAATTCCATTAATAATAATGTTGATCTTGATTTTTCCCTATCTAGGGCTGCTTTTTTTGATATTTTGAACTCTGTCTTATAGATTTATATGTAATATGCATTTCAAGCTACTTGTGTTGATAGTCTGTAAGGATTTGAATTCAAAGACGTAAACAAAAAATAAATTTTTGTTAATTTTTCTGTTGGCCTAGTAAATGTGAATATTTTACAATTTTATTGAGCTCAAGGCCAGTTTATGGAAGATTTGCAGAATTTGCAAATAAAAACACTGCAACTCCGAGCTCCCGGGTTCAAAGCCTGAGAGAAGTGGTTATGAAAAATTTAATTAAAAATTAATTTATTTTAATAATCAAAAAGAAGTCTGACAGGAAAATGTGGTGATTTCCGTAATAGTACTTTAACTTCAACCATTAAAAACAGTTGTTGTTTTTTCACAAAAAAAAATCTTCCATAAACTTGCCTTGAGCTCAATAAAATTGTAAAACAAAAAATAAATAAATAAATTTAGTTTAAACTCTGTTTAAAGTTGACTGAAAACTGCATACTGAGCATAAACTCAGTTTAAACGACAAACAGAGTTCAACTTGCTCTGAAAAACTGGCCAACAACAACAAAAAGTTGAAATAAACGGGTTGAAATAAACTCGCTTAAAAATTAGCCGACCTCACTGAAAGTGTTGGAAAGTGAGAAAGTGGTGCTTTTGTGAATAATCATTGGAAAGTACCAAGGGAAATTCGAAATTTTTCGCTTAACATCAAAATAAGTAAAAAACGAAGATGGAGCAGACGTAAGAAGTTAAATCTTACAAGAATTACTCGTTTTGTTTTGTTTTGCCAGCAAATTTTACAAACGACTGTTAATTTTGACAGACTAGTGTTGTAAAGTATATTTAAAATATAAGATAGTTGATTATAAGCGAGTTGGACGTTTTTTTATATGCATTCTGAACACCTTCAGTCAAATTTTATAGATTTTAATTCACTCTATGACATCAATCTGTTTGCAGAACAACCTTGATTTTTACCAAATTTGAATATGTACCTAAAAGAGCATATCGACGTTTATTCCAAAAATATGATACTAAAGTTAACTCAAAAATTTTACGAATTTATACATTTTTATCATAAAAATAACAATTTTAAAGGATTCAGCACTTTTTTTTACAGCAACTGTTTTATTAATAAATGTGTGAGAAAAATTTGTATTTATAATTAAATATTTATAATAAAATAATTTTATAAAAAATCTGTTAAAATCGATATATGTATGTACGTACATAAAGCTTATTACTTGTATGGATCCCTGTCTCTTAAGGAAAAAGGAACACCAGTTATTTGTTTATAATAAAACTATTTGTTTTACTTTAATTATACAAATTAATTAAATTGAAATATCGCACGTCTGGTGAGTTTGCGAAGCCGGCACGGAAGAGATCGAAAATCTCCAGATGTCAAATTAGATTAAGAAGAGTTGCAATGTTTTTTTCTGGCGCAGCGTCGCCACAATACTCCCCCAGACTTCTAGGTCCCGTAGCGAGGTGGGAGTCTGACTGAACGTCCGGATCTTGTATTCTTCTCGGCGGACACAGGCTTTCCAACGCTTTCTTCGTAGTCTGGTTCGCTTTGATGTTGCGATTCTTCACAAGGTTGGCATACAAAAGCAGGTTTGATGCGTTTTATTTCAGCGTCCCTTAATCTCGTATGGGCCACTGTTAGGTGGGGTCAGGGAAGGTCAAACAGCATCCTTACACAAATATGGTGGTGCGATGTGTCTGTCGGTTGCAAATCGTGCATGTTAGTTAATAGCGCTTTGACGAATTGGGATGGCGAAGTAGTTTGGCGGTTTTCACACATGTCGCCTGGAAGTCTAAGGGTAGTGTAACAAACCAATTGAGCGGGTGCTGCCTTGATTTCTGGTTTGTATACTGATCGGAGCATAAGCAGTATAAGTGGAAGCTGGTAAGACCAATTAGCTGAATTCGAGCACATGATCGCTGCCTTAAGTGTCCTATGAATCCTCTCAATTAAACCGTTCGATTGTGGGTGGTAAGCGGTCGTTCGCAGATGTGTTACGCCCAATGCCTGTGATAACTCTCGAAATAGTGTTGACTCGAACTGACTACCCTGATCGGTTAAGATGCGAAGTGGCACTCTAAAATGTTATATCCACCCGTTAATTAATGCAGAGCTATGGTTTCCGCGTTTATATCCGATAGCGGAACTGCCTCCGGGTATCGAGAAAATCTATCGATAATTGTTAAACAATATCTGTTTCCATTAGATGGTGGAAAGAGTCCGATGATATCTACGTTTAAGTGATCGAAGCGTTCCGAAGGTAAAGTGCTGCTTCACCAACCGCGCTGTGGCTCTTTTTCCAGGATGCACTACATTGTGAAACTATGCTATGACCGCTTGCCGCTGTGGAAGTGGTATATAAGGCTGCACTGAACTGCCGGAAACGTCACAAGTGATAGATGTAGCATCTGGAGACAATTTTATTTGTTTGAACTGTAATGATGAGCTGTTTGCTTGCATTAATCTTTGGAGTTCTTCGCATTTTGCCTGTTACTTAGCTACTACTTCGTAATCGATGACGTCGTCTACAGCTATATGGAGTGCGTTGATGCGCGAGAGTGTATCTGCAGTTATGTTAGCAGCTCCTGGAATGTGTAGTATGCTTGTCGTGAATTGACCTATAAGATCAAGATGACGAGTCTGTCTAGATAATGCATTGTCTTTTATTTGTGAGAAAGCAAAAGTGAGCGGCTTGTGATCTGTTGCTACCGAAAATTGTCTTCCTTCCAATAGATGTCTAAAGTGCTTAACTGCAATTCGCGATCATAAGTGCTGTATTTGCACTGTGCGTTTGTAAACGTTCTTAAAAAAAATGCGAGTGGTTGTGGTTGCTCGTCGATAAGCTGATGTTCTACGGCGCCCATAGCGTTATCACTTGCGTCTGTCCACAATATCAAATTGGCCGATGGTGCTGGGTGTGCTAACAGTGTAGCATTTCCTAAGTCATCCTTACATTTTTGAAAGTGATAAATTAACTTATCATCACAAGTTAAAGGCGTTTTCTCTTTTTTCTTGTTCCTGTAACAAGTGCGTGCAAATGCTGCTGATGGGCGATCGCGTGTGGTATAAACCGACGATAAAAATTTACCATCGCTAAAAAACGTTTAAGTTCGAAAGCGAATTTTGGCAAAGGAAATTTGCGGATGACTTCCCCTTTCGCCGGTAGAGGACTGATACATTCTGGTTTTACCAAGTAGCCTAAAAACTCGAATTGCGCAGAGCCGAATACACATTTAGACAGGTTGATTTTTAATGAGTGATTCGTAGTCTTTCAAAAATTAAACGGAGGTGTGACGTATGCTCTTCGCTAGTGGTAGATGCGATGCAAATGTCATCCACATAGCTGAACGCAAAGTCTAGGCCTCTTACTGCTTCATGCATATACCTTTGAAAGGTTTGTGCGGCGTTTCGCAAACCGAAGGGCATACGTACTAACTCGAACAGGTCGAACGGTGTGGTGACTGCAGTCTGCGGTTGTTGCTGATGATATTACGTTTGGAAGGTTTGTTGGTTTGAGTAATATCGCTAAACTCTCGCAGTAAATCTGCGTGCATGCTGTTGGTGTCGTACGTTCTGATGTTGTACGGCTGCACACCAACTGCGCATATAGCTGGGCTTGCCAATTTCGTTTCACCGTCGATGATGGTGGCGTTATGCATATCAATCAAAAGTCCACTCGAAGGGTCTTCGTAGGTCGATAGTTAATCGTATGTGCCAGTACTGGCCGTTTGACAGATGCAGCATTTATGATTGAAATGTCTGCCCCTGCGTCAATCAAAAAACGAAGTTTGGAACGGTGATCCATGATAAAAAAATCTTTGAGTGATTTTGCGTGAATTTGGAGTATTAAAATTGATGCAGCCTTGTTGGTTTGATACGACGACGTTAGCTGCAGAAGCCGCCGGCGATGTTAGTTTTTTTGTTATTTAAAGTTGCAAGGATAATTGCATTTAAGTTCCTTGGTTCCGAATCGCTTGTGATACCAACACATTTGTTGCGAATCTGCAGAAGAACGTCGAGGGCTGGTGTGCCGACTTTGAGATCGTGCTCGCTAATGGCTTTTGCTGCTTTTTTGCTCCATACGTGCGAGTGCTCGTTCAATACGCTCGATTCTGCCTTCTTCGGAAGCATTGGAATTCGCGTGTGATGAACTCTGTTGGTGTGGTCGGTTAGTGGAGCCCACGGTAACGGCCTCCACTGAATTAACCCGAACGACGTCGATGATCTGGTCAGCGATTGACGCTAGTTGTTCCAGGGTCATCTCCGGGTTACCTTTGTCGATTCCCGTGATTACGGCACGTGCTGAAATAGGTAGTTTTTGGAGCTAAAAATCTTTTATTAGCTGTTTATCCGTCGTGACTCCTGTTCTCCGTAACTGGGATAACATGTAACTCGGTTTATTATCACCGAGTTGAATTCCCGAAGTGACTTGCTCTAGGCGTGTGATTGGCGAGACGCGAAGAGACGCGTTTGTTCGTGCAAGCGCTCATCCATATACATTACCGCAATGTTGAACTTGGCGTTGTCACGTTGTTAATGGTTCATTTTCCCGAAATTATTAATGAAGAAAAACGCTTCCAAGCGGGTGAACCAGGACTCGATGCTTGATAGTGAAAAACCATTCAATAGTGGCACTTGGACTCGAGCTGCAAAACTGTTAACGTCAGCGCGGTCGTCAAGGCCGGTGCTTTCTTTTGCGGCGGTGGTTTCGACAGAATTTTCCTCGCTGGGTGCCATGATTACATAATTTTAATTGCTCGAAAGTGCGGATCAAAATAAATCAGCAGCAATCCACCTTATTTCGATGTGGTCACAGTTGTGGGTCACCCGTAATGGGTCCCTGTGTCTTAAGAAATAAGGAACACCAAATATTTGTTTATAATAAAACTATTTATTTTACTTAAATTATACAAATTAATTAAATTGAAATATCGCACGTCTGGTGAGTTGGCGAAGCCAGCACGGAAGAGACCGAAAATCTCCAGATGCCAAATTAGATTAAGTAGAGTTGCATTTTCTGTCGCAGCGTTGCCACACTTTCTTTACAAAGTAAGAGATAAAAGTTAAGAGAGTTAACTTATTTAATATGTGAGTCTTAGTTAAATTGACATACATTTTTCTCTGCGTTTGTGCCATTACCTTGTAAGATTTTGTGAGCAGATGGTCAAATCTTATTTCTTGGCCGTAATCTGGTTTCGATGGCTTTGAAAACTCTAACGTTGACGAAGTAAGGGCCCCATGAGCACAGTGAAATTTTAGCATTGTTTTGCGCTGGAGAAACAGGATCGTTCGCACTGCAATGATTTTATATGGTGGGACATTTCCGTTACTTTTGGGCTGAAACTTCTCAATTATTTTCTGCAATAAATGTAAACAACTTATAAGTATTTTCAATTTTATATTTAAGGAAGGTTATTTATACCTTCAAAACCTGTCCACCTGGCTTGAATTCAAACTCTTGAAACGAACACATATCAGAACGGTCGCTATAGTTTACAATTATGTTCTCACTTCTTATAGAAATATTCTTCAGGGAATCAACTCTAGTTGCTGGATAAAAATGCAACATTTTTGGCTCATTGGGATTAATGTTGTACTCCATCACTGCAGAAAAAAAATATTTTATAAATTAATTTACCAACATACAAGCTTCTTAAAGTGTTAATAAATAACCGTATAAATACTGCTAAACAGGGCCGTGCACACGTATATGAAATAAGTAAATCGTATACCTCAAATTTTATTCGTTAATGTAATTTTAATCCAGAATACATACCGTGTAAGAGACTTTTTAGCAAAGTACAGGTACAGCTATAATTCACAGATTATAACTAGATACATATTTTGTTTTTTATTCTATGCTGCTAAAGTAATTGTAATTAATCGTGACCGACTGTATGGTAAAATACTGTATTTTAAAATTCGGCCTTTCGAAATCTCCATACAGAACTGGTTTCATAAGTAGTAGCGCTGCGACCTTACAAGATATATTGTGCTAACCCTTTAAGTTTGTCACTCCATCCTTAGGCTACTTAAGAAGTTGAGCACTTTGGAGGGTGTGGTATAAGCCTGAGTCCGCTTATTCTTGGGCATTCACAAAGTATATGTTCAGAAGTCTCCGCATCTAGGCAACAAAACCCACAGTCTGCAACTTCAGAGAGTCCTTTTTTATTAAGATGGTATCTCAGCCTGCAGTGACCTGTTAAGTACCCGGTGAGAGTTCTAAGACCCTCTCTGCTGAGATTGAGAAGTGTTTCAGAGGTTTCACGGGATGTACTTATGAACCTTTTAGATAGTTTGTTCCCCTTTGCTGAGTGGCATTGTGCTGCGATTCTTGAGTCCTCCCACTTTCTGATGTGTATCCCCTAGAGGGACCGCAGAACGGTTGAGGGCCGTAAAACCTCTGTTGGGCCCCTTTTTTGTGAGAAAGTCCGCCATTTCATTGCCATCCACGGCCTCATGACCCGGAACCCACCACAGAGTAACTCTGTTGTTACCTCCTAGTGAGTCCAGTGCCATCCTGCAGCAGTCTAGCAGCTTTGGCTCCATCTTGAAGGAGTCTAGTGCCCTAAGGGCTGCCTGGCTGTCAGACATAATGTTGATTGTGGATCCATTGGTCCTTTTGCGAAGACATTCGTGAGCGCACAACTCTATTGCATGGATTTCCGACTGGAAGATGGTTGGGTATGACCCCATCGGGACACTTTTTTTAAATCTAGGTCCGACACCCCGACCCCAGTGCTCCCGTCAATAAGTCTGGATTCGTCAGTGTACCACACTTGTGATCCTTTGTTGATAACTTTCACCATCCTTTACTTGTGTCCCTATCAAGTTTTATGATTTAGTAGATCTTGGTAAAGGGTAGCTTCGGTAGTATGGAGTCAGTAAGTTTGACAATCGGGTCAGCACTGAGTGGTTGTAAGACCCCTAAATGCCCCCTAAAGTCTCCACTTTTCAGACAACTAATAGTAAGCAGTTTTAGAGCGCTCTCACAGGCCTCCCTCTCAATGAGTATAGCCAATGGTGGGATGCCTGTGATGATGCCAAGCGCATCCGTTGGACATGTGCGCATGACCCCCGTAATGGCCACACATACAAGGCGTTGGAGCTTGCCATTTTGGGTTCAGGCCACCATACTAGTGCTGAGTAGGTAATAATTGGCTTTATTACCGTGTTAAATGACCAGTACTAAGTTTCAGGGAGGTTCCCCAGGTTTAACCGTGCAGTCTTTCACAAGCATAAACGCTCTTGTTGCCTTATTGGTAATTTCTGTGGAATGAGGGTTCCAGTTGAGTTTACTATCTAGTGTGACGTTAATAAAAGCACGTTAGTAAAAGGACTCACCTCTTGCGTTATTGTTTGAGCTACCCCATATTATGTGATGGGCGTTGGCATCACAGCCCAACACAAATTTCAGCCACTTCCTCCTGCAGTACTCCTCTAGGGCAATTACTTCCCTTGTGAGCATTACGTTGCTCTCTCCTGGGAGGTAGGCTGAGGTAGGTACAACCTGTTGTACCCCCATCTGGGTTGGCACCTCAGTCCATACGGCCACATGGTCCTGATGTATCAACTCTGAAATGGGAAAAAAGGTTGTATTATTTCTTATCACTATGGCCGCTCTGTGCCTACTGCTGTTGGTGTTATATATTAGCTAACCATCGCATTCATTGAGACCTTTGACTGCCTCATTGTAAACCCATGGTTCTTGGATGAATGCGACATCCAAGTTTTCTATGTTGAACCGCCAGCACAAAACGGCCGAGCCCGCCTTGGCATGATGCAGGTTCACTTGCAGGCACCTGATGTGCCTAATGAGGCTTCTTGGGCGGTCTCCCATCGGATGGGCTCTTTCTATGCCTCTGGGCCCTCTTGGCTACTTTCCTTTCTCTATTCCCTCCCAATAGTACCCTCTCTTCTCTCGTCTGCTCTGCAGCACCCTGTCCCCGATGTGACCTTAGTGGGGGTCTGAATTTAATCAGGGCGCAGACGCTATTCTTGCGGTTAAGTATAAGGGGTCATTTTTCCTCGGCCTGGTATTTCCATCTGCGCAGACTAGTCGCCCTTGGGGTTTCCAACCGATGATTCATAATTGGGCTGCTCCACAGCGATCTTCTGCAGTGTTGCGGCGTCCTGTGAGCGACAGGGTCGCTCTTCGTTCGCCGTGCTACTGCTAGCCGCAGAGGTGGAATTCGTTGCCACAACTGTGCTTGCGGAGGGTGCATTGACACGTGCCACTGTCGGGCCTGTCTTGTGGATGCGCACCCTTCCGAAGCCATAGTGTACGACATGCCCGGGCCTCACAAGGGTCTCAGAGGAAGAGGGGTCAACAGCCAGTTGCGCCCTTGCAAGGCTTTAGATTGGGAGCCACTTTCCGAGGTCTCTGCATCCCCGAAGCTGATGGACAGCCATCCCGGCCGAAAAGAGCAGCTGCTAAAATTGGGCTTTATAGCGCCCTTACGCTGCTGCCCCACCGCTTCCAGGATAGCGGACTGGATCAGCTGTAGTTGCTGCAGAGAGCAGAGCTCCTTGGGGTAACTGGGTGGTACTAGTACACCCTGCACCCATCCTTCACAGGGACCCGATCCGGCATAGCCCAAACAACCTGAGCAAAAGTCGCCCTTGCTGTTGGCTGGGTTGGTCCTACTTCGGCTCTTTTGTCAGTCGGTCCCGCCTTTCGTTTTGGAGAGTTGTGGACGTTGGAGGAGTCGGTGGTTTCCTACTTATCATTCTTTCCACAACTAATCAACGTGTTCGCAAGCTTTCGCTTTCCTTTAGAAATGGGCAAGAGGGCAAGCTTTCTAGCTTCAAGTTCACCGACTCCCTTGGAGTGGTAGAACTTGTAGTTTCTTACCCGAAGAGAGTTTGGAGGCTGTAGTGCTTGTCTCCTCCGGCTGGGATGAGAGCAAGAGCTCCTCCTCATCCGTAAGGATTTGGATATCGCGATCCATTGGCACTGAGTCCAAGTTGGCCATTTCGATGTCCACACCCTCCATGTCATCACCTGGGCCGTTGCGACTGGGGTCCTTTTCATCCGGTGTAGTGAAAGGAGGTGTTGGTTTGCTGCTCCGAACGGTCGGCTTTGCATCCAATGCAGTTGCCTAATTTTCGACGAATTCTGTGGGCTTCGAGTGCTCCTTTGAATTAGTCAACTGCTCTTCGCTTAAGGCGGAAGCAGAGTCGTTGAAATTTGTATTAAAGAATTTTTTTATGATTTGTCTTCCATATTAGGTCCCACGAGTAATGAGGGAAGAGCGAAGTCATCCGAGCCAGAGCCACGGTGCCTCGAAAAGGCTAAATAAAACCAGGGGGCGCCAAGTGACGGGAGTAGAATACACACTAACGTAGTGCCATTCAGTCCAAGGCAGTGTACGATTGACCCCAGGACTTACGGATTTTATCGAGTTTTCCCTCTAGATCCGCCATATTCAGTAGAAGCAGGGGCACCTCGTCGTCACGTTTGGCCGGTCTAGGGTATCACGCCCCTAGTCCAGAGTGCTGCAAACGTATAAAGACAACACCAAGAACCTGGGATAAGGAAACGGGCACCAATTCGTCACTTCGCTCCGAAGATCATTAGACACATTTATGTACGTGTAACAACCGTTGTCTTTGTTCATTCTCAGTCGAAACGTTGTTTATTTCGGACCAATTGCGAATTATAGATTTTATCATTCAGTAATTACAATTCCACTGAGTGGGACATTGGGATTTTAATGAAGAGTAAGCTTTTTTCTCTCTTCGAATGATTTGTTCAAAATATTGAAAAATAGCTGGTGACTGCAGTTTCAACATATATTTATTTTGCTTTACCATAAAGTTTAAAAAATGTAACTTCCCCTGTCAGTTAATTTGGTTAAAAAACTGCTAAGTTTATTAAAAACATTTATTTTCGTAGTTATTTCTTATTTAAGTTCTTTTTCATATTTTGCACATTTTTTTACATTGTAGGAAAGGAGTAAAAAAATTGTAAAAAACGTTGGACTAAGTGTAAAGAGTTAAAAGAAGATTATGATGAGAAATAGAATGATTTTTGCAAAAAAAAAATTATTTTATTAAAAAAGTCATTGACTTACCAAACTGCACTCGTAAAATATTTGTAAACAAAGGGCATCAAATTAAAGAAATTAATCTTCGCATAATGATCGATGTAGATATGTAAAATTTTTTATTTTGCTAACTACTATCATTATTTCCCAGGGCCGTCATCCTTTGCATACCACATCCATATATCAACCGCGAATATTTGTTGCAACCCTTACGTTCATACATACATACTATATGAAAACGAACAACAGAAATGACCGATCGAGGACAGTTCGATGCAACGCTTAGCTTCATATATGAACTTGCGATGTCTCATTCTCCTTCAAATACGCATGCGAACAATAACATGAACGTTCGTCAACAGTTCGAACAATAACAAGTTTTTGTTCACCTAACATACGCGAACGAACTGAATTTATTTGCTTGTTCTCGTTTTTTACTATCGAAATTTAGTGAAAGTGCAAAGATTTCGAGTAGTCGTTTATAGATTTTATCATTCAGTAATTAGAATTCCACAGAGTTGGATATTGGGATTTTAATGAAGAGTAAGCTCTTTTGTCTCTTCGAACTACTTGTTCAAAATATTGAAAAATATATGGCGACTGCAGTTTCAACGTATATTTATTTTGTTTTACCAAAAAGTTTAAAAAATGTAACTTCCCCTGTCAGTTAATTTGGTAAAACAAACTGCTAAGTTTATTAAAAACATTTATTTTCGTAGTTATTACTTATTTAAGTTCTTTTTTATATTTTAACATTGTAGGAAATTGTTGTTGCATTGAGTAAGTATGCTCGCCATACGTTGCCCCAATTTTATAAAAAATTTCACAAGTTTAAAGAGCCATGTACTGCAGAAAATGGTCAGCAGTCTTCAATAACACATGCTGTGACAGTTTTTAATTCTTGCGAAGTTTTAAGGCTAGACGTCTGACCATTGCAGCGCTGTAATATTTTCAAGCAAGTGCGACAGTAAAAAATCCCCTCCAGTACAGTACCGTCAGTGTTTGGGATTTCTGATAAAATATTCCATACGAATATTCGGGTTTTGCGTTTACGTGCAAGGTGTAATACTATGTTCTGACTGCGCTCTTAATTCGAACTTATGAGCTGTTTTGGAGTTTATCGTCAAATACTTCTCATAAACTCGGAGATTACCATACAAATATTTTTTGTCTAACTCGCTTTTAACACCACTTTTATTTATTATTTATGGACATGATACCCTTATATGCCACAATATCATACAGCCCTGTTGACAAATTTTGCCATCATTGTTCAAAGGTTTTCCTGCACTGCTTACTGGTTTGGCAGTTCACAATTTCAAATACGAGGACCGTTTGATATGTCATTGAACTTTTGAATTTCTTCTTGACTTGTAATGAAAATGGAAAACAAGTGAATTTCGTGTGCTGATTAAGAATTATTTTTAGCGTAAAGAAACTCATCCCCGAAACCAAAAAAAAAGGTTTGATAAATACTATAGGGAAGTGGGTTCCCTTGTGGTAGTGTCAGCACAAATGACGCTGAGAGTTCAGGTTGGCTAAAAGAGGTCCTAACACCAAAAATCTATATATATAAAACAGGATGTGTGTATGTATGTAACGTATGGACTCCAAAACGGCTAGGCCGATTTTGATGTAATTTTCAGGGAATCGTCAGAATATTCAGGCGGGTGACACTGTGAGGTCTGATTTTCGGTCTGCGGGCGGAGGGGCGTGGCAAAATCCAATTTTCATATTGCACCATCTATGACATATACATATTTTTATTTTTTTTGCTCTTTTTATTTTATTTTGTTAGAAGGCCGTTGTCATGTTTTTCAAAATGAGATATCAAACTCCTAAATCAGTTATGTAGTTCCGAAGATATTTACACAAAACCAATGTTAATAATGGGGTACAGTGGTGCTTCTGGGTATGCAGATACAGTTGCGCGGCTGTACTCAATCCCTACTCTTACGTCCACGTTCGTGCACCCTGGGCAACGTGAGCAACCCATGTGCGAGATACGGTAACCAACCCATGTGGAGCCATGGGTCACGGCTAATAGAAAGGGAGCTTTAGTGGAGCCACTCCAACATAATCGGTTTAAGGGTCCACTAAAGTCCGCAGCGTCTGTTCACCAGGAGGTGCGGCTGCAAGCGGGCGTCTGTCTTGGAGCAAGCGGCTCGCTATATAAACGAATTTAAAATTTCAACCCCCAGCAATGGGTTGTGCGCAGGGCGTGGAACCCGCCACGTAAAAAAACCACTTCCAATGAAAAGCAAAGCAAATCCTCGGACAGGACCCCCCTTTTTAGATGACGACCACGGCAAACGTTTTAAGGACCATGATTTGAGGGCAAGCACCTGGAATGTCCGAACCCTTAATTGGGAAGGTGCCTCTGCCCGGCTGGTAGATGTCCTCGGTAGAGCGAAGGCTGACATCAACGCCATCCAAGAAATGCGATGGACGGGGCAAGGGAGGAAAATGGTAGGCCCTTGCGACGTATACTACAGCTGCCATGTAAAGGAGCGCAAATTTGGTGTCGGATTTGTGGTGGGAGAGAGACTTCGCCGTAAAGTACTGTCGTTCACTCCGGTGGACGAACGTCTCGCCACAATCCGCATAAAGGCGAGATTCTTCAACATCTCCCTGATTTTCGCCCATGCCCCGACGGAAGAGAAGGACGATGGGACCAAAGATTGCTTCTACGAACTCCTGGAGCGCACGTTCGAACGCTGCCCCCAACACGATATAAAAATCGTGACTGGTGATTTCAATGCCAAGGTGGGCAAGGAGGGCACCTTTGGTTCCACAGTCGGAAAATTCAGTCTCCACAAGGAAACGTCTGATAACGGATTGAGACTGATCGACTTCGCCGGGGCCCGAAACATGGTAGTTTGTAGTACCAGGTTCCAGCATCGGAGCATACATCAGGCTACGTGGCTGTCTTCAGATGGTAAGACACGAAACCAAATCGACCATGTTGTGATAGACGGAAGGCACGCTTCCAGTGTCCTAGATGTGCGCACGATCCGAGGAGCCAACATCGACTCGGACCATTATCTTGTCGCAGCCAAGATACGCACGCGCCTCTGTACGTCAAAAAGCGTGCGGAAAGGCACACAAGGAAAGCTCGACGTCGGAAAGTTGCAATCACAACAGACAGCCACGCACTTCGCTACTCGACTCGCACTCCTGCTCTCTGAGAGCTCTTATCAACACAGCGATATTTCAGAGCAATGGAACCACATCTCTTGCTCTTTACGTACCGCCGCTGAACAATCTATTGGTTTCCAGCGAGCCCGGAAAAATGACTGGTACGATGAGGAATGTCGCGTTGCCACGGAACGGAAAGATGCTGCCTACAGGGCCATGTTGCGATCGGGCGCAACGCGAGACTTGCAGGAGAGATATCGTGAGTTGAAAAAGGAAGCGAGACGCATTTTTCGAGAGAAGAAGAGAACGGCCGAAATGCGTGAGTGCGAAGAGCTGGAAATGCTGGCCGACAGGAAAAGCGCCCGAAAATTTTTTCAGAAAGTACGACGGCTAACAGAAGGTTTTAAGACCGGGGCGAATTCCTGTAAGAACGACAACGGTGACCTGGTAAGTGACGTTCAGAATATACTTAGTTTATGGAGGGAGCACTTCTCCACACTACTTAGTGGTAGTGACAGAGAGAACCTTGGAGAAGATGATGATCCCGAAACCCCAATCAATGACGACGGAATTCATGTTCCGTTACCCGACTGCGATGAAATCCGTTTAGCAATAGCACGGCTCAAGAACAACAAAGCGCCCGGAGTTGACGGGCTGCCAGCTGAGTTATTCAAATACGGTGGAGAAGAGTTGGTAAAGCGCATGCACCAGCTTATCTGTAGAGTATGGTCGGACGAATACATGCCTACTGATTGGAATCTAAGTGTACTTTGCCCAATCCATAATAAGGGTGATACTGCAATTCGCGCCAACTATCGTGGTATCAGCCTTCTTAACATTGCATATAAGGTTCTGTCGAGCGTATTGTGTGAGAGACTAAAGCCCACCGTCAATGAACTGATTGGACCTTATCAGTGTGGCTTTAGACCTGGTAAATCTACTATTGACCAGATATTCACAGTGCGCCAGATCTTGGAAAAGACCCAAGAAAGAAGAATCGACACGCACCACCTTTTTGTCGACTTCAAAGCCGCTTTCGACAGCACAAAAAGAAGTTGCCTTTATGCCGCAATGTCTGAATTGTTTATCCCGGCAAAACTTATACGGCTATGTAAAATGACGTTGGGAAGGACCTCTCCGAGCCGTTTGATACCAAACGAGGTTTCAGACTGGGTGACTTTTTGTCGTGTGACTTTTTTAACCTTATGCTGGAGAAGATAATTCGCGCCGCAGAACTAAATCGGTCAGGCACTATCTTTTATAAGAATGTGCAGCTGCTGGCATACGCCGATGACATTGACATCATCGGCCTTAACAACCGCGCAGTTAGTTCTGCCTTCTCCAAACTGGATAGAGAAGCAAAGCGAATGGGCCTGGAGGTGAACGAGGGCAAGACGAAGTATCTCCAGTCATCAAATAAACAGTCGGCACATTCACGACTGGGATCAAACATCACTGTTGACAGTTGTAACTTTGAAAAAGTAGAAGACTTCGTTTACTTAGGAACCAGCATTAACATCAATAATAATGTCAGTCTCGAAATCCAAAGGAGGATCACTCTTGCCAACAAGTGCTACTTCGGACTGAGTAGGCAACTGAGCAGTAAAGTCCTCTCTCGATAGACAAAAATTACGCTCTATAAGTCTCTCAATATGCCCGTCCTGATGTATGGCACAGAAGCATGGACGATGAAAATATCTGATGAGAAGGCTCTGGGAGTGTTCGAGAGAAAGATTCTCCGAAAGGTTTATGGGCCTTTACGCCTTTGCGATGGCGAATACCCTAGCTGATGGAAGGATGAGTTGTACGAGCTTTATAACGACATAGATATAGTGCAGCGAATTAAGATTCAGCGGCTTCGCTGGCTTGGTCATGTCGTTCGAATGGATGAAAGCGCCCCAGCTCTGAAAGTATTCGACGCGGTACCCGCCGGTGGTAGCGTTGGAAAGACCAGGCGGTAAAGGACTTGGGTACGCTTCGTATTTCCAACTGGCGCCAGTTAGCGAAAGAGAGAAATAACTGGCGTGCTCTGCTAAGCTCGGCCAAAATCGCATAAACGGTTATCGAAGAATGTTAATAATGATCCAATACCAAAATTTTAAAACTTTCGAAATGTTGCATTCAAAAATCCGAGTTTTCGGTTTATTTACAAAATATTTACATCATTCGATAACACATAATATATCCCGCGCTTACTAAGGTACAACATTGTACAATAAGTTAAAAATAATCTATATATATAAAACAGAAAAAATTTTTATGTATGTCTATATTGTTTACTTCTTTTTCTTGTCTGACAGGGTGAGTTGTTGATATTTGTTGGATTGATTTTCCGTCATCCCTTGTCAAGTTTGGTTTGGAGACAAACCGGTTTCGGCGTTGTGCCATCTTCAGTGTCAATTTTCGTTCTGTTCAGTTTATGTCTGTTGTTCCGTATTTATTTCGTTTCTTCGGTAAATGTTAACATATGTTAAATGTCCTGATTATAGGTACCTAAAGTCTCGCGCGGTTAGAGTCCAAAAGGGTATATTTTATCTCGAATTTGCCTTTGCGGTAAGAACAGGTAGATAGTCAGTAATTTTAGCCCGTTTAGGTATTGCAGGTTTGTTTTGTATGTTGGTATCTGTCATTTTACCTTCGTCTTTGTTTTGTTTTTTCTAAACAAGCCTTAATGGTTCAAATATCGCATCAGAGTTGCTGTTTGTTTGTTCGTTTATTATCATCCCATCAAAGGTTTTTTGTTTATATATTTCCATGTTTTCAAGAGCATTTAGGCGCCGACCTTTTTGTTGTACGTGCAGTACCTTAACGGTTTTCTTTATGTCTGCGGGTGAACATTTTGCGTTTACCAAATGTTTCGCAAAATTTGATTCTGATATTGCCGTCGGCCGCCCGGCCGTCGTATCCTTTTGTTGTAGTCCCTTATGTGTTCACGGAATATTCTTCTTACTTTACGTCCCGTTTGTTCTATATAGCTATATTGACACTCACAGGTCAGTATATACACGCCTTGTTTGTTCAATGGGTCTCCTTCATTCGTGCTGGTTTTAAGTATCATTCCTAGGTTATTTCCAGTTTTGAACGCCGTACGGATATTATACTTTCTCAAAAAATTTGCAAGTTTGTATGTAATTTTTTCTGTATAAGTCATTACTGTCCAAGTTTTTTCGTCTAGCTCTCTGTCGCTTCTTTCTTGAACAGCATAAATTATGTAGGTCCTTTGTAGGCGTCAAAAGTACCTAACCGATTTTAATAAAATTTTTACAGTAAGAACATATAATCACTGGGCGTGTCATAGAGCAAAAATAATGTCGATAGTGGGGCTGGAGTCGAGATATTTTTAAAATCCGTATTTACAGACCGATTTGATTGAAATTCAAAACATTTATTGGGCTCCTTAAGATAAATATTTTGCGTGAAAATAGACTCAAAAGGTGTCGCTGGACCCGAGAGTTTTTCTAAAATCCGTATTTACAGACCGATTTGAATAAAATTCAAAACATTTATTAGACTCCTAAACATAAATAAACAACCACTTTTGTTTGAGGAACAGCAATAAGCTTATGCAAAAATTACATCTGTAATTATAAATTGTGAAGCCGGCTTACTACTTGCTTATTAAATGCTCTTACTGTAAAAATTTTATTCAAATCGGCTAGGTACTTTTGACGCCTATAAAGGACATACATAAACATTTTTTCTATTTTATATATATATGTAGATAGATTGATTTCCTTTTTTACCGCATTGGTTTTTTTTAGCGTAATAGCACACGCCGGGTATCCGCTAGTATTCGATAAAATCCATGAAATGAAAGTGCGTGAAGTGGCTGAGGCTGAAGGCATCTCAACTGAGTGGGTTCAATCAGATTTCACATGAATATTCTGATATGAAAAAGCTACCCGTGTGATGGCTGCAGCGATTGCTCACACTCGACCACAAGCACAACCGTGTGACCACTTCAAAGTATTGGCAAAAATCTATAAATTGGGTTCGAACTGTTACCCCATCCAGCATATTATCCAGATGCGATTATATCCTATATCTCCAACCCATGCGATTATTTCTTATTTCCAAACCAGATGAAATGGATCGGTGGTAAAAGGTTCGGCTCAAATGACGAGGTAATCATAGAAACAAACGCATGTTTTGAGTCTTGAGAAAAGCTAGGAGTAAAAAAAATTTTGAAAAACGTTGGACTAAGTGTAAAGAGTTAAAAGACGATTATGATGCGAAATAGAATTATTTTTCCAAAAAAAAAAATTTATTTTATAGAAAAAGTCGTTGACTTACCAAACTGCACTCGTAAAATATTTGTAAACAAAGGGCATCAAATTAAAGAAATTAATCTTCGCATAATGATCGATGTAGATATGTAAAATTTGTTATTTTCCTAACTACTATCATTATTTCCCAGGGCAGCCATCCTATGCGTACCACATACATATATCTACCGCGAATGTTTGTTGCAACCATTACGTTCATACATACTATATGAAAGCGAACAACAGAAATGACCTATCGAGGACAGTTCGATGCAACGCTTAGCTTCATATATGAACTTGCGATGTCTCATTCTCCTTCAAATACGCATGCGAACAATAACATGAACGTTCGTAGACAGTTCGAACAATAACAAATTTTTGTCCACTTAACATTGTTCTCGTTCTCGGACGAGAACGTCTAAAATTGTTTGTGTTTTTCACCTTCATGTGTAAATTCACAAGTGAATTCACGTGAACGTTCTTATACATATTATATATAATTTTGCGAGTCCTGCCACAAAGTCGACTTTACGGCGCAGTCAGAACATAATATAACAGCAAGAATGATAACACAGAAGATGGAGACGTTTTAACGTTATAACGTACTGAATATGAGTAGGATGCGAAATGAAAATACCAACTCTGAAAGAATTAACACGTTGCATGCCAAAAAATAAAACGGTAATTTTTTGTCGAGGATAGCGGTAATTTAACGAATTTAAAGCAATTGGTACATCCAAATATTTGAAATTATGATATTCCGGTGTTGTTGACTCAGCTGATGGTGTATTTGTACAAATCTTAAATAGTGGATAAGAAACTTCCAATTATAAAATTCTATTGTTTAAAGTGGTCGCTGTGGTCGAGTTGGTAGCGGTGCGTGCTATAACTTGATATGCCGGTGAGTTCGAGGTTCGAATCTCAGTCACGGCAAGCAAAATCTAAATCATAGAAAATGTTTTTTCTAATAGCGGTCTCCCCTCGGCAGGCAATGGCAAACCTCCGAGGGTATTTCTGCCATGAAAAAGTTTCTCGATAAATACATCTGCCGTTCGGAGTCGGTACAAAACTGTAGGTCGTTCCATTTGTGTTAGAATATAAAGGCGCACACCACAAATGATAGGGGAAGCTCGGCCAAACACTGAGCTAAATAGTGTACGCGCCAAAACTATGTATATATATCAGAGCTCCCAAATAACAGTTAACCTTTTGAAGCGTTTGCAAAATAACACACAATTATGGAGAAAAACGACTGCTCTCATTTATTGATAGTCACTGTCCTGCCTGCGTTGCTTTGCTTTCGCTCAGTGAGAAATCTTTATGTACGCAAAATAAATGTTGTTCTCAGCTAATGAGAGATATCATTGACTGGAAAATATAAAAGTCTTTTTGCAAATATGTATGTTGGTATGTATTTAGGCACGATTAAATGTATTGATTTTATTGTGCTAGAACAGTTTTAGGTGACAAAATATTAAACTACGATTTTTAATGTGTCCATAGATTTTTATTATATTTTCTCAGCATTAATGTTTGTAACTATATAGAAATATATATATTAAAAAGGTTTAAATAAGGAAAAAATTTAGTATTAGTACCTACTTAAATAAAAGAGAAAGTATTTGAAAAGTATTTGAGTATTAGCGATTAGTAGTAAGTTTTCCACCATATTATTGACAACACTGTCTACTACATACTGTGTCGGGCAAATTAATAGGAACGCGACATTTTGACAAATTTCGCCTATTTTTATTTTGTTTGCCTAATCTCTATTAATTGTTTATAAATGTATACAAAGTAAGTAGGTTCGAAAATTTTTTCTATATGGAAGAAAATGCGTGACACTGTTAGCAAAAAAAAATTGTCAAAAATCAATGGCATTTTTAACCAACTTGAAACTTGCACTTTGTTGTACTAAAATTTAATGGGCTACAAAACGGCATGCCGAATTTTTTGTAAATATTCTGAATAAAAAGTTTGAAACTTTAGAGAAACTTTGCAGAATTTTTATGATTTTTGCACAATTTTGGAATCTGGATTTGTATGGTTTTTTTTAAAGAATGAGCTATGCATTTATAAAAAATTTATAAACATTAAAATCAAAATGTCGGGACTTTATTAATTTGTCCGACACTATATGTATATGGATACCTTTTCCTCTTACTATGCAGAAGGTTAGTGCAAGGCTTGGGAGACTCTCTCTTTACCGCTATATAACTGACCCTCAATTTTGGAAGTATCAGCGAGAAACTTACGCAGCGCAACTTTTTTTCGTCCGCAGTATATCTGGTGCTTACGTAATAGAAAGGTGTACTTTGATATCTAGTCTCTAATTAGTGATCGGTCGAAAAAAATTTGTCAGTATGGGTAGAAAATTTAATGAAGAAATCAGAAAACACTATGTTTTTGACCGCAACAGTTTAAAATCAGAGTGCAAAATATGCAAAAAGAAATTAACCGGAAATCATTCTACAAATTTAAAAAGACACCTGGAAGTGAAACACAATATTGTATTTGGAACAGACGATAGGTGTGAAGTTGTAGAAAAAAAAGTTAAAATTTCATATTTCATCAACAAACATCAATTTATTGATTCGATAATAAAAATAGTTACTAAGGATGGAAGGCCTTTTATCCATTTAGATAGTGAAGGGTTTACAGACATTGTTAGCCCAATATTTCAGTGTCTGGAAATACAACCGATAAACTCAAAAAATGTGATGCATTATGTTGACGAAAAAGTCATATCAATAAAAGATGAAATCAAAAATTTAATCAATAAAAGGCTTGTATCATTAAAAATTAATGATGCCACGCGACTTGCTCGCTCAGTGCTAGGAATAAACTTGCAAATATGTGAACCTAATCCTCTAAAGGTAGTAGTAAAAACTATTGGAATCATTCAATTAGAAGACCGTCATACGAGTAATTACATAAAAACAAAAGTGAAAGAATGTCTTCAAAATTTCGAAATCGCACTAGATAAAATTTACAGGTACCTTTTTATAATTTCCATTCATTCTGTTTTTACTAGTCCCCTGTGGGAAAAACCAAATTTTTTTGTCCAGTGATTTAAAGAGTTAGTATTGGGCGTTTTTCGAACCCCTGCTGCTTTGTATTCGAACAAATTAGGCAACTATGAAAACTTTGATGACGTATTGTGTTCCTAAAAGTATGGATGATATTGTCGACGTACATTACGTCGACGTACGATTGTACATTCAGTTTTAATGCTGTATTGATGCGGTATTTTTACGTTGTACACAAGTGTTTTGGAAAACGCCCATTCTTAGCTTTGACTGACATAGTATTATTAGTGTTTGTTTTTATTAAATAGCATCACAACTGACAATGGACGAAATTTATTGAAAATGGTCGAGTCTTTAAATGAAGAATCCACTGAAGAAGCTGATTCTGATGAAAATCACATGGTAGAAATTCTAGACTCCATCTCATTCCCCAACATACATTCAGTCCGCTGTGCTGCACATAGCGTGCAACTATGTGTAACTGATATGCACAAAGAAATTAATACAGATTTAAAGATTTAAAATGCAAGAAAATTGGTCAAACTATTACGTACTAATTTTATATTAAGCGAAAGAAGATATAGTTTAAATGCTAAAACGGTAGAAAATTTACTTTTAGTTAAGTTAAATACTTAATTTTTTGTTGTTATGTATATATGAATATAATGTACATATGTTAATTTAATATGAAGAAATATTAATTTTTATAAAATAATAAATTTTTTTGTACATTAATAATGAGTTTTTATATTCATTATTAAACATACTATCAATTGACCTTTTAGAATAACCACAATTCGGTTTGCTCAACAAATAACAGTTGAAAAGCAACCATCAAAAATAAATCACGTTTGTTAATCTCACTAAACGTGAGATATTATTTGACCACAAACATAACTCTCAGTTGCAGACCGTTAAGGCAAACACATATGCATATCGTACAGTGAGAAACCTTTTCACCGTAGCGCAAATGCAATGCCAAGTGATAAATCGAAATGATTTTTTCTGGTTAACTGTTATTTGGGAGCTCAGATATATATATATTGTTTAAACACTTTACTATCGAAATTTAGTAAAAGTGCAAAGATTTCGAGTAGTCGTTACACTCGAGTTGAAATTCGAGCACTATATTGAGCAGCATGGCTCCCAAACCCAGCACTGGAGTGTTGTGACCAACGTGTTCGTGTTCACCTCAGTCGCTAACGAATAATACTTTTGGCCAGTGTTGCCGCGCGTACATTTTCGAGCGAAGGGAAACGACAGAAAAATCGTAGTAGTATTTCGTAGCTGATCGAAGTGAAATACTATTAATTGCTTTATATCCCACCAATGAAAGACAATTTATAAGTAGTGTAATCCTTCGTGGCCGCTGTAGTCAAGTGGATAGCGGTGCTTGCTATTACTCGGTATGCTGCTGGGTTTGATGTTAGAATCTCAGCCAGGACAAGCAAAATTTAAACCTTAGAAAAGTTTTTTTCTCATAGCGGTCACCCCTCGGCTGGCAATGGCTAACCTCCGAAGGTATTTCTGCCATGAAAAAGCTTCTCATAAAATACAGCTGCCGTTCGGAGTCGGTACAAATATGTAGGTCCCCATTCTTTGTGGTACAACATAAAATATGCACGCCACAAATGGTAGGAGAAGCTTGGCCAAACACTGAGCCAATTGTGTAAGCGACAAATTATTTTTTTTATCTCAATGTGCTACTATTGTTGCAAAACCTGTAGCATCTGTGGATGAGACTAACCGCTCTGCAAATAAGCTGGTTGTAATCCCTCTAAAAAAATCAATTTTTGTTTCTAGATTTGCTAGGGACACTTCTTCTGATAACATAGGATTTAACATTTCATCAAAAATTAAGACTTGTAACTTAACAATCCCAAAATTTAAATTTAAATACAAACGCAATGTACCATCCTTTAAAATTGATGTGGCACCAGAAGTGGTTGATTCTTAGCTTAAAAATTATTTTTGGCCAACCCTGGCATTTGTTCGCGAGTTTGAATAAAGGCCACATAAAAATAAAAATAAAATAAATAACAGCTTCAATTTCTAAACGTGACACTGAGCCAAAAAACTAATTTCCAATTCTACTTTAAGTATTTTATACCAAAACCTTAGAGGTTTAAATACTAAATTAAACGATTTATATTTAAAAGGCTTAGAATATAATCATAACGTAATTTTCTTTACTGAAACCTGGCTCAAACCACATATTTTTAATTGAGAGATCCTTTCTAACCAATAACAAGTTTAGAGAAAAGACCGTACGGACAGAATCGGTGGGGGGTTCTTTTCGCAGTTCGTTCTTGTATACCATCCGAAGAAGTTAATGTCCCCCTCATCGAGTCAATCGAATTTAAACCAATACGAGTTATGGTAGGGCATGGTTTCGTTTACTTAGCTATTTGCAACAGCCCCCCTAATTCTTACTTATCGGTATATTCTCAACCTATTGCGTTACTTAGATGCATAAGTTCAATGATTAATGCATATACAAGTTAATGGTTCCAATTTAATCAAGGGATACATACAATTTGTTCTTAGAAGATATGGCTGAGCTTTGTCTAAATCAGATTAATTTAACTCCTAACAATTTTGGATACATTCTTGTTTTTGTTGATGATGTATCTAAATCATCTATGAATAGGTGTGAGCCCTTGGTTATTCCAGAGGTCTCTGAACACCCTGCAATTGAGTTAACTTACGAAATTATAGGTGATTTTGGAAATAATGTAGATAAATCATGTAGCTCAAGCGATCGCGAAAGCCAATTTCAAGAAATTAGATCGAGAAATGTCAAAATTATCATGGCTGACGTATAAAGATGATGTTAAACGTTGTGTCCAGCATTTTAGTAAAAATATATATTGCTTATTTCCAAAGGGTGTACCTAAACGGGTTTGCGTACAAAAAGAACGATAACAACCTAGATCAAAAGAACTAAGAAATTAAAAAAATAAAAAGTCGCGATCATTTAAATTGTATAAAATAACTTGCACACTGACCATGTTAAATACTCAGTTTTCCGTCACCCTTGTTTTGAATTGAAAAAAAAAATGCTACAGATCTTATTTGTGCAAAGGTAAAAGGAATTTAATACAAAACCATGAATCATCAATATTTCGTCAACTCGAAAAGCAGAGTAACTAGTTTTCCATCTGCTACGAAATATCAAACACCGTGTCTTCTTCTTCTTTCATTGGCTCGATAACCGCCTATGCGATTTTGGCCGAGCTTAGCACATCACGCCAGTTATTTCTCTCGTTCGCTAACTGGCGCCAGTTGGAAATATCAAGCGTACCCAAGACCTTTACCGCCTGGTCTTTCCAACGCAGAGGAGGGCTCCCTTTTCCTCTGCTACCACCGGCGGGTACCGCGGCGAATACTTTCAGAGCTGGGGCGCTTTCATCCATTCGAACGACATGACCAAGCCAGCGAAGCCGCTGGATCCTAATTCGCTGCACTATATCTATATCGTTATAAAGCTCGTACAGCTCATCGTTCCATCTTCTACGGTATTCGCCATTGGAAAGGCTTAAAGGCTCATAAATCTTTCGGATCATCTTTCTCTCGAATACTCCCAGAGCCTTCTCTTCAGATATCTTCATCGTCCACGCTTCTGCGCCATACATTAGGACGGGCATAATGAGAGACTAATAGAGCGTGATTTTTGTCCGTCGAGAGAGGACTTTACTGCTCAGTTGCCTACTCAGTCCAAGGTAGCACTTGTTGGCAAGAGTGATCCTCCTTTGGATTTCGAAGCTGACATTATTATTGATGTTAATGCTGGTTCCAAAGTAAACGAAGTCTTCTACTTTTTCAAAGTTACAACTGTCAACAGTGATGTTTGATCCCAGTCGTGAATGTGCCGACTGTTTATTTGATGACTGGAGATACTTCGTCTTGCCCTCGTTCACCTCCAGACCCATTCGCTTTGCTTCTCTATCCAGTTTGGAGAAGGCAGAACTAACTGCGCGGTTGTTAAGGCCGATGATGTCAATGTCATCGGCGTATGCCAGCAGCTGCACATTCTTATAAAAGATAGTGCCTGACCGATTTAGTTCTGCGGCGCGAATTATCTTCTCCAGCATAAGGTTAAAAAAGTCACACGACAAAAAGTCACCCAGTCTGAAACCTCGTTTGGTATCAAACGGCTCGGAGAGGTCCTTCCCAACGTCATTTTACATAGCCGTATAAGTTTTGCCGGGATAAACAATTCAGACATTGCGGCATAAAGGCAACTTCTTTTTGTGCTGTCGAAAGCGGCTTTGAAGTCGACAAAAAGGTGGTGCGTGTCGATTCTTCTTTCTTGGGTCTTTTCCAAGATCTGGCGCACTGTGAATATCTGGTCAATAGTAGATTTACCAGGTCTAAAGCCACACTGATAAGGTCCAATCAGTTCATTGACGGTGGGCTTTAGTCTCTCACACAATACGCTCGACAGAACCTTATATGCAATGTTAAGAAGGCTGATACCACGATAGTTGGCGCGAATTGCAGTATCACCCTTATTATGGATTGGGCAAAGTACACTTAGATTCCAATCAGTAGGCATGCATTCGTCCGACCATACTCTACAGATAAGCTGGTGCATGCGCTTTACCAACTCTTCTCCACCGTATTTGAATAACTCAGCTGGCAGCCCGTCAACTCCGGGCGCTTTGTTGTTCTTGAGCCGTGCTATTGCTAAACGGATTTCATCGCAGTCGGGTAACGGAACATGAATTCCGTCGTCATTGATTGGGGTTTCGGGATCATCATCTTCTCCAAGGTTCTCTCTGTCACTACCACTAAGTAGTGTGGAGAAGTGCTCCCTCCATAAACTAAGTATATTCTGAACGTCACTTACCAGGTCACCGTTGTCGTTCTTACAGGAATTCGCCCCTGTCTTAAAACCTTCTGTTAGCCGTCGTACTTTCTGAAAGAATTTTCGAGCGCTTTTCCTGTCGGCCAGCATTTCCAGCTTTCGCACTCACGCATTTCGGCCTTTCTCTTCTTATCTCGAAAAATGCGTCTCGCTTCCATCGTCAACTCACGATATCTCTCCCGCAAGGCTCGCGTTGCGCCCGATCGCAACGTGGCCCTGTAGGCAGCATATTTCTGTTCCGTAGCAACGCGACATTCCTCATCGCCCCAGTCATTTTTCCGGGCTCGCTGAAAAACCAATAGATTGTTCCGCGGCGGTACGTAAAGAGCAAGAGATGTGGTTCCATTGCTCTGAAATATCGCTGTGTTGATAAGAGCTCTCAGAGAGCAGGAGTGCGAGTCGAGTAGCGAAGTGCGTGGCTGTCTGTTGTGATTGAAACTTTCCGACGTCGAGCTTTCCTTGTGTGCCTTTCCGCATGCTTTTTGACGTACAGAGGCGCGTGCGTATCTTGGCTGCGACAAGATAATGGTCCGAGTTGATGTTGGCTCCTCGGATCGTGCGCACATCTAGGACACTGGAAGCGTGCCTTCCGTCTATCACAACATGGTCGATTTGGTTTCGTGTCTTACCATCTGGAGACAGACACGTAGCCTGATGTATGCTCCTATGCTGGAACCTGGTACTATAGACTACCATGTTTCAGGCCCCGGCGAAGTCGATCAGTCTCAATCCGTTATCAGACGTTTCCTTGTGGAGACTGAATTTTCCGACTGTGGAACCAAAGATGCCCTCCTTGCCCACCTTGGCATTAAAATCGCCTAGCATGATTTTTATATCGTTTTGGGGGCAGCGTTCGAACGTGCGCTCCAGGAGTTCGTAGAAGCACTCTTTGGTCCCATCGTCCTTCTATTCCGTTGGGGCAAGGAGATGTTGAAGAATCTCGCCTTTATGCGGATTGTGGCGAGACGTTCGTCCACCGGAGTGACCGACAGTACTTTACGGCGAAGTCTCTCTCCCACCACAAATCCGACACCAAATTTGCGCTCCTTTACATGGCAGCTGTAGTATACGTCGCAAGGGCCTACCGTTTTCCTCCCTTGCCCCGTCCAGCGCATTTCTTGGATGGCGGTGATGTCAGCCTTCGCTCTGCCGAGGACATCTACCTTCCCAATTAAGGCTCCGGACATTCCAGGTGCATGCCCTCAAATCATTGTCCTTTAAACGTTTGCCGTGGTCGTCATCTAAGAAGGGGGGTCCTATCCGTGGCTTTGCTTTTCATTGGAAGTGGTTTTTTTACGTGGCGGGTTCCACGCCCTGCGCACAACCCATTGCTGGGGTGACTGCCAATAAATTTCCAACATCTTTGCTTCAGGTCCTTCAGGTCAAATTATTCCATTAACTCGCCTCTGAACAAACCTTATCCATATAAATTCTGTCCCTTCACCTCTGCTATTATTCCGCAAATATCTTGCCAGGAAGTATTTTGTTATATGAGTAACTAAAAGAATCTTTTAAGTCTGGCCCCGATTTGATCCCGACTTGGTCACTCAAAAACTGTGCTAAACATATTTATGAGCCCTTAAGCTTAGTGTTTTCCCTTCAGCTTGGAAAAAATCATTCATTATGCCCCTTCATAAAACCGGTAGTAGGTCCTCTATAGAAAATTATCGCGGTATAGCTAAGCTTTCCGCTGTGGCCGCTGGGGTCGGGTTGGTAGCGGTGTGTGCTAATACTCGATATGCCACTGGGTTCGAGGTTCAAATCTCAGCCAGGGCAAGTAAAATATAAATCATTGAAGAAGCATTTTTCTAATAGCGGTCACAAGCAGGCAATGGCAAACCTCCGAGGGTATTTCTACCATTAAAAATTTCTCATAAAATACATCCGCATCGGAGTCGACACAAAAGTGTAGATCCGTCGATATGTGGTATAATATAAAGACGCACACCACATTTAAGGTATTTCATATCCTCTATAATTTTTAGCACACAACAGGGGTTCTCTAAAAAGAAATCTAACGTTACAAACTTATTTGAGTTTACAACTCATGTTCAAATGGATTCACAGAATTTATGCACACCGATTTTAGCAAAGCAATCGACAGAGTAAGTCACTCTTTACTCACCCATAAACTCAATCTTCTCGGTTTTTAACCTAATCTTCTTCGTTGGATATCTTCTTACCTCTATGACAGAACACAACGAGTACTTTTTAAAAAAATTTCCTAGAGCATTATTCATGTATCTTCAGGTATCCCGCAAGGAAGTCACCTTGGTTCGATTCTGTTTTGACTTTTTATAAGTATTCAAATTTTATTGTATCCTGATTGTGTAAAACTTTTTAGATCTTATTATTCTGTTGAGGAAACTTCCTTGCTACAAGCGAATTGATGGCTAACTGGTGTAAAGTAAATTACAAGCCACTAAATTTTAAAAAATGTGTAATGTTCTTTTCTCGCTGGACTGTTAAGCAAGCTTCTTATGACATATGTAACTATAACCTCGAACAAGTGCTTAACTTTGTTGTTCTTGGAATTACAATAAACCCAAAATTCAATTTCAATCTTTACATAAATGTTACAGTTAACAAAGCCAAAGGTGTTTTTGCATTTGTAAAACGATGGTCAAAAGAATTCAATGACCCTTACATTACGAAGGTTTTTTTCACAACGAAAAGAGTCAATGCAAAAACAAATTCTGCTTTTTGCTTTAACATATTTTCGATGGGATTCTCAGTACAACCTACCGCCATATGAGTCGTTTAAAACTTATTAATCTTCCTACACTTGCTAGTTGCAGAGAAATGCTAGGCATAGTATTTTTGGTCAAGTTACTGCCCGGCTTGATTTCTAGCCCATATCTTCTTGGTGAAATAAAACTAAACATTCCCTCCCGAGTTGCAAGACATTGCCGGCCTTTTATTCTGAATCCATGTTAAAGTAATTTTGAATTAAATGAGCCACTCCGTTGTTTATGTCAGGATTTTAACACTCAATACGGTTATTTTGATATTTCAGACTCACTTTTTTACGTAAAGAGAACTATACTCATTACTCTTAATAATTGATATATGCATACATATATTTTATTATTTGATCATTTTGTAGCGTTACCTTAGGAGCGTTAGCTTGCCCCTCTGCCGGAGCACTAGGTGTTTCTGCCAGGTCGTGCACCTCTTCGTGCGGGTTGCGCCTTCTGTGCGCGGGGCACCTCTTGGTGACACACTTTCCTGCCATGCAGGTGGAGACAGTTTTAGTTTAAAAATAAAACCAAAAGAAAAAACTTTTTATTCAAGAAGTTATACTTTGTTTAGGAGGTGCGAACTTGCACGTTCACCGCGTTACACAGGTAAAAAATTGAATGAATGATGGATACCCGAGGGCATCGGGCCGAGGCGCCTTCTATAATCTTCGTCTCATTTTAAATTTTTTTAACTTAAAGTTAGTTGCAGTTTTATCATTTTAGCCTTATGATTGTAATAGAGTTTTTAGGGTTGCATTTTTGAGCTGGTTGTGCGCAGGGCTTGGCCCCAGCAATGGGTTGTGCGCAGGCCTTGGAACCCATCTACTACAACTGCCATGTAAAGAAGCGCAAGGTCGGTGTCGGACTTGTAGTGGGAGAGATACTGCGCCGTAAAGAACTGTCGTTCACTCCGGTGGACGAACGCCTCTCCACTATCCGCAATCGCGCCCACGCCCCGACAAAAGTGAACGACGATGGGACCAAAGTTCGCTTCTACGAACTCATTGGCCACACGATTTCAATGCCAAGGTGGGCAAGGAGGTCATCTTTGGTTCCACAGTCGAAAAATTCAGTATCCACGACGAAAAGTCCGATAACGGATTGAGACTGCTCGACTTCGCCGGGGCCCGAAACACGGTAGTCTGCAATACCAGGTGCTAGTATAAGAAGATTTACCAGGCTACGTGGCTGTCTCCAGATGGTAAGACACGAAACCAAATGCATTCTTCTAGTGTCCTATATGTGCGCACGATCCGAGGAGCCAACTCGACTCGGATCATTTTCTGGTGGCAGCTAAGATCCGCACGCTCCTCTGTGCAGCAAAACGCGCGCGCAAATGGACACAATGAAAGCTCGACGTCGGAAAGCTGCAATCGGCTCCTGACTTGCGCTCCTCCTCTCTGAGAGCAATAATCAACAGAACGATATTTCCGAGCAGAGGAACCATATTTCTCGCTGTCTACATACCGCCGCTGAAGAATCCATCGGATTTCAGAGAACCCGAAAGAACAACTGGTATTACGAGAAATGTCGCGCCGCTACGGAACGTAAAGACGCAGCCTACAGGGCCACATTGCGATAGGGCACAACACGAGCAGTGCGGAAGCGTTATCGTGAGTTGAAGAAGGAAGCAAGACGCATTTTTCGTGAGAAAATGAGAGAGGCCGAAATGCGTGAGTGCGAAACACTTGAGATGCTGGCCGACAGGAAGAGCGCCCGAAATTTTTTTCAGAAATTTGGACGGCTACAGAAGGTTTTAAAACCGGGGCGAATTCTTATAAAAATGACAACGACCTGGTGACTTATGTCCACAGCATACTTAAATTATGCTTCTTAATGGAAGCAACTGCAACAACCTTGGAGAAAATGTTGCACCCGAATCACCAATCAACGATGATGGACGTGATGTAGCATCACCAGACTATGACGAAATTCGGAAAGCGATAGCACGGCTGAAGAACAACAAAGCCCCGGGGCCGAAGTGTTACCAGCTGAGTTATTTAAGTACGGCGTAGAGGAGCTGGTTAAGTGCATGCACGAGCTCATTTCTAGAATATGGCCAGAAGAACGCATGCCTACTGATTGAAACTTAAGTGTGCTCAGCTCAATCCTACAGTTTGCGCCAATTATCGAGGGATTAATCTTCTTCACATCGCGTATAAATTTCTGTCGATTGTATTGTGTGGAAGACTCAAGCCTACCGGCAATGAACTGATTGGACCTTATCAGTGTGGCTTTAGCCCTGGTAAAACTACTACAGACCATATATTCTCAATACGCCAGATATTGGAAAAGAGCCGATATCGACTTCAAAGCCGCCTTCGACTGCACGAGAAGAAGTTTCCTATATGCCGCAATGTCTGAATTTGGTGTCCCGGCAAAACGTATACGGATATGTAAAATGACGTTGAGCACCACCACCAGCTCCGTCAGGATTGGGAAGGACCTCTCCGAGCCGTTTGATACCAAACGAGGTTTCAGACAGGGTGACTCTTTGTCGTGTGACTTTTTTAACCTTATGCTGGAGAAGATAATTTGAGCCGCAGAACTAAATCGGTCAGGCACTATCTTTTATAAGAGTGTGCAGCTGCTGGCGTACGCCGATGAGATTGACATCATCGGCCTTAACAACCGCGCAGTTAGTTCTGCCTTCTCCAAACTGGATAGAGAAGCAAAGCGAATGGGTCTGGAGGTGAACGAGGGCAAGACGAAGTATCTCCTGTCATCAAATAAACAGTCGGCACATTCACGACTGGGATCAAACATCACTGTTGACAGTTGTAACTTTGAAAAAGTAGAAGACTTCGTTTACTTTGGAACCAGCATTAACATCAATAATAATGTCAGCCTCGAAATCCAAAGGAGGATCACTCTTGCCAACAAGTGCTACTTCGGACTGAGTAGGCAATTGCACAATAAAGTCCTCTCTCGACGGACAAAAGCCATACTCTATAAGTATTGTATGGCGCCGAAGCATGGACGATGACAACATCAGATGAGAGGGCTCTTGGAGTGTTCGAGAGAAATATTCTTCGAAAGATTTATGGACCTTTGCTTCTTTGCGACGGTAAATAGCGCGTACGATGGAACGGCGGTCGAATGGATGAAATAGCTCCAGCCCTGAAGGTTTTTGACGCGGTATCCGCTGGTGGTAGCAGAGGAAAAGAAAGACCTCCTCTGCGTTGGAAAGACCAAGTGGAAAAAGACTTGGCTATACTTAGGATTTCCAATTGGCGCCAGTTAGCAAAAAAAAGAGACAGCTGGCGTGCTTTGTTCACCTCGGTTAAAGTCGCTTAGGCGGTTAGTGCGCCAATTTAGTAAGTAAGTATATGAAATAATTCAGGTCTTCATTTTTATTATTTCTAGAAATTTTGCTTATTTAGTACTTATCTTAGTAGGGTAATAACAATTTAATTAAAGTAAGAAAATATTTGTTTTTCCTTTTGAATTCTATTTTTATGCATTGTTTTTATACCCGAGCGTACTTGTACACAAGGGTATTATAACTTTGTTCGCATAACGGTTGTTTGTAACAGCAAGAAATAATCGAGATAGATATTGACATATATATTCTAAAATGATCAGTATGAAAAGAGGAATCGATTTAGCCCTGACTGTCTGTCCGTCCGTCCGTCCGTCTGCCCGTGGTTACAATAACTTGAGTAAAAATTGAGATATCTCAATGAAATTTGGTATATAAATTGCCCTTTGAACAGGGTAGGTTGGCATTAAAAATGGTCAAGATCGCTCAATAACCACGCCCACATCCCATATAACGGAAGTTTTTGAAAAATGCAAAAACTCCGTTTTCTTAGTATCTATTACAGTAAATTGAGTGAAATTTGGTGCAATTTTGAACTCAGAAATTAGGCATTTATGAAATTTTGAAAAGTGGGCGTTGCCACGCCCTCTTATTAAAAAGTTTCCGTATCTCAATAACAGTGTCAGGTATCGTCACAAAATTTGGTGGGCATATTTTCCTTGATATCGCTATTATTATCGTAGAAAATTTTTGAAATCGGATCATAACCACACCCACCTCCCATATAACGGAAGTTTTGGAAAATGCAAAAACAAAGTTTTTTCGGTATCTATGAAAAGCAATTGTGTGAAATTCGGTATTTGGAGCGATTTTGAACTAAGAAAATAGGTATTTATGAAATTTTGAAAAATGGACGTTGCCACGCCCACTTATGAAAAAATTTCTGTATCTCAACAACGGCGTAAGGTATCGTCACTAAACTTGGTATACATATTTTCCTTGACAGCAGTCTTACTATGGTCAAATATTTTTGAAATCGGACCATAACCACACGAACCTTCCGTATAACGGAAGTTTCGATAAATGCCCACTTATGCTAAAATGTCTGAGTATATTGTCCTTGATATCACTAACATCACCGTCAAAAATTTTTGAAATCAGACCATAAACACGCCCACCTCCTATATAACGGAAAATTTGAGAAATGCAAAAACTCCGTTTTTTTCTTTATCCATTAAAGCGAACTGAGTGAAATTTGGTATTTGGGGTTATTTTAATTAAGGAAACTGTATATATATAAAATTTTGATAAATAGGTGTTGCCACGCCCACTTATAAAAAAATGTCTGTATCTTAATAAGGGTGTTAGTTGTCGGCACAAAACTTGGTATACATATTTTCCTTGACAGCAGTCTTACTATGGTCAAATATTTTTGAAATCGGACCATAACCACACGAACCTTACGTATAACGGAAGTTTCGAAAAATGCCCACTTATGCTAAAATGTCTGTATTTTCAAAAATAGTGCTAGGTATCATTACTAAATTTGCTGAAAATATGGCCTTTGATATCAATAGCATTACCGCCGAAAAAAAATTTAAATCGGATTTAAATCACGCCCAAATTTAAATGTTTTTTGGTATCTATGTAATGGAACAAAAGAGGTAGAATTGAATATTTTCTGCGGTTTGAAACAAGGAAACTTGGTGTTTATGAAATTTTCATATTGTACCACAAATTGGAGGATCTACATACTGTTTCGTGCCGATGCCGAACGGCATATGTAATTATACCTAGAAGCTTTTTCGTTCAGAAATACCCTCGGAGGTTGGCCTTTACCTGCTTAGAGGTGGCCACTATAATAAAATACTATTTTTCTATGATTGCGATTCTACCTGCTCTAGCTGAAGTTCAAACCTCGAACTTAGCAGCATATCACTTCCTATCCGACTACAGCGGCCACCTCGCTTGAGGGCATGTAATTTTTGTAATAGCGATCGCCTCACGACCGGCAATGGCGAACCTTCGAAGAATTCAAATTTTTGAAAAGGACACACAAGCTGTTTATTATAATGGATATTTATTAGTTTATGAATGTAGGTACCTATTTAATCCCTCTCAAACACGCATTGGCAGGAATTTAGCTATGATTATGAAAGTGCACATTTTACAAGAGTTTGCCTACTTAGCAGGTATCATCTGAATGCGGAAATTTCGATTCTAATTTTGTGTAACAATAAATTTTAGGTAGCTAAATTGATTACTGTACATACTCGTACATATGTACCTGTTAAATTTTATAAATCTAGAATATATTCGGTCAGTTGGGAAGTGATCAAATTTAGAACCTCCAGTTATATTTTAACACTCATTCACTTCATTAAAAAGTGTTTAAGTTTGATTTAAAGTGAATTTTGCGAATAGTGGTTAATAGTGGTTAATAAAAGTGCATATGAAGTTTGGGGACGATTATAAAAGCACGAGAAGATCACAACAGCACCAAGTTAAGACTCAAAAACAACTAGAACAGCAAATCAGAACCAGGAGCAAGGAATATATAAATAAAGGAGCAGACGAACAAGAGGTCACAGGAAAATATCTTTGGCAGTAAGGTTATAAATAAGTAAGAGTGTTATTTATTATAAAATATTAATAGGGCAAACATTTATTTTATTTGTTACATTTGCAATTAGTTTAAAAAATAGAATGCCGAGGCTAAGTAGGAAATCTAGTTTATTGAGACGTAGGGAAAATAGAAGGGTAATGCAGGTTTTGCGGAAAGATTCTGTCTACAGATTAGCTGAACAATCCTTAAATACAGAAACACACACCAGACGCCGGTTAAATCGAGAAATTCGATTTGCTGACCAAAGTGCAGATACGACCCAAGGCAGAACTTGCAATAGAAATCTCGAGTTTCGGTCTGAAGAGCAAAATAAGAATACGTTAGAACATAGATTACGAAGGGAAAACTCTCAGATTCGTTCTTCCTAACAAGAAAGGAATACCCAAGGGCATAGGTCTCGACGGGAAAACCCCCAGGTTCGCTCTGCTGAGCAAAATAGAAACACTGTTCAACACAGATCAAGACGGGTAAACCCCCAAGTTCGCTCTGCCGAGCAAAATAGGAATTCTATTCAACGCAGATCAAGACGGGAAAACGATCAGATGCGGTCTTCCGAACAAGAAAGGAATACCCAAGAGCATAGGTATCGACGGGAAAATGCGCAGGTTTGCTCTGTTGAGCAAAATAGTAACACTGCTCAACACAGATCAAGACGGGAAAATGATCAGATACGGTCTTCCGAACAAGAGGGGGGGTGATTTTAATTAAGGAAACTGTTTATTTATAAAATTTTGATAAATAGGCGTTGCCAAGCCCACTTATAAAAAAATGTCTGTATCTCAATAAGGGTGTTAGTTATCGCCACAAAACTTGGTATACATATTTTCCTTGACAGCAGTCTTACTATGGTCAAATATTTTTGAAATCGGACCATAGCCACACGAACCATCCGTATAACGGAAGTTTCGAAAAATGCCCACTTATGCTAAAATGTCTGTATTTTCAATAATAGTGCTAGGTATCATTACTAAATTTGCTGAAAATATTTCCCTTGATATTAATAGCATTACCGCCAAAAAAAATTGAAATCGGATTAAAATCACGCCCAACTTCCATATAACGAAAGTTTTTAAAAATGTTTTTTGGTATCTAATGGAACAAAAGAGGTAGAATTGAATATTTTCTGCGGTTTGAAACAAGGAAACTTGGTGTTTACGAAATTTTCATATTGTACCACAAATTGGAGGATCTACATACTGTTTCGTTCCGATGCCGGACGGCATATGTAATTATACCTAGAAGCTTTTTCGTTCAGAAATACCCGCGGAGGTTTGCCTTTGCCTGCTTAGATGTGGTCACTATAATAAAATACTATTTTTCTATGATTACGATTATACCTGCTCTAGCTGAAGTTCAAACCTCAAACTTATGTAGCAGCATATCGCTTCCTATCCGACTACAGCGGCCACCTCGCTTGAGGGCATGTAGTTTTTGTAATAGCGATCGCCTCTCGACCGGCAATGGCGAACCTTCGAAGAATTCAAATTTTTGAAAAGGACACACAAGCTGTTTATTATAATGGATATTTATTAGTTTATGAATGTAGGTACCTATTTAATCCCTCTCAAACACGCATTGGCAGGAATTTAGCTATGATTATGAAAGTGCACATTTTCCAAGAGTTTGCCTACTTAGCAGGTATCATCTGAATGCGGAAATTTCGATTCTAATTTTGTGTAACAATAAATTTTAGGTAGCTAAATTGATTACTGTACATACTCGTACATATGTACCTGTTAAATTTTATAAATCTAGAATATATTCGGTCAGTTGGGAAGTGATCAAATTTAGAACCTCCAGTTATATTTTAACACTCGTTCACTTCATTAAAAAAGTGTTTAAGTTTGATTTAATGTGAATTTTGCGAATAGTGGTTAATAGTGGTTAATAAAAGTGCATATGAAGTATGGGGACGATTATAAAAGCACGAGAAGATCACAACAGCACCAAGTTAAGACTCAAAAACAACTAGAACAGCAAATCAGAACCAGGAGCAAGGAATATATAAATAAAGGAGCAGACGAACAAGAGGTCACAGGAAAATATCTTTGGCAGTAAGGTTATAAATAAGTAAGAGTGTTATTTATTATAAAATATTAATAGGGCAAACATTTATTTTATTTGTTAAATTTGCAATTAGTTTAAAAAATAGAATCCCGAGGCTAAGTAGGAAATCTAGTTTATTGAGACGTAGGGAAAATAGAAGGGTAATGCAGGTTTTGCGGAAAGATTCTGTCTACAGATTAGCTGAACAATCCTAAAATACAGAAACACACACCAGACGCCGGTTAAATCGAGAAATTCGATTTGCTGACCAAAGTGCAGATACGACCCAACGCAGAACTTGCAATAGAAATCTCGAGTTTCGGTCTGAAGAGCAAAATAGGAATACGTTAGAACATAGATTACGAAGGGAAAACTCTCAGATTCGTTCTTCCTAACAAGAAAGGAATACCCAAGGGCATAGGTCTCGACGGGAAAAACCCCAGGTTCGCTCTGCTGAGCAAAATAGAAACACTGTTCAACACAGATCAAGACGTGTAAACCCCCCGGTTCGCTCTGCTGAGCAAAATAGGAATTCTATTCAAAGCAGATCAAGACGGGCAAACTCTCAGATTCGTTCTTCCGAACAAGAAAGGAATACCCAAGGGCATAGGTCTCGACGGGAAAACCCCCAGGTTCGCTCTGCTGAGCAAAATAGAAACACTGTTCAACACAGATCAAGACGGGTAAACCCCCAAGTTCGCTCTGCCGAGCAAAATAGGAATTCTATTCAACGCAGATCAAGACGGGAAAACGATCAGATGCGGTCTTCCGAACAAGAAAGGAATACCCAAGAGCATAGGTATCGACGGGAAAATGCGCAGGTTTGCTCTGTTGAGCAAAATAGTAACACTGCTCCACACAGATCAAGACGGGAAAATGATAAGATACGGTCTTCCGAACAAGAGGGGGGTGATTTTAATTAAGGAAACTGTATATTTATAAAATTTTGATAAATAGGCGTTGCCAAGCCCACTTATAAAAAAATGTCTGTATCTCAATAAGGGTGTTCGTTATCGCCACAAAACTTGGTATACATATTTTCCTTGACAGCAGTCTTACTATGGTCAAATATTTTTGAAATCGGACCATAGCCACACGAACCATCTGTATAACGGAAGTTTCGAAAAATGCCCACTTATGCTAAAATGTCTGTATTTTCAATAATAGTGCTAGGTATCATTACTAAATTTGCTGAAAATATTTCCCTTGATATTAATAGCATTACCGCCAAAAAAAATTGAAATCGGATTAAAATCACGCCCAACTTCCATATAACGAAAGTTTTTAAAAATGTTTTTTGGTATCTAATGGAACAAAAGAGGTAGAATTGAATATTTTCTGCGGTTTGAAACAAGGAAACTTGGTGTTTACGAAATTTTCATATTGTACCACAAATTGGAGGATCTACATACTGTTTCGTGCCGATGCCGAACGGCATATGTAATTATACCTAGAAGGTTTTTCGTTTAGAAATACCCTCGGAGGTTTGCCTTTGCCTGCTTAGAGGTGGCCACTATAATAAAATACTATTTTTCTATGATTGCGATTCTACCTGCTCTAGCTGAAGTTCAAACCTCGACCTTAGCAGCATATTGCTTCCTATCCGACTACAGCGGCCACCTCGCTTGAGGGCATGTAATTTTTGTAATAGCGATCGCCTCACGACCGGCAATGGCGAACCTTCGAAGAATTCAAATAATCCCTCTCAAACACGCATTGGCAGGAATTTAGCTATGATTATGAAAGTGCACATTTTACAAGAGTTTGCCTACTTAGCAGGTATCATCTGAATGCGGAAATTTCGATTCTAATTTTATGTAACAATAAATTTTAGGTAGCTAAATTGATTACTGTACATACTCGTACATATGTACCTGTTAAATTTTATAAATCTAGAATATATTCGGTCAGTTGGGAAGTGATCAAATTTAGAACCTCCAGTTATATTTTAACACTCATTCACTTCATTAAAAAAGTGTTTAAGTTTGATTTAAAGTGAATTTTGCGAATAGTGGTTAATAGTGGTTAATAAAAGTGCATATGAAGTTTGGGGACGATTATAAAAGCACGAGAAGATCACAACAGCACCAAGTTAAGACTCAAAAACAACTAGAACAGCAAATCAGAACCAGAAACAAGGAATATATAAATAAAGGAGCAGACGAACAAGAGGTCACAGGAAAATATCTTTGGCAGTAAGGTTATAAATAAGTAAGAGTGTTATTTATTATAAAATATTAATAGGGCAAACATTTATTTTATTTGTTAAATTTGCAATTAGTTTAAAAAATAGAATGCCGAGGCTAAGTAGGAAATCTAGTTTATTGAGACGTAGGGAAAATAGAAGGGTAATGCAGGTTTTGCGGAAAGATTCTGTCTACAGATTAGCTGAACAATCCTTAAATACAGAAACACACACCAGACGCCGGTTAAATCGAGAAATTCGATTTGCTGACCAAAGTGCAGATACGACCCAACGCAGAACTTGCAATAGAAATCTCGAGTTTCGGTCTGAAGAGCAAAATAAGAATACGTTAGAACATAGATTACGAAGGGAAAACTCTCAGATTCGTTCTTCCTAACAAGAAATGAATACCCAAGGGCATAGGTCTCGACGGGAAAAACCCCAGGTTCGCTCTGCTGAGCAAAATAGAAACACTGTTCAACACAGATCAAGACGTGTAAACCCCCCGGTTCGCTCTGCTGAGCAAAATAGGAATTCTATTCAAAGCAGATCAAGACGGGAAAACTCTCAGATTCGTTCTTCCGAACAAGAAAGGAATACCCAAGGGCATAGGTCTCGACGGGAAAACCCCCAGGTTCGCTCTGCTGACAAAATAGAAACACTGTTCAACACAGATCAAGACGGGTAAACCCCCAAGTTCGCTCTGCCGAGCAAAATAGGAATTCTATTCAACGCAGATCAAGACGGGAAAACGATCAGATGCGGTCTTCCGAACAAGAAAGGAATACCCAAGAGCATAGGTATCGACGGGAAAATGCGCAGGTTTGCTCTGTTGAGCAAAATAGTAACACTGCTCAACACAGATCAAGACGGGAAAATGATAAGATACGGTCTTCCGAACAAGAGGGGGGTGATTTTAATTAAGGAAACTGTATATTTATAAAATTTTGATAAATAGGCGTTGCCAAGCCCACTTATAAAAAAATGTCTGTATCTCAATAAGGGTGTTAGTTATCGCCACAAAACTTGGTATACATATTTTCCTTGACAGCAGTCTTACTATGGTCAAATATTTTTGAAATCGGACCATAGCCACACGAACCATCCGTATAACGGAAGTTTCGAAAAATGCCCACTTATGCTAAAATGTCTGTATTTTCAATAATAGTGCTAGGTATCATTACTAAATTTGCTGAAAATATTTCCCTTGATATTAATAGCATTACCGCCAAAAAAAATTGAAATCGGATTAAAATCACGCCCAACTTCCATATAACGAAAGTTTTTAAAAATGTTTTTTGGTATCTAATGGAACAAAAGAGGTAGAATTGAATATTTTCTGCGGTTTGAAACAAGGAAACTTGGTGTTTACGAAATTTTCATATTGTACCACAAATTGGAGGATCTACATACTGTTTCGTGCCGATGCCGAACGGCATATGTAATTATACCTAGAAGGTTTTTCGTTTAGAAATACCCTCGGAGGTTTGCCTTTGCCTGCTTAGAGGTGGCCACTATAATAAAATACTATTTTTCTATGATTGCGATTCTACCTGCTCTAGCTGAAGTTCAAACCTCGACCTTAGCAGCATATCGCTTCCTATCCGACTACAGCGGCCACCTCGCTTGAGGGCATGTAATTTTTGTAATAGCGATCGCCTCACGACCGGCAATGGCGAACCTTCGAAGAATTCAAATAATCCCTCTCAAACACGCATTGGCAGGAATTTAGCTATGATTATGAAAGTGCACATTTTACAAGAGTTTGCCTACTTAGCAGGTATCATCTGAATGCGGAAATTTCGATTCTAATTTTATGTAACAATAAATTTTAGGTAGCTAAATTGATTACTGTACATAGTCGTATATATGTACCTGTTAAATTTTATAAATCTAGAATATATTCGGTCAGTTGGGAAGTGATCAAATTTAGAACCTCCAGTTATATTTTAACACTCATTCACTTCATTAAAAAAGTGTTTAAGTTTGATTTAAAGTGAATTTTGCGAATAGTGGTTAATAGTGGTTAATAAAAGTGCATATGAAGTTTAGGGACGATTATAAAAGCACGAGAAGATCACAACAGCACCAAGTTAAGACTCAAAAACAACTAGAACAGCAAATCAGAACCAGGAGCAAGGGATATATAAATAAAGGAGCAGACGAACAAGAGGTCACAGGAAAATATCTTTGGCAGTAAGGTTATAAATAAGTAAGAGTGTTAATTATTATAAAATATTAATAGGGCAAACATTTATTTTATTTGTTAAATTTGCAATTAGTTTAAAAAATAGAATGCCGAGGCTAAGTAGGAAATCTAGTTTATTGAGACGTAGGGAAAATAGAAGGGTAATGCAGGTTTTGCGGAAAGATTCTGTCTACAGATTAGCTGAACAATCCTAAAATACAGAAACACACACCAGACGCCGGTTAAATCGAGAAATTCGATTTGCTGACCAAAGTGCAGATACGACCCAACGCAGAACTTGCAATAGAAATCTCGAGTTTCGGTCTGAAGAGCAAAATAAGAATACGTTAGAACATAGATTACGAAGGGAAAACTCTCAGATTCGTTCTTCCTAACAAGAAAGGAATACCCAAGGGCATAGGTCTCGACGGGAAAAACCCCAGGTTCGCTCTGCTGAGCAAAATAGAAACACTGTGCAACACAGATCAAGACGTGTAAACCCCCCGGTTCGCTCTGCTGAGCAAAATAGGAGTTCTATTCAAAGCAGATCAAGACGGGAAAACTCTCAGATTCGTTCTTCCGAACAAGAAAGGAATACCCAAGGGCATAGGTCTCGACGGGAAAACCCCCAGGTTCGCTCTGCTGAGCAAAATAGAAACACTGTTCAACACAGATCAAGACGGGTAAACCCCCAAGTTCGCTCTGCCGAGCAAAATAGGAATTCTATTCAACGCAGATCAAGACGGGAAAACGATCAGATGCGGTCTTCCGAACAAGAAAGGAATACCCAAGAGCATAGGTATCGACGGGAAAATGCGCAGGTTTGCTCTGTTGAGCAAAATAGTAACACTGCTCAACACAGATCAAGACGGGAAAATGATAAGATACGGTCTTCCGAACAAGAGGGGGGTGATTTTAATTAAGGAAACTGTATATTTATAAAATTTTGATAAATAGGCGTTGCCAAGCCCACTTATAAAAAAATGTCTGTATCTCAATAAGGGTGTTAGTTATCGCCACAAAACTTGGTATACATATTTTCCTTGACAGCAGTCTTACTATGGTCAAATATTTTTGAAATCGGACCATAGCCACACGAACCATCCGTATAACGGAAGTTTCGAAAAATGCCCACTTATGCTAAAATGTCTGTATTTTCAATAATAGTGCTAGGTATCATTACTAAATTTGCTGAAAATATTTCCCTTGATATTAATAGCATTACCGCCAAAAAAAATTGAAATCGGATTAAAATCACGCCCAACTTCCATATAACGAAAGTTTTTAAAAATGTTTTTTGGTATCTAATGGAACAAAAGAGGTAGAATTGAATATTTTCTGCGGTTTGAAACAAGGAAACTTGGTGTTTACGAAATTTTCATATTGTACCACAAATTGGAGGATCTACATACTGTTTCGTGCCGATGCCGAACGGCATATGTAATTATACCTAGAAGGTTTTTCGTTTAGAAATACCCTCGGAGGTTTGCCTTTGCCTGCTTAGAGGTGGCCACTATAATAAAATACTATTTTTCTATGATTGCGATTCTACCTGCTCTAGCTGAAGTTCAAACCTCGACCTTAGCAGCATATCGCTTCCTATCCGACTACAGCGGCCACCTCGCTTGAGGGCATGTAATTTTTGTAATAGCGATCGCCTCACGACCGGCAATGGCGAACCTTCGAAGAATTCAAATAATCCCTCTCAAACACGCATTGGCAGGAATTTAGCTATGATTATGAAAGTGCACATTTTACAAGAGTTTGCCTACTTAGCAGGTATCATCTGAATGCGGAAATTTCGATTCTAATTTTATGTAACAATAAATTTTAGGTAGCTAAATTGATTACTGTACATACTCGTATATATGTACCTGTTAAATTTTATAAATCTAGAATATATTCGGTCAGTTGGGAAGTGATCAAATTTAGAACCTCCAGTTATATTTTAACACTCATTCACTTCATTAAAAAAGTGTTTAAGTTTGATTTAAAGTGAATTTTGCGAATAGTAGTTAATAGTGGTTAATAAAAGTGCATATGAAGTTTGGGGACGATTATAAAAGCACGAGAAGATCACAACAGCACCAAGTTAAGACTCAAAAACAACTAGAACAGCAAATCAGAACCAGGAGCAAGGGATATATAAATAAAGGAGCAGACGAACAAGAGGTCACAGGAAAATATCTTTGGCAGTAAGGTTATAAATAAGTAAGAGTGTTATTTATTATAAAATATTAATAGGGCAAACATTTATTTTATTTGTTAAATTTGCAATTAGTTTAAAAAATAGAATGCCGAGGCTAAGTAGGAAATCTAGTTTATTGAGACGTAGGGAAAATAGAAGGGTAATGCAGGTTTTGCGGAAAGATTCTGTCTACAGATTAGCTGAACAATCCTAAAATACAGAAACACACACCAGACGCCGGTTAAATCGAGAAATTGGATTTGCTGACCAAAGTGCAGATACGACCCAACGCAGAACTTGCAGAAGAAATCTCGAGTTTCGGTCTGAAGAGCAAAATAGGAATACGTTAGAACATAGATTACGAAGGGAAAACTCTCAGATTCGTTCTTCCTAACAAGAAAGGAATACCCAAGGGCATAGGTCTCGACGGGAAAAACCCCAGGTTCGCTCTGCTGAGCAAAATAGAAACACTGTTCAACACAGATCAAGACGTGTAAACCCCCCGGTTCGCTCTGCTAAGCAAAATAGGAATTCTATTCAACGCAGATCAAGACGGGAAAACTCTCAGATTCGTTCTTCCGAACAAGAAAGGAATACCCAAGGGCATAGGGCTCGACGGGAAAACCCCCATGTTCGCTCTGCTGAGCAAAATAGAAACACTGTTCAACACAGATCAAGACGGGAAAAAGATAAGATACGGCCTTCCGAACAAGAGAGGAATACCAATCAGCATAGGCTTCGGCGAGAAAACTCTTTAACTCGCTCTGTTGAGCAAGAGAGGAATACGCGAGAACATATATCACGCCGCGTAAATCCACAAATACGTTCTGATGAACAATCTCGCAATATAATTGCACATAGAACTCTGCGTAGTATAAATGATTATAGGAATTTAGAACGTCTGCGTAATCGCACACAAAGGTATCAGCTTCGCACAGATCCAGAGGGCAGGGAAAGTGAACGTGTTAGGGAAACTGAGCGTCGGAGAATTACAAGGAGAGAAGCAAGGTTAGAAATATCTGTTGCTAGACGTCAAATTCAATGTCGCGTCCGCCTCCATAGAATAGATGCAGGAAACAGACAATTTTAAAATGAACGGCAGGCTGAGCGAATTAGATTAGCTCGGGATGGTAATGAAAATGCTGAACCTTTGGGGAAGGAGGAAAGCTTTCTTGACTTTAGACGTACATACTTTGAAAGTACTAAAAACGGTCCCACCGTGGTTTGCATTTGCTGTGGTGGCTTATGGTTTCCAAACCAAGTACGATCTTTAAACTTCAATGTTTTATCGTAAAGTTACCCTAATGTTACATCGCATTTTATTTATCGGAAAAATTTCCATTATTATGCCTCTATTACCATTTATGACGATTCGTCCATTAGTTTATCAGGGTCAGAACTCGTTGACACCCCTTTCGCAGTCAATATCCCTATTTCTATGAATGACATTGTCACAAATCTTCCTCGATCATTTGATCAGACACACGTTATTCAAATACATTGGATATCAAGTTTAAAAAGCCAGACAGAAGTTCCGTTTGTTACTTCAATTGAAGATTTACCATTGGTTGAAAATATAAATCTACAACAAATACCTGAACACAATAATGAGTCAACTACTCGTTCACTATTTGTGCCATTAGTAGAAGAACGCATTTTGGGTGAACAAGAAACTCTTCTAGATAATATTCTCGTAGAAAACTTAGATATCAATCGTTTAGTCATAGCTCCTGGCGAGGGTCAAAGGCCTCTTGATGTCATTCAGGATAATGATTCAGAAGAATTGTCATTTGCTGCAATTTATGGCGGTCAAAAATGTGCCTGTGCAGAGACGTACAATAAAATAGTATGATTCTTTATAACACTATCAGCTGTTGAGTCTCAATGGCTCGAGCTGTTAGTGATTTTATCAAAAACAGTTGATTTCAGAAATATTTCTGAGCATGATGCAAGTAATTTGTCTACTCAGAAGAGATATCGTCTAATCCGTTCGGATGCAGTGACGTGTGCAAAATATTTCGATTATCGCTACCGTCAAATGTTAAAAATTTTCAAACAAAATGGAGGTATCTTTGATAAACATTTTGTCACACATTTTTATTGGAGGGTTGAATTCCAACAGAGAGGTTCTCCTCATGTTCACGGAATGTTTTGGCTTAACAAAGCCCCGAAGGTCGATCTTCAAGATCCTCAAACCTTTCCTAATGCAATTGATTTTATAGATAAGTATATTTCCACGGACGGCACCGCAACCCATTTAGATAACTATATAGCGTATCAAAAACACAATCATAGTCGGTCATGTACAAGAGAAATAAGAGGACAGCAGATTTGCCGTTTTGGAATTCCATACCCACCAATGCCTTTCACACAAATTTTGTTGCCTCTTCCGGAAAACGAAGAAAACTTAGAACTTCATAAGGAAAACTATTCGAAAATTCAAAACTTTTTGAATTCGAATTTGTCTTTGTCCGAAATTTCAAACATAAATGATTTCGACAGCTTTCTCGCAGACTCTAGGATACATATTTTATATGATGAGTATTTGCTTGCACTCAGATCGAGCTTAACAAAGCCCAAAATATTTCTGAAAAGAAAATTTGAAGATCGGGCAATAAACGCATACAACCGAACAATCCTAGAACTCCATAAAGCAAACATGGATATTCAGTTTATCTTGGATGCATATGCTTGCTGTTCATATATAATTAACTACATCAACAAATCGGATAGAGAAATTTCTAGGCTTTTGAATGAAGCGATTTCAGAAGTAAATGCTGGCAACTATACTATTAAGCAAAAACTTCAGCATATAGGCCATACATTTATTTCTGGCACTGAAATATCCGCCCAAGAAGCTGTTTATTGCAGCATTGGGCTTCATCTATCCGAAGCAAGTAATGCGGATGTTTTTATAAATACCTCTCATCCTGAAGAACGAGTGCGGATGGTAAAGCCTAGAGCGCAACTTCAGGCTCTTCCTTCTCTTGAAATCAGACCATAACCACGCCCACCTCCTATACAACGGAAAATTTGAGAAATGCAAAAACTTCGTTTTTTCTTTATCCATTAAAGCAAACTGAGTGAAATTTGGTATTTGGGGTGATTTTAATTAAGGAAACTGTATATTTATAAAATTTTGATAAATAGGCGTTGCCACGCCCACTTATAAAAAAATTTCTGTATCTCAATAAGGGTGTTAGTTATCGCCACAAAACTTGGTATACATATTTTCCTTGACAGCAGTCTTACTATGGTCAAATATTTTTGAAATCGGACCATAACCACACGAACCTTCCGTATAACGGGAGTTTCGAAAAATGCCCACTTATGCTAAAATGTCTGTATTTTCAATAATAGTGCTAGGTATCATTACTAAATTTGCTGAAAATATTTCCCTTGATATTAATAGCATTACCGCCAAAAAAAATTGAAATCGGATTAAAATCACGCCCAACTTCCATATAACGAAAGTTTTTAAAAATGTTTTTTGGTATCTAATGGAACAAAAGAGGTAGAATTGAATATTTTCTGCGGTTTGAAACAAGGAAACTTGGTGTTTATGAAATTTTCATATTGTACCACAAATTGGAGGATCTACATACTGTTTCGTGCCGATGCCGAACGGCATATGTAATTATACCTAGAAGCTTTTTCGTTCAGAAATACCCTCGGAGGTTTGCCTTTGCCTGCTTAGAGGTGGCCACTATAATAAAATACTATTTTTCTATGATTGCGATTCTACCTGCTCTAGCTGAAGTTCAAACCTCGAACTTAGCAGCATATCGCTTCCTATCCGACTACAGCGGCCACCTCGCTTGAGGGCATGTAATTTTTGTAATAGCGATCGCCTCACGACCGGCAATGGCGAACCTTCGAAGAATTCAAATAATCCCTCTCAAACACGCATTGGCAGGAATTTAGCTATGATTATGAAAGTGCACATTTTACAAGAGTTTGCCTACTTAGCAGGTATCATCTGAATGCGGAAATTTCGATTCTAATTTTATGTAACAATAAATTTTAGGTAGCTAAATTGATTACTGTACATACTCGTACATATGTACCTGTTAAATTTTATAAATCTAGAATATATTCGGTCAGTTGGGAAGTGATCAAATTTAGAACCTCCAGTTATATTTTAACACTCGTTCACTTCATTAAAAAAGTGTTTAAGTTTGATTTAAAGTGAATTTTGCGAATAGTGGTTAATAGTGGTTAATAAAAGTGCATATGAAGTTTGGGGACGATTATAAAAGCACGAGAAGATCACAACAGCACCAAGTTAAGACTCAAAAACAACTAGAACAGCAAATCAGAACCAGGAGCAAGGAATATATAAATAAAGGAGCAGACGAACAAGAGGTCACAGGAAAATATCTTTGGCAGTAAGGTTATAAATAAGTAAGAGTGTTATTTATTATAAAATATTAATAGGGCAAACATTTATTTTATTTGTTAAATTTGCAATTAGTTTAAAAAATAGAATGCCGAGGCTAAGTAGGAAATCTAGTTTATTGAGACGTAGGGAAAATAGAAGGGTAATGCAGGTTTTGCGGGAAGATTCTGTCTACAGATTAACTGAACAATCCCTAAATACAGAAACACACACCAGACGCCGGTTAAATCGAGAAATTCGATTTGTTGACCAAAGTGCATATACGACCCAATGCAGAACTTGCTGGAGAAATCTCGAGTTTCGGTCTGAAGAGCAAAATAGGAATACGTTAGAACATAGATTACGAAGGGAAAACTCTCAGATTCGTTCTTCCGAACAAGAAAGGAATACCCAAGGGCATAGGTCTCGACGGGAAAAACCACAGGTTCGCTCTGCTGAGCAAAATGGAAACACTGTTCAACACAGATCAAGACATGTAAACCCCCCGGTTCGCTCTGCTGAGCAAAATAGGAATTCTATTCAAAGCAGATCAAGACGGGAAAACTCTCAGATTCGTTCTTCCGAACAAGAAAGGAATACCCAAGGGCATAGGTCTCGACGGGAAAACCCCCATGTTCGCTCTGCTGAGCAAAATAGAAACACTGTTCAACACAGATCAAGACGGGTAAACCCCCAAGTTCGCTCTGCCGAGCAAAATAGGAATTCTATTCAACGCAGATCAAGACGGGAAAACGATCAGATGCGGTCTTCCGAACAAGAAAGGAATACCCAAGAGCATAGGTATCGACGGGAAAATGCGCAGGTTTGCTCTGTTGAGCAAAATAGTAACACTGCTCAACACAGATCAAGACGGGAAAATTATCAGATACGGTCTTCCGAACAAGAGAGGAATACCAATCAGCATAGGCTTCGGCGAGAAAACTCTTTAACTCGCTCTGTTGAGCAAGAGAGGAATACGCGAGAACATGTATCACGCCGCGTAAATCCACAAATACGTTCTGATGAACAATCTCGCAATACAATTGCACATAGAACTCTGCGTAGTATAAATGATTATAGGAATTTAGAACGTCTGCGTAATCGCACACAAAGGTATCAACTTCGCACAGATCCAGAGCGCAGAGAAAGTGAACGTGTTAGGGAAACTGAGCATCGGAGAATTACAAGGAGGGAAGCAAGGTTAGAAATATCTGTTGCTAGACGTCATATTCAATGTCGCGTCCACCTCCATAGAAAAGATGCAGGGAACAGACAATTTTAAAATGAACGGCACGCTGAGCGAATTAGATTAGCTCGGGATGGTAATGAAAATGCTGAACCTTTGGGGAAGGAGGAAAGCTTTCTTGACTTTAGACGTACATACTTTGAAAGTACTAAAAACGGTCCCACCGTAGTTTGCATTTGCTGTGGTGGCTTATGGTTTCCAAACCAAGTACGATCTTTAAACTTCAATGTTTTATCGTAAAGTCACCCTAATGTTACATCCGCATTTTATTTATCGGAAAAATTTCCATCTGATGATGGGAATTATAAGTTTTGCTTGACTTGCAGAAATTCAGTAGTAAAAAAAAGCTTCCAAAGCTTTGTCTGGTCAATGGGTTAGATTTTCCAGAAATTCCAGATTGTCTGAAGGGTTTAACTCCAATAAAGGAACGACTTATTATGCCTCGATTACCATTTATGACGATTCGTCCATTAGGTTATCAGGGTCAGAACTCGTTAAAATCCCTTTCGTAGTCAATATCCCTATTTCTATGAATGACATTATCACAAATCTTCCTCGCTCATTTGATCAGACACACGTTATTCAAATACATTTGAGAAGGCGTATGGAATACAATCATGACTATATGACTGATACCATACGACCTGCAAAAATTATGGAAGCTTTGCGGTATTTAGTTAACACGCCTTTGTACCGCGAACATAATTACAGATTAACGAAAATTGGATATCAAGCTTCAATAGCCAGACAGAAGTTCCGTTTGTTACTTCAATTGAAGATTTACCATTGGTTGAAAATATAAATCTACAACAAATACCTGAACACAATAATGAGTCAACTACTCGTTCACTATTTGTGCCATTAGTAGAAGAACCCATTTTGGGTGAACAAGAAACTCTTCTAGATAATATTCTCGTAGAAAACTTAGATATCAATCGTTTAGTCATAGCTCCTGGCGAGGGTCAAAGGCCTCTTGATGTCATTCAGGATAATGATTCAGAAGAATTGTCATTTGCTGCAATTTATGGCGGTCAAAAATGTGCCTGTGCAGAGACGTACAATAAAATAGTATGATTCTTTATAACACTATCAGCTGTTGAGTCTCAATGGCTCGAGCTGTTAGTGATTTTATCAAAAACAGTTGATTTCAGAAATATTTCTGAGCATGATGCAAGTAATTTGTCTACTCAGAAGAGATATCGTCTAATCCGTTCGGATGCAGTGACGTGTGCAAAATATTTCGATTATCGCTACCGTCAAATGTTAAAAATTTTCAAACAAAATGGAGGTATCTTTGATAAACATTTTGTCACACATTTTTATTGGAGGGTTGAATTCCAACAGAGAGGTTCTCCTCATGTTCACGGAATGTTTTGGCTTAACAAAGCCCCGAAGGTCGATCTTCAAGATCCTCAAACCTTTCCTAATGCAATTGATTTTATAGATAAGTATATTTCCACGGACGGCACCGCAACCCATTTAGATAACTATATAGCGTATCAAAAACACAATCATAGTCGGTCATGTACAAGAGAAATAAGAGGACAGCAGATTTGCCGTTTTGGAATTCCATACCCACCAATGCCTTTCACACAAATTTTGTTGCCTCTTCCGGAAAACGAAGAAAACTTAGAACTTCATAAGGAAAACTATTCGAAAATTCAAAACTTTTTGAATTCGAATTTGTCTTTGTCCGAAATTTCAAACATAAATGATTTCGACAGCTTTCTCGCAGACTCTAGGATACATATTTTATATGATGAGTATTTGCTTGCACTCAGATCGAGCTTAACAAAGCCCAAAATATTTCTGAAAAGAAAATTTGAAGATCGGGCAATAAACGCATACAACCGAACAATCCTAGAACTCCATAAAGCAAACATGGATATTCAGTTTATCTTGGATGCATATGCTTGCTGTTCATATATAATTAACTACATCAACAAATCGGATAGAGAAATTTCTAGGCTTTTGAATGAAGCGATTTCAGAAGTAAATGCTGGCAACTATACTATTAAGCAAAAACTTCAGCATATAGGCCATACATTTATTTCTGGCACTGAAATATCCGCCCAAGAAGCTGTTTATTGCAGCATTGGGCTTCATCTATCCGAAGCAAGTAATGCGGATGTTTTTATAAATACCTCTCATCCTGAAGAACGAGTGCGGATGGTAAAGCCTAGAGCGCAACTTCAGGCTCTTCCTTCTCTTGAAATCAGACCATAACCACGCCCACCTCCTATACAACGGAAAATTTGAGAAATGCAAAAACTTCGTTTTTTCTTTATCCATTAAAGCAAACTGAGTGAAATTTGGTATTTGGGGTGATTTTAATTAAGGAAACTGTATATTTATAAAATTTTGATAAATAGGCGTTGCCACGCCCACTTATAAAAAAATTTCTGTATCTCAATAAGGGTGTTAGTTATCGCCACAAAACTTGGTATACATATTTTCCTTGACAGCAGTCTTACTATGGTCAAATATTTTTGAAATCGGACCATAACCACACGAACCTTCCGTATAACGGGAGTTTCGAAAAATGCCCACTTATGCTAAAATGTCTGTATTTTCAATAATAGTGCTAGGTATCATTACTAAATTTGCTGAAAATATTTCCCTTGATATTAATAGCATTACCGCCAAAAAAAATTGAAATCGGATTAAAATCACGCCCAACTTCCATATAACGAAAGTTTTTAAAAATGTTTTTTGGTATCTAATGGAACAAAAGAGGTAGAATTGAATATTTTCTGCGGTTTGAAACAAGGAAACTTGGTGTTTATGAAATTTTCATATTGTACCACAAATTGGAGGATCTACATACTGTTTCGTGCCGATGCCGAACGGCATATGTAATTATACCTAGAAGCTTTTTCGTTCAGAAATACCCTCGGAGGTTTGCCTTTGCCTGCTTAGAGGTGGCCACTATAATAAAATACTATTTTTCTATGATTGCGATTCTACCTGCTCTAGCTGAAGTTCAAACCTCGAACTTAGCAGCATATCGCTTCCTATCCGACTACAGCGGCCACCTCGCTTGAGGGCATGTAATTTTTGTAATAGCGATCGCCTCACGACCGGCAATGGCGAACCTTCGAAGAATTCAAATAATCCCTCTCAAACACGCATTGGCAGGAATTTAGCTATGATTATGAAAGTGCACATTTTACAAGAGTTTGCCTACTTAGCAGGTATCATCTGAATGCGGAAATTTCGATTCTAATTTTATGTAACAATAAATTTTAGGTAGCTAAATTGATTACTGTACATACTCGTACATATGTACCTGTTAAATTTTATAAATCTAGAATATATTCGGTCAGTTGGGAAGTGATCAAATTTAGAACCTCCAGTTATATTTTAACACTCGTTCACTTCATTAAAAAAGTGTTTAAGTTTGATTTAAAGTGAAATTTGCGAATAGTGGTTAATAGTGGTTAATAAAAGTGCATATGAAGTTTGGGGACGATTATAAAAGCACGAGAAGATCACAACAGCACCAAGTTAAGACTCAAAAACAACTAGAACAGCAAATCAGAACCAGGAGCAAGGAATATATAAATAAAGGAGCAGACGAACAAGAGGTCACAGGAAAATATCTTTGGCAGTAAGGTTATAAATAAGTAAGAGTGTTATTTATTATAAAATATTAATAGGGCAAACATTTATTTTATTTGTTAAATTTGCAATTAGTTTAAAAAATAGAATGCCGAGGCTAAGTAGGAAATCTAGTTTATTGAGACGTAGGGAAAATAGAAGGGTAATGCAGGTTTTGCGGGAAGATTCTGTCTACAGATTAACTGAACAATCCCTAAATACAGAAACACACACCAGACGCCGGTTAAATCGAGAAATTCGATTTGTTGACCAAAGTGCATATACGACCCAATGCAGAACTTGCTGGAGAAATCTCGAGTTTCGGTCTGAAGAGCAAAATAGGAATACGTTAGAACATAGATTACGAAGGGAAAACTCTCAGATTCGTTCTTCCGAACAAGAAAGGAATACCCAAGGGCATAGGTCTCGACGGGAAAAACCACAGGTTCGCTCTGCTGAGCAAAATGGAAACACTGTTCAACACAGATCAAGACATGTAAACCCCCCGGTTCGCTCTGCTGAGCAAAATAGGAATTCTATTCAAAGCAGATCAAGACGGGAAAACTCTCAGATTCGTTCTTCCGAACAAGAAAGGAATACCCAAGGGCATAGGTCTCGACGGGAAAACCCCCATGTTCGCTCTGCTGAGCAAAATAGAAACACTGTTCAACACAGATCAAGACGGGTAAACCCCCAAGTTCGCTCTGCCGAGCAAAATAGGAATTCTATTCAACGCAGATCAAGACGGGAAAACGATCAGATGCGGTCTTCCGAACAAGAAAGGAATACCCAAGAGCATAGGTATCGACGGGAAAATGCGCAGGTTTGCTCTGTTGAGCAAAATAGTAACACTGCTCAACACAGATCAAGACGGGAAAATTATCAGATACGGTCTTCCGAACAAGAGAGGAATACCAATCAGCATAGGCTTCGGCGGGAAAACTCTTTAACTCGCTCTGTTGAGCAAGAGAGGAATACGCGAGAACATGTATCACGCCGCGTAAATCCACAAATACGTTCTGATGAACAATCTCGCAATACAATTGCACATAGAACTCTGCGTAGTATAAATGATTATAGGAATTTAGAACGTCTGCGTAATCGCACACAAAGGTATCAACTTCGCACAGATCCAGAGCGCAGAGAAAGTGAACGTGTTAGGGAAACTGAACATCGGAGAATTACAAGGAGGGAAGCAAGGTTAGAAATATCTGTTGCTAGACGTCATATTCAATGTCGCGTCCACCTCCATAGAAAAGATGCAGGGAACAGACAATTTTAAAATGAACGGCACGCTGAGCGAATTAGATTAGCTCGGGATGGTAATGAAAATGCTGAACCTTTGGGGAAGGAGGAAAGCTTTCTTGACTTTAGACGTACATACTTTGAAAGTACTAAAAACGGTCCCACCGTAGTTTGCATTTGCTGTGGTGGCTTATGGTTTCCAAACCAAGTACGATCTTTAAACTTCAATGTTTTATCGTAAAGTCACCCTAATGTTACATCCGCATTTTATTTATCGGAAAAATTTCCATCTGATGATGGGAATTATAAGTTTTGCTTGACTTGCAGAAATTCAGTAGTAAAAAAAAGCTTCCAAAGCTTTGTCTGGTCAATGGGTTAGATTTTCCAGAAATTCCAGATTGTCTGAAGGGTTTAACTCCAATAAAGGAACGACTTATTATGCCTCGATTACCATTTATGACGATTCGTCCATTAGGTTATCAGGGTCAGAACTCGTTAAAATCCCTTTCGTAGTCAATATCCCTATTTCTATGAATGACATTATCACAAATCTTCCTCGCTCATTTGATCAGACACACGTTATTCAAATACATTTGAGAAGGCGTATGGAATACAATCATGACTATATGACTGATACCATACGACCTGCAAAAATTATGGAAGCTTTGCGGTATTTAGTTAACACGCCTTTGTACCGCGAACATAATTACAGATTAACGAAAATTGGATATCAAGCTTCAATAGCCAGACAGAAGTTCCGTTTGTTACTTCAATTTAAGATTTACCATTGGTTGAAAATATAAATCTACAACAAATACCTGAACACAATAATGAGTCAACTACTCGTTCACTATTTGTGCCATTAGTAGAAGAACCCATTTTGGGTGAACAAGAAACTCTTCTAGATAATATTCCCGTAGAAAACTTAGATATCAATCGTTTAGTCATGGCTCCTGGCGAGGGTCAAAGGCCTCTTGATGTAATTCAGGATAATGATTCAGAAGAATTGTCATTTGCTACAATTTATGGCGGTCAAAAACGTGCCTGTGCAGAGACGTACAATAAAATAGTATGATCGGAAATTCGCAGGTATGATAGACGTGCCTGCAGTATTCCTAAGCTATTTTACAATTATAAGAAGCTTGAGTTACTACAAATTAAAAAAAGCACTACAATTTGCCTTAGAAAATTTGCTTTTCGTAACCATGTTACTGCTCAAAATATTTTAAATGAGAACTTCGTCCAAAACATGATTCAACACGATGATGGCCACAAAGTTCTCAAAGGTGTGAGGTCTTCTCCTGCTCATTGGGAGGCAGAGAAGAAAAAGGCTATTGCTATGATTCGTCAGTTTGGTCTCCCCACCTTCTTTATAACACTATCAGCTGCTGAGTCTCAATGGCTCGAGCTGTTAGTGATTTTATCAAAAACAGTTGATTTCAGAAATATTTCAGTTTATCTTGGATGCATATGCTTGCTGTTCATATATAATTAACTACATCAACAAATCGGATAGAGAAATTTCTAGGCTTTTGAATGAAGCGATTTCAGAAGTAAATGCTGGCAATTATACTATTAAGCAAAAACTTCAGCATATAGGCCATAAATTTATTTCTGGCACTGAAATATCCGCCCCAGAAGCTGTTTATTGCAGCATTGGGCTTCATCTATCCGAAGCAAGTAATGCGGATGTTTTTATAAATACCTCTCATCCTGAAGAACGAGTGCGGATGGTAAAGCCTAGAGCGCAACTTCAGGCTCTTCCTTCCTCTTGAAATCAGACCATAACCACGCCCACCTCCTATACAACGGAAAATTTGATAAATGCAAAAACTTCGTTTTTTCTTTATCCATTAAAGCAAACTGAGTGAAATTTGGTATTTGGGGTGATTTTAATTAAGGAAACTGTATATTTATAAAATTATGATAAATAGGCGTTGCCACGCCCACTTATAAAAAAATTTCTGTATCTCAATAAGGGTGTTAGTTATCGGCACAAAACTTGGTATACATATTTTCCTTGACAGCAGTCTTACTATGGTCAAATATTTTTGAAATCGGACCATAGCCACACGAACCTTCCGTATAACGGGAGTTTCGAAAAATGCCCACTTATGCTAAAATGTCTGTATTTTCAATAATAGTGCTAGGTATCATTACTAAATTTGCTGAAAATATTTCCCTTGATATTAATAGCATTACCGCCAAAAAAAATTTAAATCGGATTAAAATCACGCCCAACTTCCATATAACGAAAGTTTTTAAAAATGTTTTTTGGTATCTAATGGAACAAAAGAGGTAGAATTGAATATTTTCTGCGGTTTGAAACAAGGAAACTTGGTGTTTATGAAATTTTCATATTGTACCACAAATTGGAGGATCTACATACTGTTTCGTGCCGATGCCGAACGGCATATGTAATTATACCTAGAAGCTTTTTCGTTCAGAAATACCCTCGGAGGTTGGCCTTTGCCTGCTTAGAGGTGGCCACTATAATAAAATACTATTTTTCTATGATTGCGATTCTACCTGCTCTAGCTGAAGTTCAAACCTCGAACTTAGCAGCATATCGCTTCCTATCCGACTACAGCGGCCACCTCGCTTGAGGGCATGTAATTTTTGTAATAGCGATCGCCTCACGACCGGCAATGGCGAACCTTCGAAGAATTCAAATTTTTGAAAAGGACACACAAGCTGTTTATTATAATGGATATTTATTAGTTTATGAATGTAGGTACCTATTTAATCCCTCTCAAACACGCATTGGCAGGAATTTAGCTATGATTATGAAAGTGCACATTTTACAAGAGTTTGCCTACTTAGCAGGTATCATCTGAATGCGGAAATTTCGATTCTAATTTTGTGTAACAATAAATTTTAGGTAGCTAAATTGATTACTGTACATACTCGTACATATGTACCTGTTAAATTTTATAAATCTAGAACATATTCGGTCAGTTGGGAAGTGATCAAATTTAGAACCTCCAGTTATATTTTAACACTCATTCACTTCATTAAAAAGTGTTTAAGTTTGATTTAAAGTGAATTTTGCGAATAGTGGTTAATAGTGGTTAATAAAAGTGCATATGAAGTTTGGGGACGATTATAAAAGCACGAGAAGATCACAACAGCACCAAGTTAAGACTCAAAAACAACTAGAACAGCAAATCAGAACCAGGAGCAAGGAATATATAAATAAAGAAGCAGACGAACAAGAGGTCACAGGAAAATATCTTTGGCAGTAAGGTTATAAATAAGTAAGAGTGTTATTTATTATAAAATATTAATAGGGCAAACATTTATTTTATTTGTTAAATTTGCAATTAGTTTAAAAAATAGAATGCCGAGGCTAAGTAGGAAATCTAGTTTATTGAGACGTAGGGAAAATAGAAGGGTAATGCAGGTTTTGCGGAAAGATTCTGTCTACAGATTAGCTGAACAATCCTAAAATACAGAAACACACACCAGACGCCGGTTAAATCGAGAAATTCGATTTGCTGACCAAAGTGCAGATACGACCCAACGCAGAACTTGCAATAGAAATCTCGAGTTTCGGTCTGAAGAGCAAAATAGGAATACGTTAAAACATAGATTACGAAGGGAAAACTCTCAGATTCGTTCTTCCTAACAAGAAAGGAATACCCAAGGGCATAGGTCTCGACGGGAAAAACCCCAGGTTCGCTCTGCTGAGCAAAATAGAAACACTGTTCAACACAGATCAAGACGTGTAAACCCCCCGGTTCGCTCTGCTGAGCAAAATAGGAATTCTATTCAACGCAGATCAAGACGGGAAAACTCTCAAATTCGTTCTTCCGAACAAGAAAGGAATACCCAAAGGGCATAGGTCTCGACGGGAAAACCCCCAGGTTCGCTCTGCTGAGCAAAATAGAAACACTATTCAACACAGATCAAGACGGGAAAATGATAAGATACGGTCTTCCGAACAAGAGAGGAATACCAATCAGCATAGGCTTCGGCGAGAAAACTCTTTAACTCGCTCTGTTGAGCAAGAGAGGAATACGCGAGAACATATATCACGCCGCGTAAATCCACAAATACGTTCTGATGAACAATCTCGCAATATAATTGCACATAGAACTCTGCGTAGTATAAATGATTATAGGAATTTAGAAGGTCTGCGTAATCGCACACAAAGGTATCAACTTCGCACAGATCCAGAGCGCATGGAAAGTGAACGTGTTAGGGAAACTGAGCGTCGGAGATTTACAAGGAGAGAAGCAAGGTTAGAAATATCTGTTGCTAGACGTCAAATTCAATGTCGCGTCCGCCTCCATAGAATAGATGCAGGGAACAGACAATTTTAAAATGAACGGCACGCTGAGCGAATTAGATTAGCTCGGGATGGTAATGAAAATGCTGAACCTTTGGGGAAGGAGGAAAGCTTTCTTGACTTTAGACGTACATACTTTGAAAGTACTAAAAACGGTCCCACCGTAGTTTGCATTTGCTGTGGTGGCTTATGGTTTCCAAACCAAGTACGATCTTTAAACTTCAATGTTTTATCGTAAAGTCACCCTAATGTTACATCGCATTTTATTTATCGGAAAAATTTCCATTATTATGCCTCTATTACCATTTATGACGATTCGTCCATTAGGTTCTCAGGGTCAGAACTCGTTGAAACCCCTTTCGTAGTCAATATCCCTATTTCTATGAATGACATTGTCACAAATCTTCCTCGATCATTTGATCAGACACACGTTATTCAAATACATTTGAGAAGGCGTATGGAATACAATCATGACTATATGACTGATACCATACGACCTGCAAAAATTATGGAAGCTTTGCGGTATTTAGTTAACACGCCTTTGTACCGCGAACATAATTACAGATTAACGAAAATTGGATATCAAGTTTCAATAGCCAGACAGAAGTTCCGTTTGTTACTTCAATTGAAGATTTACCATTGGTTGAAAATATAAATCTACAACAAATACCTGAACACAATAATGAGTCAACTACTCGTTCACTATTTGTGCCATTAGTGGAAGAACCCGTTTTGGGTGAACAAGAAACTCTTCTAGATAATATTCCCGTAGAAAACTTAGATATCAATCGTTTAGTCATAGCTCCTGGCGAGGGTCAAAGGCCTCTTGATGTAATTCAGGATAATGATTCAGAAGAATTGTCATTTGCTACAATTTATGGCGGTCAAAAACGTGCCTGTGCAGAGACGTACAATAAAATAGTATGATCGGAAATTCGCAGGTATGATAGACGTGCCTGCAGTATTCCTAAGCTATTTTACAATTATAAGAAGCTTCAGTTACTACAAATTAAAAACAGCACTACAATTTGCCTTAGAAAATTTGCTTTTCGTAACCATGTTACTGCTCAAAATATTTTAAATGAGAACTTCGTCCAAAACATGATTCAACACGATGATGGCCACAAAGTTCTCAAAGGTGTGAGGTCTTCTCCTGCTCATTGGGAGGCAGAGAAGAAAAAGGCTATTGCTATGATTCGTCAGTTTGGTCTCCCCACCTTCTTCATAACACTATCAGCTGTTGAGTCTCAATGGCTCGAGCTGTTAGTGATTTTATCAAAAACAGTTGATTTCAGAAATATTTCTGAGCATGATGCAAGTAATTTGTCTACTCAGGAGAGATATCGTCTAATCCGTTCGGATGCAGTGACGTGTGCAAGATATTTCGATTATCGCTACCGTCAAATGTTAAAAATTTTCAAACAAAATGGAGGTATCTTTGATAAACATTTTGTCACACATTTTTATTGGAGGGTTGAATTCCAACAGAGAGGTTCTCCTCATGTTCACGGAATGTTTGGCTTAACAATGCCCCGAAGATCGATCTTCAAGATCCTCAAACCTTTCCTAATGCAATTGATTTTATAGATAAGTATATTTCTACGGACGGCACCGCAACCCATTTAGATAACTATATAGCGTATCAAAAACACAATCATAGTCGGTCATGTACAAGAGAAATAAGAGGACAGCAGATTTGCCGTTTTGGAATTCCATACCCACCAATGCCTTTCACACAAATTTTGTTGCCTCTTCCGGAAAACGAAGAAAACTTCGGGCAATAAACGCATACAACCGAACAATCCTAGAACTCCATAAAGCAAACATGGATATTCAGTTTATCTTGGATGCATATGCTTGCTGTTCATATATAATTAACTACATCAACAAATCGGATAGAGAAATTTCTAGGCTTTCGAATGAAGCGATTTCCGAAGTAAATGCTGGCAATTATACTATTAAGCAAAAACTTCAGCAAACATGGATATTCAGTTTATCTTGGATGCATATGCTTGCTGTTCATATATAATTAACTACATCAACAAATCGGATAGAGAAATTTCTAGGCTTTTGAATGAAGCGATTTCAGAAGTAAATGCTGGCAATTATACTATTAAGCAAAAACTTCAGCATATAGGCCATAAATTTATTTCTGGCACTGAAATATCCGCCCCAGAAGCTGTTTATTGCAGCATTGGGCTTCATCTATCCGAAGCAAGTAATGCGGATGTTTTTATAAATACCTCTCATCCTGAAGAACGAGTGCGGATGGTAAAGCCTAGAGCGCAACTTCAGGCTCTTCCTTCCTCTCGAAATCAGACCATAACCACGCCCACCTCCTATACAACGGAAAATTTGAGAAATGCAAAAACTTCGTTTTTTCTTTATCCATTTGGGGTGATTTTAATTAAGGAAACTGTATATTTATAAAATTTTGATAAATAGGCATTGCCACGCCCACTTATAAAAAAATTTCTGTATCTCAATAAGGGTGTTAGTTATCGGCACAAAACTTGGTATACATATTTTCCTTGACAGCAGTCTTACTATGGTCAATTATTTTTGAAATCGGACCATAGCCACACGAACCTTCCGTATAACGGGAGTTTCGAAAAATGCCCACTTATGCTAAAATGTCTGTATTTTCAATAATAGTGCTGGGTATCATTACTAAATTTGCTGAAAATATTTCCCTTGATATTAATAGCATTACCGCCAAAAAAAATTTAAATCGGATTAAAATCACGCCCAACTTCCATATAACGAAAGTTTTTAAAAATGTTTTTTGGTATCTAATGGAACAAAAGAGGTAGAATTGAATATTTTCTGCGGTTTGAAACAAGGAAACTTGGTGTTTATGAAATTTTCATATTGTACCACAAATTGGAGGATCTACATACTGTTTCGTGCCGATGCCGAACGGCATATGTAATTATACCTAGAAGCTTTTTCGTTCAGAAATACCCTCGGAGGTTGGCCTTTGCCTGCTTAGAGGTGGTCACTATAATAAAATACTATTTTTCTATGATTGCGATTCTACCTGCTCTAGCTAAAGTTCAAACCTCGAACTTAGCAGCATATCGCTTCCTATCCGACTACAGCGGCCACCTCGCTTGAGGGCATGTAATTTTTGTAATAGCGATCGCCTCACGACCGGCAATGGCGAACCTTCGAAGAATTCAAATTTTTGAAAAGGACACACAAGCTGTTTATTATAATGGATATTTATTAGTTTATGAATGTAGGTACCTATTTAATCCCTCTCAAACACGCATTGGCAGGAATTTAGCTATGATTATGAAAGTGCACATTTTACAAGAGTTTGCCTACTTAGCAGGTATCATCTGAATGCGGAAATTTCGATTCTAATTTTGTGTAACAATAAATTTTAGGTAGCTAAATTGATTACTGTACATACTCGTACATATGTACCTGTTAAATTTTATAAATCTAGAATATATTCGGTCAGTTGGGAAGTGATCAAATTTAGAACCTCCAGTTATATTTTAACACTCATTCACTTCATTAAAAAGTGTTTAAGTTTGATTTAAAGTGAATTTTGCGAATAGTGGTTAATAGTGGTTAATAAAAGTGCATATGAAGTTTGGGGACGATTATAAAAGCACGAGAAGATCACAACAGCACCAAGTTAAGACTCAAAAACAACTAGAACAGCAAATCAGAACCAGGAGCAAGGAATATATAAATAAAGGAGCAGACGAACAAGAGGTCACAGGAAAATATCTTTGGCAGTAAGGTTATAAATAAGTAAGAGTGTTATTTATTATAAAATATTAATAGGGCAAACATTTATTTTATTTGTTAAATTTGCAATTAGTTTAAAAAATAGAATGCCGAGGCTAAGTAGGAAATCTAGTTTATTGAGACGTAGGGAAAATAGAAGGGTAATGCAGGTTTTGCGGAAAGATTCTGTCTACAGATTAGCTGAACAATCCTAAAATACAGAAACACACACCAGACGCCGGTTAAATCGAGAAATTCGATTTGCTGACCAAAGTGCAAATACGACCCAACGCAGAACTTGCAATAGAAATCTCGAGTTTCGGTCTGAAGAGCAAAATAGGAATACGTTAAAACATAGATTACGAAGGGAAAACTCTCAGATTCGTTCTTCCTAACAAGAAAGGAATACCCAAGGACATAGGTCTCGACGGGAAAAACCCCAGGTTCGCTCTGCTGAGCAAAATAGAAACACTGTTCAACACAGATCAAGACGTGTAAACCCCCCGGTTCGCTCTGCTGAGCAAAATAGGAATTCTATTCAACGCAGATCAAGACGGGAAAACTCTCAGATTCGTTCTTCCTAACAAGAAAGGAATACCCAAGGGCATAGGTCTCGACGGGAAAACCCCCAGGTTCGCTCTGCTGAGCAAAATAGAAACACTGTTCAACACAGATCAAGACGGGTAAACCCCCAAGTTCGCTCTGCCGAGCAAAATAGGAATTCTATTCAACGCAGATCAAGACGGGAAAACGATCAGATGCGGTCTTCCGAACAAGAAAGGAATACCCAAGAGCATAGGTATCGACGGGAAAATGCGCAGGTTCGCTCTGTTGAGCAAAATAGTAACACTGCTCAACACAGATCAAGACGGCAAAATGATAAGATACGGTCTTCCGAACAAGAGAGGGGGTGATTTTAATTAGGGAAACTGTATATTTCTAAAATTTTGATAAATAGGCGTTGCCACGCCCACTTATAAAAAAATGTCTGTATCTCAATAAGGGTGTTAGTTATCGCCACAAAACTTGGTATACATATTTTCCTTGACAGCAGTCTTACTATGGTCAAATATTTTTGAAATCGGACCATAGCCACACGAACCTTCCGTATAACGGGAATTTCGAAAAATGCCCACTTATGCTAAAATGTCTGTATTTTCAATAATAGTGCTAGGTATCATTACTAAATTTGCTGAAAATATTTCCCTTGATATTAATAGCATTACCGCCAAAAAAAATTGAAATCGGATTAAAATCACGCCCAACTTCCATATAACGAAAGTTTTTAAAAATGTTTTTTGGTATCTAATGGAACAAAAGAGGTAGAATTGAATATTTTCTGCGGTTTGAAACAAGGAAACTTGGTGTTTACGAATTTTCATATTGTACCACAAATTGGAGGATCTACATACTGTTTCGTGCCGATGCCGAACGGCATATGTAATTATACCTAGAAGGTTTTTCGTTTAGAAATACCCTCGGAGGTTTGCCTTTGCCTGCTTAGAGGTGGCCACTATAATAAAATACTATTTTTCTATGATTGCGATTCTACCTGCTCTAGCTGAAGTTCAAACCTCGACCTTAGCAGCATATCGCTTCCTATCCGACTACAGCGGCCACCTCGCTTGAGGGCATGTAATTTTTGTAATAGCGATCGCCTCACGACCGGCAATGGCGAACCTTCGAAGAATTCAAATAATCCCTCTCAAACACGCATTGGCAGGAATTTAGCTATGATTATGAAAGTGCACATTTTACAAGAGTTTGCCTACTTAGCAGGTATCATCTGAATGCGAAAATTTCGATTCTAATTTTATGTAACAATAAATTTTAGGTAGCTAAATTGATTACTGTACATACTCGTACATATGTACCTGTTAAATTTTATAAATCTAGAATATATTCGGTCAGTTGGGAAGTGATCAAATTTAGAACCTCCAGTTATATTTGAACACTCGTTCACTTCATTAAAAAAGTGTTTAAGTTTGATTTAAAGTGAATTTTGCGAATAGTGGTTCATAGTGGTTAATAAAAGTGCATATGAAGTTTGGGGACGATTATAAAAGCACGAGAAGATCACAACAGCACCAAGTTAAGACTCAAAAAAAACTAGAACATCAAATCAGAACCAGGAGCAAGGAATATATAAATAAAGTAGCAGACGAACAAGAGGTCACAGGAAAATATCTTTGGCAGTAAGGTTATAAATAAGTAAGAGTGTTATTTATTATAAAATATTAATAGGGCAAACATTTATTTTATTTGTTAAATTTGCAATTAGTTTAAAAAATAGAATGCCGAGGCTAAGTAGGAAATCTAGTTTATTGAGACGTAGGGAAAATAGAAGGGTAATGCAGGTTTTGCGGAAAGATTCTGTCTACAGATTAGCTGAACAATCCTAAAATACAGAAACACACACCAGACGCCGGTTAAATCGAGAAATTCGATTTGCTGACCAAAGTGCATATACGACCCAATGCAGAACTTGCAATAGAAATCTCGAGTTTCGGTCTGAAGAGCAAAATAGGAATACGTTAGAACATAGATTACGAAGGGAAAACTCTCAGATTCGTTCTTCCTAACAAGAAAGGAATACCCAAGGGCATAGGTCTCGACGGGAAAACCCCCAGGTTCGCTCTGCTGAGCAAAATAGAAACACTGTTCAACAAAGATCAAGACGGGTAAACCCCCAGGTTCGCTCTGCCGAGCAAAATAGGAATTCTATTCAACGCAGATCAGGACGGGAAAACGATCAGATGCGGTCTTCCGAACAAGAAAGGAATACCCAAGAGCAAAGGTATCGACGGGAAAATGCGCAGGTTCGCTCTGTTGAGCAAAATAGTAACACTGCTCAACACAGATCAAGACGGGAAAATGATAAGATACGGTCTTCCGAACAAGAGAGGAATACCAATCAGCATAGGCTTCGGCGAGAAAACTCTTTAACTCGCTCTGTTGAGCAAGAGAGGAATACGCGAGAACATATATCACGCCGCGTAAATCCACAAATACGTTCTGATGAACAATCTCGCAATATAATTGCACATAGAACTCTGCGTAGTATAAATGATTATAGGAATTTAGAAGGTCTGCGTAATCGCACACAAAGGTATCAACTTCGCACAGATCCAGAGCGCAGGGAAAGTGAACGTGTTAGGGAAACTGAGCGTCGGAGAATTACAAGGAGAGAAGCAAGGTTAGAAATATCTGTTGCTAGACGTCAAATTCAATGTCGCGTCCGCCTCCATAGAATAGATGCAGGGAACAGACAATTTTAAAATGAACGGCACGCTGAGCGAATTAGATTAGCTCGGGATGGTAATGAACCTTTGGGGAAGGAGGAAAGCTTTCTTGACTTTAGACGTACATACTTTGAAAGTACTAAAAACGGTCCCACCGTAGTTTGCATTTGCTGTGGTGGCTTATGGTTTCCAAACCAAGTACGATCTTTAAACTTCAATGTTTTATCGTAAAGTCACCCTAATGTTACATCGCATTTTATTTATCGGAAAAATTTCCATTATTATGCCTCGATTACCATTTATGACGATTCGTCCATTAGGTTATCAGGGTCAGAACTCGTTGAAACCCCTTTCGTAGTCAATATCCCTATTTCTATGAATGACATTGTCCCAAATCTTCCTCGATCATTTGATCAGACACACGTTATTCAAATACATTTGAGAAGGCGTATGGAATACAATCATGACTATATGACTGATACCATACGACCTGCAAAAATTATGGAAGCTTTGCGGTATTTAGTTAACACGCCTTTGTACCGCGAACATAATTACAGATTAACGAAAATTGGATATCAAGTTTCAATAGCCAGACAGAAGTTCCGTTTGTTACTTCAATTGAAGATTTACCATTGGTTGAAAATATAAATCTACAACAAATACCTGAACACAATAATGAGTCAACTACTCGTTCACTATTTGTGCCATTAGTAGAAGAACCCGTTTTGGGTGAACAAGAAACTCTTCTAGATAATATTCCCGTAGAAAACTTAGATATCAATCGTTTAGTCATAGCTCCTGGCGAGGGTCAAAGGCCTCTTGATGTAATTCAGGATAATGATTCAGAAGAATTGTCATTTGCTACAATTTATGGCGGTCAAAAACGTGCCTGTGCAGAGACGTACAATAAAATAGTATGATCGGAAATTCGCAGGTATGATAGACGTGCCTGCAGTATTCCTAAGCTATTTTACAATTATAAGAAGCTTCAGTTACTACAAATTAAAAACAGCACTACAATTTGCCTTAGAAAATTTGCTTTTCGTAACCATGTTACTGCTCAAAATATTTTAAATGAGAACTTCGTCCAAAACATGATTCAACACGATGATGGCCTCAAAGTTCTCAAAGGTGTGAGGTCTTCTCCTGCTCATTGGGAGGCAGAGAAGAAAAAGGCTATTGCTATGATTCGTCAGTTTGGTCTCCCCACCTTCTTCATAACACTATCAGCTGTTGAGTCTCAATGGCTCGAGCTGTTAGTGATTTTATCAAAAACAGTTGATTTCAGAAATATTTCTGAGCATGATGCAAGTAATTTGTCTACTCAGGAGAGATATCGTCTAATCCGTTCGGATGCAGTGACGTGTGCAAGATATTTCGATTATCGCTACCGTCAAATGTTAAAAATTTTCAAACAAAATGGAGGTATCTTTGATAAACATTTTGTCACACATTTTTATAGGAGGGTTGAATTCCAACAGAGAGGTTCTCCTCATGTTCACGGAATGTTTTGGCTTAACAATGCCCCGAAGATCGATCTTCAAGATCCTCAAACCTTTCCTAATGCAATTGATTTTATAGATAAGTATATTTCCACGGACGGCACCGCAACCCATTTAGATAACTATATAGCGTATCAAAAACACAATCATAGTCGGTCATGTACAAGAGAAATAAGAGGACAGCAGATTTGCCGTTTTGGAATTCCATACCCACCAATGCCTTTCACACAAATTTTGTTGCCTCTTCCGGAAAACGAAGAAAACTTAGAACTTCCTAAGGAAAACTATTCGAAAATTCAAAACTTTTTGAATTCGAATTTGTCTTTGTCCGAAATTTCAAACATAAATGATTTCGACAGCTTTCTCGCAGACTCTAGGATACATATTTTATATGATGAGTATTTGCTTGCACTCAGATCGAGCTTAACAAAGCCCAAAATATTTCTGAAAAATTTGAAATTTGAAGATCGGGCAATAAACGCATACAACCGAACAATCCTAGAACTCCATAAAGCAAACATGGATATTCAGTTTATCTTGGATGCATATGCTTGCTGTTCATATATAATTAACTACATCAACAAATCGGATAGAGAAATTTCTAGGCTTTTGAATGAAGCGATTTCAGAAGTAAATGCTGGTAACTATACTATTAAGCAAAAACTTCAGCATATAGGCCATAAATTTATTTCTGGCACTGAAATATCCGCCCAAGAAGCTGTTTATTGCAGCATTGGGCTTCATCTATCCGAAGCAAGTAATGCGGATGTTTTTATAAATACCTCTCATCCTGAAGAACGAGTGCGGATGGTAAAGCCTAGAGCGCAACTTCAGGCTCTTCCTTCGGATTCGACTAATATATTTGTCTCTGGAGTTTTGGAGCATTATGTTCAGCGACCGACTCAGTTAGATGGCGTTTGCTTGGCTGATTTTGCATCGCTTTATACATATGTAAAATCAGCAAGAAGGGCTGCAGGCAGCGATGATGATGAAGAAGAGAGAGAGGTTGAGTATTTCGTTAGACCGGGGTATGCTTTTCACCTCAGAGTCGGCGCTGGTTTTGTTAAGAAACGAACAAAACCATGTATTATCAGATCTAGGAGATTTAGTCCTGATACCGCCAGAAGTGATTACTTCAGGGAAATGGTAATGCTTTAACATCCATGGCGAGTTGAGCAGAGAGAACTGATTGAAAACGATAACGATCAAACCTACGTTGATTATTAAATTTCAATTGAGGAAAATCGAAGAAAATATGATGCTTTTGAACAACGAGAGCTGGAAAAGGTTTTAGATCGGCTTCGCAATGACGTAAATTTAGAAATATGTGAGCAACATAGTGCGCCTATTGTAGACAATGAGTTTAGAGTTCTAGCACTTCCTGAAATAAGCTCTGGCTTAAATTTACTTGATTTGAACGAAGAAGACCAACCTAACAATGATGGTGACTCCGATGGGAATGTAAGACTTATAAAACTTCCACCGCTAATCCCATTAGAAGACCTTCTTTCATTAGTCCGTGGCCTAAACTTGAAACAAGGAGCGTATTTCGCACATCTACTACACAATATTAAACACAATCGGTCCTTTTTCGAATTCGTAGGTGGTGGAGCAGGTGTTGGGCAGAGTATAATAGACAGGGTTGACAAACTTCGACTCGTGCGAACGCAGTTGATTAATAATATACAGAGCGCTTTTGAAAAATCAGCAAAACGATACAATCTGCGAAGAAATTTTAAAATAGGTGATGAAGTATATCGCCGAAATTTTACTTTAAGTGACTGTTCAAAGAAATTCAATTCAAAGTTAGCACCCGTTTTTGTTAAATCTTCTATTCTTGCTACTAAAGGCAACAATATGTACCAATTAAAAGATATAAACAGTGGCAAGGTCGCTTGGTATCATGGCAAAGACATAAAAGAATGTCAAGCATAACGAAATGTTTGCGCAAACCATATGTTCTAAAAGCACATACGACGACGGCACTAGATATACATTTCAGAATTTATGTCTACCTCCCTTTCGCATCACGCCACTAATTTTTTTGCCTGTATAAAGCCCGGACGAAGCCAGTTAGTTCTCTTTGGTTGGGCCACGTCTTCAACGAAAGTGAACTACAGTGATATTCGTAAATTAGGCAAAATCTAAAAACATTAAAAGTTTCTACACCGAAATGGCTACCGTGCTTTAAATCGCTTACGAAAATTTTGCTATTACTGACGTATCCGCGGCTATAATTTATCAATCGCCAGGAGGTAGTATTGACATCGCTGGCTCCCGCTAAATAGAGCACCTGCATTTAATATACTACTACCGGAGGTTGCCTATGGATTACGTTTTGGCCCATAGGCAGAAAAGGCCTAGTAGGATCACTGATTGTCTATGGAGCGGATACGGTTTCTATTAATATACATGCACCTACATACGTGTCAGATTCAAATTTTTTTTTGAACATTTTGAATAAGGCAAAAAAAAATTAAATTCTTAAGCGAAGCTTAATCACTCTATTTCAAGAGTAATATTTAAAACTATACATACTCTAAAATATATATGTACATGCATACGTATACATAAATTGGCATTAAAACCTCTATCTCTCGATGACTAAAGCGACAGAGTATTTTCCTTGGTATTCCAAGTATTAGTTATGGTCGCGACGCGTATAATTAGTTACTCTCTGAATCGCCAAAGCGGTTTAGTAATTATAAAATTTGTTAAATATAGAAAAAATTTGGTAAATGAAAAAAAAAAGAAAATAATCTTGTAACAAAACAAAAAGGATAAATATATACATACATAACTAATAATACATTGTGTAATTAGAGAAAAAAAAGAAGGTCGAAATAAGAAAATATTTCCAAGATTTATATTAATAGTATTGTTGTAAAATAATGAACATTGAAACTGAGAAAAGGGAAGTGATAATGGAAAAGTGAATAATGAGAGTGAAATTATTATACAAATATTTCAAGATTCAAAGTGAGTTGTACGCAGGTACGAAAGTTTTATTTTTCAGCGGTGCCGCAGAATCGTCGGAAGCCTTCTACGTATTCCAGCAACACCCACAGGTAAGTTTTGGTATACTACCTTTTTTTTAATTCAGTATGCTCCCTCTCTTTCTCTCAATTAAATGTAATTTGCACTTTAATGATAATTAAGTCTATCGATGAAGTTAGCATGAGAGAGAGAAATGAATCGGAATAATAGACAAAAAAAAAAGTAAAAAGGAAAATTTAACATAATGCAATCAGAAAATACTGGAATTAAGGTATACATATGAATTTCCAAAAGAGAAAAAGAAACTTAATACTTAATTCTATTGAACTAACCATAAGCTCGAACACCTAGGGTAATATCGCCGTCGATTGGCTAATAAATATAAAAACGCTTTTCTAATATCACAGCCTTTTGAGTAATTGTACGCCCGACACATTGGGTAAATCATAAATAAGTATAAATTCTAGTAGATTCTCATATGTATATATGTAGGCAAATCATGAATTCGGATTATACTCGTATTGTTATTTGGTAATAGAAATTTATAATAAAATGAATTGTTAAACGTTTAAACGGTTCCTCCCAAGAATACAGAAAACAAAAATTCAGAAACACATTTTTTCAGAAAACATTAGTCAGAACCCTTTTTTCAGAAAGCCAAAATTCAGAAGTCAAAACTCAGAAGTCAAAATTCAGAAGTCAAAATTCAGACGTAAAAATTCCGAAGTAAAAATTCCGAAGTAAAAATTCAGAAGTCAAAATTGAGAAAGTAATCAGACGGCAGAAAAAACATTAAATTTTGCGCAAAGTTTAATGTTTTTTCTGCCGTCTGATTACTTTCTCAATTTTGACTTCTGAATTTTTATTTCGGAATTTTTACTTCTACATTCTTTTTTTCAGCCGTCTGATAGCTTTCTAAAAACGCATTGTTCATATTTAGTAGTATAAGTTACTAACTCCTCATTTCAATCCATTGTTGATCACTGAAATTTTTATTTTCTTATCATTAATTTTCGTGGTTACGCTTATTGCAATTTTTCATGCTCATATTAATATATGTACATATGTACATTCTCGCGTACACAAATATGTTTATAAGCATTTTCTTGTTTTCAATATTAGCAATGCATAAAACCTGTTTGCAATTGTTCTCTTATCACTTGTGTTCATACATAAGTATGTGGGTATGTATATACGCTAGCATAACCAGCTATTATCATGAATGGGATGTAGGTACCACGTTTTGATACAAAAATTATTAAAGAGTGGAAAAGATGAGGACAAAGCTTTGTAGATTTTTTTCTAATTCGTCTTCACATTATTCTCACCTAGTCTGTTTCATCCATTTCGAGTGCTATTACTGTTGCAAATTATTGTCAAAATCGCATTAAAACGTTGCGAAGCCCTAATTTATATCAATATTATAAAATAATTTGTTACCACGTAATATAAGAATGGAGTGCATTTTAAGCCATAAGAACAAACATGAAAAAATTTTCTTTGATGGGTACGAATATACATTCGACTGGTCGCGTGACGAAACAGATTATTATTTCTGTAGCGAGTAAGAACTCAGTTATATGTATATCATGAAATTTGAATGGCTTTTATATTGGAAGTTTATAGATTGACAAAAAACCTAAAACGAAAGGCTGCTGAAGAGCCTAGCACCTCGAGAGATATTGTGGGACAAATTACATCAAATGCAAATGAAGCGATTAAGCCGATTCTCCCTCCAGTCGAACAAATGATGCGCACCGTCAGGCGAACACGTGCTATAAATTTGGTCCCGAAAAATCCAAATAACCTTAAAGAATTAGTTCTTGAAAATGAATTTACCAAAACAATGGAGAGAAAAGAATTTTTGCTGTATGACAGTGGACCAAACGATCAGAGGCTAATCATTTTTTCCACCGAAGAAAATTTGAAATTTTTAGCAAATTGCTCTTCGATTCATATGGACGGCACGTTTTCTGTTGTTCCTTCACTTTTTTCCCAATTATACACTTTACATGGCAAGTACTGCATTTATATAGATTTGATTCCACTTCTCGATTCTATAGAATTTCTTTTATATACAGGTGGTTTAAATGGTTTAAAAGTTCCTTTGGTTTATGTACTAGCGTGTAACAAAAAACAAGAAACATATAAATTCATTTTTAAGACCATACTAGAAAAAGAATGTTCCTTTAAACCAAAATATGTTATGCTGGATTTCGAAAAAGCGGCGATCAATTCAGTAAAAAGTTCATTTCCCGAAGCATTCGTTCATGGTTGTTTTTTTCATTTTGCCAAAAATGTTTGGAGGCATATCCAATCTTTAGGGCTTCAAATACAATACCAAACCTGTGCCATTTTTGCGATGAATTTGAAATATTTATTGGCGCTTGCTTTTGTACCTGAAGCGAAAGTAATAGAGGCATTCGGATTGATATCCGAACTGGAATTTTACAAAGATGACGAAGAAAAGGAATATAATTCCGAAATCCAAAACTTGTTAAGTTATTTCGAAGTAACTTATATTGGATTGCCACTTCACGGAACACAGCAACGTAGAAAAAAAGCATTGTTTCCAATTGAGCTGTGGAACATGTATAACATAACCAAAATGGGTGAAGCACGAACAAATAATTCAGTTGAAGGTTGGCACAACGCCATTCGAAGTGCGTTTGGAACACACCCCAACATATTTAATTTTATAAATAAAATAAAAAACGAACAGGCCTTAACTGACACAAAACTTCAGCAATTTTCAGCTGGAGGTGAACCATGTCGAAAACGCAAAAATAAGTATAAAGATTTCGACTATCGTTTGAGTAGTATTGTCGCTTCATTTAAAAACGATAAACGGGAAAGCGACTTAATTAGCTTTATGCTTGCCATTGCACATAATTTAAAATTATAAGTTGTACTATTTTTTATACATACATATGTATATATGTACAATGTATATATCTTGACAAAAAATAATAGTTTGTGAATTTTTCATTCATTTTTCTGTTAAGTGTTTTCTGAATTTTTTATTCTGATTTTTTGTTTCTGAAAAGTGATTTCTGAATTTTTCATTCTGATTTGTTGTTTCTGAAAAAAGTTTCCTGAATTTTTCATTCTGACTTTTTGTTTCTGAAAAGTTTTTTCTGACTTTTTCATTCTGACCGGGGGCACCGTTTAAACATGGTCTGAAATTTAGCTGCTAATATTTTATCGATGGGACTCTTCGCTGCCATCTGAAGAGTCATGGAGGGTGGATAAAGAGCACCAACAAAAAAAATAAATGACTGTCGCGAAACGAAAGGCATGTGATGTAATGTAGCTTTTGTAATTACGATACCTATTGGTAGGTAATTGTGTTGTCGAGCTGATTCCTTTAACCTTTAAGTGTGCATAAAATTTTTTTTGTTAGGCCTTTGGTTTGTCTGAAGTGATGGCTTGGACGGTATTTGTTTTAACGAATCCACGTTAGTGGCTGAAGCTCCGGGACCGCGAGATGCACACAGGCAAATACCGACCAACTTCTGCTGGCCATCATCTGAAAATGGTACAACTAATAAATAATTGTCAACCCATAGTAAGTGCGCTAAACAGGTTTCATAACAAGAGTCGTTTGATATCTGCAATATACCAATCTCTAAATCGTCGCCTCAATTCCATTCATGGATCCAACCCAAGTTCATTAAAAGTTTTTCTTTGTGCCCCTACTCGAAAAGCAGCATTTGCAATCGGTGGATTGACATTGCATTCTATTTTTTCACTTCCTGTAAATCAATCTAGTCGAGAGTTACGACCACTTAGCAACGATATTGTCAATTCCATATACTCTAAATTAATTGATTTGAAAATAATAATCATTGATGAAATATCAATGGTAGGGGCTCGAATGTTCAGTTCGGTTGATGCAAGGCTTAAGCAAATCTTCAAGAATAGTAATGCGTTTGGAGGTATCCCAATTATTGTTTTTGGTGATTTAAAACAGCTTTTTCTCCCAACCCTAGTGACAATTATAGTACTTTGGTTAGATCACCTTTGTGGGAATTATTTAAATATTTTGAGTTAACTGAAATAATGAGGCAGCGAGGGGATCAGCCTTTTGCTATCGCTTTAAACAATATGGCATCGGGTACTATGACAAATGATGACATATCTTTCATCGAAAGTCGTGTGGTAGCTAACTCAAGTGAAGTTCCAGATGAAGCAATCCACCTTTTTTGGTCTAACGCAGAGTCTAGTAATTTTAACGCACTAAAACTTAGCCCAATTCCCACGCCAGCCATTATTTTAATTGCTAAAGATGTAGTTAAAGGAATTGGTGTAGGGGCACAAGCTACGAATATTTTGGAGAGAGTTCGCCTCTTTTAAAAATCCCGAAACGCAGGGCTTATCTTATAACTTGACATTAAAACCCTCAGCCAAATATATGATCACTGTAAATATAAATACAGGTGATGGCTTAGTGAATGGAGCAACTGGACAACTCATGCATGTAGATATGGAGTCTTCCATGCCGGCAACACTATGTCTAAAGTTTTTAGAACCATCTGTGGGTCTGATGGCCAGAACAAAAAAGTCTCATCCGAGCGATAATTCTTGGACCCCAATCGAAAAGACAGTGAGGGCTTTTCAATATAAAAGGAATGAGCAAATCACGATTGAAAGAGCTCAGTTCCCGGTTCTTCCTGCTGAAGGAATAACCATCCATTAAAGCCAAGGTGCCACATATAATAAAGTCGTTGTGCATACTCGACCCAGGATGCCTAGGGCAGCTCTGTATGTTGCTTGCAGTCGAGCGACTAGTGCAGAAGGTCTGTTTATACAGGGACATTTTTTGCCACCCAATCCATTTTCAGAGTCAGACCCAGTTTATAAAGAACTGTTAGAACTATGTACCTCAATAACCCTTATCGCCTTTTTTAACTTCATGCATACTATGTAGAGCATCAAAATTTCAAATTTTTCATCATAATACGCAAAGTCTTCATGCTCATATTAATAATGTTAGAAACGACGCACTGATACTGTCTTCGGATATTTTATGTTTTGTGGAAACATGGAGTTACCCTTCGGAAGATTTGAAATTTCTGGTTTTACTCCAATAAACCATCTTAGAATAGATAGCATCATAGCGGGGAATAGAAATAAACGTGGAATTTTAGTGTATGCAAAAACTGAAATTGCTTCATCAATTCAGCCTTGTAAAGTAATAAGAAAATATTCTGGCCGCAAAACTTTAGAAGCAGTTTTATTTTCACATAATAATATGTATGTGCTGCTGCTTTAAAGAAACTCAGTTTACTCGATTTTAGACCTAGAATCTGAGCTGCGAGACATTCTCACTAATGACATAAATAATCACGATGTTATTATTGTTGGAGATTTCAATCTATGCCTTAGGACAAGTGGAAATAGGATTGCAAATCTTCTGAGAGAAAGTAATTTTAGGTCGTTATTAGATTCAGAATGTTCAACTACACCTGTGGGTTCTCAAATTGACTGGGCGTTTTCGAACATTAATGGTTCTCTGATAAACGCAACCACCTTCGAAACCGTTTATAGCTACCATGACGGTATTTGCGTTTCTGTATCTGATTCTGCTACATCATCTTAACGTAACTTATACTTTACCCTCTAATTTCAACTATGTCTCTACACACTATTGTTCAGAAATATTTCTAATGTAATTGTTATAAAATGTAATGTAGTGATTAAGAAAATTTAAATTTGGTTAATTATAAATATTTGTTCACTATAATGGAAAATAACTAATTAGGATATTCATATTAAATATTGTTTTTAAGAAGACTAATGGAAATTATTACTACTTATGTATACATATATTAATAAATTAATGCAAACACTTCAAACTACAGCTTACAAAAAATGTGTGTTTAAATCGTTTTTCTTTTTATGACTTATATCAAAACTTTTTAAACTTTAAACTTTCTATTCTATGAATTATGAGAATAACTGAGTATTCCAGTCAGTATACCCACTTATGTTTCCAATTGTAATGAAACTCTATCAAACTCCGTTCAAGCAATAAATATAAACGACGTCTACCTCTCATAAGATTTCATATAATCTGAAAATGCAATATTTCAGTAACACTAATACCAAAATTGTTTTATATTGGCTTTTATACAAATTTGGAAATGGGCGTGGTTCCGTCCATACCATAAAACATCGCGAGGGTATATAATTTAGCTTTTCTTACTTGTTTCTTTATTTTTTGTTTAATAAAAAATTGTTATGTTTACACCGTCAATACTTTTTACTATATAAGTTAGCACAATAAACAAATTGCAGCATTGCATAAAGTCAATAAACAATAAAGTCTGCACTTTTTGTAAAATAAGAACAACAACAACGACTTCACATTTCGCAAGCACCAACTTCAACCGGAAGCCGTGCCGACGCAATGTGAATCCGCTGTGAACCAAAACTGCATTGCCTAAAATTGCATTATCAGCATAATTCACCTTAATGCGAGGAATTAAGCAATAGGTAATTCAAAGCAAAGTAAATAAGCCACACCAAGTTGCAGTGCCTAAAACTGCAACGTTAGCAGTCAATATGTAATTCCAAATTCGAATTCCAACAACAATTGAGTTCCCCAATTTTTGCCTTTACTTATAATTAAGTACATAGTTATGTAGTTGTAGTAGTAACTGCAGCAAGTAAGCAAAATTTGTATAAAAGGGAAATGACAATAAAATTTATAAGTTCATTCTACCACTCAACCTCGGCTTTTATATTTGTTCCGGTGGCGCGGCGGTAATTTATATGGACCATTGTATATGTTTGCATGTTTGCACGTGGTTCTTTTTGAAGATAAAGGACGCCCGATTTGGTCGTATATAATTTTATTTCGAACTTTATGTTTGTTAATAAGTTCTCATGGTCCTATCTTCGCCGAGAAAAATTTGAACGATATTTACTTCATCCAGATAAAATCAACCAGTTTCAGCACCTACAGTCCACTAATATTATAAAGTACACCAGCTAATCGCCACAACATCAACACAACACTTGCCACACCACTTGCCATAGGACACCAGCACACTAATATTTTAATTGCCGCATTAGTTGTCACCGTCAACATTGATCAAGGTACGTAGTTATTACTTCAATTGCATCTTCGATTTATATATTCGAATAAACAACAAAACAAAATTGTTAAAAAATGAGCTTATGCGCGTGCTACGTATCGCAAGTTAGTAAGAAACACATAATTGGTGCATTTTTATTTTATTAAATTAATTGTGCAATACGAGTGCCAACAATCGCAGCGCAACACATCACGTCACTATAGTACAGTGGATATACGAGTGTACATAACCTTCCAAATATATATTAAAACACTGAAGATGTCGTAAAATTTACTCCACTTTTTTAATTTGGGAACAATTCTTCTTTTTATATATATACACATATATTATTGAAATTCAAGTGTCCACTGCTTTGCGAAGCGAATGCAATTTTTTCATTTTATTGCACTGCACATTACTAAGGTTACATAACCTATTTTCAGTCTTTGGTTGTTTGTTTAACCGATTTCTTTATTTTAAACCACACAAACTCGTATGGCATAGTGTACCATCTTAATTTTTTCACATATAACGATGATGCGTTGCACACTTGATGGACACTTTGCAAGGACATACCCATTTAGCCATATACTCGTATGGTATTAAAAAATATTTGGAAAACACGTTGCACATTATGTTAAAACGTTGCACATCACATTGACACTGTTTAAGGCAACATTTTGCATTTAAAGTTGCATAAACTCGAAGAATTATACGTTGCACAGTATAACAGGTGGCGCAAAAGTAAACTTTCGATGTTGGCTTGAGCGCATGTTAGACGCGATTGGAGGTCAGCAGCTAACAGCTGATGCCCCGTCTGGACTTTCTACGATAACATCTTCAAATCTTGTACCAAAATTCGCTGTAAAGACCGTCGACTGATACCCATTTGCGTGGCACGTCGTCTGGTCGATGTCGACGGCGCTTCCATGACATCCTCGGCTACAGCAGCAATATTCTTTGCAGAACGGCTACTCCGGGGTCTGCCACGCCTGGCAGCATCTCGTGTTGAGCCAGTCTCTTCGAGGGAAGCGGCTAAACGTCGCAGTATTTCACCAGTAGGCGTTGGACGGCCAGGAAATCTGCGACGAAATCACCGACCGATTATTGGTCAAATAAATAGTCAGCAATATTCCGCGTTCTGGAGCAGTGTAGTGTAACATTGTTTATTAACGTGTATTTCGCAAATATCAAAACAGAACTGACAGAAGGGGCCAAGTGCAAAATTGATAGCATTTTCTGATAGGAGAATTACTTTTGCGCACCTTGTATAAACACGTTGCATATTATTATACACTAATCGCCACTTTTCGCGTTGATACGTTGCACATCACACTATCAACATACTACGTATGTATATTCCACGCACTTTTATAACACCGATACATATATTTGTTAGCACAGTTGGGTGTCGATACAGACTGGAATGGATCGCTATATTACAGTTAAACGAAAACTTAGTCCGCAAAAACCAACGGGTACTAAGCCAAAAATAACCCGCGTAAGCTCGAATCAGCAAGTCAGTACGAATAGATTTGCACTGCTAAGTGAAAATATAGAAGACGTGAGTAACCAAAATTCTGAAGGTGCTACAAAAGTCACTAATGCCAAACCTCCGCCAATATACATAAGAGAAGAGAATTCAAGCGCCCTTGTTAAAAAATTCAGTCAGCTTATCGGTAATAATAACTTTCATATTATCCCACTATCTAAGGGAAATATTCGTGAAATCAAAGTGCAAATATACTCTGAACAGAATTTTCGCACAGTGTCCAAACACTTGAATGACACACACACAAAGTTCTATACATACCAGCTTAAAAGTGCAAAAGGCTAACAAATTGTAATTAAAGGTATCGAGCCAAGTGTTGAAGCTGTGGAAGTTTTACAAGCGCTTAAAGAACAGGGCTTTAACCCAAAAGTTGTAGTAAATATTTTTAATAGAAACAAAATTCCGCAGCCCATGTTTAAAGTTGAGCTTGAGCCTGAAAACAAACCACTGGGGAAAAACGCTGTGCATCCAATTTATAAACTTCAATACCTGTTGCATCGTAAGATAACTGTGGAAGAACCACACAAGAGAAATGGCCCTGTACAATGCACTAACTGCCAGGAGTATGGTCACACCAGGTCTTACTGCACTCTTCGCTCAGTGTGCGTAGCTTGTGGAGAGCTACACGACTCTGCCACCTGCACGTCAAACAAAGAAGACCCAAATGCAAAAAAGTGTGGTAACTGCGGTGGGAACCACACAGCAAACTATAGGGGTTGTCCAGTCTATAAGGAGTTGAAAAACCGGATCAACCAACGTGTGGCCTCTGAACGCACTGATAACGTATTGAATACCTTTGTACCCTCCCAGACAAATCCTAGCGTTTTCTTTGCCAAAAAAACCATGCCGCCAATGGCTTTATCAAACACCGTCAATGGTGTCTCATTTGCAAGTGCCGTAAAGTCAGGCCTAGTAAATCCTGCACATACAATAACTGCACCTCAAGTTGCGCTACAAGAACGGGAGCCCCACGCCCAATACGGTAGTCAATCTAATATCGAAGCCATGATAGCATCGATGCAACAAAGCATGATGAATTTCATAACTTACATGCAAAACACAATGCAAGATCTCATGCGAAATCAAAACACCCTGCTCAAACTGCTTGCTACTCAACAAAAAAAATAATGACCTCAACTAAAATAGCCCTCTGGAATGCAAACGGCATTCCTCGCCACAAACTAGAGCTGTCAAAATTCCTTAACGACAAGGAAATTGACGTTATGCTCCTTGCTGAAACACACCTAACTAACAAATATAATTTCAATATTTCGGGATATACTTTTTACTGCACGAATCATCCAGATGGAAAGGCGCATGGCGGAACTGGTATTTTAGTCCGAAATCGCATTAAACACCATCCCTCGATTGGAATTGCCAAGAATTATCTGCAAGCAACATCAATATGCCTACAAACAAAGCAAGGAGATATTACACTGTCCGCGGTTTATTGCCCCCCACGTTTTACGATATCAGAAAAACAATTTATGGATTTCTTCAGTTTGCTGGGAGAGCGCTTCATTGCTGCAGGCGATTATAATGCGAAGCATCCTCACTGGGGCTCACGCTTGTCCAACCCTAAAGGCAAGCAATTATATAACGCGCTTATATGTAAAAGAAACAAACTTGATTACGCTTCTCCTGGAAAGCCCACATATTGGCCTTCAGATCCGCAAAAGCTGCCAGATTTGATTGACTTCGCGGTGACAAGAAAAATTCCTCGTAGTCTTATTAGTACAGAATCAAGTGCAGACCTCTCTTCAGACCACTCACCTGTACTCTTCACTTTGTGGCACCAGCCGCACGAAAAAGAGTCACTCTACATGCTCACGACAAAAGCTACAAACTGGTTGAAGTATAAAAAATATATCAGTGCGCATATAGAACTCCACCCAAATTTAGATACACCTGACGACATTGAAAACTCCGTAGCAACTTTTGAATCTACAATCAGAGCTGCCGCTAGCATTTCCACTCCAAAGCAAGGTTATATGGGAAATAAAAAACATTATCCGACCAATAGAAAAATTGAAATGCTGCTATTAGAAAAGCGACGCCTACGACGGATATGGCAGACTCATAGGTCACCTGCTTCTAAACAACTGCTGAAGGCGGCTACGTATGCGCTAACGAGAGCCCTCAAGAGCGAGGAACAGCACGCACAGTACCGGTACATTCAAAAGCTTTCTCCAACTAGCACAAAGTACCCGCTGTGGAAAGCACATAAAAACTTAAGTGGCCCAATGGAGACCGAAATGCCAGTACGGGACAAGAATGGTAATTGGGCTCGGAGTGACGCGGAAAAAGCAAACACCTTTGCTGCTCATCTACAAAATGTTTTCAGACCAAACTCAGCAACCAATGGGTTTACACTACCACCCGTACCCAAAGTGTCGGAATCTGAGCCACTGAAATTTGCACCTGAAGAAATTTCAATAGTAATTAAGAAACAATTGAAACCAAATAGGGCCCCAGGGCACGACTTGATTACTCCAAAAATGATTATTGAGCTACCAAATTGTGCTGTACTTTGCATCTGTATGTTATTTAATGCAATTACTAAACATTGCTATTTCCCTCAACAATGGAAAAAGTCAACTATTGTAATGATACCAAAGCCCGGAAAAGACAAAACACAACCATCCTCCTATAGACCTATCAGCCTGCTACCGTGCATATCGAAATTATTCGAAAGACTTCTTATGCTGCGCATTTACCCACATCTTCAAGCCCACAGCATAATACCATCCCACCAATTTGGCTTCAGGGAGAAACATGGTACGATCGAACAAGTAAATCGCATTACATCTGAAATCCGTACATCCTTTGAAAAGAGGGAATACTGTGCTGCAATATTTTGACGTGGCCCAGGCTTTTGATCGAGTATGGCTAGACGGTCTAATGTATAAAATACAAATGTTACTCCCTCAGAGCACCCACAGACTACTTAAGTCCTATCTGTATGATCGAAAGTTCACAGTTCGATGTAACACTGCCATCACTGAAGCTCATCTAATAGAAGCTGGAGTACCACAAGGCAGTGTTCTCGGCCCGATGCTCTACGTCTTATACACCTCGGATATTCCAACAAACGGCCGCCTGACAATGTCCACTTTTGCCGACGATACTGCGATAATCAGCCGCTCCAAGTGTCCCCTGCAAGCATCTGCGCTCTTAGGTAATCATATGGAAGCTGTGGCCAATTGGCTTGCAAACTGGCGTATAAAGGTTAACGAACAAAAATCTAAGCAAGTAACATTTACACTAAATAAGAAAAATTGTCCGCCCTTGACTTTGAACAACGTTCAAATACCACAAAGCAATAATGTCACAAACCTAGGGGTCCACCTGGATAGGCGACTTACTTGGCGCAACCACATAGATGCTAAACGGACTTATCTTAAGTTGAAGACCAGTTCTCTACACTGGCTTATTAACTCTCGCTCACCCCTGAGCCTGGAGTATAAAGTGACTATATACAACACGGTTCTAAAACCCATTTGGACCTATGGATGTGAGTTATGGGGCAACGCGAGCAGCAGCAACATCGAAATCCTTCATCGAGCGCAATCTAAAATCCTTCGAACAATAACCGGAGCACCATGGTATATCCGAAACGAGAATATCCACCACGACTTGAGAATCCCGAAAGTACGAACTGAAATAGAGCAGCGGAAGGCGAAATATGCATCGAAGCTTTTAGCGCACCCTAATCAGTTAGCAAGAAATCTATTGCATGTAAACAGGAACTCACGATTACGTAGGAATGACTTTCCAGCCCAATCGTAATATTTCTTAGGGCCAGTTAATAAAAATACTCATCCCGACTATGGGATGTAAATTATGTGATTAGAATAAGATTTGCAAACTTGTTGTTAGGCTCCTTAGTTGAGCAGATTCAATAAATAAAAGTAACAGTTAATAAAAAAAAAAAAGTTGGGTGGCGAGCACTTTTTATAATTGTACACATACTCTGCAAGCAAACAATATAATTACATCAAAATAAAAAATTTGAATAAAGAGTTAAAAATATATTACAAATATAAACAACCTCATATCTTTGAACTTTGTTGGCTCGTTTTCTCGAAATATACAAATATGACAGGCTTGTGTCGATTTTGGTTTTATAAAAAAAAAATTTTGCTACATAATAACTTCTCAGACAATTTACTAAAGCTTCCAGACTAGCTAATAGTTATTTTAAAAATAGGAAGCATTCATACGTTTAGCAAAATCGATAATTGAATTCGACGCAGATTTTAGCTGCACTTCCGCCTCAGATCAAAGTAAACATGGTCTTGCCATTCAGAAAGAGGAGTTTAAAGCTCTCTGGGAGAAGACAAAACTTGGACACGAGAATCTGAGGAATGCGGAGTCGTTGTCCAAAGCGGACAATCAGACAATTCGGAAGAAATACAAAACTTCCTTTGCCAGCTATATAAAATACATGTCTGCAATAGCCTCTCAATTGGAAGCGCTTGAAAAACCAGACAAGGATGCAAAAGATCTCCTCTGTCTTCCGGTACGCGAACACAATATCCACCTTCCTCCGTGTAATATGGAAGTGTTCAAAGAAGATTATGAGTCGTGGCCGTCTTTCCGTGATATGTTCACGGCCATATACATCCTGAAGAAGCGCCTTATTCCGGTTGAGAAAATATTCCACCTTAACCATAAGACTCAAGGAGAGGCTAAAGATATCGTTAGAAAGTGTCCACTCACCAATGAAGTCTTTCAAACTCCCCGGAAAAAGGTGTATGAGAGATACGAAAATAAACGTGTTCTCGTAAATATACAACTGAAATTACTTTTTAACTTACATTCGATAGAAAATGAGTGTCGTAGCTCAATAAAAAGGTTGCAGCGAGGTATTAACAATTGCCTATCGTCCGTATCCAGTCATCAAATTGACATTTCGAATTGGGATGTAATTGTAATTTATCTTTGCTCAACGAAATTACCCGAAAGTACACTGGCTCTATGGGAACAGACCATAGACCACAAAAATGATATACCGAAATGAGAAGAAATGGACAGGTTCCTTTATAATAGGTTTCAAACATTAGAAACCTTAACAGGGCGAAAAGATTCCAAAGCTGTCAGAGCACCAAAGTCTGAAATACAACGACAGCCTGCTGAAGTCCCTACTAAACGACTTGCCGACTACCAGTCAAGCATGACCACTTCTACGTGTAAAATGTGCAAATCAAATGAGCACAAATTACGCAGCTGTTCACGATTTCTAAGGCTGACACCAGCTGACAAAATCGAATTCTTGCAGAAGAACAACGGTTGCCAGAATTGTCTAAGCTTTGGACATACTGTATCAAGATGCACTAGCGCATTCAATTGCAATACGTGTCACTCGCGACGTAACACGCTCCTTCATTTACAGGCAATTCAGCCAAAGGCACTGCCTTGCCGAACGCCTACAAGCCCCTCAGACGATATGCCGTCAACATCAAAGCAAGCTCTAGCATGGCGAGATTCTTCTAAAGCAAAAACTGGCGAAAACTCAAACATACAGTCATGCCATGCAAACACAAATACAGGCATACTGCTAGGAACAGCTCGCGTACATATACACCTGAACGGCACAGTTTTTTCAGCACGCGCTCTTATTGATTTTGGATATGAATGTTCATTCAAAACAGAAAGACTCATACGAAGAATCAACCTGCCATCAACAAGAATGCATGCCCATGTGTCAGCCATTTCAAACTCGGTATCTGCGCAGGTTAAAAAAGCGTGCAAAATAGAGTAGCCGTCACCAGTTGACCCGCTGTTTCGATTGAATGCCACTGTGCGTGTATTAGCACAACTAACTGCAAATCCCCCAACTACACCTATTAGCGCCTTAACTCAACAAGCATTTCCAGACTTAGTTTTAGCGGATAAAAGTTCTTTGTTAATGAACCAGTGGACCTTGTGCTTGGGGGAGACATTTATCTCAAAATCATTATGAGCGGTCTGAAGAAGAATGTACTTAGTACACTTCTTGCTCAGCAAACAGTGTTCGGTTGGATATTAACCGGCCGCACGGTTACAACAAGTCCAACTAACAATATAGCCTAATATTTCAGTGAAGTTGCACTGATACCCATTTGCGTGGCACGTCGTCTGGTCGATGTCGACGGCGCTTCCATGACATCCTCGGCTACAGCAGCAATATTCTTTGCAGAACGGCTACTCCGGGGTCTGCCACGCCTGGCAGCATCTCGTGTTGAGCCAGTCTCTTCGAGGGAAGCGGCTAAACGTCGCAGTATTTCACCAGTAGGCGTTGGACGGCCAGGAAATCTGCGACGAAATCACCGACCGATTATTGGTCAAATAAATAGTCAGCAATATTCCGCGTTCTGGAGCAGTGTAGTGTAACATTGTTTATTAACGTGTATTTCGCAAATATCAAAACAGAACTGACAGAAGGGGCCAAGTGCAAAATTGATAGCATTTTCTGATAGGAGAATTACTTTTGCGCACCTTGTATAAACACGTTGCATATTATTATACACTAAACGCCACTTTTCGCGTTGATACGTTGCACATCACACTATCAACATACTACGTATGTATATTCCACGCACTTTTATAACACCGATACATATATTTGTTAGCACAGTTGGGTGTCGATACAGACTGGAATGGATCGCTATATTACAGTTAAACGAAAACTTAGTCCGCAAAAACCAACGGGTACTAAGCCAAAAATAACCCGCGTAAGCTCGAATCAGCAAGTCAGTACGAATAGATTTGCACTGCTAAGTGAAAATATAGAAGACGTGAGTAACCAAAATTCTGAAGGTGCTACAAAAGTCACTAATGCCAAACCTCCGCCAATATACATAAGAGAAGAGAATTCAAGCGCCCTTGTTAAAAAATTCAGTCAGCTTATCGGTAATAATAACTTTCATATTATCCCACTATCTAAGGGAAATATTCGTGAAATCAAAGTGCAAATATACTCTGAACAGAATTTTCGCACAGTGTCCAAACACTTGAATGACACACACACAAAGTTCTATACATACCAGCTTAAAAGTGCAAAAGGCTAACAAATTGTAATTAAAGGTATCGAGCCAAGTGTTGAAGCTGTGGAAGTTTTACAAGCGCTTAAAGAACAGGGCTTTAACCCAAAAGTTGTAGTAAATATTTTTAATAGAAACAAAATTCCGCAGCCCATGTTTAAAGTTGAGCTTGAGCCTGAAAACAAACCACTGGGGAAAAACGCTGTGCATCCAATTTATAAACTTCAATACCTGTTGCATCGTAAGATAACTGTGGAAGAACCACACAAGAGAAATGGCCCTGTACAATGCACTAACTGCCAGGAGTATGGTCACACCAGGTCTTACTGCACTCTTCGCTCAGTGTGCGTAGCTTGTGGAGAGCTACACGACTCTGCCACCTGCACGTCAAACAAAGAAGACCCAAATGCAAAAAAGTGTGGTAACTGCGGTGGGAACCACACAGCAAACTATAGGGGTTGTCCAGTCTATAAGGAGTTGAAAAACCGGATCAACCAACGTGTGGCCTCTGAACGCACTGATAACGTATTGAATACCTTTGTACCCTCCCAGACAAATCCTAGCGTTTTCTTTGCCAAAAAAACCATGCCGCCAATGGCTTTATCAAACACCGTCAATGGTGTCTCATTTGCAAGTGCCGTAAAGTCAGGCCTAGTAAATCCTGCACATACAATAACTGCACCTCAAGTTGCGCTACAAGAACGGGAGCCCCACGCCCAATACGGTAGTCAATCTAATATCGAAGCCATGATAGCATCGATGCAACAAAGCATGATGAATTTCATAACTTACATGCAAAACACAATGCAAGATCTCATGCGAAATCAAAACACCCTGCTCAAACTGCTTGCTACTCAACAAAAAAAATAATGACCTCAACTAAAATAGCCCTCTGGAATGCAAACGGCATTCCTCGCCACAAACTAGAGCTGTCAAAATTCCTTAACGACAAGGAAATTGACGTTATGCTCCTTGCTGAAACACACCTAACTAACAAATATAATTTCAATATTTCGGGATATACTTTTTACTGCACGAATCATCCAGATGGAAAGGCGCATGGCGGAACTGGTATTTTAGTCCGAAATCGCATTAAACACCATCCCTCGATTGGAATTGCCAAGAATTATCTGCAAGCAACATCAATATGCCTACAAACAAAGCAAGGAGATATTACACTGTCCGCGGTTTATTGCCCCCCACGTTTTACGATATCAGAAAAACAATTTATGGATTTCTTCAGTTTGCTGGGAGAGCGCTTCATTGCTGCAGGCGATTATAATGCGAAGCATCCTCACTGGGGCTCACGCTTGTCCAACCCTAAAGGCAAGCAATTATATAACGCGCTTATATGTAAAAGAAACAAACTTGATTACGCTTCTCCTGGAAAGCCCACATATTGGCCTTCAGATCCGCAAAAGCTGCCAGATTTGATTGACTTCGCGGTGACAAGAAAAATTCCTCGTAGTCTTATTAGTACAGAATCAAGTGCAGACCTCTCTTCAGACCACTCACCTGTACTCTTCACTTTGTGGCACCAGCCGCACGAAAAAGAGTCACTCTACATGCTCACGACAAAAGCTACAAACTGGTTGAAGTATAAAAAATATATCAGTGCGCATATAGAACTCCACCCAAATTTAGATACACCTGACGACATTGAAAACTCCGTAGCAACTTTTGAATCTACAATCAGAGCTGCCGCTAGCATTTCCACTCCAAAGCAAGGTTATATGGGAAATAAAAAACATTATCCGACCAATAGAAAAATTGAAATGCTGCTATTAGAAAAGCGACGCCTACGACGGATATGGCAGACTCATAGGTCACCTGCTTCTAAACAACTGCTGAAGGCGGCTACGTATGCGCTAACGAGAGCCCTCAAGAGCGAGGAACAGCACGCACAGTACCGGTACATTCAAAAGCTTTCTCCAACTAGCACAAAGTACCCGCTGTGGAAAGCACATAAAAACTTAAGTGGCCCAATGGAGACCGAAATGCCAGTACGGGACAAGAATGGTAATTGGGCTCGGAGTGACGCGGAAAAAGCAAACACCTTTGCTGCTCATCTACAAAATGTTTTCAGACCAAACTCAGCAACCAATGGGTTTACACTACGACCCGTACCCAAAGTGTCGGAATCTGAGCCACTGAAATTTGCACCTGAAGAAATTTCAATAGTAATTAAGAAACAATTGAAACCAAATAAGGCCCCAGGGCACGACTTGATTACTCCAAAAATGATTATTGAGCTACCAAATTGTGCTGTACTTTGCATCTGTATGTTATTTAATGCAATTACTAAACATTGCTATTTCCCTCAACAATGGAAAAAGTCAACTATTGTAATGATACCAAAGCCCGGAAAAGACAAAACACAACCATCCTCCTATAGACCTATCAGCCTGCTACCGTGCATATCGAAATTATTCGAAAGACTTCTTATGCTGCGCATTTACCCACATCTTCAAGCCCACAGCATAATACCATCCCACCAATTTGGCTTCAGGGAGAAACATGGTACGATCGAACAAGTAAATCGCATTACATCTGAAATCCGTACATCCTTTGAAAAGAGGGAATACTGTGCTGCAATATTTTGACGTGGCCCAGGCTTTTGATCGAGTATGGCTAGACGGTCTAATGTATAAAATACAAATGTTACTCCCTCAGAGCACCCACAGACTACTTAAGTCCTATCTGTATGATCGAAATTTCACAGTTCGATGTAACACTGCCATCACTGAAGCTCATCTAATAGAAGCTGGAGTACCACAAGGCAGTGTTCTCGGCCCGATGCTCTACGTCTTATACACCTCGGATATTCCAACAAACGGCCGCCTGACAATGTCCACTTTTGCCGACGATACTGCGATAATCAGCCGCTCCAAGTGTCCCCTGCAAGCATCTGCGCTCTTAGGTAATCATATGGAAGCTGTGGCCAATTGGCTTGCAAACTGGCGTATAAAGGTTAACGAACAAAAATCTAAGCAAGTAACATTTACACTAAATAAGAAAAATTGTCCGCCCTTGACTTTGAACAACGTTCAAATACCACAAAGCAATAATGTCACAAACCTAGGGGTCCACCTGGATAGGCGACTTACTTGGCGCAACCACATAGATGCTAAACGGACTTATCTTAAGTTGAAGACCAGTTCTCTACACTGGCTTATTAACTCTCGCTCACCCCTGAGCCTGGAGTATAAAGTGACTATATACAACACGGTTCTAAAACCCATTTGGACCTATGGATGTGAGTTATGGGGCAACGCGAGCAGCAGCAACATCGAAATCCTTCATCGAGCGCAATCTAAAATCCTTCGAACAATAACCGGAGCACCATGGTATATCCGAAACGAGAATATCCACCACGACTTGAGAATCCCGAAAGTACGAACTGAAATAGAGCAGCGGAAGGCGAAATATGCATCGAAGCTTTTAGCGCACCCTAATCAGTTAGCAAGAAATCTATTGCATGTAAACAGGAACTCACGATTACGTAGGAATGACTTTCCAGCCCAATCGTAATATTTCTTAGGGCCAGTTAATAAAAATACTCATCCCGACTATGGGATGTAAATTATGTGATTAGAATAAGATTTGCAAACTTGTTGTTAGGCTCCTTAGTTGAGCAGATTCAATAAATAAAAGTAACAGTTAATAAAAAAAAAAAAGTTGGGTGGCGAGCACTTTTTATAATTGTACACATACTCTGCAAGCAAACAATATAATTACATCAAAATAAAAAATTTGAATAAAGAGTTAAAAATATATTACAAATATAAACAACCTCATATCTTTGAACTTTGTTGGCTCGTTTTCTCGAAATATACAAATATGACAGGCTTGTGTCGATTTTGGTTTTATAAAAAAAAAATTTTGCTACATAATAACTTCTCAGACAATTTACTAAAGCTTCCAGACTAGCTAATAGTTATTTTAAAAATAGGAAGCATTCATACGTTTAGCAAAATCGATAATTGAATTCGACGCAGATTTTAGCTGCACTTCCGCCTCAGATCAAAGTAAACATGGTCTTGCCATTCAGAAAGAGGAGTTTAAAGCTCTCTGGGAGAAGACAAAACTTGGACACGAGAATCTGAGGAATGCGGAGTCGTTGTCCAAAGCGGACAATCAGACAATTCGGAAGAAATACAAAACTTCCTTTGCCAGCTATATAAAATACATGTCTGCAATAGCCTCTCAATTGGAAGCGCTTGAAAAACCAGACAAGGATGCAAAAGATCTCCTCTGTCTTCCGGTACGCGAACACAATATCCACCTTCCTCCGTGTAATATGGAAGTGTTCAAAGAAGATTATGAGTCGTGGCCGTCTTTCCGTGATATGTTCACGGCCATATACATCCTGAAGAAGCGCCTTATTCCGGTTGAGAAAATATTCCACCTTAACCATAAGACTCAAGGAGAGGCTAAAGATATCGTTAGAAAGTGTCCACTCACCAATGAAGTCTTTCAAACTCCCCGGAAAAAGGTGTATGAGAGATACGAAAATAAACGTGTTCTCGTAAATATACAACTGAAATTACTTTTTAACTTACATTCGATAGAAAATGAGTGTCGTAGCTCAATAAAAAGGTTGCAGCGAGGTATTAACAATTGCCTATCGTCCGTATCCAGTCATCAAATTGACATTTCGAATTGGGATGTAATTGTAATTTATCTTTGCTCAACGAAATTACCCGAAAGTACACTGGCTCTATGGGAACAGACCATAGACCACAAAAATGATATACCGAAATGAGAAGAAATGGACAGGTTCCTTTCTAATAGGTTTCAAACATTAGAAACCTTAACAGGGCGAAAAGATTCCAAAGCTGTCAGAGCACCAAAGTCTGAAATACAACGACAGCCTGCTGAAGTCCCTACTAAACGACTTGCCGACTACCAGTCAAGCATGACCACTTCTACGTGTAAAATGTGCAAATCAAATGAGCACAAATTACGCAGCTGTTCACGATTTCTAAGGCTGACACCAGCTGACAAAATCGAATTCTTGCAGAAGAACAACGGTTGCCAGAATTGTCTAAGCTTTGGACATACTGTATCAAGATGCACTAGCGCATTCAATTGCAATACGTGTCACTCGCGACGTAACACGCTCCTTCATTTACAGGCAATTCAGCCAAAGGCACTGCCTTGCCGAACGCCTACAAGCCCCTCAGACGATATGCCGTCAACATCAAAGCAAGCTCTAGCATGGCGAGATTCTTCTAAAGCAAAAACTGGCGAAAACTCAAACATACAGTCATGCCATGCAAACACAAATACAGGCATACTGCTAGGAACAGCTCGCGTACATATACACCTGAACGGCACAGTTTTTTCAGCACGCGCTCTTATTGATTTTGGATATGAATGTTCATTCAAAACAGAAAGACTCATACGAAGAATCAACCTGCCATCAACAAGAATGCATGCCCATGTGTCAGCCATTTCAAACTCGGTATCTGCGCAGGTTAAAAAAGCGTGCAAAATAGAGTAGCCGTCACCAGTTGACCCGCTGTTTCGATTGAATGCCACTGTGCGTGTATTAGCACAACTAACTGCAAATCCCCCAACTACACCTATTAGCGCCTTAACTCAACAAGCATTTCCAGACTTAGTTTTAGCGGATAAAAGTTCTTTGTTAATGAACCAGTGGACCTTGTGCTTGGGGGAGACATTTATCTCAAAATCATTATGAGCGGTCTGAAGAAGAATGTACTTAGTACACTTCTTGCTCAGCAAACAGTGTTCGGTTGGATATTAACCGGCCGCACGGTTACAACAAGTCCAACTAACAATATAGCCTAATATTTCAGTGAAGTTGCACTGGATAAGCAACTCACCTCTTTATGGGAAATATAGGACTTACCGAAAAGCCGAAGCCCAAGCGAAGAGGATATATATTGGGAGAAGGTATACAAAACTACGACCCTAAGAAACGATTCTGGAAAATACATAGTGGCCTTACCCTTTAAACAGGATATCCTAGTAAATACCTGCCTGGGACCATCACTAAAAAGGGCCTGCTCGTAATTCTTTCGGAATGAGACGCGACTTGCCAAGAATCTAGATCTGCAAAATCTAACAGGGAGTTAACGGAAAACGAGTCGTTGGGACATATGTCAAAGGCGAATAAAATTATACCTGCCGATTCCTCCGATCACTATTGCCTGCCGCATCATACTGTCATCAAGGCGGAGAGCCGCTCAACGAAGTCCGTGTGGTCTTTAATGCCTCAAGTCCAAAGGCTAATGGCTTAAGCCTTAACGATGTGCTCCTTCCAGGGCCAGTGCTCCAAGCAGATCTTCCTATTATAATCCTGCGTGGGAGATTATATAAATACGTTTTCAACACCGACATAGAGAAGATGTATCGCCTATTCTGGTACATGACAACCAGACGAAGTATCAGCGCATAGTTTTTCGTGCAAAGTCAACCGAACCAATCAATCTTTACGAGCTAAAACCTTCACTTTCGGTATAAATTGTGCTCCTTACCTCGCGATAAGGACACTTTTACAACTAGCTGATCATTCTGTAAACTCCTTTCCCATAGCTTCAAACATTTTAAGAAAGTACATGTACGTTGACGATGTACTGGCGGAAGGACATAATATCGACTCTGCCATAAAAGCCAGAGATGAAATAACTCACGTATTACAGTCAGCCGGTTTTCCATTATGAAAATGGACTGCCAATTGTGAAGATATTCCGACAATCCACCTACTTTCTGAAGATTTTTTGGAATTTGAAGAAACGAGCGCAGTAAAGGCTCTGGGTATACGATGGAATGCCCGTATGGACTTATTTTACTTTAAGACAAGGCCATTGGAAGGGGGTATTGCCGTTGCAAAAAGAACGATCCTTTCGGCCATCGCCGAAGTTGTACAAATATGGCTAACTGCGCACCGCAACTACTGACAGCTGCGTTAATGGGCTAGTTATACGGCGACTTCCGAGTACGAGTATACACTCGTATATATGAGTGTGATGTTGATCGCATTGCACGCTTTTGGTAGCTCCAAATAATCTTTAGCAGTTTCATATAGTATGCATTGTTCCAAAAATCGATTACCGCTTCAAACTTCCACTCCTTGAAATGTTTAAAGCAGACAGCTTAAAAAGGAAAGAAATTAGTTCTTGCTCTGAATATCAAATTATGTCCCTAATTCTTTGCTTGTACCAATCAGCGTATGCGGTGATATTCTTATCAATATCCATTGTAGTGGCAGTGGCAGCACGAACGGATAATACTAAATGAAGCATTAAAGTGCTTTGTTATGTTTGCAGCAGTTTCATGGATGCAATTACCAGCAATAGTTTGTAGTAAAATTAGATAAAATCTCCACACCTTAAAATGTTCAAAAGCAGACAGCTTAAAAAGATAAGAAATTAATTCTTGCTCTGAATATCGAAGTAAAATGTTATAAATATAAAACCTTTATAAATTTTATATCGTCTACGCCTGCACTTATCCAGTTTGTAAAATTGGCAAAGGTTGGCTTTGTGTTGCTTATATGTATGTATGTAGTTCTAAAACAATGTGTAAGTGATTTGAACCAATTTGATAACAAAGTCATTTCACACATGTTATTTTTTTTTTTTTTTTTTATATGAAATATTATTTAATTAAGGACTTATTCCGCTGCTATTATCCTATTCCGCGAAAACAAATAACTCTCTGATTAACCCAAATTCAGCTTGCAGAAAATCATTCAGTACCAATTCCAACCCATCAACGTTCTTCTGACTTAGTATGTAACGGGTGTTTTTTTTAGGGGTATAGAACTTCGAATTGAAATAAAACACAAGAAAATCGTCCATCAATTTGGCTTTATTGGAAGGATAATTTTATGCCATTAATGTTTAAACATGATTTCGGGCATGTGGCCGCCGCGGCTGGCTCGAATAAAGCCAATTCTACAGGTCCAATTTTCAACCACTTTTTCGAGCATATGGGACCGTATGTCGGCAATAACGCCACGAATGTTGGCTTCCAATTCCCCTAACGTTTCTGGTTTGTTGGTGTAGACGAGCGACTTCACATATCCCCAAAGAAAATAATCCAATGGTGTCAAATCACACGATCTTGGTGGCCAATTGACAGGTCCATTCCGCGAAATTATGCGCTCAGCGAATGTTTCCTTCAATAAATCGATTGTGACGTGCGCTGTGTGGCATGTAGCGCCGTCTTGTTGGAACCACAACTCATCCACATTCATGCCATCCAATTCGGGAACAAAATAGTCGGTTATCATGGCTCTATACCGGTCTCCATTAACGGTAACTGCCTCTCCAGCATTATTGCGGAAGAAGTATGGCCCAATGACTCCACCAGCCCATAGAGCACACCAAACAGTCAGTTTTTGTGGATGTAATGGCGTTTCAAGGGTCTCATGTGGATTCTCTTCACTCCAAATGCGGCAATTTTGCTTGTTGACGTAGCCATTCAACCAAAAATGAGCCTCATCACTGAACAAAATTTTGCGATGAAAATCAGCATCGAGATCAATCTCATTTTCGGCCCATACACCAAAATCACGACGCATTGCATGGTCTCGCGGCTTTAATTCTTGCACAAGCTGGTCGCAAGCCAAGATCTTTGCGCAAAATCTTCCATAAAGTTGATGGACAAAGCTCCAATTGCTGTGCACGGTGGCGAATCGATTCATTCGGGTCCTCTTCAACACTTTGCTCTACAGCGGCAATTGTTTCTTCGGTGCGCACTGTTCGACGTCTCTGCGGATGCGTATTATCACATAGAGTAAACGTAGTGCGAAAACGATCCATGGTTAACCGAATTAATTGCTCTGATGGACGATTATGTCGACCATAAAATGGACGGAGCTCACGGTAAACTTCGCGAACTGAACCATTATTTTCGAAATAAATTTGCACGATTTGCAAGCGTTGTTCTTTTGTCAACCTGTTCATGATGAAATGGCAAACCAAACTGAACATAAATGACATTAGAGTTGCCAGATTTGACCACAAAATGCCAGTTTTATCTCTATTCGAAAAACAAACCTGTAAAAAAAACACCCTTTAGTTGCTGGCAGTGAGAATATTGCACTCTTGTAGCACAGCGAAATAGGTATACTACCTATATTCCAAGGCAATTTGCAGAAATGTCGTGTAACTAACAACTGTTCAAGAGGGCTTAAATTTTGTAGCAGCGATTTTAGCTCAAACTGATCATACAGTACAGGTTTGGTACATCTCTCTTCTATAGCCAGAAATACAACCTATAAACTCTCGCTTATTTCATAGCCCATTTCGATTTCACATGAAGTTAAATATAAACTCTTTTTAAATTCAATATCTACTTCTTTCAATTTGTCCGCCATTAAGATTTTTGTTTCGAGCTGCAGTTCGTTGATGAGCACTTTTCGTTCACGTTTGTAATGCATTAACGAGGTGTAAGGATGATCCAAAACGCAAAGCTTAACCGAATTTTAACATATTACAAATGAGATTTTACGCGTAAGTTAATGATGTGTTTGTGTTAAAGGGGCAATTGGGGGGAGAGGGAAATGGGGGGTACGAAAATAGCCAAGCAGTTTGTGTATTTATCGCGCATTTCGTTTTTGGAAAATTATAAATTTTTTTCTTTAATGCATAAAACTCAATTTTGCTTTCAACATTTGTCACTTAGAGAATAGTTGTTATTGTAACTACACAGGAGAGTTGTTGTTATTGCATGTACATATGTATGTATGTAATTGCTTTTACGCTCAAATAACGTTACATTTTTTTTATTTCTATTGTGATTGCATATCTTTGTGGTCGCATGCTTTTCTAATTTTCAAATGCCAATTTAAGATTCAAAGCCAGATCAGATTTTGTGACGCTAATTTTCCAGTCCATCACATAGTTAAACATAGAAGTGTGTAAAGTTCAATCTAAAAATTACATTATTTTTTCTCTTTTACAATTTTTATTGAGCTCAGAACTTTTATTTAGCGGAATCGATAATTGAATTCAACGCAGATTTTAGCAGCACTTCCGCCTCAGATCAAAATAAACATGATCTTGTCATACAGCAAGAGGAGCTTAAAGCTCTCTGAGAGAAGACAAAACTTGGACAATCTGAGTAATGCGGAGTGGTTGTCCAAAGCGGACAATCAGACAATTCGGATGAAATACAAAACTTCCTTTGCCAGCAATATAAAATACATGTCTGCAATAGCCTCTCAATTGGAAGCGCTTGAAAAACCAGACAAGGATGCAAAAGATCTCCTCTGTCTTCCGGTACGCGAACACAATATCCACCTTCCTCCGTGTGATACGGAAGTGTTCAAAGGAGATAATGAGTCGTGGCCGTATGGCCATATACATCCTGAACAAGCGCCTTATTCCGGTTGAGAAAATATTCCACCTTAACCATAAGACTCAAGGAGAGGCTAAAGATATCGTTAGAAAGTGTCCACTCACCAATGAAGTCTTTCAAACTGCCTGGAAAAAGGTGTATGAGAGATACGAAAATAAACGTATTCTCGTAAATACACAACTGAAATTACTTTTTAACTTACATTCGATAGAAAATGAGTGTGGTGGTAGCTCGATAAAAAGGTTGCAGCGAGATATTAACAAATGCCTATCGTCCCTATTTAGTCATCAAATTGACATTTCGAATTGCTCAACGAAATTACCCGAAAATACGCTGGCTCTATAGGATAGACCGTAGACCACACAAATGATATACCGAAATGGGAAGAAATGGACAGGTTCCTTTCTAATGGGTTTCAAACATTAGAAACCTATACAGGTCTAAAAGATTCATAAGCTGTCAGAGCACCAAGGTCTCAAATACAACGTCAGCCAGCTGAAGTCCCTACTAAACGACTTGCCGACTACCAGTCAAGCATGACCACTTCTACGTGTAAAATGTGCAAATCAAATGAGCACAAATTACGCAGCTGTTCACGATTTCTAAGGCTGACACCAGCTGACAAAATCGAATTCTTGCAGAAGAACAACGGTTGCCAGAATTGTCTAAGCTTTGGACATACTGTATCAAGATGCACTAGCGCATTCAATTGCAATACGTGTCACTCGAGACGTAACACGCTCCTTCATTTACAGGCAATTCAGCCAAAGGCACTGCCTTGCCGAACGCCTACAAGCCCCTCAGACGATATGCCGTCAACATCAAAGCAAGCTCTAGCATGGCGAGATTCTTCTAAAGCAAAAACTGGCGAAAACTCAAACATACAGTCATGCCATGCAAACACAAACACAGGCATACTGCTAGGAACAGCTCGCGTACATATACACCTGAACGGCACAGTTTTTTCAGCACGCGCTCTTATTGATTCTGGATCTGAATGTTCATTCATAACAGAAATACTCAAACGAAGAATCAACCTGCCATCAAAAAGAATGCATGCCCAACTAACAATATAGCCTTATATTTCAGTGAAGTTGCACTGGATAAGCAACTCACCGAAAAGCCGAAGCCAAAGCGAAGAGGAAAGATATTGTGAGAAGGTATACAAAACTACGACCCTAAGGAACGATTCTGAAAAATACATAGTGGCCTTACCCTTTAAACAGGATTTCCTAGTAAATACCTGCCTGGGACAATCACTATAAAGGGCCTGCTCGTAATTCTTTCGGAATGAGACGCGACTTGCCAAGAATCCAGGTTGCAGCGACGGCTCGACGATTGCGCTCCGAAGCATCGACTTATGGGATAGCTGGCGAGGCCTAGTCGCCAGTCTATCTTCTCCGCGGAGTTTCCTCGTTGGATGCAGGCGGAAAGCCGTGTTTCCGACCTGCGCTTTTTGGTCCCACTGCAGGGAGGTAATCGTCTGTTATTACTAATTCTTTCGTGTTGTAGTAGAGACCGGAAAGACCGTGTTTCGGGGTCGACGAGCGGAGAGGCATAGTCTCCGCTTTGCCCTCTGTAGCTTCCCTTTCGAGATATGGACGGAAAGACCTCGATTCCGTTCCAGAGTCCGAAGTGCATAAGGAGAATGTGACATCTGCCTCGGCTTCTTCTACTTGCACACTCCAAGACTTATTGGGGCTCTCGATCAGTTCTTTTCGTGGGGCCCTCCAAGACTCGCGTTTGCTTGGTGAGCTGTTCTCTAGATGAAGTCTGGTTAAGTTAAATAGCGGCAGATCAGTTGCTCTTGTTTGTAGTTGGTTTGTTAAAGGAAGATGAAATAAACACAACAGCCAACTCGGCTAGCGTAGCACAACAGGTAGCGTTTTGGCTCTGCAACTCCGAGCTCCCGGGTTCAAAGCCTGAGAGAAGTGGTTATGAAAATTAAATTAAAAATAATTTAATTTAATAATCAAAAAGAAGTCTGATGAGGAAAATGTGGTGATTTCCGAAATAGTACTATAACTTCAACCATTGAAAGCTGTTGTTGTTTTTTCACAAACAAATCATCCATAAACTGGCCTTGAGCTCAATTAAATTATAAAATATTAACATTTTACTAGGCCAACAGAAAAATGAACAAACATTGTATTCAAGGATGAGCACGCCTTAAAAATGCATAAAATAAAGAATTTGCAAAATAAAAACACAAACAACAACCACACAAACAAGTTAAATAGCGGCAGAACAGTTGCTCTTGTTTGTAGTTGGTTTGTTTAAGGAAGATGAAATAAACACAACAGCCAACTCGGCTAGCGTAGCACAATAGGTAGCGTATTGGCTCTGCAACTCCGAGCTCCCGGGTTCAAAGCCTGAGAGAAGTGGTTTAATTTAATTTAATAATCAAAAAGAAGTCTGATGAGGAAATGTGGTGATTTCCGAAATAGTACTATAACTTCAACCATTGAAAGCTGTTGTTGTTTTTTCACTAACAAATCTTCCATAAACTGGCCTTGAGCTCAATAAAATTATAAAATATTAACATTTTACTAGGCCAACAGAAAAATGAACAAACATTGTATTCAAGGATGAGCACGCCTTAAAAATGCATAAAATAAAGAATTTGCAAAATAAAAACACAAACAAGTTAAATAGCGGCAGATCAGTTGCTCTTGTTTGTAGTTGGTTTGTTTAAGGAAGATGAAGTAAACACAACAGCCAACTCGGCTAGCGTAGCACAATAGGTAGCGTATTGGCTCTGCAACTCCGAGCTCCCGGGTTCAAAGCCTGAGAGAAGTGGTTATGAAAATTAAATTAAAAATAATTTAATTTAATTATCAAAAAGAAGTCTGATGAGGAAAATGTGGTGATTTCCGAAATAGTACTATATCTTCAACCATTGAAAACTGTTGTTGTTTTTTCACTAACAAAATCTTCCATAAACTGGCCTTGAGCTCAATAAAATTATAAAAAATTTATTAAAGACTTATTCCGCTGCTATTATCCTATTGTGCGAAAACAAATAACTCTCTGATTAACCCAAATTCAGCTTGTAGAAAATCATTCAGTACCAATTGCAACCCATCAACGTAGCTTCCCTTTCGAGATATGGACGGAAAGACCTCGATTCCGTTCCAGAGTCCGAAGTGCATAAGGAGAATGTGACATCTGCCTCGGCTTCTTCTACTTGCACACTCCAAGACTTATTGGGGCTCTCGATCAGTTCTTTTCGTGGGGCCCTCCAAGACTCGCGTTTGCTTGGTGAGCTGTTCTCTAGATGAAGTCTGGTTAAGTTAAATAGCGGCAGATCAGTTGCTCTTGTTTGTAGTTGGTTTGTTAAAGGAAGATGAAATAAACACAACAGCCAACTCGGCTAGCGTAGCACAACAGGTAGCGTATTGGCTCTGCAACTCCGAGCTCCCGGGTTCAAAGCCTGAGAGAAGTGGTTATGAAAATTAAATTAAAAATAATTTAATTTAATAATCAAAAAGAAGTCTGATGAGGAAAATGTGGTGATTTCCGAAATAGTACTATAACTTCAACCATTGAAAGCTGTTGTTGTTTTTTCACAAACAAATCATCCATAAACTGGCCTTGAGCTCAATTAAATTATAAAATATTAACATTTTACTAGGCCAACAGAAAAATGAACAAACATTGTATTCAAGGATGAGCACGCCTTAAAAATGCATAAAATAAAGAATTTGCAAAATAAAAACACAAACAACAACCACACAAACAAGTTAAATAGCGGCAGAACAGTTGCTCTTGTTTGTAGTTGGTTTGTTTAAGGAAGATGAAATAAACACAACAGCCAACTCGGCTAGCGTAGCACAATAGGTAGCGTATTGGCTCTGCAACTCCGAGCTCCCGGGTTCAAAGCCTGAGAGAAGTGGTTTAATATAATTTAATAATCAAAAAGAAGTCTGATGAGGAAATGTGGTGATTTCCGAAATAGTACTATAACTTCAACCATTGAAAGCTGTTGTTGTTTTTTCACTAACAAATCTTCCATAAACTGGCCTTGAGCTCAATAAAATTATAAAATATTAACATTTTACTAGGCCAACAGAAAAATGAACAAACATTGTATTCAAGGATGAGCACGCCTTAAAAATGCATAAAATAAAGAATTTGCAAAATAAAAACACAAACAACAACCACACAAACAAGTTAAATAGCGGCAGATCAGTTGCTCTTGTTTGTAGTTGGTTTGTTTAAGGAAGATGAAGTAAACACAACAGCCAACTCGGCTAGCGTAGCACAATAGGTAGCGTATTGGCTCTGCAACTCCGAGCTCCCGGGTTCAAAGCCTGAGAGAAGTGGTTATGAAAATTAAATTAAAAATAATTTAATTTAATTATCAAAAAGAAGTCTGATGAGGAAAATGTGGTGATTTCCGAAATAGTACTATATCTTCAACCATTGAAAACTGTTGTTGTTTTTTCACTAACAAAATCTTCCATAAACTGGCCTTGAGCTCAATAAAATTATAAAAAATTTATTAAAGACTTATTCCGCTGCTATTATCCTATTGTGCGAAAACAAATAACTCTCTGATTAACCCAAATTCAGCTTGTAGAAAATCATTCAGTACCAATTGCAACCCATCAACGTTCTTCTGACTTAGTATGTAGTTGCTGGCAGTGAGAATATTGCACTCTTGTAGCACAGAGAAATACGTATACTACCTATATTCCAAGGCAATTTGCAGAAATGTCGTGTAACTAACAACTGTTCAAGAGGGCTTAAATTTTGTAGCAGCGATTTTAGCTCAAACTGATCATACAGTACAGGTTTGGTACATCTCTCTTCTATAGCCAGAAATACAACCTATAAACTCTCGCTTATTTCATAGCCCATTTCGATTTCACATGAAGTTAAATATAAACTCTTTTTAAATTCAATATCTACTTCTTTCAATTTGTCCGCCATTTAGATTTTTGTTTCGAGCTGCAGTTCGTTGATGAGCACTTTTCGTTCACGTTTGTAATGCATTAATGTAGGTGTAAGGATGATCCAAAACGCAAAGCTTAACCGAATTTTAACAGATTACAAATCAGATTTTACGCGTAAGTTAATGATGTGTTTGTGTTGAAGGGGCAATTGGGGGGAGAGGGAAATGGGGGTACGAAAATAGCCATGCAGTTTGTGTATGTATCGCGCATTTCGTTTTTGTAAAATTATAATTTTTTTTCTTGAATGCATAAAACTCAATTTTGCTTTCAAAATTTGTCACTTAGAGAATAGTTGTTATTGTAACTACACAGGAGAGTTGTTGTTATTACATTTACATTGTATGTATGTAATTGCTTTTACGCTCAAATAACGTTAATTTTTTTTTTATTTTTATTGTGATTGCATATCTTTGTGGTCGCATGCTTTTCTAATTTGCAAATGCCAGTTTAAGATTAAATGCCAGATCAGATTTTGTGACGCTAATTTGCCAGTCCATCACATACTAAAACATACAAGTGTGTAAAGTTCAATCTTAAAATTACATTATTTTTTATCTTTTACAATTTTTATTGAGCTCAGAATTTTTATTTAGCAGAATCGATAATTGAATTCGACGCACATTTTAGCAGCACTTCCGCCTCAGATCAAAATAAACATGATCTTGCCATACAGCAAGAGGAGTTTAAAGCTCTCTGGGAGAAGACAAAACTTTGGACACGACAATCTGAGTAATGCGGAGTGGTTGTCCAAAGCGGACAATCAGACAATTCGGAAGAAATACAAAACTTCCTTTGCCAGCTATATAAAATACATGTCTGCAATAGCCTCTCAATTGGAAGCGCTTGAAAAACCAGACAAGGTTGCAAAAGATCTCCTCTGTTTTCCGGTACGCGAACACAATATCCACCTTCCTCCGTGTGATACGGAAGTGTTCAAAGGAGATTATGAGTCGTGGCCGTCTTTCCGTGATATGTTCACGGCCATATACATCCTGAAGAAGCGCCTTATTCCGGTTGAGAAAATATTCCAACTTAACCATAAGACTCAAGGAGAGGCTAAAGATATCGTGAGAAAGTGTCCACTCACCAATGAAGTCTTTCAAACTGCCCGGAAAAAGGTGTATGAGAGATACGAAAATAAACGTGTTCTCGTAAATACACAACTGAAATTACTTTTTAACTTACATTCGATAGAAAATTAATGTGGTAGCTCAATAAAAAGGTTGCAGCGAGGTATTAACAATTGCCTACCGTCCTTATCCAGTCATCAAATTGACATTTTGAATTGGGATGCAATTGTAATTTATCTTTGCTCAACGAAATTACCCGAAAGTACATTGGCTCCATGGGAACAGACCATAGACCACAAAAATGATATACCGAAATGGGAAGAAATGGACAGGTTCCTTTCTAATAGGTTTCAAACATTAGAAACCTTAACAGGGCGAAAATATTCCAAAGCTGTCAGAGCACCAAAGTCTGAAATACAACGACAGCCTGCTGAAGTCCCTACTAAACGACTTGCCGACTACCAGTCAAGCATGACCACTTCTACGTGTAAAATGTGCAAATCAAATGAGCAAAAATTACGCAGCTGTTCACGATTTCTAAGGCTGACACCAGCTGACAGAATCGAATTCTTGCAGAAGAACAACGGTTGCCTGAATTGTCTAAGCTTTGGACATACTGTGTCAAGATGCACTAGCGCATTCAATTGCAATACGTGTCACTCGCGACATAACACGCTCCTTCATTTATAGGCAATTCGCCTCGCCGAACGCCTACGAGCCCCTCAGACGATATGCCGTCAACATCAAAGCAAGCTCTAGCATGGCGAGATTCTTCTAAAGCAAAAACTGGCGAAAACCCAAACATACAGTCATGCCATGCAAACATAAACACAGGCATACCGCTGGTAACAGCTCGCGTACATATACACCTGAACGGCACAGTTTTTTCAGCACGCGCTCTTATTGATTCTGGATCTGAATGTTCATTCATAACAGAAATACTCAAACGAAGAATCAACCTGCCATCAAAAAGAATGCATGCCCAACTAACAATATAGCCTTATATTTCAGTGAAGTTGCACTGGATAAGCAACTCACCGAAAAGCCGAAGCCAAAGCGAAGAGGAAAGATATTGTGAGAAGGTATACAAAACTACGACCCTAAGGAACGATTCTGAAAAATACATAGTGGCCTTACCCTTTAAACAGGATTTCCTAGTAAATACCTGCCTGGGACCATCACTAAAAAGGGCCTGCTCGTAATTCTTTCGGAATGAGACGCGACTTGCAAGAATCCAGGTTGCAGTGACGGCTCGACGATTGCGCTCCGAAGCATCGACTTATGGGATAGCTGGCGAGGCCTAGTCGCCAGTCTATCTTCTCCGCGGAGTTTCCTCGTTGGATGCAGGCGGAAAGCCGTGTTTCCGACCTGCGCTTTTTGGTCCCACTGCAGGGAGGTAATCGTCTGTTATTACTAATTCTTTCGTGTTGTAGTAGAGACCGGAAAGACCGTGTTTCGGGGTCGACGCGCGGAGAGGCATAGTCTCCGCTTTGCCCTCTGTAGCTTCCCTTTCGAGATCTGGACGGAAAGACCTCGATTCCATTCCAGAGTCCGAAGTGCATAAGGAGAATGTGACATCTGCCTCGGCTTCTTCTACTTGCACACTCCAAGACTTATTGGGGCTCTCGATCAGTTTTTTTCGTGGGGCCCTCCAAGACTCGCGATTGCTTGGTGAGCTGTTCTCTGGATGAAGTGTGGTGCTCTCTCCACACCGGCGGCATCTTCCTTCGCTTTGGCACTCTGTAATTTGGTGCCCTATTGCCAGACAGTTAGTACAGAAGTGCCCCAAGAGCGCTTCGCGCATGCGCTCCTCCGCTGATTTGCTGTGGTACACCGGTGAGCTGTCCTCTAGATGGAGTGTAGTGTGGTGTTCTTTCCACACCGGTGGCATCGTCCTTCGCTTTGGAACTCTTTAATTTGGTGCCCTGTTGCCAGGCAGTTAGTACAGAAGTGCCCCAAGAGCGCTTCGCGCATGCGCTCCTCCGCTGATTTGCTGCGGTACACCGGGCGAAGACGGATTGGGTGCCTGGCATCACAAAGCCGGCAGGTTTGTGGAAAAGCAGTCGACTTTTCTCGGCCTTTTTACGGAGCGTAGTATAACGAGTCATTGTTGCTAAAAATAAGGGTTTAGAAATAAAATACGTTTTTCCACACGCACCTGTTAATGAAATTGGGTTGGGTGGCGAGCGATATTTCCATTCATTACATGAAATTGTAGTGAAAGTTTGATTACGGCAAGTGTGATTTTGGCCTAATACAGCTACACAATTATTGCTCATGTGAGCGTGGTGTAATGCTCTTAATAAGTTATGGCAATTGGCTAATGGGAAGCACTGGTGTCGTTGCCCAGAGCTGCAAATATAAATGCTGAATAGAAAATTGGGAGACTTTTAGGGGTTTAGCAAAGCTTGGCACCCAATTTCTACCCAAAAATGTTTGAATATCACTGGCATAGAACGAGCGCAGGGTGAATCGCATGCAAAGTAACACAAGTACCAATCTTAGTTCCTCAACGAGTGTATATACAGAATGCCATTGAGGGAAATTCACTGAATGATTCATTCAGCTTAGTTTTCTGTATACTATCATTGAAGGTGACCTAGCACGCGTGAGTATATGTTGCTGATGTAGTTGTTCGTATCGCCATTGTCGTTTTTCAGAGTGTTAGAAAGTTTTGTGAAGAATTGAATTCAACTTTATTGAAATTTCACTTTTTTCGCGTTAATATTGTGACGCTTAAGAAAAAGGACTCGCAACTTGGCCGTAAATAGGCTACCTCAGAGCGCTAATAGGGAAACTGAAATTTTCGTCATTCTGTCTTACCAATCGCAAAGTGTCTCCTTTTGACCCTCATTCGACTGACTGTAGTCATATAATTGACGTTATTGCATTTGTTGTGGCTGTTGCTGTTGTCTATAAGCCAAATGTGTTAGTGCCGGCAATTTAAACCCATCCTCCTCATCGGTGGCATCAATGGAGCGTGCAGCAAAACCTTGCCGTTTAGCGGTAGTTGCTGAGGCGGGGACATCGCTCGTAGTGGGAGAAAATGCGCTGTCCAATAGGAACGTCGCGGATACTAGCAGAATAAGACGTAAGATAACAATTATACATGAAACTTCACTAAACTCAGCCTTTGTGGCTTGAAAATTTGCAGCAAAAGTGAAACTGAGCCTCCGAGAAATGTATCAAGGTTAGTAGCGAAGAAATATTGAAATTAAATTAATGGACGGAGTGACGCCTTTGCGTGTGCGCACTCCTTAAAAATACTGTGTGCCACGGTAAGTTGTACAAATATGGCAAACTGCGCACCGCAACTACTGACAGCTGCGTTAATGGGCTAGTTATACGGCGACTTCCGAGTACGAGTATACACTCGTATATATGAGTGTGATGTTGATCGCATTGCACGCTTTTGGCAGCTCCAAATAATCTTTAGCAGTTTCATATAGTATGCATTGTTCCAAAAATCGATTACCGCTTCAAACTTCCACTCCTTGAAATGTTTAAAGCAGACAGCTTAAAAAGGAAAGAAATTAGTTCTTGCTCTGAATATCAAATTATGTCCCTAATTCTTTGCTTGTACCAATCAGCGTATGCGGTTATATTCTTATCAATATCCATTGTAGTGGCAGTGGCAGCACGAACGGATAATACTAAATGAAGCATTAAAGTGCTTTGTTATGTTTGCAGCAGTTTCATGGATGCAATTACCAGCAATAGTTTGTAGTAAAATTAGATAAAATCTCCACACCTTAAAATGTTCAAAAGCAGACAGCTTAAAAAGATAAGAAATTAATTCTTGCTCTGAATATCGAAGTAAAATGTTATAAATATAAAACCTTTATAAATTTTATATCGTCTACGCCTGCACTTATCCAGTTTGTAAAATTGGCAAAGGTTGGCTTTGTGTTGCTTATATGTATGTATGTAGTTCTAAAACAATGTGTAAGTGATTTGAACCAATTTGATAACAAAGTCATTTCACACATGTTATTTTTTTTTTTTTTTTTATATGAAATATTATTTAATTAAGGACTTATTCCGCTGCTATTATCCTATTCCGCGAAAACAAATAACTCTCTGATTAACCCAAATTCAGCTTGCAGAAAATCATTCAGTACCAATTGCAACCCATCAACGTTCTTCTGACTTAGTATGTAGTTGCTGGCAGTGAGAATATTGCACTCTTGTAGCACAGCGAAATACGTACACCACCTATATTCCAAGGCAATTTGCAGAAATGTCGTGTAACTAACAACTGTTCAAGAGGGCTTAAATTTTGTAGCAGCGATTTTAGCTCAAACTGATCATACAGTACAGGTTTGGTACATCTCTCTTCTATAGCCAGAAATACAACCTATAAACTCTCGCTTATTTCATAGACCATTTCGATTTCACATGAAGTTAAATATAAACTCTTGTTAAATTCAATATCTACTTCTTTCAATTTGTCCGCCATTTAGATTTTTGTTTCGAGCTGCAGTTCGTTGATGAGCACTTTTCGTTCACGTTTGTAATGCATTACTTAACCGAATTTTAACAGATTACAAATGAGATTTTACGCGTAAGTTAATGATGTGTTTGTGTTGAAGGGGCAATTGGGGGGAGAGGGAAATGGGGGTACGAAAATAGCCATGCAGTTTGTGTATTTATCGCGCATTTCGTTTTTGGAAAATTATAAATTTTTTTCTTGAATGCATAAAACTCAATTTTGCTTTCAACATTTGTCACTTAGAGAATAGTTGTTATTGTAACTACACAGGAGAGTTGTTGTTATTACATGTACATATAAATGTATGTATGTAATTGCTTTTACGCTCAAATAACGTTAAATTTTTTTTATTTTTATTGTGATTGCATATCTTTGTGGTCGCATACTTTTCTTATTTTCAAATGCCAGTTTAAGATTAAATGCCAGATCAGATTTTGTGACGCTAATTTGCCAGTCCATCACATACTTAAACATACAAGTGTGTAAAGTTCAATCTAAAAATTACATTATTTTTTCTCTTTTACAATTTTTATTGAGCTCAGAATTTTTATTTAGCAGAATCGATAATTCAATTCGACGCAGATTTTAGCAGCACTTCCGCCTCAGATCAAAATAAACATGATCTTGCCATACAGCAAGAGGAGTTTAAAGCTCTCTGGGAGAAGACAAAACTTGGACACGACAATCTGAGTAATGCGGAGTGGTTGTCCAAAGCGGACAATTAGACAATTCGGATGAAATACAAAACTTCCTTTGCCAGCTATATAAAATACATGTCTGCAATAGCCTCTCAATTGGAAGCGCTTGAAAAACCAGACAAGGATGCAAAAGATCTCCTCTGTCTTCCGGTACGCGAACACAATATCCACCTTCCTCCGTGTGATACGGAAGTGTTCAAAGGAGATTATGAGTCGTGGCCGTATGGCCATATACATCCTGAACAAGCGCCTTATTCCGGTTGAGAAAATATTCCACCTTAACCATAAGACTCAAGGAGAGGCTAAAGATATCGTTAGAAAGTGTCCACTCACCAATGAAGTCTTTCAAACTCCCCGGAAAAAGGTGTATGAGAGATACGAAAATAAACGTGTTCTCGTAAATATACAACTGAAATTACTTTTTAACTTACATTCGATAGAAAATGAGTGTCGTAGCTCAATAAAAAGGTTGCAGCGAGGTATTAACAATTGCCTATCGTCCGTATCCAGTCATCAAGTTGACATTTCGAATTGGGATGTAATTGTAATTTATCTTTGTTCAACGAAATTACCCGAAAGTACACTGGCTCTTTGGGAACAGACCGTAGACCACAAAAATGATATACCGAAATGGGAAGAAATGGACAGGTTCCTTTCTAATAGGTTTCAAACATTAGAAACCTTAACAGGGCGAAAAGATTCGAAAGCTGTCAGAGCACCAAAGTCTGAAATACAACGACAGCCTGCTGAGGTCCCTACTAAACGACTTGCCGACTACCAGTCAAGCATGACCACTTCAACGTATAAATGTGCAAATCAAATGAGCACAAATTACGCAGCTGTTCACGATTTCTAAGGCTGACACAAGCCGACAGAATCGAATTCTTGCAGAAGAACAACGGTTGCCTGAATTGTCTAAGCTTTGGACATACTGTGTCAAGATGCACTAGCGCATTCAATTGCAATACGTGTCACTCTGTCACTCTGAAAGGTGATGCAAATTATACCTGCAGATTCCTTCGAACACTATTTCCTGCCTCATCATGCTGTCATCAAGGCGGAGAGCAGCTCAACGAAAGTCCGTGTGGTCTTCAATGCCTCAAGTCCAAAGGCTAATGGCATAAGCCTTAGCGGTGTGCTCCTTCCAGGGCCAGTGCTCCAAGCAGATCTTCCTATTATAATCCCGCGTGGGAGATTATATAAATACGTTTTCAACACCGACATAGAGAATATGTATCGCCTATTCTGGTACATGACAACAAGACGAAGTATCAGCGCATAGTTTTTCGTGCAAAGTCAACCGAACCAATCAATCTTTACGAGCTAAAAACTTAACTTTCGGTATAAATTGTGCTCCTTACCTCGCGATAACTACACTTTTACAACTAGCTGATCATTCTGTAAACTCCTTTCCCATAGCTTCAAACATTTTAAGAAAGTACATGTACGTTGACGATGTACTGGCGGAAGGACATAATATCGACTCTGCCATAAAAGCCAGAGATGAAATAACTCACGTATTACAGTCAGCCGGTTTTCCATTATGAAAATGGACTGCCAATTGTGAAGATATTCCGACAATCCACCTACTTTCTGAAGATTTTTTGGAATTTGAAGAAACGAGCGCAGTAAAGGCTCTGGGTATACGATGGAATGCCCGTATGGACTTATTTTACTTTAAGACAAGGCCATTGGAAGGGGGTATTGCCGTTGCAAAAAGAACGATCCTTTCGGCCATCGCCGAAGTTGTACAAATATGGCTAACTGCGCACCGCAACTACTGACAGCTGCGTTAATGGGCTAGTTATACGGCGACTTCCGAGTACGAGTATACACTCGTATATATGAGTGTGATGTTGATCGCATTGCACGCTTTTGGTAGCTCCAAATAATCTTTAGCAGTTTCATATAGTATGCATTGTTCCAAAAATCGATTACCGCTTCAAACTTCCACTCCTTGAAATGTTTAAAGCAGACAGCTTAAAAAGGAAAGAAATTAGTTCTTGCTCTGAATATCAAATTATGTCCCTAATTCTTTGCTTGTACCAATCAGCGTATGCGGTGATATTCTTATCAATATCCATTGTAGTGGCAGTGGCAGCACGAACGGATAATACTAAATGAAGCATTAAAGTGCTTTGTTATGTTTGCAGCAGTTTCATGGATGCAATTACCAGCAATAGTTTGTAGTAAAATTAGATAAAATCTCCACACCTTAAAATGTTCAAAAGCAGACAGCTTAAAAAGATAAGAAATTAATTCTTGCTCTGAATATCGAAGTAAAATGTTATAAATATAAAACCTTTATAAATTTTATATCGTCTACGCCTGCACTTATCCAGTTTGTAAAATTGGCAAAGGTTGGCTTTGTGTTGCTTATATGTATGTATGTAGTTCTAAAACAATGTGTAAGTGATTTGAACCAATTTGATAACAAAGTCATTTCACACATGTTATTTTTTTTTTTTTTTTTTATATGAAATATTATTTAATTAAGGACTTATTCCGCTGCTATTATCCTATTCCGCGAAAACAAATAACTCTCTGATTAACCCAAATTCAGCTTGCAGAAAATCATTCAGTACCAATTCCAACCCATCAACGTTCTTCTGACTTAGTATGTAGTTGCTGGCAGTGAGAATATTGCACTCTTGTAGCACAGCGAAATAGGTATACTACCTATATTCCAAGGCAATTTGCAGAAATGTCGTGTAACTAACAACTGTTCAAGAGGGCTTAAATTTTGTAGCAGCGATTTTAGCTCAAACTGATCATACAGTACAGGTTTGGTACATCTCTCTTCTATAGCCAGAAATACAACCTATAAACTCTCGCTTATTTCATAGCCCATTTCGATTTCACATGAAGTTAAATATAAACTCTTTTTAAATTCAATATCTACTTCTTTCAATTTGTCCGCCATTTAGATTTTTGTTTCGAGCTGCAGTTCGTTGATGAGCACTTTTCGTTCACGTTTGTAATGCATTAATGTAGGTGTAAGGATGATCCAAAACGCAAAGCTTAACCGAATTTTAACAGATTACAAATCAGATTTTACGCGTAAGTTAATGATGTGTTTGTGTTGAAGGGGCAATTGGGGGGAGAGGGAAATGGGGGTACGAAAATAGCCATGCAGTTTGTGTATGTATCGCGCATTTCGTTTTTGTAAAATTATAAATTTTTTTCTTGAATGCATAAAACTCAATTTTGCTTTCAAAATTTGTCACTTAGAGAATAGTTGTTATTGTAACTACACAGGAGAGTTGTTGTTATTACATTTACATTGTATGTATGTAATTGCTTTTACGCTCAAATAACGTTAATTTTTTTTTTATTTTTATTGTGATTGCATATCTTTGTGGTCGCATGCTTTTCTAATTTTCAAATGCCAATTTAAGATTCAAAGCCAGATCAGATTTTGTGACGCTAATTTTCCAGTCCATCACATAGTTAAACATAGAAGTGTGTAAAGTTCAATCTAAAAATTACATTATTTTTTCTCTTTTACAATTTTTATTGAGCTCAGAATTTTTATTTAGCGGAATCGATAATTGAATTCAACGCAGATTTTAGCAGCACTTCCGCCTCAGATCAAAATAAACATGATCTTGCCATACAGCAAGAGGAGTTTAAAGCTCTCTGGGAGAAGACAAAACTTTGGACACGACAATCTGAGTAATGCGGAGTGGTTGTCCAAAGCGGACAATCAGACAATTCGGAAGAAATACAAAACTTCCTTTGCCAGCTATATAAAATACATGTCTGCAATAGCCTCTCAATTGGAAGCGCTTGAAAAACCAGACAAGGATGCAAAAGATCTCCTCTGTTTTCCGGTACGCGAACACAATATCCACCTTCCTCCGTGTGATACGGAAGTGTTCAAAGGAGATTATGAGTCGTGGCCGTCTTTCCGTGATATGTTCACGGCCATATACATCCTGAAGAAGCGCCTTATTCCGGTTGAGAAAATATTCCAACTTAACCATAAGACTCAAGGAGAGGCTAAAGATATCGTGAGAAAGTGTCCACTCACCAATGAAGTCTTTCAAACTGCCTGGAAAAAGGTGTATGAGAGATACGAAAATGAACGTGTTCTCGTAAATATACAACTGAAATTACTTTATAACTTACATTCGATAGAAAATGAGTGTGGTAGCTCAATAAAAAGGTTGCAGCGAGGTATTAACAATTGCCTATCGTCCGTATCCAGTCATCAAATTGACATTTCGAATTGGGATGTAATTGTAATTTATCTTTGCTCAACGAAATTACCCGAAAGTACACTGGCTCTATGGGAACAGACCATAGACCACAAAAATGATATACCGAAGTGAGAAGAAATGGACAGGTTCCTTTCTAATAGGTTTCAAACATTAGAAACCTTAACAGGGCGAAAAGATTCCAAAGCTGTCAGAGCACCAAAGTCTGAAATACAACGACAGCCTGCTGAAGTCCCTACTAAACGACTTGCCGACTACCAGTCAAGCATGACCACTTCTACGTGTAAAATGTGCAAATCAAATGAGCACAAATTACGCAGCTGTTCACGATTTCTAAGGCTGACACCAGCTGACAAAATCGAATTCTTGCAGAAGAACAACGGTTGCCAGAATTGTCTAAGCTTTGGACATACTGTATCAAGATGCACTAGCGCATTCAATTGCAATACGTGTCACTCGAGACGTAACACGCTCCTTCATTTACAGGCAATTCAGCCAAAGGCACTGCCTTGCCGAACGCCTACAAGCCCCTCAGACGATATGCCGTCAACATCAAAGCAAGCTCTAGCATGGCGAGATTCTTCTAAAGCAAAAACTGGCGAAAACTCAAACATACAGTCATGCCATGCAAACACAAACACAGGCATACTGCTAGGAACAGCTCGCGTACATATACACCTGAACGGCACAGTTTTTTCAGCACGCGCTCTTATTGATTCTGGATCTGAATGTTCATTCATAACAGAAATACTCAAACGAAGAATCAACCTGCCATCAAAAAGAATGCATGCCCAACTAACAATATAGCCTTATATTTCAGTGAAGTTGCACTGGATAAGCAACTCACCGAAAAGCCGAAGCCAAAGCGAAGAGGAAAGATATTGTGAGAAGGTATACAAAACTACGACCCTAAGGAACGATTCTGAAAAATACATAGTGGCCTTACCCTTTAAACAGGATTTCCTAGTAAATACCTGCCTGGGACCATCACTAAAAAGGGCCTGCTCGTAATTCTTTCGGAATGAGACGCGACTTGCAAGAATCCAGGTTGCAGTGACGGCTCGACGATTGCGCTCCGAAGCATCGTCTTATGGGATAGCTGGCGAGGCCTAGTCGCCAGTCTATCTTCTCCGCGGAGTTTCCTCGTTGGATGCAGGCGGAAAGCCGTGTTTCCGACCTGCGCTTTTTGGTCCCACTGCAGGGAGGTAATCGTCTGTTATTACTAATTATTTCGTGTTGTAGTAGAGACCGGAAAGACCGTGTTTCGGGGTCGACGCGCGGAGAGGCATAGTCTCCGCTTTGCCCTCTGTAGCTTCCCTTTCGAGATCTGGACGGAAAGACCTCGATTCCATTCCAGAGTCCGAAGTGCATAACGAGAATGTGACATCTGCCTCGGCTTCTTCTACTTGCACACTCCAAGACTTATTGGGGCTCTCGATCAGTTTTTTTCGTGGGCCCTCCAAGGCTCGCGATTGCTTGGTGAGCTGTTCTCTGGATGAAGTGTGGTGCTCTCTCCACACCGGCGGCATCTTCCTTCGCTTTGGCACTCTGTAATTTGGTGCCCTATTGCCAGACAGTTAGTACAGAAGTGCCCCAAGAGCGCTTCGCGCATGCGCTCCTCCGCTGATTTGCTGTGGTACACCGGTGAGCTGTCCTCTAGATGGAGTGTAGTGTGGTGTTCTTTCCACACCGGTGGCATCGTCCTTCGCTTTGGAACTCTTTAATTTGGTGCCCTGCTGCCAGGCAGTTAGTACAGAAGTGCCCCAAGAGCGCTTCGCGCATGCGCTCCTCCGCTGATTTGCTGCGGTACACCGGGCGAAGACGGATTGGGTGCCTGGCATCACAAAGCCGGCAGGTTTGTGGAAAAGCAGTCGACTTTTCTCGGCCTTTTTACGGAGCGTAGTATAACGAGTCATTGTTGCTAAAAATAAGGGTTTAGAAATAAAATACGTTTTTCCACACGCACCTGTTAATGAAATTGGGTTGGGTGGCGAGCGATATTTCCATTCATTACATGAAATTGTAGTGAAAGTTTGATTACGGCAAGTGTGATTTTGGCCTAATACACAATTATTGCTCATGTGAGCGTGGTGTAATGCTCTTAATAAGTTATGGCAATTGGCTAATGGGAAGCACTGGTGTCGTTGCCCAGAGCTGCAAATATAAATGCTGATTTGAAAATTGGGAGACTTTTAGGGGTTTAGCAAAGCTTGGCACCCAATTTCTACCCAAAAATGTTTGAATATCACTGGCATAGAACGAGCGCAGGGTGAATCGCATGCAAAGTAACACAAGTACCAATATTAGTTCCTCAACGAGTGTATATACAGAATGCCATTGAGGGAAATTCACTGAATGATTCATTCAGCTTAGTTTTCTGTATACTATCATTGAAGGTGACCTAGCACGCGTGAGTATATGTTGCTGATGTAGTTGTTCGTATCGCCATTGTCGTTTTTCAGAGTGTTAGAAAGTTTTGTGAAGAATTGAATTCAACTTTATTGAAATTTCACTTTTTTCGCGTTAATATTGTGACGCTTAAGAAAAAGGACTCGCAACTTGGCCGTAAATAGGCTACCTCAGAGCGCTAATAGGGAAACTGAAATTTTCGTCATTCTGTCTTACCAATCGCAAAGTGTCTCCTTTTGACCCTCATTCGACTGACTGTAGTCATATAATTGACGTTATTGCATTTGTTGTGGCTGTTGCTGTTGTCTATAAGCCAAATGTGTTAGTGCCGGCAATTTAAACCCATCCTCCTCATCGGTGGCATCAATGGAGCGTGCAGCAAAACCTTGCCGTTTAGCGGTAGTTGCTGAGGCGGGGACATCGCTCGTAGTGGGAGAAAACGCGCTGTCCAATAGGAACGTCGCGGATACTAGCAGAATAAGACGTAAGATAACAATTATACATGAAACTTCACTAAACTCAGCCTTTGTGGCTTGAAAATTTGCAGCAAAAGTGAAACTGAGCCTCCGAGAAATGTATCAAGGTTAGTAGCGAAGAAATATTGAAATTAAATTAATGGACGGAGTGACGCCTTTGCGTGTGCGCACTCCTTAAAAATACTGTGTGCCACGGTAAGTTGTACAAATATGGCTAACTGCGCACCGCAACTACTGACAGCTGCGTTAATAGGCTAGTTATACGGCGACTTCCGAGTACGAGTATACACTCGTATATATGAGTGTGATGTTGATCGCATTGCACGCTTTTGGCAGCTCCAAATAATTTGTCTATAAATGAAGGAGCGTGTTATGTCGCGAGTGACACGTATTGCAATTCAATGCGCTAGTGCATCTTGACACAGTATATCCAAAGCTTAGACAGTTCAGGCAACCGTTGTCTTCTTCAAGAATTCGATTCTGTCAGCTGGTGTTAGCCTTAGAAATCGTGAACAGCTGCGTAATTTGTGCTCATTGGATATGCACATTTTACATATGGAAGTGGTCATGCTTGACCGGTAGGCGCCAATTCGTTTAGTAGGGACATAAGCTGGCTGACGTTGTATTTGAGACCTTGGTGCTCTGACAGCTTATGAATCTTTAAGACCTGTATAGGTTTCTAATGTTTGAAACCCATTAGAAAGGAACCTGTCCATTTCTTCCCATTTCGGTATATCATTTGTGTGGTCTACGGTCTGTTCCTATAGAGCCAGCGTATTTTCGGGTAATTTCGTTGAGCAATTCGAAATGTCAATTTGATGACTAAATAGGGACGATAGGCATTTGTTAATATCTCGCTGCAACCTTTTTATCGAGCTACCACCACACTCATTTTCTATCGAATGTAAGTTAAAAAGTAATTTCAGTTGTGTATTTACGAGAATACGTTTATTTTCGTATCTCTCATACACCTTTTTCCAGGCAGTTTGAAAGACTTCATTGGTGAGTGGACACTTTCTAACGATATCTTTAGCCTCTCCTTGAGTCTTATGGTTAAGGTGGAATATTTTCTCAACCGGAATAAGGCGCTTGTTCAGGATGTATATGGCCATACGGCCACGACTCATAATCTCCTTTGAACACTTCCGTATCACACGGAGGAAGGTGGATATTGTGTTCGCGTACCGGAAGACAGAGGAGATCTTTTGCATCCTTGTCTGGTTTTTCAAGCGCTTCCAATTGAGAGGCTATTGCAGACATGTATTTTATATTGCTGGCAAAGGAAGTTTTGTATTTCATCCGAATTGTCTGATTGTCCGCTTTGGACAACCACTCCGCATTACTCAGATTGTCCAAGTTTTGTCTTCTCTCAGAGAGCTTTAAACTCCTCTTGCTGTATGACAAGATCATGTTTATTTTGATCTGAGGCGGAAGTGCTGCTAAAATCTGCGTTGAATTCAATTATCGATTCCGCTAAATAAAAGTTCTGAGCTCAATAAAAATTGTAAAAGAGAAAAAATAATGTAATTTTTAGATTGAACTTTACACACTTCTATGTTTAACTATGTGATGGACTGGAAAATTAGCGTCACAAAATCTGATCTGGCTTTGAATCTTAAATTGGCATTTGAAAATTAGAAAAGCATGCGACCACAAAGATATGCAATCACAATAGAAATAAAAAAAATGTAACGTTATTTGAGCGTAAAAGCAATTACATACATACATATGTACATGCAATAACAACAACTCTCCTGTGTAGTTACAATAACAACTATTCTCTAAGTGACAAATGTTGAAAGCAAAATTGAGTTTTATGCATTAAAGAAAAAAATTTATAATTTTCCAAAAACGAAATGCGCGATAAATACACAAACTGCTTGGCTATTTTCGTACCCCCCATTTCCCTTTCCCCCCCAATTGCCCCTTTAACACAAACACATCATTAACTTACGCGTAAAATCTCATTTGTAATATGTTAAAATTCGGTTAAGCTTTGCGTTTTGGATCATCCTTACACCTCGTTAATGCATTACAAACGTGAACGAAAAGTGCTCATCAACGAACTGCAGCTCGAAACAAAAATCTTAATGGCGGAGAAATTGAAAGAAGTAGATATTGAATTTAAAAAGAGTTTATATTTAACTTCATGTGAAATCGAAATGGGCTATGAAATAAGCGAGAGTTTATAGGTTGTATTTCTGGCTATAGAAGAGAGATGTACCAAACCTGTACTGTATGATCAGTTTGAGCTAAAATCGCTGCTACAAAATTTAAGCCCTCTTGAACAGTTGTTAGTTACACGACATTTCTGCAAATTGCCTTGGAATATAGGTAGTATACCTATTTCGCTGTGCTATAAGAGTGCAATATTCTCACTGCCAGCAACTACATACTAAGTCAGAAGAACGTTGATGGGTTGGAATTGGTACTGAATGATTTTCTGCAAGCTGAATTTGGGTTAATCAGAGAGTTATTTGTTTTCGCGGAATAGGATAATAGCAGCGGAATAAGTCCTTAATTAAATAATATTTCATATTAAAAAAAAAAAAAAAAAAATAACATGTGTGAAATGACTTTGTTATCAAATTGGTTCAAATCACTTACACATTGTTTTAGAACTACATACATACATATAAGCAACACAAAGCCAACCTTTGCCAATTTTACAAACTGGATAAGTGCAGGCGTAGACGATATAAAATTTATAAAGGTTTTATATTTATAACATTTTACTTCGATATTCAGAGCAAGAATTAATTTCTTATCTTTTTAAGCTGTCTGCTTTTGAACATTTTAAGGTGTGGAGATTTTATCTAATTTTACTACAAACTATTGCTGGTAATTGCATCCATGAAACTGCTGCAAACATAACAAAGCACTTTAATGCTTCATTTAGTATTATCCGTTCGTGCTGCCACTGCCACTACAATGGATATTGATAAGAATATCACCGCATACGCTGATTGGTACAAGCAAAGAATTAGGGACATAATTTGATATTCAGAGCAAGAACTAATTTCTTTCCTTTTTAAGCTGTCTGCTTTAAACATTTCAAGGAGTGGAAGTTTGAAGCGGTAATCGATTTTTGGAACAATGCATACTATATGAAACTGCTAAAGATTATTTGGAGCTACCAAAAGCGTGCAATGCGATCAACATCACACTCATATATACGAGTGTATACTCGTACTCGGAAGTCGCCGTATAACTAGCCCATTAACGCAGCTGTCAGTAGTTGCGGTGCGCAGTTAGCCATATTTGTACAACTTCGGCGATGGCCGAAAGGATCGTTCTTTTTGCAACGGCAATACCCCCTTCCAATGGCCTTGTCTTAAAGTAAAATAAGTCCATACGGGCATTCCATCGTATACCCAGAGCCTTTACTGCGCTCGTTTCTTCAAATTCCAAAAAATCTTCAGAAAGTAGGTGGATTGTCGGAATATCTTCACAATTGGCAGTCCATTTTCATAATGGAAAACCGGCTGACTGTAATACGTGAGTTATTTCATCTCTGGCTTTTATGGCAGAGTCGATATTATGTCCTTCCGCCAGTACATCGTCAACGTACATGTACTTTCTTAAAATGTTTGAAGCTATGGGAAAGGAGTTTACAGAATGATCAGCTAGTTGTAAAAGTGTAGTTATCGCGAGGTAAGGAGCACAATTTATACCGAAAGTTAAGTTTTTAGCTCGTAAAGATTGATTGGTTCGGTGGACTTTGCACGAAAAACTATGCGCTGATACTTCGTCTTGTTGTCATGTACCAGAATAGGCGATACATATTCTCTATGTCGGTGTTGAAAACGTATTTATATAATCTCCCACGCGGGATTATAATAGGAAGACCTGCTTGGAGCACTGGCCCTGGAAGGAGCACACCGTTAAGGCTTATGCCATTAGCCTTTGGACTTGAGGCATTGAAGACCACACGGACTTTCGTTGAGCTGCTCTCCGCCTTGATGACAGCATGATGAGGCAGGAAATAGTGTTCGAAGGAATCTGCAGGTATAATTTGCATCACCTTTCAGAGTGACAGAGTGACACGTATTGCAATTGAATGCGCTAGTGCATCTTGACACAGTATGTCCAAAGCTTAGACAATTCAGGCAACCGTTGTTCTTCTGCAAGAATTCGATTCTGTCGGCTTGTGTCAGCCTTAGAAATCGTGAACAGCTGCGTAATTTGTGCTCATTTGATTTGCACATTTTACACGTAGAAGTGGTCATGCTTGACTGGTAGTCGGCAAGTCGTTTAGTAGGGACCTCAGCAGGCTGTCGTTGTATTTCAGACTTTGGTGCTCTGACAGCTTTCGAATCTTTTCGCCCTGTTAAGGTTTCTAATGTTTGAAACCTATTAGAAAGGAACCTGTCCATTTCTTCCCATTTCGGTATATCATTTTTGTGGTCTACGGTCTGTTCCCAAAGAGCCAGTGTACTTTCGGGTAATTTCGTTGAGCAAAGATAAATTACAATTACATCCCAATTCGAAATGTCAATTTGATGACTGGATACGGACGATAGGCAATTGTTAATACCTCGCTGCAACCTTTTTATTGAGCTACGACACTCATTTTCTATCGAATGTAAGTTAAAAAGTAATTTCAGTTGTATATTTACGAGAACACGTTTATTTTCGTATCTCTCATACACCTTTTTCCGGGGAGTTTGAAAGACTTCATTGGTGAGTGGACACTTTCTAACGATATCTTTAGCCTCTTCTTGAGTCTTATGGTTAAGGTGGAATATTTTCTCAACCGGAATAAGGCGCTTGTTCAGGATGTATATGGCCATACGGTCACGACTCATAATCTCCTTTGAACACTTCCGTATCACACGGAGGAAGGTGGATATTGTGTTCGCGTACCGGAAGACAGAGGAGATCTTTTGCATCCTTGTCTGGTTTTTCAAGCGCTTCCAATTGAGAGGCTATTGCAGACATGTATTTTATATAGCTGGCAAAGGAAGTTTTGTATTTCTTCCGAATTGTCTAATTGTCCGCTTTGGACAACCACTCCGCATTACTCAGATTGTCGTGTCCAAGTTTTGTCTTCTCCCAGAGAGCTTTAAACTCCTCTTGCTGTATGGCAAGATCATGTTTATTTTGATCTGAGGCGGAAGTGCTGCTAAAATCTGCGTTGAATTCAATTATCGATTCCGCTAAATAAAAATTCTGAGCTCAATAAAAATTGTAAAAGAGAAAAAATAATGTAATTTTTAGATTGAACTTTACACACTTGTATGTTTAAGTATGTGATGGACTGGAAAATTAGCGTCACAAAATCTGATCTGGCATTGAATCTTAAACTGGCATTTGAAAATTAGAAAAGCATGCGACCACAAAGATATGCAATCACAATAGAAATAAAAAAAATTTAACGTTATTTGAGCGTAAAAGCAATTACATACATACATATGTAGATGCAATAACAACAACTCTCCTGTGTAGTTACAATAACAACTATTCTCTAAGTGACAAATGTTGAAAGCAAAATTGAGTTTTATGCATTAAAGAAAAAAATTTATAATTTTCCAAAAACGAAATGCGCGATAAATACACAAACTGCTTGGCTATTTTCGTACCCCCATTTCCCTCTCCCCCCAATTGCCCCTTCAACACAAACACATCATTAACTTACGCGTAAAATCTGATTTGTAATCTGTTAAAATTCGGTTAAGCTTTGCGTTTTGGATCATCCTTACACCTACATTAATGCATTACAAACGTGAACGAAAAGTGCTCATCAACGAACTGCAGCTCGAAACAAAAATCTAAATGGCGGACAAATTGAAAGAAGTAGATATTGAATTTAAAAAGAGTTTATGTTTAACTTCATGTGAAATCGAAATGGTCTATGAAATAAGCGAGAGTTTATAGGTTGTATTTCTGGCTATAGAAGAGAGATGTACCAAACCTGTACTGTATGATCAGTTTGAGCTAAAATCGCTGCTACAAAATTTAAGCCCTCTTGAACAGTTGTTAGTTACACGACATTTCTGCAAATTGCCTTGGAATATAGGTAGTATACGTATTTCGCTGTGCTACAAGAGTGCAATATTCTCACTGCCAGCAACTACATACTAAGTCAGAAGAACGTTGATGGGTTGCAATTGGTACTGAATGATTTTATGCAAGCTGAATTTGGGTTAATCAGAGAGTTATTTGTTTTCGCGGAATAGGATAATAGCAGCGGAATAAGTCCTTAATTAAATAATATTTCATATTAAAAAAAAAATAATAAAATAACATGTGTGAAATGACTTTGTTATCAATTTGGTTCAAATCACTTACACATTGTTTTAGAACTACATACATATAAGCAACACAAAGCCAACCTTTGCCAATTTAACAAACTGGATAAGTGCAGGCGTAGACGATATAAAATTTACAAAGGTTTTATATTTATACCATTTTACTTCGATATTCAGAGCAAGAATTAATTTCTTATCTTTTTAAGCTGTCTGCTTTTGAACATTTTAAGGTGTGGAGATTTTATCTAATTTTACTACAAACTATTGCTGGTAATTGCATCCATGAAACTGCTGCAAACATAACAAAGCACTTTAATGCTTCATTTAGTATTATCCGTTCGTGCTGCCACTGCCACTACAATGGATATTGATAAGAATATAACCGCATACGCTGATTGTTACAAGGAAAGAATTAGGGACATAATTCGATATTCAGAGCAAGAAGTAATTTCTTTCCTTTTTAAGCTGTCTGCTTTAAACATTTCAAGGAGTGGAAGTTTGAAGCGGTAATCGATTTTTGGAACAATGCATACTATATGAAACTGCTAAAGATTATTTGGAGCTGCCAAAAGCGTGCAATGCGATCAACATCACACTCATATATACGAGTGTATACTCGTACTCGGAAGTCGCCGTATAACTAGCCCATTAACGCAGCTGTCAGTAGTTGCGGTGCGCAGTTAGCCATATTTGTACAACTTACCGTGGCACACAGTATTTTTATGGAGTGCGCACACGCAAAGGCGTCACTCCGTCCATTAATTTAATTTCAATATTTCTTCGCTACTAACCTTGATACATTTCTCGGAGGCTCAGTTTCACTTTTGCTGCAAATTTTCAAGCCACAAAGGCTGAGTTTAGTGAAGTTTCATGTATAATTGTTATCTTACGTCTTATTCTGCTAGTATCCGCGACGTTCCTATTGGACAGCGCGTTTTCTCCCACTACGAGCGATGTCCCCGCCTCAGCAACTACCGCTAAACGGCAAGGTTTTGCTGCACGCTCCATTGATGCCACCGATGAGGAGGATGGGTTTAAATTGCCGGCACTAACACATTTGGCTTATAGACAACAGCAACAGCCACAACAAATGCAATAACGTCAATTATATAACTACAGTCAGTCGAATGAGGGTCAAAAGGAGACACTTTGCGATTGGTAAGACAGAATGACGAAAATTTCAGTTTCCCTATTAGCGCTCTGAGGTAGCCTATTTACGGCCAAGTTGCGAGTCCTTTTTCTTAAGCGTCACAATATTAACGCGAAAAAAGTGAAATTTCAATAAAGTTGAATTCAATTCTTCACAAAACTTTCTAACACTCTGAAAAACGACAATGGCGATACGAACAACTACATCAGCAACATATACTCACGCGTGCTAGGTCACCTTCAATGATAGTATACAGAAAACTAAGCTGAATGAATCATTCAGTGAATTTCCCTCAATGGCATTCTGTATATACACTCGTTGAGGAACTAAGATTGGTACTTGTGTTACTTTGCATGCGATTCACCCTGCGCTCGTTCTATGCCAGTGATATTCAAACATTTTTGGGTAGAAATTGGGTGCCAAGCTTTGCTAAACCCCTAAAAGTCTCCCAATTTTCAAATCAGCATTTATATTTGCAGCTCTGGGCAACGACACCAGTGCTTCCCATTAGCCAATTGCCATAACTTATTAAGAGCATTACACCACGCTCACATGAGCAATAATTGTGTATTAGGCCAAAATCACACTTGCCGTAATCAAACTTTCACTACAATTTCATGTAATGAATGGAAATATCGCTCGCCACCCAACCCAATTTCATTAACAGGTGCGTGTGGAAAAACGTATTTTATTTCTAAACCCTTATTTTTAGCAACAATGACTCGTTATACTACGCTCCGTAAAAAGGCCGAGAAAAGTCGACTGCTTTTCCACAAACCTGCCGGCTTTGTGATGCCAGGCACCCAATCCGTCTTCGCCCGGTGTACCGCAGCAAATCAGCGGAGGAGCGCATGCGCGAAGCGCTCTTGGGGCACTTCTGTACTAACTGTCTGGCAATAGGGCACCAAATTACAGAGTGCCAAAGCGAAGGAAGATGCCGCCGGTGTGGAGAGAGCACCACACTTCATCCAGAGAACAGCTCACCAAGCAATCGCGAGTCTTGGAGGGCCCCACGAAAAAAACTGATCGAGAGCCCCAATAAGTCTTGGAGTGTGCAAGTAGAAGAAGCCGAGGCAGATGTCACATTCTCCTTATGCACTTCGGACTCTGGAATGGAATCGAGGTCTTTCCGTCGAGATCTCGAAGCACGGTCTTTCCGGTCTCTACTACAACACGAAAGAATTAGTAATAACAGACGATTACCTCCCTGCAGTGGGACTAAAAAGCGCAGGTCGGAAACACGGCTTTCCGCCTGCATCCAACGAGGAAACTCCGCGGAGAAGATAGACTGGCGACTAGGCCTCGCCAGCTATCCCATAAGTCGATGCTTCGGAGCGCAATCGTCGAGCCGTCACTGCAACCTGGATTCTTGCAAGTCGCGTCTCATTCCGAAAGAATTACGAGCAGGCCCTTTTTAGTGATGGTCCCAGGCAGGTATTTACTAGGAAATCCTGTTTAAAGGGTAAGGCCACTATGTATTTTTCAGAATCGTTCCTTAGGGTCGTAGTTTTGTATACCTTCTCACAATATCTTTCCTCTTCGCTTTGGCTTCGGCTTTTCGGTGAGTTGCTTATCCAGTGCAACTTCACTGAAATATTAGGCTATATTGTTAGTTGGGCATGCATTCGTTTTGATGGCAGGTTGATTCTTCGTTTGAGTATTTCTGTTATGAATGAACATTCAGATCCAGAATCAATAAGAGCGCGTGCTGAAAAAACTGTGCCGTTCAGGTGTATATGTACGCGAGCTGTTACCAGCGGTATGCCTGTGTTTATGTTTGCATGGCATGACTGTATGTTTGGGTTTTCGCCAGTTTTTGCTTTAGAAGAATCTCGCCATGCTAGAGCTTGCTTTGATGTTGACGGCATATCGTCTGAGGGGCTCGTAGGCGTTCGGCGAGGCGAATTGCCTATAAATGAAGGAGCGTGTTATGTCGCGAGTGACACGTATTGCAATTGAATGCGCTAGTGCATCTTGACACAGTATGTCCAAAGCTTAGACAATTCAGGCAACCGTTGTTCTTCTGCAAGAATTCGATTCTGTCAGCTGGTGTCAGCCTTAGAAATCGTGAACAGCTGCGTAATTTGTGCTCATTTGATTTGCACATTTTACACGTAGAAGTGGTCATGCTTGACTGGTAGTCGGCAAGTCGTTTAGTAGGGACTTCAGCAGGCTGTCGTTGTATTTCAGACTTTGGTGCTCTGACAGCTTTGGAATATTTTCGCCCTGTTAAGGTTTCTAATGTTTGAAACCTATTAGAAAGGAACCTGTCCATTTCTTCCCATTTCGGTATATCATTTTTGTGGTCTATGGTCTGTTCCCATGGAGCCAATGTACTTTCGGGTAATTTCGTTGAGCAAAGATAAATTACAATTGCATCCCAATTCAAAATGTCAATTTGATGACTGGATAATGACGATAGGCAATTGTTAATACCTCGCTGCAACCTTTTTATTGAGCTACCACATTCATTTTCTATCGAATGTAAGTTAAAAAGTAATTTCAGTTGTGTATTTACGAGAACACGTTTATTTTCGTATCTCTCATACACCTTTTTCCGGGCAGTTTGAAAGACTTCATTGGTGAGTGGACACTTTCTCACGATATCTTTAGCCTCTCCTTGAGTCTTATGGTTAAGTTGGAATATTTTCTCAACCGCAATAAGGCGCTTCTTCAGGATGTATATGGCCGTGAACATATCACGGAAAGACGGCCACGACTCATAATCTCCTTTGAACACTTCCGTATCACACGGAGGAAGGTGGATATTGTGTTCGCGTACCGGAAAACAGAGGAGATCTTTTGCATCCTTGTCTGGTTTTTCAAGCGCTTCCAATTGAGAGGCTATTGCAGACATGTATTTTATATAGCTGGCAAAGGAAGTTTTGTATTTCTTCCGAATTGTCTGATTGTCCGCTTTGGACAACCACTCCGCATTACTCAGATTGTCGTGTCCAAAGTTTTGTCTTCTCCCAGAGAGCTTTAAACTCCTCTTGCTGTATGGCAAGATCATGTTTATTTTGATCTGAGGCGGAAGTGCTGCTAAAATCTGCGTTGAATTCAATTATCGATTCCGCTAAATAAAAATTCTGAGCTCAATAAAAATTGTAAGAGAGAAAAAATAATGTAATTTTTAGATTGAACTTTACACACTTCTATGTTTAACTATGTGATGGACTGGAAAATTAGCGTCACAAAATCTGATCTGGCTTTGAATCTTAAATTGGCATTTGAAAATTAGAAAAGCATGCGACCACAAAGATATGCAATCACAATAAAAATAAAAAAAAAAATTAACGTTATTTGAGCGTAAAAGCAATTACATACATACAATGTAAATGTAATAACAACAACTCTCCTGTGTAGTTACAATAACAACTATTCTCTAAGTGACAAATTTTGAAAGCAAAATTGAGTTTTATGCATTCAAGAAAAAAATTTATAATTTTACAAAAACGAAATGCGAGATACATACACAAACTGCATGGCTATTTTCGTACCCCCATTTCCCTCTCCCCCCAATTGCCCCTTCAACACAAACACATCATTAACTTACGCGTAAAATCTGATTTGTAATCTGTTAAAATTCGGTTAAGCTTTGCGTTTTGGATCATCCTTACACCTACATTAATGCATTACAAACGTGAACGAAAAGTGCTCATCAACGAACTGCAGCTCGAAACAAAAATCTAAATGGCGGACAAATTGAAAGAAGTAGATATTGAATTTAAAAAGAGTTTATATTTAACTTCATGTGAAATCGAAATGGGCTTTGAAATAAGCGAGAGTTTATAGGTTGTATTTCTGGCTATAGAAGAGAGATGTACCAAACCTGTACTGTATGATCAGTTTGAGCTAAAATCGCTGCTACAAAATTTAAGCCCTCTTGAACAGTTGTTAGTTACACGACATTTCTGCAAATTGCCTTGGAATATAGGTAGTATACCTATTTGGCTGTGCTACAAGAGTGCAATATTCTCACTGCCAGCAACTACATACTAAGTCAGAAGAACGTTGATGGGTTGGAATTGGTACTGAATGATTTTCTGCAAGCTGAATTTGGGTTAATCAGAGAGTTATTTGTTTTCGCGGAATAGGATAATAGCAGCGGAATAAGTCCTTAATTAAATAATATTTCATATTAAAAAAAAAAAAAAAAAATAACATGTGTGAAATGACTTTGTTATCAAATTGGTTCAAATCACTTACACATTGTTTTAGAACTACATACATACATATAAGCAACACAAAGCCAACCTTTGCCAATTTTACAAACTGGATAATTGCAGGCGTAGACGATATAAAATTTATAAAGGTTTTATATTTATAACATTTTACTTCGATATTCAGAGCAAGAATTAATTTCTTATCTTTTTAAGCTGTCTGCTTTTGAACATTTTAAGGTGTGGAGATTTTATCTAATTTTACTACAAACTATTGCTGGTAATTGCATCCATGAAACTGCTGCAAACATAACAAAGCACTTTAATGCTTCATTTAGTATTATCCGTTCGTGCTGCCACTGCCACTACAATGGATATTGATAAGAATATCACCGCATACGCTGATTGGTACAAGCAAAGAATTAGGGACATAATTTGATATTCAGAGCAAGAACTAATTTCTTTCCTTTTTAAGCTGTCTGCTTTAAACATTTCAAGGAGTGGAAGTTTGAAGCGGTAATCGATTTTTGGAACAATGCATACTATATGAAACTGCTAAAGATTATTTGGAGCTACCAAAAGCGTGCAATGCGATCAACATCACACTCATATATACGAGTGTATACTCGTACTCGGAAGTCGCCGTATAACTAGCCCATTAACGCAGCTGTCAGTAGTTGCGGTGCGCAGTTAGCCATATTTGTACAACTTCGGCGATGGCCGAAAGGATCGTTCTTTTTGCAACGGCAATACCCCCTTCCAATGGCCTTGTCTTAAAGTAAAATAAGTCCATACGGGCATTCCATCGTATACCCAGAGCCTTTACTGCGCTCGTTTCTTCAAATTCCAAAAAATCTTCAGAAAGTAGGTGGATTGTCGGAATATCTTCACAGTTGGCAGTCCATTTTCATAATGAAAAACCGGCTGACTGTAATACGTGAGTTATTTCATCTCTGGCTTTTATGGCAGAGTCGATATTATGTCCTTCCGCCAGTACATCGTCAACGTACATGTACTTTCTTAAAATGTTTGAAGCTATGGGAAAGGAGTTTACAGAATGATCAGCTAGTTGTAAAAGTGTAGTTATCGCGAGGTAAGGAGCACAATTTATACCGAAAGTTAAGTTTTTAGCTCGTAAAGATTGATTGGTTCGGTTGACTTTGCACGAAAAACTATGCGCTGATACTTCGTCTGGTTGTCATGTACCAGAATAGGCGATACATCTTCTCTATGTCGGTGTTGAAAACGTATTTATATAATCTCCCACGCAGGATTATAATAGGAAGATCTGCTTGGAGCACTGGCCCTGGAAGGAGCACATCGTTAAGGCTTAAGCCATTAGCCTTTGGACTTGAGGCATTAAAGACCACACGGACTTCGTTGAGCGGCTCTCCGCCTTGATGACAGTATGATGCGGCAGGCAATAGTGATCGGAGGAATCGGCAGGTATAATTTTATTCGCCTTTGACATATGTCCCAACGACTCGTTTTCCGTTAACTCCCTGTTAGATTTTGCAGATCTAGATTCTTGGCAAGTCGCGTCTCATTCCGAAAGAATTACGAGCAGGCCCTTTTTAGTGATGGTCCCAGGCAGGTATTTACTAGGATATCCTGTTTAAAGGGTAAGGCCACTATGTATGTTTTAGTATGTGATGGACTGGCAAATTAGCGTCACAAAATCTGATCTGGCATTTAATCTTAAACTGGCATTTGCAAATTAGAAAAGCATGCGACCACAAAGATATGCAATCACAATAAAAATAAAAAAAAAATTAACGTTATTTGAGCGTAAAAGCAATTACATACATACAATGTAAATGTAATAACAACAACTCTCCTGTGTAGTTACAATAACAACTATTCTCTAAGTGACAAATTTTGAAAGCAAAATTGAGTTTTATGCATTCAAGAAAAAAATTTATAATTTTACAAAAACGAAATGCGAGATACATACACAAACTGCATGGCTATTTTCGTACCCCCATTTCCCTCTCCCCCCAATTGCCCCTTCAACACAAACACATCATTAACTTACGCGTAAAATCTGATTTGTAATCTGTTAAAATTCGGTTAAGCTTTGCGTTTTGGATCATCCTTACACCTACATTAATGCATTACAAACGTGAACGAAAAGTGCTCATCAACGAACTGCAGCTCGAAACAAAAATCTAAATGGCGGACAAATTGAAAGAAGTAGATATTGAATTTAAAAAGAGTTTATGTTTAACTTCATGTGAAATCGAAATGGTCTATGAAATAAGCGAGAGTTTATAGGTTGTATTTCTGGCTATAGAAGAGAGATGTACCAAACCTGTACTGTATGATCAGTTTGAGCTAAAATCGCTGCTACAAAATTTAAGCCCTCTTGAACAGTTGTTAGTTACACGATATTTCTGCAAATTGCCTTGGAATATAGGTAGTATACGTATTTCGCTGTGCTACAAGAGTGCAATATTCTCACTGCCAGCAACTACATCCTAAGTCAGAAGAACGTTGATGGGTTGCAATTGGTACTGAATGATTTTATGCAAGCTGAATTTGGGTTAATCAGAGAGTTATTTGTTTTCGCGGAATAGGATAATAGCAGCGGAATAAGTCCTTAATTAAATAATATTTCATATTAAAAAAAAAATAATAAAATAACATGTGTGAAATGACTTTGTTATCAATTTGTTTCAAATCACTTACACATTGTTTTAGAACTACATACATATAAGCAACACAAAGCCAACCTTTGCCAATTTAACAAACTGGATAAGTGCAGGCGTAGACGATATAAAATTTACAAAGGTTTTATATTTATACCATTTTACTTCGATATTCAGAGCAAGAATTAATTTCTTATCTTTTTAAGCTGTCTGCTTTTGAACATTTTAAGGTGTGGAGATTTTATCTAATTTTACTACAAACTATTGCTGGTAATTGCATCCATGAAACTGCTGCAAACATAACAAAGCACTTTAATGCTTCATTTAGTATTATCCGTTCGTGCTGCCACTGCCACTACAATGGATATTGATAAGAATATAACCGCATACGCTGATTGTTACAAGGAAAGAATTAGGGACATAATTCGATATTCAGAGCAAGAAGTAATTTCTTTCCTTTTTAAGCTGTCTGCTTTAAACATTTCAAGGAGTGGAAGTTTGAAGCGGTAATCGATTTTTGGAACAATGCATACTATATGAAACTGCTAAAGATTATTTGGAGCTGCCAAAAGCGTGCAATGCGATCAACATCACACTCATATATACGAGTGTATACTCGTACTCGGAAGTCGCCGTATAACTAGCCCATTAACGCAGCTGTCAGTAGTTGCGGTGCGCAGTTAGCCATATTTGTACAACTTACCGTGGCACACAGTATTTTTAAGGAGTGCGCACACGCAAAGGCGTCACTCCGTCCATTAATTTAATTTCAATATTTCTTCGCTACTAACCTTGATACATTTCTCGGAGGCTCAGTTTCACTTTTGCTGCAAATTTTCAAGCCACAAAGGCTGAGTTTAGTGAAGTTTCATGTATAATTGTTATCTTACGTCTTATTCTGCTAGTATCCGCGACGTTCCTATTGGACAGCGCGTTTTCTCCCACTACGAGCGATGTCCCCGCCTCAGCAACTACCGCTAAACGGCAAGGTTTTGCTGCACGCTCCATTGATGCCACCGATGAGGAGGATGGGTTTAAATTGCCGGCACTAACACATTTGGCTTATAGACAACAGCAACAGCCACAACAAATGCAATAACGTCAATTATATGACTACAGTCAGTCGAATGAGGGTCAAAAGGAGACACTTTGCGATTGGTAAGACAGAATGACGAAAATTTCAGTTTCCCTATTAGCGCTCTGAGGTAGCCTATTTACGGCCAAGTTGCGAGTCCTTTTTCTTAAGCGTCACAATATTAACGCGAAAAAAGTGAAATTTCAATAAAGTTGAATTCAATTCTTCACAAAACTTTCTAACACTCTGAAAAACGACAATGGCGATACGAACAACTACATCAGCAACATATACTCACGCGTGCTAGGTCACCTTCAATGATAGTATACAGAAAACTAAGCTGAATGAATCATTCAGTGAATTTCCCTCAATGGCATTCTGTATATACACTCGTTGAGGAACTAAGATTGGTACTTGTGTTACTTTGCATGCGATTCACCCTGCGCTCGTTCTATGCCAGTGATATTCAAACATTTTTGGGTAGAAATTGGGTGCCAAGCTTTGCTAAACCCCTAAAAGTCTCCCAATTTTCTATTCAGCATTTATATTTGCAGCTCTGGGCAACGACACCAGTGCTTCCCATTAGCCAATTGCCATAACTTATTAAGAGCATTACACCACGCTCACATGAGCAATAATTGTGTAGCTGTATTAGGCCAAAATCACACTTGCCGTAATCAAACTTTCACTACAATTTCATGTAATGAATGGAAATATCGCTCGCCACCCAACCCAATTTCATTAACAGGTGCGTGTGGAAAAACGTATTTTATTTCTAAACCCTTATTTTTAGCAACAATGACTCGTTATACTACGCTCCGTAAAAAGGCCGAGAAAAGTCGACTGCTTTTCCACAAACCTGCCGGCTTTGTGATGCCAGGCACCCAATCCGTCTTCGCCCGGTGTACCGCAGCAAATCAGCGGAGGAGCGCATGCGCGAAGCGCTCTTGGGGCACTTCTGTACTAACTGCCTGGCAACAGGGCACCAAATTAAAGAGTTCCAAAGCGAAGGACGATGCCACCGGTGTGGAAAGAACACCACACTACACTCCATCTAGAGGACAGCTCACCGGTGTACCACAGCAAATCAGCGGAGGAGCGCATGCGCGAAGCGCTCTTGGGGCACTTCTGTACTAACTGTCTGGCAATAGGGCACCAAATTACAGAGTGCCAAAGCGAAGGAAGATGCCGCCGGTGTGGAGAGAGCACCACACTTCATCCAGAGAACAGCTCACCAAGCAATCGCGAGTCTTGGAGGGCCCCACGAAAAAAACTGATCGAGAGCCCCAATAAGTCTTGGAGTGTGCAAGTAGAAGAAGCCGAGGCAGATGTCACATTCTCCTTATGCACTTCGGACTCTGGAATGGAATCGAGGTCTTTCCGTCCAGATCTCGAAAGGGAAGCTACAGAGGGCAAAGCGGAGACTATGCCTCTCCGCGCGTCGACCCCGAAGCACGGTCTTTCCGGTCTCTACTACAACACGAAAGAATTAGTAATAACAGACGATTACCTCCCTGCAGTGGGACCAAAAAGCGCAGGTCGGAAACACGGCTTTCCGCCTGCATCCAACGAGGAAACTCCGCGGAGAAGATAGACTGGCGACTAGGCCTCGCCAGCTATCCCATAAGTCGATGCTTCGGAGCGCAATCGTCGAGCCGTCACTGCAACCTGGATTCTTGCAAGTCGCGTCTCATTCCGAAAGAATTACGAGCAGGCCCTTTTTAGTGATGGTCCCAGGCAGGTATTTACTAGGAAATCCTGTTTAAAGGGTAAGGCCACTATGTATTTTTCAGAATCGTTCCTTAGGGTCGTAGTTTTGTATACCTTCTCACAATATCTTTCCTCTTCGCTTTGGCTTCGGCTTTTCGGTGAGTTGCTTATCCAGTGCAACTTCACTGAAATATTAGGCTATATTGTTAGTTGGGCATGCATTCGTTTTGATGGCAGGTTGATTCTTCGTTTGAGTATTTCTGTTATGAATGAACATTCAGATCCAGAATCAATAAGAGCGCGTGCTGAAAAAACTGTGCCGTTCAGGTGTATATGTACGCGAGCTGTTACCAGCGGTATGCCTGTGTTTATGTTTGCATGGCATGACTGTATGTTTGGGTTTTCGCCAGTTTTTGCTTTAGAAGAATCTCGCCATGCTAGAGCTTGCTTTGATGTTGACGGCATATCGTCTGAGGGGCTCGTAGGCGTTCGGCGAGGCGAATTGCCTATAAATGAAGGAGCGTGTTATGTCGCGAGTGACACGTATTGCAATTGAATGCGCTACTGCATCTTGACACAGTATGTCCAAAGCTTAGACAATTCAGGCAACCGTTGTTCTTCTGCAAGAATTCGATTCTGTCAGCTGGTGTCAGCCTTAGAAATCGTGAACAGCTGCGTAATTTGTGCTCATTTGATTTGCACATTTTACACGTAGAAGTGGTCATGCTTGACTGGTAGTCGGCAAGTCGTTTAGTAGGGACTTCAGCAGGCTGTCGTTGTATTTCAGACTTTGGTGCTCTGACAGCTTTGGAATATTTTCGCCCTGTTAAGGTTTCTAATGTTTGAAACCTATTAGAAAGGAACCTGTCCATTTCTTCCCATTTCGGTATATCATTTTTGTGGTCTATGGTCTGTTCCCATGGAGCCAATGTACTTTCGGGTAATTTCGTTGAGCAAAGATAAATTACAATTGCATCCCAATTCAAAATGTCAATTTGATGACTGGATAAGGACGATAGGCAATTGTTAATACCTCGCTGCAACCTTTTTATTGAGCTACCACATTCATTTTCTATCGAATGTAAGTTAAAAAGTAATTTCAGTTGTGTATTTACGAGAACACGTTTATTTTCGTATCTCTCATACACCTTTTTCCGGGCAGTTTGAAAGACTTCATTGGTGAGTGGACACTTTCTCACGATATCTTTAGCCTCTCCTTGAGTCTTATGGTTAAGTTGGAATATTTTCTCAACCGGAATAAGGCGCTTCTTCAGGATGTATATGGCCGTGAACATATCACGGAAAGACGGCCACGACCCATAATCTCCTTTGAACACTTCCGTATCACACGGAGGAAGGTGGATATTGTGTTCGCGTACCGGAAAACAGAGGAGATCTTTTGCATCCTTGTCTGGTTTTTCAAGCGCTTCCAATTGAGAGGCTATTGCAGACATGTATTTTATATAGCTGGCAAAGGAAGTTTTGTATTTCTTCCGAATTGTCTGATTGTCCGCTTTGGACAACCACTCCGCATTACTCAGATTGTCGTGTCCAAAGTTTTGTCTTCTCCCAGAGAGCTTTAAACTCCTCTTGCTGTATGGCAAGATCATGTTTATTTTGATCTGAGGCGGAAGTGCTGCTAAAATGTGCGTCGAATTCAATTATCGATTCTGCTAAATAAAAATTCTGAGCTCAATAAAAATTGTAAAAGATAAAAAATAATGTAATTTTAAGATTGAACTTTACACACTTGTATGTTTTAGTATGTGATGGACTGGCAAATTAGCGTCACAAAATCTGATCTGGCATTTAATCTTAAACTGGCATTTGCAAATTAGAAAAGCATGCGACCACAAAGATATGCAATCACAATAAAAATAAAAAAAAAATTAACGTTATTTGAGCGTAAAAGCAATTACATACATACAATGTAAATGTAATAACAACAACTCTCCTGTGTAGTTACAATAACAACTATTCTCTAAGTGACAAATTTTGAAAGCAAAATTGAGTTTTATGCATTCAAGAAAAAAATTTATAATTTTACAAAAACGAAATGCGCGATACATACACAAACTGCATGGCTATTTTCGTACCCCCATTTCCCTCTCCCACCAATTGCCCCTTCAACACAAACACATCATTAACTTACGCGTAAAATCTGATTTGTAATCTGTTAAAATTCGGTTAAGCTTTGCGTTTTGGATCATCCTTACACCTACATTAATGCATTACAAACGTGAACGAAAAGTGCTCATCAACGAACTGCAGCTCGAAACAAAAATCTAAATGGCGGACAAATTGAAAGAAGTAGATATTGAATTTAAAAAGAGTTTATATTTAACTTCATGTGAAATCGAAATGGGCTATGAAATAAGCGAGAGTTTATAGGTTGTATTTCTGGCTATAGAAGAGAGATGTACCAAACCTGTACTGTATGATCAGTTTGAGCTAAAATCGCTGCTACAAAACTTAAGCCCTCTTGAACAGTTGTTAGTTACACGACATTTCTGCAAATTGCCTTGGAATATAGGTAGTATACGTATTTCTCTGTGCTACAAGAGTGCAATATTCTCACTGCCAGCAACTACATACTAAGTCAGAAGAACGTTGATGGGTTGCAATTGGTACTGAATGATTTTCTACAAGCTGAATTTGGGTTAATCAGAGAGTTATTTGTTTTCGCACAATAGGATAATAGCAGCGGAATAAGTCTTTAATAAATTTTTTATAATTTTATTGAGCTCAAGGCCAGTTTATGGAAGATTTTGTTAGTGAAAAAACAACAACAGTTTTCAATGGTTGAAGTTATAGTACTATTTCGGAAATCACCACATTTTCCTCATCAGACTTCTTTTTGATAATTAAATTAAATTATTTTTAATTTAATTTTCATAACCACTTCTCTCAGGCTTTGAACCCGGGAGCTCGGAGTTGCAGAGCCAATACGCTACCTATTGTGCTACGCTAGCCGAGTTGGCTGTTGTGTTTACTTCATCTTCCTTAAACAAACCAACTACAAACAAGAGCAACTGATCTGCCGCTATTTAACTTGTTTGTGTGGTTGTTGTTTGTGTTTTTATTTTGCAAATTCTTTATTTTATGCATTTTTAAGGCGTGCTCATCCTTGAATACAATGTTTGTTCATTTTTCTGTTGGCCTAGTAAAATGTTAATATTTTATAATTTTATTGAGCTCAAGGCCAGTTTATGGAAGATTTGTTAGTGAAAAAACAACAACAGCTTTCAATGGTTGAAGTTATAGTACTATTTCGGAAATCACCACATTTCCTCATCAGACTTCTTTTTGATTATTAAATTAAATTAAACCACTTCTCTCAGGCTTTGAACCCGGGAGCTCGGAGTTGCAGAGCCAATACGCTACCTATTGTGCTACGCTAGCCGAGTTGGCTGTTGTGTTTATTTCATCTTCCTTAAACAAACCAACTACAAACAAGAGCAACTGTTCTGCCGCTATTTAACTTGTTTGTGTGGTTGTTGTTTGTGTTTTTATTTTGCAAATTCTTTATTTTATGCATTTTTAAGGCGTGCTCATCCTTGAATACAATGTTTGTTCATTTTTCTGTTGGCCTAGTAAAATGTTAATATTTTATAATTTAATTGAGCTCAAGGCCAGTTTATGGATGATTTGTTTGTGAAAAAACAACAACAGCTTTCAATGGTTGAAGTTATAGTACTATTTCGGAAATCACCACATTTTCCTCATCAGACTTCTTTTTGATTATTAAATTAAATTATTTTTAATTTAATTTTCATAACCACTTCTCTCAGGCTTTGAACCCGGGAGCTCGGAGTTGCAGAGCCAATACGCTACCTGTTGTGCTACGCTAGCCGAGTTGGCTGTTGTGTTTATTTCATCTTCCTTTAACAAACCAACTACAAACAAGAGCAACTGATCTGCCGCTATTTAACTTAACCACACTTCATCTAGAGAACAGCTCACCAAGCAAACGCGAGTCTTGGAGGGCCCCACGAAAAGAACTGATCGAGAGCCCCAATAAGTCTTGGAGTGTGCAAGTAGAAGAAGCCGAGGCAGATGTCACATTCTCCTTATGCACTTCGGACTCTGGAACGGAATCGAGGTCTTTCCGTCCATATCTCGAAAGGGAAGCTACAGAGGGCAAAGCGGAGACTATGCCTCTCCGCTCGTCGACCCCGAAACACGGTCTTTCCGGTCTCTACTACAACACGAAAGAATTAGTAATAACAGACGATTACCTCCCTGCAGTGGGACCAAAAAGCGCAGGTCTGAAACACGGCTTTCCGCCTACATCCAACGAGGAAACTCCGCGGAGAAGATAGACTGGCGACTAGGCCTCGCCAGCTATCCCATAAGTCGATGCTTCGGAGCGCAATCGTCGAGCCGTCGCTGCAACCTGGATTCTTGGCAAGTCGCGTCTCATTCCGAAAGAATTACGAGCAGGCCCTTTTTAGTGATTGTCCCAGGCAGGTATTTACTAGGAAATCCTGTTTAAAGGGTAAGGCCACTATGTATTTTTCAGAATCGTTCCTTAGGGTCGTAGTTTTGTATACCTTCTCACAATATCTTTCCTCTTCGCTTTGGCTTCGGCTTTTCGGTGAGTTGCTTATCCAGTGCAACTTCACTGAAATATAAGGCTATATTGTTAGTTGGGCATGCATTCTTTTTGATGGCAGGTTGATTCTTCGTTTGAGTATTTCTGTTATGAATGAACATTCAGATCCAGAATCAATAAGAGCGCGTGCTGAAAAAACTGTGCCGTTCAGGTGTATATGTACGCGAGCTGTTCCTAGCAGTATGCCTGTGTTTGTGTTTGCATGGCATGACTGTATGTTTGAGTTTTCGCCAATTTTTGCTTTAGAAGAATCTCGCCATGCTAGAGATTGTTTTGATGCTGACGGCGTATCGTCTGAGGGGCTCGTAGGCGTTCGGCGAGGCGAATAGTCTATAAATGAAGGAGCGTGTTATGTCGCGAGTGACACGTATTGCAATTGAATGCGCTAGTGCATCTTGACACAGTATATCCAAAGCTTAGACAGTTCAGGCAACCGTTGTCTTCTTCAAGAATTCGATTCTGTCAGCTGGTGTTAGCCTTAGAAATCGTGAACAGCTGCGTAATTTGTGCTCATTGGATATGCACATTTTACATATGGAAGTGGTCATGCTTGACCGGTAGGCGCCAATTCGTTTAGTAGGGACATAAGCTGGCTGACGTTGTATTTGAGACCTTGGTGCTCTGACAGCTTATGAATCTTTTAGACCTGTATAGGTTTCTAATGTTTGAAACCCATTAGAAAGGAACCTGTCCATTTCTTCCCATTTCGGTATATCATTTGTGTGGTCTACGGTCTGTTCCTATAGAGCCAGCGTATTTTCGGGTAATTTCGTTGAGCAATTCGAAATGTCAATTTAATGACTAAATAGGGACGATAGGCAATTGTTAATATCTCGCTGCAACCTTTTTATCGAGCTACCACCACACTCATTTTCTATCGAATGTAAGTTAAAAAGTAATTTCAGTTGTGTATTTACGAGAATACGTTTATTTTCGTATCTCTTATACACCTTTTTGCAGGCAGTTTGAAAGACTTCATTGGTGAGTGGACACTTTCTCACGATATCTTTAGCCTCTCCTTGAGTCTTATGGTTAAGTTGGAATATTTTCCCAACCGGAATAAGGCGCTTCTTCAGGATGTATATGGCCGTGAACATATCACGGAAAGACGGCCAGGACTCATAATCTCCTTTGAACACTTCCGTATCACACGGAGGAAGGTGGATATTGTGTTCGCGTACCGGAAGACAGAGGAGATCTTTTGCATCCTTGTCTGGTTTTTCAAGCGCTTCCAATTGAGAGGCTATTGCAGACATGTATTTTATATAGCTGGCAAAGGAAGTTTTGTATTTCTTCCGAATTGTCTAATTGTCCGCTTTGGACAACCACTCCGCATTACTCAGATTGTCGTGTCCAAGTTTTGTCTTCTCCCAGAGAGCTTTAAACTCCTCTTGCTGTATGGCAAGATCATGTTTAGTTTGATCTGAGGCGGAAGTGCTGCTAAAATCTGCGTCGAATTGAATTATCGATTCTGCTAAATAAAAATTCTGAGCTCAATAAAAATTGTAAAAGAGAAAAAATAATGTAATTTTTAGATTGAACTTTACACACTTGTATGTTTAAGTATGTGATGGACTGGCAAATTAGCGTCACAAAATCTGATCTGGCATTTAATCTTAAACTGGCATTTGAAAATAAGAAAAGTATGCGACCACAAAGATATGCAATCACAATAAAAATAAAAAAAATTTAACGTTATTTGAGCGTAAAAGCAATTACATACATACATACATATGTACATGTAATAACAACAACTCTCCTGTGTAGTTACAATAACAACTATTCTCTAAGTGACAAATGTTGAAAGCAAAATTGAGTTTTATGCATTCAAGAAAAAAATTTATAATTTTCCAAAAACGAAATGCGCGATAAATACACAAAGTGCATGGCTATTTTCGTACCCCCATTTCCCTCTCCCCGCAATTGCCCCTTCAACACAAACACATCATTAACTTACGCGTAAAATCTCATTTGTAATCTGTTAAAATTCGGTTAAGTAATGCATTACAAACGTGAACGAAAAGTGCTCATCAACGAACTGCAGCTCGAAACAAAAATCTAAATGGCGGACAAATTGAAAGAAGTAGATATTGAATTTAACAAGAGTTTATATTTAACTTCATGTGAAATCGAAATGGTCTATGAAATAAGCGAGAGTTTATAGGTTGTATTTCTGGGTATAGAAGAGAGATGTACCAAACCTGTACTGTATGATCAGTTTGAGCTAAAATCGCTGCTACAAAATTTAAGCCCTCTTGAACAGTTGTTAGTTACACGACATTTCTGCAAATTGCCTTGGAATATAGGTGGTATACGTATTTCGCTGTGCTACAAGAGTGCAATATTCTCACTGCCAGCAACTACATACTAAGTCAGAAGAACGTTGATGGGTTGCAATTGGTACTGAATGATTTTCTGCAAGCTGAATTTGGGTTAATCAGAGAGTTATTTGTTTTCGCACAATAGGATAATAGCAGCGGTATAAGTCCTTAATAAATAATATTTCATATTAAAAAAAAAAAAAATAATAATAACATGTGTAAAATGGCTTTGTTATCAATTTGGTTCAAATCACTTACACATTGTTTTAGAACTACATACATACATATAAGCAACACAAAGCCAACCTTTGCGAATTTTACAAACTGGATAAGCGCAGGCGTAGACGATATAAAATTTACAAAGGTTTTATATTAATAACATTTTACTTCGATATTTAGAGCAAGAAGTAATTTCTTATCTTTTTAAGCTGCAAGCTTATTTCCACTCAAATACAGACGCACCTGGCTCTTCATAATCTGCTGAGTGAGTTCCAGTCTGGTTTCAGATCGAACCACAGTTGTTCCACAGCCGTGTTAAAAATTATGGATGACATCCGCCCAGCTTTTGATAAAAAATTACTTACCATCTTAGTACTTTTAGATTTCTCTAAAGCCTTTGACAGCGTAAATCATGATATCCTTCTTTCAAAATTAAAGCATTATTTTGGCTTCAATACAACAGCAATTAAGCTAATGCGAAGCTACCTATCAAACAGATACCAACAAGTCCAGTGTGGAGATATATTTTCATATCGCGGAGAAATTACCTCTGGAGTACCCCAAGGCTCCATTTTGGGCCCTATACTTTTCAGTATATTTATTAATGACGTTGTTCACTGCTGTCAAAATGCCTCAATTCACCTATATGCGGATGACACCCAGATATACCTCTCACGTCCCATTGGCCTTGGTGAGGACTTGGTAGCTAGATTAAATGAGGACCTAGTAAGAATTGAAGAATGGGCCCACGTGAATGGTCTCTGCTTAAATGCTTTTAAAACACAGGTGCTTCCAATTATGAGTGATTCTTTTGATCTCAGTAGTTTATCACCAGTTGTTCTAAATGGAACGGAACTGAAATTTCAAAACGTTGTGTATAATCTTGGTTTTAAAATGAACTCTCGCTTAACATGCGAAGACCATATACGTCACTGCATAACAAAAATTTACTTCACATTAAGAAATCTATGGCATACATGTTATTGTCTACCGATAAGCACAAAACTCAAATTGGTTAAGTCCCTTATAGTGCCTCAAATTTCCTATTTTGAACTCGTATATGGTACCCTAAGCTACGATTCTAAAAACAAGTTAAATCTAGCTCTTAATAACGCAGCTAGGTTCATCTACTGTAAAAGGAAATTTGACCACATTTCCTTATATACCAAAAATATCCTTGGGTCCACCCTTGAAAATTATCTCAAGGCCCGCAATATGGCATACCTATTTAAAATTATTAGAAACCCCCAACCAGGTTATCTTTTCCGAAAATTAAAATTTGTGCAATCAAACCGTACGCACAATATTGTTGTCCCAAAATACAAAACTCTGACGGCCTCTAGATTGTTTTTTGTTAGTGCTGTCAGAACTTGGAACTCACTACCAATTTCAATCAAATGTGTAACATCGATTGGATGCTTCAAAACGGCAGTTACAAATCTGTTCATGTAATATCCTACCCCTTTCCCCTAATATATATACACCCTCCTTTAAAATCTTTTAATATTTCATTGTATTATAATTATCAATCTTAGTACTTTGTACTTTTTATATTTATTGTACTTACGATATTTCCTTAGGATTAAGTTCAATGTCATGTAAAAATAATCTATGTAATATGCGTACAACGAAAAGACCTGGTGTCTTACTGTGCCTATAATATTTTATAAATAAATTAAAATTTTTTTTTTTTAAGCTGTCTGCTTTTGAACATTTTAAGGTGTGGAGATTTTATCTAATTTTACTACAAACTATTGCTGGTAATTGCATCCATGAAACTGCTGCAAACATAACAAAGCACTTTAATGCTTCATTTAGTATTATCCGTTCGTGCTGCCTGCTTTGAACATTTCAAGGAGTGGAAGTTTGAAGCGGTAATCGATTTTTGGAACAATGCATACTAAATATATGAAACTGCTAAAGATTATTTGGAGCTGCCAAAAGCGTGCAATGCGATCAACATCACACTCATATATACGAGTGTATACTCGTACTCGGAAGTCGCCGTATAACTAGCCCATTAACGCAGCTGTCAGTAGTTGCGGTGCGCAGTTAGCCATATTTGTACAACTTACCGTGGCACACAGTATTTTTAAGGAGTGCGCACACGCAAAGGCGTCACTCCGTCCATTAATTTAATTTCAATATTTCTTCGCTACTAACCTTGATACATTTCTCGGAGGCTCAGTTTCACTTTTGCTGCAAATTTTCAAGCCACAAAGGCTGAGTTTAGTGAAGTTTCATGTATAATTGTTATCTTACGTCTTATTCTGCTAGTATCGGCGACGTTCCTATTGGACAGCGCGTTTTCTCCCACTACGAGCGATGTCCCCGCCTCAGCAACTACCGCTAAACGGCAAGGTTTTGCTGCACGCTCCATTGATGCCACCGATGAGGAGGATGGGTTTAAATTGCAGGCACTAACACATTTGGCTTATAGACAACAGCAACAGCCACAACAAATGCAATAACGTCAATTATATGACTACAGTCAGTCGAATGAGGGTCAAAAGGAGACACTTTGCGATTGGTAAGACAGAATGACGAAAATTTCAGTTTCCCTATTAGCGCTCTGAGGTAGCCTATTTACGGCCAAGTTACGAGTCCTTTTTCTTAAGCGTGACAATATTAACGCGAAAAAAAGTGAAATTTCAATAAAGTTGAACTCAATTCTTCACACAACTTTCTAACACTCTGAAAAACGACAATGGCGATACGAACAACTACATCAGCAACTTATACTCACGCGTGCTAGGTCACCTTCAATGATAGTATACAGAAAATTTAGCTGAATGAATCATTCAGTGAATTTCCCTCAATGGCATTCTGTATATACACTCGTTGAGGAACTAAGATTGGTACTTGTGTTACTTTGCATGCGAGTCACCCTGCGCTCGTTCTATGCCAGTGATATTCAAACTTTTTTGGGTAGAAATTGGGTGCCATGCTTGGCTAAACCCCTAAAAGTCTCCCAATTTTCTATTCAGCATTTATATTTGCAACTCTGGGCAACGACACCAGTGCTTCCCATCAGCCAATTGCCATAACTTATTAAGAGCATTATACCACGCTCACATGAGCAATAATTGTGTAGCTGTATTAGGCCGAAATCACACTTGCACTTCTGTACTAACTGCCTGGCAACAGGGCACCAATTAAAGAGTGCCAAAGCGAAGGAAGATGCCACCGGTGTGGAAAGAGCACCACACTACACTCCATCTAGAGGACAGCTCACCGGTGTACCGCAGCAAAACAGCGGAGGAGCGCATGCGCGAAGCGCTCTTGGGGCACTTCTGTACTAACTGTCTGGCAATAGGGCACCAAATTAAAGAGTGCCAAAGCGAAGGAATATGCCGCCGGTGTGGAGAGAGCACCACACTTCATCTAGAGAACAGCTCACCAAGCAAACGCGAGTCTTGGAGGGCCCCACGAAAAGAACTGATCGAGAGCCCCAATAAGTCTTGGAGTGTGCAAGTAGAAGAAGCCGAGGCAGATGTCACATTCTCCTTATGCACTTCGGACTCTGGAACGGAATCGAGGTCTTTCCGTCCAGATCTCGAAATTGAAGCTACAGAGGGCAAAGCGGAGACTATGCCTCTCCGCTCGTCGACCCCGAAACACGGTCTTTCCGGTCTCTACTACAACACGAAAGAATTAGTAATAACAGACGAATACCTCCCTGCAGTGGGACCAAAAAGCGCAGGTCGGAAACACGGCTTTCCGCCTGCATCCAACGAGGAAACTCCGCGGACAAGATAAACTGGCGACTAGGCCTCGCCAGCTATCCCATAAGTCGACGCTTCGGAGCGCAATCGTCGAGCCGTCGCTGCAACCTGGATTCTTTGCAAGTCGCGTCTCATTCCGAAAGAATTACGAGCAGGCCCTTTTTAGTGATTGTCCCAGGCAGGTATTTACTAGGAAATCCTGTTTAAAGGGTAAGGCCACTATGTATTTTTCAGAATCGATTCTTAGGGTCGTAGTTTTGTATACCTTCTCACAATATCTATCCACTTCGCTTTGGCTTCGGCTTTTCGGTAAATCCTATACTTTCCAGAAAGAGGTGAGTTGCTTATCCAGTGCAACTTCACTGAAATATAAGGCTATATTGTTAGTTGGACTTGTTGTATCCGTGCGGCCGGTTAATATCCAACCGAACACTGTCTGCTGAGCGAGAAGTGTACTAAGTACATTCTTCTTCAGACCGCTCATAATGATTTCGGGATAAATGTCTCCCCCAAGCACAAGGTCTTTGAACATTTCAAGAAGTGGAAGTTTGAAGCGGTAATCAATTTTTGGAACAATGCATACTATATGAAACTGCTAAAGATTATTTGGAGCTGCCAAAAGCGTGCAATGCGATCACCATCACACTCATATATACGAGTGTATACTCGTACTCGGAAGTCGCCGTATAACTAGCCCATTAACGCAGCTGTCAGTAGTTGCGGTGCGCAGTTAGCCATATTTGTACAACTTACCGTGGCTCGCAGTATTTTTAAGGAGTGCGCACACGCAAAGGCGTCACTCGATCCATTAATTTAATTTCAATATTTCTTCGCTACTAACCTTGATACATTTCTCGGAGGCTCAGTTTCACTTTTGCTGTAAATTTTCAAGATGAAGTTCAAGGCACAAAGGCTGAGTTTAGTGAAGTTTCATGTATAATTGTTATCTTACGTCTTATTCTGCTAGTATCCTATTGGACAGCGTGGTTTCTCCCACTACGAGCGATGTCCCCGCCTCAGCAACTACCGCTAAACGGCAAGGTTTTGCTGCACGCTCCATTGATGCGACCGATGAGGAGGATGGGTTTAAATTGCAGGCACTAACACATTTGGCTTATAGACAACAGCAACAGCCACAACAAATGCAATAAAGTCAATTATATGACTACAGTCAGTCGAAGGAGGCTCAAAAGGAGACACTTTGCGATTGGTAAGACAGAATGACGAAAATTTCAGCTTCCCTATTAGCGCTCTGAGGTAGCCTATTTACGGCCAAGTTGCGAGTCCTTTTCTTAAGCGTCACAATATTAACGCGAGAAAAAAGTGAAATTTCAATAAAAGTGTAGCTGTATTAGGCCAAAACCACACTTGCCGTAATCAAATTTACACTACAATTTCATGTAATGAACGGAAATATCGCTCGCCACCCAACCCAATTTCATTAACAGGTGCGTGTGGAAAAACGTATTTTATTTCTAAACCCTTATTTTTAGCAACAATGACTCGTTATACTAGGCTCCGTAAAAAGGCCGAGAAAAGTCGACAACTTTTCCACAAACCTGCCGGCTTTGTGATGCCAGACACCCAATCCGCCTTCGCCCGGTGTACCGCAGCAAATCAGCGGAGGAGCGCATACGCGAAGCGCTCTTGGGGCACTTTTGTACTAACTGTCTGGCAATAGGGCACCAAATTACAGAGTGCCAAAGCGAAGGACGATGCCGCCGGTGTGGAGAGAGCACCACACTTCATCCAGAGAGCAGCTCACCAAGGAAACGCGAGTCTTGGAGGGCCCCACGAAAAGAACTGATCGAGAGCCCCAATAAGCCTTGGAGTGAGAAAGTAGAAGAAGCCGAGGCAGATGTCACACTCTCCTTATACACTTCAGACTCTGGAACGGAATCGAGTTCTTTCCATCCAGATCTCGAAAGGAAAGCTACAGAGGACGAAGCGGAGACTAGGCCTCTCCGCTTGCCGACCCCAAGGGGACTGGAAACACGGTCTATCCGGCCTCTACTACAACACGAAAGAATTAATAATAACAGACCAAGTGCAAGGCTTTCCGCCTGCAACCAACGAGGAAACTCTGTGGCGAAGATAGACTGGCGACTAGGCCTCGCCAGCTATCCCATAAGTCGACGTTTCGGAGCGCAATCGTCGAGCCGTCGCTACAACCTACCATTGCAATTGCGCCGACGGCCGTTGTGAGGTTGAAGCAGGAGGGCGCCTCATCGGGTCCACGTCCTTATAAACGCGTGTACGCCTAACACCATCATCGCAGCTGACCTGGTCGAGGAGCTGGGTCTTCCGGAAACGCGCATAGGTGGACAAAGGCGCTGCTTCCTCAGTCTTGGCGGCAAACACGGGCAGAACAAGCGGGTGCCAACTCACGCCCTTGTAGTAAAGCGTGAGCTTGGGATATCGCCCACCACGAATGTGGACCCAGCAGTCGCAACGCCGTATACGCACATCAAGAATGCTGACCCAAAGTTATTTTCGACGTCAACCATCCGGCTGGCACTCGGCGTATACGCCGACATAGTGCTGCCCGGGTTATTACCTAAGACATTTTACCTCCCAAGTGGCACAGAGCACCATTTTTGGGTGGACTCTGTCCGGGGTGTGCCGCCCATCCTGTTAATTAAAAATATATATGTATATAAAAATCAAAATGCAATAAATATTTAAAAAAATATAACAAATTGTAGCCCTTTTTTTAAGATATTAAAGTGCATTGAAGCTAACCACCTATATTTTTTTCGTAATTGACAACATTTTCTCCCCCAGCCACCCCAGAGGTGACGAGGAACGATACTGTTGGTGCAAGATCCTGGCAATAGTGACAGAGGAATGCGATTATTTAATAATAATAATTTGTTTCATATGTGTCATGACGCTGGTAGCTCACGCTTTCACTCGTTTTGGCCATGTTGAGTACCGCAAGGTTGGCGGCATGTTTAGGCCTCTATGCCTAAAATTCAAATAAACCACCATTAAACGACCCGCCCTAATGTGCAGCGGTCACACTTATTCACGGCTCTCATATAGTTGTGTGTGTGCAGATGAGCACACACATAAGTTACACACACGTACACATTAACATGTTCACTCAATTTCTGATGTTTATATTTTCCCGCCGGATAAGCATTTTCGTTAATTTTCCCCTAATTCATATTGTCCGACGGTTCGGACACAAAACCGTATTACTTGTGCGGGCACTTCTTTGTACTTGGTCAACAAGCGGTCAAGCGAAGACTTCGAGCTACCAGCCTCATCCAGGTAAATTAAGCGTTGTACAATATTATACATTTAAATAATTTAAATACACCCAAACACACTTATTATAACGAAAAACTAAAAACATCATTGCGTTTTTCTTTTACTTTTTTTATTTCACGACAACCCTAATAAAACCCTGGTAAAACGGAGCTTAAAAAGCAAAGTTTACCCGCGGTTTTTCAATGTTTAATATTCCGAGCATTATCATGGACTACAGCAATTGTTTTTTCAGACAAATTTCATTGTTATAAAGCTTTGCATATATGATCTTAAATATTTTCTGCCGAGTGACGTTCAATAATTTCTAAGGTGTCCAAAGCAACAGAGTATAAACTCATGTATGCAGGGGTGGATACAGAAAATAATTTTGGGGGGGTCCAAAAAAATATTTTTGTAGACAAATCATGATAGATGAACTGTTACATACATTTAAATTTTTCTGCGTGTAAGGTTTTGATATTTCTCGGTGGAGGGTTCTGGACCCCAAATCCACCCACATTGTATTCACGCCTGCATATATGGCATGTACTGTAATTGTAAAAAATTCAATTGCAGACGAGAGGACAAAGCGTCTGTTGTAATCGGCACATCAGGAAAAAGACGAAGAGTTGCCAGTATATCGTTACGCACTGATTGGTACAAAATTTCTAAGCGACTTTTTATGACCGTTTTCTTCGGGATCACATATTCAGGACTGACAGCTTTAACAAATTGCACTAATTCTGAACCCTCTACGTGTGATACCGGTAACATGTCTATTGCTATGTATTTTACAAGTGACATAGTGATCGCTTCAACCTTAGAATTTCTTTTGAGTGGTTAGTGTATCTGAGTTTGATTCCTCATCCAAGCTAGAATTTAAATATAAATTAATTTACTATATTTATAAATGCAAAAAAAACATTCATAAGTATACAGTTTCCAGAAAAACATCGGATTTTATCAAATTCAATCATTTCTTATAGAAGTGAAAAATAAAACTGTTCAAATCACTATGCTTATTTTTAAATGATATCGTAATGATGCTGTTGTTTTTTTTATATTATACTCAACAGGACAATATTTACATTGAACAGTTTCACAAGAAACTAGTGTAAAATGATTCCATAGTGTTTAGTATGCCATATTAAAAATATTGAATTAAATTATTGAATTGTAATTTTTAGTTTTATGAGACATAAATTTGCAAATGTCTGAGAAATATAATATACATGAAAGTTTTGTAACATATGACAAATATTAGAAAAATAAACACCGCCCAAAAGACTAACTACTTTACAAATAAACGTCAACATTAAAAGAACAAAAAATCGTGTATCAAAACAAATTTCATGAGTAATTATATTGTATACCAAAAGCTATTATTTATATTTATATAATTATTAATAAACATAATTATTTATATTTTTGATAAAATATTAAATTTCGCGAACATCGTTTATTTAAACAAAAAAATACTTGAACGAATACCTCAATCGCGAGAGGCATACGGAAACGAACTAAACACGATATACAACATAGCAACAAACAACGGATATAAAAAGGAGCTCGTGGATAAATTCATATAAATGTATGCAATTCAAAAAAGAAGCGACAGAGAGCTAGACGTAATAACTTGGGCAGTAATGACTTATACAGGAAGAATGACATACAAACTTGCGAAATTTTTCAGAAAGTATAATATCCACACGGCGTTCGAAGCTGGAAACAACCTGGGAAGGATACTTAAAAGCAGCACGACTGAAGAAGAACAAGATTTCGTGAACACATAAGGGACTACAACAAAAGGATATGAAAAGCCACGGCAATACCTGAATCTAATTTTGCAAACCATTTGGTGCACGCAAAATGCTCAACACAAACATAAAGAAAACTTTTAAGGTACTGCAAGTACACCAAAAAGGACGGCGCCTCAATGCTCTTGAAAACATGGAAATATATAAACAAAAACCATTTGATGGGAGGATAATAAACGAACAAATGATGCTTTATTTGCACCATTAAGGCTGGTTTATAAAAAAACAAAACAAAGACGTAGGTAAAATGACAGATACCAACATACAAAACAAACCAGCAATACCCAAGCGGACTAAAATTACTGACTATCTACCTGCAGAAGGCAGATTCAAAAAAACGATCCTTAATATTATTTCTTAAATTTTTTCAATAAGTTAGCTAATTGAGTTAACCGGTTAAATTAGCTAAGCATACCGGTTAGCTAGCTAATTTACTTTGTTAACTTTAGCCGGCTTGACCGAAAATGTTTATCCGGCGGGAAAATATAAACATAAGAAATTGAGCGAACATTTTACTGTGTACGTGTGTGTAATTTATGTGTGCGCTCATCTGCACATACACACAACTATATGAGAGCCGAGAATAAGTGTGACCGCTGCACATTAGGGCGGGTCGTTTAATGGTGGTTTATTTGAATTTTAGGCATAGAGGCCTAAACAAATGGTAAGTGCGAGCTTTTTACCATTATACGACTCGGGTAAAGGTCCTATTGTATCAATAACTATAATGTCTAATGGTTTGCAAAGTGTTGGTGTAAGAACAAGATTTTTTTTAGTTTTAGGCTTAACTTTGTTTAGCAAACATTTTTTGCAACTTTTTACAAATTTAGCAATGTAATGAGTCTTGTTTTTCCAATAATATTTTGTACGTAGTTTGGCATAAAGTTTTTTGTTTTCGCAATTTTCTCCTGAAAGCGGGTCAGTGTGGTAAATTGTCATTCGTTTTTGTTTCTGATCGTCGTTGTCTACAGTCTCTACAGGATCTGTCAGGATAATTTGTAAATTCTTTATAATTTTGTTTCCGCTGTTTTTTAATTGTGCTGTAGGAAAATATTTGAAAAATGTATCGTTTTTTGGCCATTCAAAATGTTTAATTTTGCGATTGCCGGCTTCGTTTTCGAGCCTCGAAATCAAGTCATCTAGATTCGTTATTTCGTTAACAATCTCGAAATTAAGCATTTCGAGTTTTTGTGTTTTATATCTGAACGAATTTGTAAATTTGAAATTTTGTTATTTTAATCGTAATTCATTGTTGACTTAATATGCGGTATCCTTTTCGAAAAATTGAATGCAAATTTGTCGTAAACGTTTAAAGTCTGCGTTGAATTGTCTATGTCGCGGTTTTGTGTGTCTTTTCTGTTACATTTCTAAGTCATCGCTCTAGCTTTAAGTGCAAGGAGGTGTTTCGTTGATTACCTAATCTCGTCAATGGAAATGCGTTAAAGTGCGTCGGCACCGAGGTTTGATTTACCTTTAATGAACTCTATAATAAAACTATATTCGGCTAATTCGAGACGAGTTCTCGCAAGATTTGAAGATGGATCATTCATATTGAAAAGAAAAACTAGTGGTCTTTTGTTCGTAAAAATTGTTTAATGTCATTTTGTTGTCAGGCAAAGCGAATATATATGCATGTAAGTCGAGTAATTTTCTAAAGTTATTTTTTCTGAATTTGTTTCTATTTCTATAATTTTATTGAGCTCAAGGCCAGTTTATGGAAGATTTGTTTGTGAAAAAACTACAACAGCTTTCAATGGTTGAAGTTATAGTACTATTTCGGAAATCACCACATTTCCTCATCAGACTTCTTTTTGATTATTAAATTAAATTATTTTTAATTTAATTTTCATAACCACTTCTCTCAGGCTTTGAACCCGGGAGCTCGGAGTTGCAGAGCCAATACGCTACCTATTGTGCTACGCTAGCCGAGTTGGCTGTTGTGTTTATTTCATCTTCCTTAAACAAACCAACTACAAACAAGATTTTAATAAGTGCCTTAGTCCGGTTATCGTCTTTCGTCGTATTTTTGATGGAATAAACATGATAATTAGAAAATTTATCGGTCCGAATGTTCCAGTCCTTTGCGTACTTTACATCATCTGTGGTATTAATAATCTTGATTATTGGGTTACTGGAATTAACTATGCATCTCGCTGTAAATACGCCGTTAACAATTTCTTGTGAGTCCACGAAGGTTGGCTCCGGTGACTTGCCAAAGTCGAAAAACTTCGCATCTGAGCGGTATTACACAGTCATCGTTTTCTACCCAGAAGGAAATGCAATTGTTGCATAGCTAATAACACAATTGTTTGTTTTTAAAAAGTCTTTACCCACTATATCATAAGATGGAATGATAAAATCGTCATTCACCATTATAAAAAAGTTCGAAAAATGTAACTTTGCTGTGATTTTACCTAAAGTAGAAACAGTATTAGAAGTGACACCAGTAATGCGGATATCGACTAAAAACGTTCATAGTTTGTTAGATCCGTTAAATTTTTATTAAATAAAGTTAGAGTAATTTAAGTTAAGACAGTAAATGCCTTTTGTTGTAGAAAAATCAGTTAGTTGTGCATATCCTGCTCCCCCAGTGTTCGCTCCTGAGGAGCCAGAGCGTTTAAAGTCCTCCCATTTGCATCATTTTCACTATTATTGTCACTTCCGTTATTATTGTTGTTTCTGTTTTGCGTATTGTTGTTAAAATTGTTTGCGTTACCCCTCGAAAATTATTTGATCTGTTAGTTTGTGATCGAAACGCTAATACTTGTCTCTCTTTTGCTTGGTTATTTTGTTCTATGATCATTTTAGCTACTACATCCTTTGAATCATTGAAGGTTGTTGATGCTAAAACTGACTTAACGAAGTCAGAACGTGTATTTAACCTGCATACATTTCCAGTTTGTTCAACTGCCATTTCTTGGGCTTTGGCTAGTGTCATACCTTCAGTGATTCAAGAACGTCGTAGTGCATCAGATAGCTCCTCGGCACGTTTGGCAAATTCCGTATAATTGCAAAGATGCAATTTTTCCGGCTACAACTTTTGAGTTGTCCGGTTTTATTCTATTACGTAACGCGTCTTTAATCTGACCAATGGAACTAACATCAGTGGGATTTGCCCCGCGTGCCTTGCTTTTAAGCTTTGATTTTAAAAATGCTATAAATGTACTTTGTAGGTTTTCGTCTGAAAGATCTTCAATTAAATTAATTTTATCTATAAATGATTCAAGTGCTAGCGGATCACCGTTGTAATTTTTCATAATTATTGAAGCACAAAGATTAATAAAAAATATTTTCTGTTCCGGGGTAGCCATTTTGCTTGATTGAAATATTGATGATATGTTTGGTAAACTCGTAGCTGTGGTTGGAATGGCAGGGACTGATAATAAATCTGAAAGAACTGGTAGCAAACTACTTATTTTGTAACTAGTCTGTTCCGTTGCTTCTGCCTTTGCTTCAGTAAATTCTTCTCTCGACTCGGAAGTGGTTAGGTCTGCTTGGGTGATTAATGTTAAGTTGTCGTTTGGAATTCGAACGTGACAATTGAGTCTCGAAAAACACTTCGCTAAGAGTTCCTTACAACTTCCTAACTTGGACTGAACCTTCCCGAGATCACACGTATGAACCGAACTATTAGCAATAACCAGTAATAAAATATTATTATATGCTGTAATAAGCGAGTAGTTATAATTTTTCAGCTTATTAACGTTTTTTGAAATTGGGCGATTATGTAAAATTCGCTTTGTATACTTAGTCAAATCTGCTAGGTATTGTTTAAATTGTAGTTTAAATTCGTTCATAACCCCGTAATCTGGAAGCAGTTGAGGGAAATATTTACGAAAAAATTACCGTTCGCATGAAAAGGAAATTTTTAGAAATTTACTAAAAAATGTTTGCCAGACAATATCAAAATGTAAAAAGGTATGAAAAAGAAGTTTTAGAAATTTTCAAAAAAAAGAATTTTAATACTTATGTATATGAATTTTCGGACATAGGTCGTCGGCCGAAATAGGCATGCAGAGAGAGCTTTCATGCAAAAACCATTTTTCCACTTGCAGGTCACAACAAACTGTCTGGTTGTGTGTCACAAAAATTTTTGATTTATACTTTTTTTCTTCAAACGTTGATTATAAAGTATAAAATTAATGAAAATAAGTATCGAGTTGTACATAACATATGAAAAGGTAATTATAAGAGTATATATATCAGAAAGGTAATTATTAAAATACTAAAGTGACAATATTTAAGACAAAATTTTTAATAATAATTTAAGCAGAACTGTCTGTAGGTGTTTCTCACAGTTTAACCTTGCTGTGACCGCTTCAGCTGCTACTAATATTTGCTCGCTGCTGCTGCTACCGCTGCTACAGCTGCAACTGCTGCTGGTGCTACTTATACCGCGTAACGGCTTGGCAAAAATGGCCGATATGTGGCGTGATTTCGTCTAGCGGCTTTAGGCTGCATACAAAACTGTAACTCTTGGGTTTTTCCTTTCGTTTTTTTTATTCAAAATGTGGTTTTCGTTTTTCTTTTCTTTGGTTTTTATTCAAAATGTGGTTTCCGATGTTCCTTCCGATTTTGTTTGTTTAAATCAAATGTGGTTTTCTCTTTTCCTTTCGTTTTTGTTTGTTTAAGAAAAATGTGTTTTTTTTTATTTTGAAATAGTTTATACATAATTTTGTAATTTGTTGTTCAAGAAATTTGTAATTTAAAAAAAAAACTTTATTTTCGATACAGTTTATACAATTAATAATAGTTCATTTTATTTTTCTTATGAACTCTTAGAAAATCAAATATTTTAGTTCATTTCGTTTTTGCACCACCACCAATTTGCACTTGCGCAATTACGTAAATTTTTATGATTTTTCATTCATTTAATATATGTGAAAATTGTATTTTTTGTTTTTTTTTTTATGTTCATTAACTTAAGTTATGTTAAAATTCTTTAAGCCATTTTTGTATGGCCACAGGTTAAGTTAATTTAAATTCATTGTTTTGGATATAAATCCCTTTGCAAACATGGGACCCCATCTGTAGGCCGCATCACTTGGTACTCGCCATCATGCGCATACTCTTGCGTGTTACAGCTATAATATTTCTTGTCAACGTATAGTTAAATCATAAATTGCTGAACAATGTGCATGATTACTCGTTATCATACGACACACAGTCGTAGATACTTTAAATCTACTGCTGACGTGCAAGTTCATCTATACAAACATCTGCAAATGCGTAGTATTCTATGCAAGGTGCGTGGATGACATTATCTAAGTGATCACCAAGGAAAATGAAGAGCAGATACTGGAGTACCTGAACATACAGTATGGATGTATAATGTTTACGATGGAAATGGAAAATAAAGGAACAATAAATTACCTGGATCTGAGCATTAAGACAGACAAAATTGCCCAAAAACTTGACTACGAAATTAACAGAAAACCGACAGCTACATACACCATAATACATAACACAACAAATCATCCTCAAGAACACAAATACGCCGCTATAAGACAACTTACAAACAGACTTGAACGAATACCTTTATCGCGAGACATACGGAAAGGAACTAAACATATCCAACAACGGATATAAAAAGAAGGTCGTGGATAAATTCTAAAAAATTTATGCAATTCAAAAAAGAAACGCCAGAGAGCTAGACGAAAAAACTTGGACAGTAATGAATTATACATGAAAAATTGCATACAAACTTGCAAAGAAAACCCATTGAACGAACAAGGCGTGTATAAACGGACCTGTGCGTGTCAATATAGCTATATAGGACAAACAGGACGTAAAGTAAGAACAAGGTTTCGTGAACGCATAAGGGACTACAACAAAAGGATACGAAAACCAACGGCAATACCTGAATCTAATTTTGCAAACCATTTGTTAAACGCAAAATGTTCACCCAGAGCCAGAGCGTTTAAAGTCCTCACATTTGCATAATTTCCACTATTTTTTGTCACTTCCGTTATTATTGTTGTTTCTGTTTTGCGTATTGTTGTTAAAATTGTTTGCGTTACCCCTAGTATCGTTGATATTGTACCTATTACTGTTTCCATTGTTGTTTGACCTGTAATTGTTGCCGTTATCGTTGTACCTATAGTTGTTGTCGTTATTGTTGTTCCTAAAGTTGTTGACATTATTGTTGTATCTATTAATTTTAGTTTGTGATCGAAACGCTAACACTTGTGTCTCTTTTGATTGGTCCTTTTGTTCTATGATCATTTTAGCTACTACATCCTTTGAATCATTGAAGGTTGTTGATGCTAAAATTGACTTAACTAAGTCAGAACTTGTATTTAACCTGCATACGTTTCCAGTTTGTTTAACTGCCATTTCTTTGGCTTTGGTTAGTGTCATACCTTCAGTGATTAAAGAAAGTCGTAGTGCATCAGATAGCTCCTCGGCACGTTTGGCAAATTCCGTATAATTGTTGTTTACGACATGCAAAGATGCAATTTTTCCGGCTACAACTTTGTTGTCCGGTTTTATTCTATTACGTAACGCGTCTTTAATCTGACCAATGGAACTAACATCAGTGGGAATTGCCTCGCGTGCCTTGCCTTTAAGCTTTGATTTTAAAAATGCTATAAATGTACTTTGTAGGTTTTCGTCTGAAAGATCTTCAATTAAATTAATTGTATCTATAAATGATTCAAGTGCTAGCGGATCACCGTTGTAATTTTTCATAATTATTGAAGCACAAAGACTAATAAAAGATTTTTTCTGTTCCGGGGTAGCAATTTTGCTTGATTGAAATGTTGATATGTTTGGTAAACTCGTAGCTGTTGTTGGAATGGCAGTGACTGATAATACATCTGAAAGAACTGGTAGCGAACTTCTTATTTTGTAACTAGTCTGTTCCGACGCTTCTGCCTTTGCTTCAGTAAATTCTTCTCTCGACTCGGAAGTGGTTAGGTCTGCTTGGGTGATTAATGTTAAGTTGTCGTTTGGAATTCGAACGTGACAATTGAGTCTCGAAAAACACTTCGCTAAGAGTTCCTTACAACTTCCTAACTTGGACTGAACCTTCCCGAGATCACACGTATGAACCGAACTATTAGCAATAACCAGTAATAAAATATTATTATATGCTGTAATAAGCGAGTAGTTATAATTTTTCAGCTTATTAACGTTTTTTGAAATTGGGCGATTATGTAAAATTCGCTTTGTATACTTAGTCAAATCTGCTAGGTATTGTTTAAATTGTAGTTTAAATTCGTTCATAACCCCGTAATCTGGAAGCAGTTGAGGGAAATATTTACGAAAAAATTACCGTTCGCATGAAAAGGAAATTTTTAGAAATTTACTAAAAAATGTTTGCCAGACAATATCAAAATGTAAAAAGGTATGAAAAAGAAGTTTTAGAAATTTTCAAATAAAAGATGTTTAATACTTATGTATATGAATTTTCGGACATAGGTCGTCGACTGAAATAGGCATGCAGAGAGAGAGAGCTTTCATGCAAAAACCATTTTTCCACTTGCAGGTCACAACAAACTGTCTGGTTGTGTGTCACAAAAATTTTTAATTTAAACTTTTTTTCTTCAAACGTTGATTATAAAGTATAAAATTAATGAAAATAAGTATCGAGTTGTACATAAGCAGCGGAAGCGGTCACAGCAAGGTTAAACTGTGAGAAACACCTACAGACAGTTCTGCTTAAATTATTAAAAATTTTGTCTTAAATATTGTCAGAAATATTTCTTTTTCAATTTCTATAATTTTATTGAGCTCAAGGCCAGTTTATGGAAGATTTGTTTGTGAAAAAACTACAACAGCTTTCAATGGTTGAAGTTATAGTACTATTTCGGAAATCACCACATTTCCTCATCAGACTTCTTTTTGATTATTAAATTAAATTATTTTTAATTTAATTTTCATAACCACTTCTCTCAGGCTTTGAACCCGGGAGCTCGGAGTTGCAGAGCCAATACGCTACCTATTGTGCTACGCTAGCCGAGTTGGCTGTTGTGTTTATTTCATCTTCCTTAAACAAACCAACTACAAACAAGATTTTAATAAGTGCCTTAGTCCGGTTATCGTCTTTCGTCGTATTTTTGATGGAATAAACATGATAATTAGAAAATTTATCGGTCCGAATGTTCCAGTCCTTTGCGTACTTTACATCATCTGTGGTATTAATAATCTTGATTATTGGGTTACTGGAATTAACTATGCATCTCGCTGTAAATACGCCGTTAACAATTTCTTGTGAGTCCACGAAGGTTGGCTCCGGTGACTTGCCAAAGTCGAAAAACTTCGCATCTGAGCGGTATTACACAGTCATCGTTTTCTACCCAGAAGGAAATGCAATTGTTGCATAGCTAATAACACAATTGTTTGTTTTTAAAAAGTCTTTACCCACTATATCATAAGATGGAATGATAAAATCGTCATTCACCATTATAAAAAAGTTCGAAAAATGTAACTTTGCTGTGATTTTACCTAAAGTAGAAACAGTATTAGAAGTGACACCAGTAATGCGGATATCGACTAAAAACGTTCATAGTTTGTTAGATCCGTTAAATTTTTATTAAATAAAGTTAGAGTAATTTAAGTTAAGACAGTAAATGCCTTTTGTTGTAGAAAAATCAGTTAGTTGTGCATATCCTGCTCCCCCAGTGTTCGCTCCTGAGGAGCCAGAGCGTTTAAAGTCCTCCCATTTGCATCATTTTCACTATTATTGTCACTTCCGTTATTATTGTTGTTTCTGTTTTGCGTATTGTTGTTAAAATTGTTTGCGTTACCCCTCGAAAATTATTTGATCTGTTAGTTTGTGATCGAAACGCTAATACTTGTCTCTCTTTTGCTTGGTTATTTTGTTCTATGATCATTTTAGCTACTACATCCTTTGAATCATTGAAGGTTGTTGATGCTAAAACTGACTTAACGAAGTCAGAACGTGTATTTAACCTGCATACATTTCCAGTTTGTTCAACTGCCATTTCTTGGGCTTTGGCTAGTGTCATACCTTCAGTGATTCAAGAACGTCGTAGTGCATCAGATAGCTCCTCGGCACGTTTGGCAAATTCCGTATAATTGCAAAGATGCAATTTTTCCGGCTACAACTTTTGAGTTGTCCGGTTTTATTCTATTACGTAACGCGTCTTTAATCTGACCAATGGAACTAACGTCAGTGGGATTTGCCCCGCGTGCCTTGCTTTTAAGCTTTGATTTTAAAAATGCTATAAATGTACTTTGTAGGTTTTCGTCTGAAAGATCTTCAATTAAATTAATTTTATCTATAAATGATTCAAGTGCTAGCGGATCACCGTTGTAATTTTTCATAATTATTGAAGCACAAAGATTAATAAAAAATATTTTCTGTTCCGGGGTAGCCATTTTGCTTGATTGAAATATTGTTGATATGTTTGGTAAACTCGTAGCTGTGGTTGGAATGGCAGGGACTGATAATAAATCTGAAAGAACTGGTAGCAAACTACTTATTTTGTAACTAGTCTGTTCCGTTGCTTCTGCCTTTGCTTCAGTAAATTCTTCTCTCGACTCGGAAGTGGTTAGGTCTGCTTGGGTGATTAATGTTAAGTTGTCGTTTGGAATTCGAACGTGACAATTGAGTCTCGAAAAACACTTCGCTAAGAGTTCCTTACAACTTCCTAACTTGGACTGAACCTTCCCGAGATCACACGTATGAACCGAACTATTAGCAATAACCAGTAATAAAATATTATTATATGCTGTAATAAGCGAGTAGTTATAATTTTTCAGCTTATTAACGTTTTTTGAAATTGGGCGATTATGTAAAATTCGCTTTGTATACTTAGTCAAATCTGCTAGGTATTGTTTAAATTGTAGTTTAAATTCGTTCATAACCCCGTAATCTGGAAGCAGTTGAGGGAAATATTTACGAAAAAATTACCGTTCGCATGAAAAGGAAATTTTTAGAAATTTACTAAAAAATGTTTGCCAGACAATATCAAAATGTAAAAAGGTATGAAAAAGAAGTTTTAGAAATTTTCAAAAAAAAGAATTTTAATACTTATGTATATGAATTTTCGGACATAGGTCGTCGGCCGAAATAGGCATGCAGAGAGAGCTTTCATGCAAAAACCATTTTTCCACTTGCAGGTCACAACAAACTGTCTGGTTGTGTGTCACAAAAATTTTTGATTTATACTTTTTTTCTTCAAACGTTGATTATAAAGTATAAAATTAATGAAAATAAGTATCGAGTTGTACATAACATATGAAAAGGTAATTATAAGAGTATATATATCAGAAAGGTAATTATTAAAATACTAAAGTGACAATATTTAAGACAAAATTTTTAATAATAATTTAAGCAGAACTGTCTGTAGGTGTTTCTCACAGTTTAACCTTGCTGTGACCGCTTCAGCTGCTACTAATATTTGCTCGCTGCTGCTGCTACCGCTGCTACAGCTGCAACTGCTGCTGGTGCTACTTATACCGCGTAACGGCTTGGCAAAAATGGCCGATATGTGGCGTGATTTCGTCTAGCGGCTTTAGGCTGCATACAAAACTGTAACTCTTGGGTTTTTCCTTTCGTTTTTTTTATTCAAAATGTGGTTTTCGTTTTTCTTTTCTTTGGTTTTTATTCAAAATGTGGTTTCCGATGTTCCTTCCGATTTTGTTTGTTTAAATCAAATGTGGTTTTCTCTTTTCCTTTCGTTTTTGCTTGTTTAAGAAAAATGTGTTTTTTTTTTATTTTGAAATAGTTTATACATAATTTTGTAATTTGTTGTTCAAGAAATTTGTAATTTAAAAAAAAAACTTTATTTTCGATACAGTTTATACAATTAATAATAGTTCATTTTATTTTTCTTATGAACTCTTAGAAAATCAAATATTTTAGCTCATTTCGTTTTTGCACCACCACCAATTTGCACTTGCGCAATTACGTAAATTTTTATGATTTTTCATTCATTTAATATATGTGAAAATTGTATTTTTTGTTTTTTTTTTATGTTCATTAACTTAAGTTATGTTAAAATTCTTTAAGCCATTTTTGTATGGCCACAGGTTAAGTTAATTTAAATTCATTTTTTTGGATATAAATCCCTTTGCAAACATGGGACCCCATCTGTAGGCCGCATCACTTGGTACTCGCCATCATGCGCATACTCTTGCGTGTTACAGCTATAATATTTCTTGTCAACGTATAGTTAAATCATAAATTGCTGAACAATGTGCATGATTACTCGTTATCATACGACACACAGTCGTAGATACTTTAAATCTACTGCTGACGTGCAAGTTCATCTATACAAACATCTGCAAATGCGTAGTATTCTATGCAAGGTGCGTGGATGACATTATCTAAGTGATCACCAAGGAAAATGAAGAGCAGATACTGGAGTACCTGAACATACAGTATGGATGTATAATGTTTACGATGGAAATGGAAAATAAAGGAACAATAAATTACCTGGATCTGAGCATTAAGACAGACAAAATTGCCCAAAAACTTGACTACGAAATTAACAGAAAACCGACAGCTACATACACCATAATACATAACACAACAAATCATCCTCAAGAACACAAATACGCCGCTATAAGACAACTTACAAACAGACTTGAACGAATACCTTTATCGCGAGACATACGGAAAGGAACTAAACATATCCAACAACGGATATAAAAAGAAGGTCGTGGATAAATTCTAAAAAATTTATGCAATTCAAAAAAGAAACGCCAGAGAGCTAGACGAAAAAACTTGGACAGTAATGAATTATACATGAAAAATTGCATACAAACTTGCAAAGAAAACCCATTGAACGAACAAGGCGTGTATAAACGGACCTGTGCGTGTCAATATAGCTATATAGGACAAACAGGACGTAAAGTAAGAACAAGGTTTCGTGAACGCATAAGGGACTACAACAAAAGGATACGAAAACCAACGGCAATACCTGAATCTAATTTTGCAAACCATTTGATAAACGCAAAATGTTCACCCAGAGCCAGAGCGTTTAAAGTCCTCACATTTGCATAATTTCCACTATTTTTTGTCACTTCCGTTATTATTGTTGTTTCTGTTTTGCGTATTGTTGTTAAAATTGTTTGCGTTACCCCTAGTATCGTTGATATTGTACCTATTACTGTTTCCATTGTTGTTTGACCTGTAATTGTTGCCGTTATCGTTGTACCTATAGTTGTTGTCGTTATTGTTGTTCCTAAAGTTGTTGACATTATTGTTGTATCTATTAATTTTAGTTTGTGATCGAAACGCTAACACTTGTGTCTCTTTTGATTGGTCCTTTTGTTCTATGATCATTTTAGCTACTACATCCTTTGAATCATTGAAGGTTGTTGATGCTAAAATTGACTTAACTAAGTCAGAACTTGTATTTAACCTGCATACGTTTCCAGTTTGTTTAACTGCCATTTCTTTGGCTTTGGTTAGTGTCATACCTTCAGTGATTAAAGAAAGTCGTAGTGCATCAGATAGCTCCTCGGCACGTTTGGCAAATTCCGTATAATTGTTGTTTACGACATGCAAAGATGCAATTTTTCCGGCTACAACTTTGTTGTCCGGTTTTATTCTATTACGTAACGCGTCTTTAATCTGACCAATGGAACTAACATCAGTGGGAATTGCCTCGCGTGCCTTGCCTTTAAGCTTTGATTTTAAAAATGCTATAAATGTACTTTGTAGGTTTTCGTCTGAAAGATCTTCAATTAAATTAATTGTATCTATAAATGATTCAAGTGCTAGCGGATCACCGTTGTAATTTTCCTTAATTATTGAAGCACAAAGACTAATAAAAGATTTTTTCTGTTCCGGGGTAGCAATTTTGCTTGATTGAAATGTTGATATGTTTGGTAAACTCGTAGCTGTTGTTGGAATGGCAGTGACTGATAATACATCTGAAAGAACTGGTAGCGAACTTCTTATTTTGTAACTAGTCTGTTCCGACGCTTCTGCCTTTGCTTCAGTAAATTCTTCTCTCGACTCGGAAGTGGTTAGGTCTGCTTGGGTGATTAATGTTAAGTTGTCGTTTGGAATTCGAACGTGACAATTGAGTCTCGAAAAACACTTCGCTAAGAGTTCCTTACAACTTCCTAACTTGGACTGAACCTTCCCGAGATCACACGTATGAACCGAACTATTAGCAATAACCAGTAATAAAATATTATTATATGCTGTAATAAGCGAGTAGTTATAATTTTTCAGCTTATTAACGTTTTTTGAAATTGGGCGATTATGTAAAATTCGCTTTGTATACTTAGTCAAATCTGCTAGGTATTGTTTAAATTGTAGTTTAAATTCGTTCATAACCCCGTAATCTGGAAGCAGTTGAGGGAAATATTTACGAAAAAATTACCGTTCGCATGAAAAGGAAATTTTTAGAAATTTACTAAAAAATGTTTGCCAGACAATATCAAAATGTAAAAAGGTATGAAAAAGAAGTTTTAGAAATTTTCAAATAAAAGATGTTTAATACTTATGTATATGAATTTTCGGACATAGGTCGTCGACTGAAATAGGCATGCAGAGAGAGAGAGCTTTCATGCAAAAACCATTTTTCCACTTGCAGGTCACATCAAACTGTCTGGTTGTGTGTCACAAAAATTTTTAATTTAAACTTTTTTTCTTCAAACGTTGATTATAAAGTATAAAATTAATGAAAATAAGTATCGAGTTGTACATAAGCAGCGGAAGCGGTCACAGCAAGGTTAAACTGTGAGAAACACCTACAGACAGTTCTGCTTAAATTATTAAAAATTTTGTCTTAAATATTGTCAGAAATATTTCTTTTTCAATTTCTATAATTTTATTGAGCTCAAGGCCAGTTTATGGAAGATTTGTTTGTGAAAAAACTACAACAGCTTTCAATGGTTGAAGTTATAGTACTATTTCGGAAATCACCACATTTCCTCATCAGACTTCTTTTTGATTATTAAATTAAATTATTTTTAATTTAATTTTCATAACCACTTCTCTCAGGCTTTGAACCCGGGAGCTCGGAGTTGCAGAGCCAATACGCTACCTATTGTGCTACGCTAGCCGAGTTGGCTGTTGTGTTTATTTCATCTTCCTTAAACAAACCAACTACAAACAAGATTTTAATAAGTGCCTTAGTCCGGTTATCGTCTTTCGTCGTATTTTTGATGGAATAAACATGATAATTAGAAAATTTATCGGTCCGAATGTTCCAGTCCTTTGCGTACTTTACATCATCTGTGGTATTAATAATCTTGATTATTGGGTTACTGGAATTAACTATGCATCTCGCTGTAAATACGCCGTTAACAATTTCTTGTGAGTCCACGAAGGTTGGCTCCGGTGACTTGCCAAAGTCGAAAAACTTCGCATCTGAGCGGTATTACACAGTCATCGTTTTCTACCCAGAAGGAAATGCAATTGTTGCATAGCTAATAACACAATTGTTTGTTTTTAAAAAGTCTTTACCCACTATATCATAAGATGGAATGATAAAATCGTCATTCACCATTATAAAAAAGTTCGAAAAATGTAACTTTGCTGTGATTTTACCTAAAGTAGAAACAGTATTAGAAGTGACACCAGTAATGCGGATATCGACTAAAAACGTTCATAGTTTGTTAGATCCGTTAAATTTTTATTAAATAAAGTTAGAGTAATTTAAGTTAAGACAGTAAATGCCTTTTGTTGTAGAAAAATCAGTTAGTTGTGCATATCCTGCTCCCCCAGTGTTCGCTCCTGAGGAGCCAGAGCGTTTAAAGTCCTCCCATTTGCATCATTTTCACTATTATTGTCACTTCCGTTATTATTGTTGTTTCTGTTTTGCGTATTGTTGTTAAAATTGTTTGCGTTACCCCTCGAAAATTATTTGATCTGTTAGTTTGTGATCGAAACGCTAATACTTGTCTCTCTTTTGCTTGGTTATTTTGTTCTATGATCATTTTAGCTACTACATCCTTTGAATCATTGAAGGTTGTTGATGCTAAAACTGACTTAACGAAGTCAGAACGTGTATTTAACCTGCATACATTTCCAGTTTGTTCAACTGCCATTTCTTGGGCTTTGGCTAGTGTCATACCTTCAGTGATTCAAGAACGTCGTAGTGCATCAGATAGCTCCTCGGCACGTTTGGCAAATTCCGTATAATTGCAAAGATGCAATTTTTCCGGCTACATCTTTTGAGTTGTCCGGTTTTATTCTATTACGTAACGCGTCTTTAATCTGACCAATGGAACTAACATCAGTGGGATTTGCCCCGCGTGACTTGCTTTTAAGCTTTGATTTTAAAAATGCTATAAATGTACTTTGTAGGTTTTCGTCTGAAAGATCTTCAATTAAATTAATTTTATCTATAAATGATTCAAGTGCTAGCGGATCACCGTTGTAATTTTTCATAATTATTGAAGCACAAAGATTAATAAAAAATATTTTCTGTTCCGGGGTAGCCATTTTGCTTGATTGAAATATTGTTGATATGTTTGGTAAACTCGTAGCTGTGGTTGGAATGGCAGGGACTGATAATAAATCTGAAAGAACTGGTAGCGAACTTCTTATTTTGTAACTAGTCTGTTCCGACGCTTCTGCCTTTGCTTCAGTAAATTCTTCTCTCGACTCGGAAGTGGTTAGGTCTGCTTGGGTGATTAATGTTAAGTTGTCGTTTGGAATTCGAACGTGACAATTGAGTCTCGAAAAACACTTCGCTAAGAGTTCCTTACAACTTCCTAACTTGGACTGAACCTTCCCGAGATCACACGTATGAACCGAACTATTAGCAATAACCAGTAATAAAATATTATTATATGCTGTAATAAGCGAGTAGTTATAATTTTTCAGCTTATTAACGTTTTTTGAAATTGGGCGATTATGTAAAATTCGCTTTGTATACTTAGTCAAATCTGCTAGGTATTGTTTAAATTGTAGTTTAAATTCGTTCATAACCCCGTAATCTGGAAGCAGTTGAGGGAAATATTTACGAAAAAATTACCGTTCGCATGAAAAGGAAATTTTTAGAAATTTACTAAAAAATGTTTGCCAGACAATATCAAAATGTAAAAAGGTATGAAAAAGAAGTTTTAGAAATTTTCAAATAAAAGATGTTTAATACTTATGTATATGAATTTTCGGACATAGGTCGTCGACTGAAATAGGCATGCAGAGAGAGAGAGCTTTCATGCAAAAACCATTTTTCCACTTGCAGGTCACAACAAACTGTCTGGTTGTGTGTCACAAAAATTTTTAATTTAAACTTTTTTTCTTCAAACGTTGATTATAAAGTATAAAATTAATGAAAATAAGTATCGAGTTGTACATAAGCAGCGGAAGCGGTCACAGCAAGGTTAAACTGTGAGAAACACCTACAGACAGTTCTGCTTAAATTATTAAAAATTTTGTCTTAAATATTGTCAGAAATATTTTTTTTTCAATTTCTATAATTTTATTGAGCTCAAGGCCAGTTTATGGAAGATTTGTTTGTGAAAAAACTAGAACAGCTTTCAATGGTTGAAGTTATAGTACTATTTCGGAAATCACCACATTTCCTCATCAGACTTCTTTTTGATTATTAAATTAAATTATTTTTAATTTAATTTTCATAACCACTTCTCTCAGGCTTTGAACCCGGGAGCTCGGAGTTGCAGAGCCAATACGCTACCTATTGTGCTACGCTAGCCGAGTTGGCTGTTGTGTTTATTTCATCTTCCTTAAACAAACCAACTACAAACAAGATTTTAATAAGTGCCTTAGTCCGGTTATCGTCTTTCGTCGTATTTTTGATGGAATAAACATGATAATTAGAAAACTTATCGGTCCGAATGTTACAGTTCTTTACGTTCTTTACATCATCTGTGGTATTAATAATCTTGATGATTGGGTTACTGGAATTAACTATGCATCTCGGCACAAAACTGTAGGTCCCTCCGCACACCACAAATGGTAGGAGAAGCTATTCCAAATACTGAGCTATATAGTGTACATTAGGGTGACAATTAAATGTATGGAGTATTTTTTTTTTCTTTATTGTTTTGGTCTCACTGTTTTTTTGTGTGTAGTTTTATTTAAAAAAAATTCTAGTAAAATTTCAAGGTCGTAGGAAGAGGATTAGGGGGCGCGTCGGCCCCCCAAAGTTACACAAAATACGTTTTTTCACGCAAATTCTTACTTTGGCTGCTTGTAACTTTCTCTGTGTTTTTTTTTTTAAACATTACTGGCGAAAGATGTTCATTAATATGTCTACAATAACATCTGTCAATAACATTTTTGTCTAATGTTAATATTTAATGAAAAAAACTTAAATATAGGAGAAAAAGTACGCCTCAATGTCGATTTATTATACTTAAATAAAACTACTTATGTATATGATTTCTCTTTTTATTAATATTGTTTAAAGCACTTGAGACAATGTCTTTTTATTACAGTCCGGAAACCGATGGCGGTAATCGCTAACAATTTTTAAAACAAATTGTTTTTGGCGTTCATTTTTGGTAAATAGTTTATTATACTCTTCCATCAATTTAACCCCCCTTTCGGCAGTGTCATTTGTAACATTTAATTTTTTCATCAGTTCAGCCGCTTTACAATAAGATTGGTCCTGCTCCCATTTGTCTGGGTTTAATTTAAAAAAATCAGTATTTATTTGAAATCTTTCAAATAATGCTTTTGTTTCGGCAGAGACGAACTGTTCAATTCCGTCATGGAATATTTCAACGATTTCTCTATCATTTATTGTAGCTCGCTTTGTGTTTTGCTCTTGTTCAAAATCATTTTCCAAAGCCGCCACCATTTTTTGTTTTGAAAAAAGGGATACGTTGCTGTCAAAAAATGCAAGACCAACCGCCTCAGGGCTTAAATACCACAAGTGGTTCCTGAACTTTTTAAGAGCAACATAGCAAGAACACAAATACGCCGCTATAAGACAACTTACACACAGACTTGAACGAATACCTCTATCGCGAGGCATACGGAAAGGAACTAAACATATCCAACAACGGATATAAAAAGGAGATCGTGGATAAATTCTAAAAAATGTATGCAATTAAAAAAAGAATCGACAGAGAGCTAGACGAAAAAACTTGGACAGTAATGAATTATACATGAAAAAATACATACAAACTTGCAAAGAAAACCCATTGAACAAACACGGCGTGTATAAACTGACCTGTGAGTGGCAGTATAGCTATATAGGACTAACAGGACGTAAGGTAAGAACAAGGTTTCGTGTACACATAAGGGACTACAACATAAGGTTACGAAAACCAACGGCAATACCTGAATCTAATGTTGCAAACCATTTGGTAAACGCAAAATGTTCACCCGCAAACATAAAGAAAAGCGTTAAGGTACTGCACGTACAACGAAAAGGACGGCGCCTAAATGCTCTTGAAAACATGGAAATATATAAACAAAAAACATTTGATGGGAGGATAATAAACGAACAAATAAACAGCAACACTGATGTGATATTTGCACCATTAAGGCTTGTTTAGAAAAAAACAAAACAAAGACGTAGGTAAAATGACAGATACCAACATACAAAACAAACCTGCAATACCTAAACAGACTTAAATTACTGACTATCTACCTGTTCTTACCGCGAAGGCAGTTTCGAGATAAAATATACCCTTTTGGACTCTAACCGCGCGAGACTACAGGTACCTATACTCAGAACACTTAAGATTTGTTAACATTTACGAGATGCACCAATACCTGATTGACCAAAAAACGAAATAAATACGGAACAACAGACATAAACTGAACAGAACGAAAATTGACACTGAAGATGGTACAACGCCGAAACCGGTTTGTCTCCAAACCAAACTTGACAAGCGATGACGGAGAATCGTTTCAACAAATATCAACAATTCACCCTGTCGGACAAGAAAAAGAAGAAAACAATATATTCATCTATCCGTTGCAACTCACAAGATTTCGCCTCGACCCTTTCGCAAGCCTTGGGTAAAATATCGATGCTCATACATTCTGAGACAACATAATCAATAGTTTATATTAGGGCTGTACAATTTAACCGGTCTAGCCGGCTAAAAAAGTTAGCAAAATAATTAGCTAGCTAACCGGTAGGCTAAACGGCTATTTTTTTTTCCCAGCTATATTCATTGATTCCTTACCCACAGACAAGTTAAAAAAATAATAATTTCAGTTATTTATAACAAAACTAACGAGAATAGAGTAATTATTTTAATTATTTAACACTTAACAATATTGTATTTATGAAAATGTTTCTTAAATTAACTATTGAATTCAGAGATTGTACTTGACGTTGGGACACCTAAGTGTTTTCTTGCCAGCTTAGCCAGGTTAGGAAACTTATGACGTTTTGAGTGCCACCAATGAAGAGGGTTATCACCAAGCGAAATATTTGGCTCCAATTTAAAGCTATTGCTTTTTCTTTCGTTTGCATCACTCAGATAATTTGGATTATCACTTTCAAAGCTGGCCATTCTCTCAAAACTTTGTGATAAGGCTTCAAAATTCAACATATAATCAAAATATTTCTCTCTCGTGATTTTAATAGCAACTGCTTTAACATTTTCCCTGATCTAATTTCTAAAAGTTTTTCTGGGGCTGTCTCTCGAAATTCTTGAGTTTTATCAGCCAAATTTTCATATTTGCAATATAATAAAACATTAATTAATTTTGTAATCAAACTTTTTAAAATAATTTCGTTATTAGTGTATAAATGCATCATGTTACTATACCTAAGATCCTAAAACCAGGCTAATGCAGACACGGAATCACAATTTTCTCCCAAAAACCGAGATTCTTACTGTTCGCGAAATACTTGGTGAAGTGATTGAATTTTCGAAAGGTGGTCTGATTCATCAAGCGACAAAAACTTATCTATTATCGAATGAATAAGTGGCCGTACCATTCCACTAGTTGATTCGGTATGACTAGACATTATCTTTGTTGTTACTACAAATGGATTCAATATTCGGACCAAATCTCTTAAACAATTCCAATCTAAATTGCTTAAAAGACATTTTTTACACATTGCTGTAAACTCAAAATTCAGTAACACACTTTCAGCAGCTTATTTGTAAGCTGAATTCCAACGCGTTACACAGTAGCTAATCAACGAATTTTCTGGTAAATTATGTAATTTCTGGCCATCTTTAAGAGCGTTTGTTGCTTTATACATATGAAATATCTGGATATTGTAGCAATTTAGGTGACATTAATGCTGATTTTAGTGATTCAAAGGATTTGTTACACTCACTATCACAAATAAATTCTTTCTGTTTAAACCATTCAAAGGTGCTGCTAGGGACCCAAAGTCAGGTATAAACCTTCGATAGTAGTTTGCAAAATTTTGAATCGTCTGAACAAACCTTTTGCGGAAAATTTGTGACCTAAAAATGTAACTTCTAGCCTTAGAAAATTGCACATATTTGGATTAAGTTTGAGGTTAAATGATCTACATGTGTCGAAAACTTTTGAAAGATTTTTAATGCGATGTGCTCCACTACATCCTATGACGATGATATCGTCGACGTACAAAAATGCTACATTAGCCGGAATGCCTGGAAAAAGCATTTGTCATCATTTGGGTAATCGAATTCGGTGCTACATTCAACTTGAAACTTTACTACACGAAAGTCTACGCACATGCGATATGCTTTTCGACGATCATTGTCTTTTGTTGGATCTATATTTAAAGGACGGTTGTAATTTGAGTAACTTGGTTCGATAAAGTTATTGTTTAACAATTTATTTATTTGGCTATTTATCTACTCACGCTGAGAATATGGTAATCGGTAATTTTTAATGTAAACAGGTTTAGTGTCTGTAAGTCTTAATTTTTGTTCGTAAAAATCGTTTAATGTCATTTTGTCGTCAGGCAAAGCGAATATATCTGCATAGTCTAGGCATAAGTCGAGTAATTTGCTAGCGTTTTTTTTCTCAATTTGTTTCTTTAAAATTTTAATAAGTTCCTTAGTCCGGTTACCGTATTTCGTCGTATTTTTGATGGAATAAACATGACAATTAGAAAATTCTCGGTCCGAATGTTACAGTTCTTTACGTTCTTTACATCATCTGTGGTGATAATAATCTTGATGATTGGGTTAGTGGAATTAACTATGCATCTCGGCACAAAACTGTAGGTCCCTCCGCACACTACAAATGGTAAATGGAAAATTTATCGGTCCGAATGTTACAGTTCTTTACGTTCTTTACATCATCTGTGGTATTAATAATCTTGATGATTGGGTTACTGGAATTAACTATGCATCTCGGCACAAAACTGTAGGTCCCTCCGCACACCACAAATGGTAGGAGAAGCTATTCCAAATACTGAGCTATATAGTGTACATTAGGGTGACAATTAAATGTATGGAGTATTTTTTTTTTCTTTATTGTTTTGGTCTCAGTGTTTTTTTGTGTGTAGTTTTATTTAAAAAAAATTCTAGTAAAATTTCAAGGTCGTAGGAAGAGGATTAGGGGGCGCGTCGGCCCCCCAAAGTTACACAAAATAGGTTTTTTCACGCAAATTCTTACTTTGACTGCTTGTAACTTTCTCTGTGTTTTTTTTTTTAAACATTACTGGCGAAAGATGTTCATTAATATGTCTACAATAACATCTGTCAATAACATTTTTGTCTAATGTTAATATTTAATGAAAAAAACTTAAATATAGGAGAAAAAGTACGCCTCAATGTCGATTTATTATACTTAAATAAAACTACTTATGTATATGATTTCTCTTTTTATTAATATTGTTTAAAGCACTTGAGACAATGTCTTTTTATTACAGTCCGGAAACCGATGGCGGTAATCGCTAACAATTTTTAAAACAAATTGTTTTTGGCGTTCATTTTTGGTAAATAGTTTATTATACTCTTCCATCAATTTAACCCCCCTTTCGGCAGTGTCATTTGTAACATTTAATTTTTTCATCAGTTCAGCCGCTTTACAATAAGATTGGTCCTGCTCCCATTTGTCTGGGTTTAATTTAAAAAAATCAAGATTTATTTGAAATATTTCAAATAATGCTTTTGTTTCGGCAGAGACGAACTGTTCAATTCCGTCATGGAATATTTCAACGATTTCTCTATCATTTATTGTAGCTCGCTTTGTGTTTTGCTCTTGTTCAAAATCATTTTCCAAAGCCGCCACCATTTTTTGTTTTGAAAAAAGGGATACGTTGCTGTCAAAAAATGCAAGACCAACCGCCTCAGGGCTTAAATACCACAAGTGGTTCCTGAACTTTTTAAGAGCAACATAGCAAGAACACAAATACGCCGCTATAAGACAACTTACACACAGACTTGAACGAATACCTCTATCGCGAGGCATACGGAAAGGAACTAAACATATCCAACAACGGATATAAAAAGGAGATCGTGGATAAATTCTAAAAAATGTATGCAATTAAAAAAAGAATCGACAGAGAGCTAGACGAAAAAACTTGGACAGTAATGAATTATACATGAAAAAATACATACAAACTTGCAAAGAAAACCCATTGAACAAACACGGCGTGTATAAACTGACCTGTGAGTGGCAGTATAGCTATATAGGACTAACAGGACGTAAGGTAAGAACAAGGTTTCGTGTACACATAAGGAACTACAACATAAGGTTACGAAAACCAACGGCAATACCTGAATCTAATGTTGCAAACCATTTGGTAAACGCAAAATGTTCACCCGCAAACATAAAGAAAAGCGTTAAGGTACTGCACGTACAACGAAAAGGACGGCGCCTAAATGCTCTTGAAAACATGGAAATATATAAACAAAAAACATTTGATGGGAGGATAATAAACGAACAAATAAACAGCAACACTGATGTGATATTTGCACCATTAAGGCTTGTTTAGAAAAAAACAAAACAAAGACGTAGGTAAAATGACAGATACCAACATACAAAACAAACCTGCAATACCTAAACAGACTTAAATTACTGACTATCTACCTGTTCTTACCGCGAAGGCAGTTTCGAGATAAAATATACCCTTTTGGACTCTAACCGCGCGAGACTACAGGTACCTATACTCAGAACACTTAAGATTTGTTAACATTTACGAGATGCACCAATACCTGATTGACCAAAAAACGAAATAAATACGGAACAACAGACATAAACTGAACAGAACGAAAATTGACACTGAAGATGGTACAACGCCGAAACCGGTTTGTCTCCAAACCAAACTTGACAAGCGATGACGGAGAATCGTTTCAACAAATATCAACAATTCACCCTGTCGGACAAGAAAAAGAAGAAAACAATATATTCATCTATCCGTTGCAACCCACAAGATTTCGCCTCGACCCTTCTGCAAGCCTTGGGTAAAATATCGATGCTCATACATTCTGAGACAACATAATCAATAGTTTATATTAGGGCTGTAAAATTTAACCGGTCTAGCCGGCTAAAAAAGTTAGCAAAATAATTAGCTAGCTAACCGGTAGGCTAAACGGCTATTTTTTTTTCCCAGCTATATTCATTGATTCCTTACCCACAGACAAGTTAAAAAAATAATAATTTCAGTTATTTATAACAAAACTAACGAGAATAGAGTAATTATTTTAATTATTTAACACTTAACAATATTGTATTTATGAAAATGTTTCTTAAATTAACTATTGAATTCAGAGATTGTACTTGACGTTGGGACACCTAAGTGTTTTCTTGCCAGCTTAGCCAGGTTAGGAAACTTATGACGTTTTGAGTGCCACCAATGAAGAGGGTTATCACCAAGCGAAATATTTGGCTCCAATTTAAAGCTATTGCTTTTTCTTTCGTTTGCATCACTCAGATAATTTGGATTATCACTTTCAAAGCTGGCCATTCTCTCAAAACTTTGTGATAAGGCTTCAAAATTCAACATATAATCAAAATATTTCTCTCTCGTGATTTTAATAGCAACTGCTTTAACATTTTCCCTGATCTAATTTCTAAAAGTTTTTCTGGGGCTGTCTCTCGAAATTCTTGAGTTTTATCAGCCAAATTTTCATATTTGCAATATAATAAAACATTAATTAATTTTGTAATCAAACTTTTTAAAATAATTTCGTTATTAGTGTATAAATGCATCATGTTACTATACCTAAGATCCTAAAACCAGGCTAATGCAGACACGGAATCACAATTTTCTCCCAAAAACCGAGATTCTTACTGTTCGCGAAATACTTGGTGAAGTGATTGAATTTTCGAAAGGTGGTCTGATTCATCAAGCGACAAAAACTTATCTATTATCGAATGAATAAGTGGCCGTACCATTCCACTAGTTGATTCGGTATGACTAGACATTATCTTTGTTGTTACTACAAATGGATTCAATATTCGGACCAAATCTCTTAAACAATTCCAATCTAAATTGCTTAAAAGACATTTTTTACACATTGCTGTAAACTCAAAATTCAGTAACACACTTTCAGCAGCTTATTTGTAAGCTGAATTCCAACGCGTTACACAGTAGCTAATCAACGAATTTTCTGGTAAATTATGTAATTTCTGGCCATCTTTAAGAGCGTTTGTTGCTTTATACATATGAAATATCTGGATATTGTAGCAATTTAGGTGACATTAATGCTGATTTTAGTGATTCAAAGGATTTGTTACACTCACTATCACAAATAAATTCTTTCTGTTTAAACCATTCAAAGGTGCTGCTAGGGACCCAAAGTCAGGTATAAACCTTCGATAGTAGTTTGCAAAATTTTGAATCGTCTGAACAAACCTTTTGCGGAAAATTTGTGACCTAAAAATGTAACTTCTAGCCTTAGAAAATTGCACATATTTGGATTAAGTTTGAGGTTAAATGATCTACATGTGTCGAAAACTTTTGAAAGATTTTTAATGCGATGTGCTCCACTACATCCTATGACGATGATATCGTCGACGTACAAAAATGCTACATTAGCCGGAATGCCTGGAAAAAGCATTTGTCATCATTTGGGTAATCGAATTCGGTGCTACATTCAACTTGAAACTTTACTACACGAAAGTCTACGCACATGCGATATGCTTTTCGACGATCATTGTCTTTTGTTGGATCTATATTTAAAGGACGGTTGTAATTTGAGTAACTTGGTTCGATAAAGTTATTGTTTAACAATTTATTTATTTGGCTATTTATCTACTCACGCTGAGAATATGGTAATCGGTAATTTTTAATGTAAACAGGTTTAGTGTCTGTAAGTCTTAATTTTTGTTCGTAAAAATCGTTTAATGTCATTTTGTCGTCAGGCAAAGCGAATATATCTGCATAGTCTAGGCATAAGTCGAGTAATTTGCTAGCGTTTTTTTCTCAATTTGTTTCTTTAAAATTTTAATAAGTTCCTTAGTCCGGTTATCGTCTTTCGTCGTATTTTTGATGGAATAAACATGACAATTAGAAAATTCTCGGTCCGAATGTTACAGTTCTTTACGTTCTTTACATCATCTGTGGTATTAATAATCTTGATGATTGGGTTACTGGAATTAACTATGCATCTCGGCACAAAACTGTAGGTCCCTCCGCACACTACAAATGGTAAATGGAAAATTTATCGGTCCGAATGTTACAGTTCTTTACGTTCTTTACATCATCTGTGGTATTAATAATCTTGATGATTGGGTTACTGGAATTAACTATGCATCTCGGCACAAAACTGTAGGTCCCTCCGCACACCACAAATGGTAGGAGAAGCTATTCCAAATACTGAGCTATATAGTGTACATTAGGGTGACAATTAAATGTATGGAGTATTTTTTTTTTCTTTATTGTTTTGGTCTCAGTGTTTTTTTGTGTGTAGTTTTATTTAAAAAAAATGTCAAGGTCGTAGGAAGAGGATTAGGGGGCGCGTCGGCCCCCCAAAGTTACACAAAATACGTTTTTTCACGCAAATTCTTACTTTGACTGCTTGTAACTTTCTCTGTGTTTTTTTTTTTTAAACATTACTGGCGAAAGATGTTCATTAATATGTCTACAATAACATCTGTCAATAACATTTTTGTCTAATGTTAATATTTAATGAAAAAAACTTAAATATAGGAGAAAAAGTACGCCTCAATGTCGATTTATTATACTTAAATAAAACTACTTATGTATATGATTTCTCTTTTTATTAATATTGTTTAAAGCACTTGAGACAATGTCTTTTTATTACAGTCCGGAAACCGATGGCGGTAATCGCTAACAATTTTTAAAACAAATTGTTTTTGGCGTTCATTTTTGGTAAATAGTTTATTATACTCTTCCATCAATTTAACCCCCCTTTCGGCAGTGTCATTTGTAACATTTAATTTTTTCATCAGTTCAGCCGCTTTACAATAAGATTGGTCCTGCTCCCATTTGTCTGGGTTTAATTTAAAAAAATCAGTATTTATTTGAAATCTTTCAAATAATGCTTTTGTTTCGGCAGAGACGAACTGTTCAATTCCGTCATGGAATATTTCAACGATTTCTCTATCATTTATTGTAGCTCGCTTTGTGTTTTGCTCTTGTTCAAAATCATTTTCCAAAGCCGCCACCATTTTTTGTTTTGAAAAAAGGGATACGTTGCTGTCAAAAAATGCAAGACCAACCGCCTCAGGGCTTAAATACCACAAGTGGTTCCTGAACTTTTTAAGAGCAACATAGCAAGAACACAAATACGCCGCTATAAGACAACTTACACACAGACTTGAACGAATACCTCTATCGCGAGGCATACGGAAAGGAACTAAACATATCCAACAACGGATATAAAAAGGAGATCGTGGATAAATTCTAAAAAATGTATGCAATTAAAAAAAGAATCGACAGAGAGCTAGACGAAAAAACTTGGACAGTAATGAATTATACATGAAAAAATACATACAAACTTGCAAAGAAAACCCATTGAACAAACACGGCGTGTATAAACTGACCTGTGAGTGGCAGTATAGCTATATAGGACTAACAGGACGTAAGGTAAGAACAAGGTTTCGTGTACACATAAGGGACTACAACATAAGGTTACGAAAACCAACGGCAATACCTGAATCTAATGTTGCAAACCATTTGGTAAACGCAAAATGTTCACCCGCAAACATAAAGAAAAGCGTTAAGGTACTGCACGTACAACGAAAAGGACGGCGCCTAAATGCTCTTGAAAACATGGAAATATATAAACAAAAAACATTTGATGGGAGGATAATAAACGAACAAATAAACAGCAACACTGATGTGATATTTGCACCATTAAGGCTTGTTTAGAAAAAAACAAAACAAAGACGTAGGTAAAATGACAGATACCAACATACAAAACAAACCTGCAATACCTAAACAGACTTAAATTACTGACTATCTACCTGTTCTTACCGCGAAGGCAGTTTCGAGATAAAATATACCCTTTTGGACTCTAACCGCGCGAGACTACAGGTACCTATACTCAGAACACTTAAGATTTGTTAACATTTACGAGATGCACCAATACCTGATTGACCAAAAAACGAAATAAATACGGAACAACAGACATAAACTGAACAGAACGAAAATTGACACTGAAGATGGTACAACGCCGAAACCGGTTTGTCTCCAAACCAAACTTGACAAGCGATGACGGAGAATCGTTTCAACAAATATCAACAATTCACCCTGTCGGACAAGAAAAAGAAGAAAACAATATATTCATCTATCCGTTGCAACTCACAAGATTTCGCCTCGACCCTTTCGCAAGCCTTGGGTAAAATATCGATGCTCATACATTCTGAGACAACATAATCAATAGTTTATATTAGGGCTGTACAATTTAACCGGTCTAGCCGGCTAAAAAAGTTAGCAAAGTAATTAGCTAGCTAACCGGTAGGCTAAACGGCTATTTTTTTTCCCAGCTATATTCATTGATTCCTTACCCACAGACAAGTTAAAAAAATAATAATTTCAGTTATTTATAACAAAACTAACGACAATAGAGTAATTATTTTAATTATTTAACACTAAACAATATTTTATTTATGAAAATGGTTCTTAAATTAATTATTGAATTCAGAGATTGTACTTGACGTTGGGACACCTAAGTGTTTTCTTGCCAGCTTAGCCAGGTTAGGAAACTTATGACGCTTTGAGTGCCACCAATGAAGAGGGTTATCACCAAGCGAAATATTTGGCTCCAATTTAAAGCTATTGCTTTTTCTTTCGTTTGCATCACTCAGATAATTTGGATTATCACTTTCAAAGCTGGCCATTCTCTCAAAACTTTGTGATAAGGCTTCAAAATTCAAGAGATAATCGAAATATTTCTCACTCGTAATTTTAGTAGCAGCTGCTTTAACATTTTCCTTGATCTAATTTCTAAAAGTTTTTCTGGGACTGACTCTCGAAATTCTTGAGTTTTATCAGCCAAATTTTCATATTTGCAATATAATAAAACATTAATTAATTTTGTAATCAAACTTTTTAAAATAATTTAGTTATACGTGTATAAATGAATCGTGTTACTATATCTAAGATCCAAAAACCAGGTTAATGCAGACACGGAATCACAATTTTCTCCCAAAAACCGAGATTATTCCTGTTCGCGAAATACTTGGTGGAGTGATTGAATTTTCGGAAGGTGGTCTGATTCATCAAGCGACGAAAACTTATCTGTTATCGAATGAATAAGTGGCCGTACCATTCCACTAGTTGATTCGGTTTGACTAGACATTATCTTCGTTGCTACTACAAATGAATTCAATATTCGGACCAAATCTCTTAAATAATTCCAATGTAAATTGCTTAAAAGAAATTTTTTACACATTGCTGTAAACTCAAGATTCAGTAACACACTTTCAAAAGCTTATTTGTAAGCGGAATTCCAACGCGTTACACAGTAGCTAATCAACGAATTTTCTGGTAAATTATGTAATTTCTGGTCATCTTTAAGAGCGTTTGTTGCTTTATACATATGAAATATCTGGATATTGTAGCAATTTAGGTGACATTAACGCTGATTTTAGTGATTTAAAAGATTTGTCACACTCACTATCACAAATAAATTCTTTCTGTTTAAACCATTCAAAGGTGCTGCTAGAGACGCAAAGTTAGGTATAAACCTTCGATGGTAATTTGCAAATTTTTGAATCGTCTGGCAACAAACCTTTTGCGGAACATTTGTGGCCTAAAAATGTAACTTCTGGCCTTAGAAAATTGCACATATTTGGATTAAGTTTGAGGTTAAATGATCTACATGTGTCGAAAACTTTTGAAAGATTTTTAATGCGATGTGCTCCACTACATCCTATGACGATGATATCGTCGACGTACAAAAATGCTACATTAGCCGGAATGCCTGGAAAAGGCATTAGTTTAACAATTTATTTACTTGGCTATTTATCTACTCACGCTGAAAATATGGTAATCGGTAATTTTTAATTTGTAAACAATTTTTATTTTTCAAGTTCGAGGCCCCCAAATTAAATAAACTTTGATGTTTGTTTATTTTTGTATTTTACTGTCGATATTTCGAGATCAATTTGAGACTCAGCCATAGATTTAATCGCTTCAAAGTGGAATGAAATTAGGGAATACACAAATTTAAATAAAGAACTATTTCTAGGTATTGTCAAGTTTTGTATAAAAGAAAACCGCTATTTTAAGTACAATGGCAAGACATATGAACAACGGTCGGGAATGCTAATGGGATCACCCGCGTCACCCGTGATAGCGGATATAATAATAGAAGACTTATTGACAAAGTTTGAAAAAGACTCCACGAGTAAACCTCGTCTTCTAACCAAGTACGTCGATGATTTGTTTGCCGTGGTCAAAACGGAGGACGCGGACAAGGTGCTTGACGTACTAAGCAACTACAACAGGACAATAAAATTCACAATTGAAAAAGAAAAAGAAGGACAACTTCCTTTTTTGGAC